>OW387141.1:21289872-21889872 GCA_936440205.1 Lepidonotus clava
AATTTTCACGGAGTCTATTTGTGCAAGTTAAAAGGGAAAAAAAATCAACCTACCTACTCATTTTTTTCAACCTGTTACCTGATCCATGGCTGAAAATAAAAGGTTTGAACTTGGCCACCATTTGGGCATTTGCAGTTCAAGTTTTACCTGCCCGAACTCTTTATTTTGGTATTATTATAAGGCAGAGCCACCCCCTGGCTCACACTGTAGGTGCCCCCCGATTACTCCTGCCAGGGTCCCCACAGCCCAGAGAACCGTAAAAAAAGATTCCCTTATAGCGAAGATACAGGGAATTTGCAATTTTATCAAAACACAGGGAATTTCATTTGTCAAGGTTCTGAAATTTCTGATGCTTAAAGTATATAATTATAAGGGATTTAACTTCATGTTGTTGGGTTGTCCAAATTTGTTCTGCATGTGATCAAGAGTTCAGGCTAGTCATGTATGATTAACCATGCTAACTTGCTTTACAGACTAACTATGGTTTGTCAGTATTGATTAACCAATGTTAGTCTATAAAACAAAATACAATGGTTGGTCATATATAACTAACCATGACTAAGCATGGTCAGTCAGTGTTGACTTACATTGGACAGTGAATTTTGCCACAGCCATAATGACCAAAGAAAGTTAGTCCCTTATGACTAACATTTTTAACATTGAGATTATCAGTGTAAGAGTTCAAAAGTTAGTCACTATTGGCTAACTTATGTTAGTTATTTAAGGGTTAGTCCTTTTGACTAACTTTGTTGATGATGTCTTAGCCATTAGGACTATATTGTTAGTCAAGATGACGAACAGGTCCCATGACCAAATCAGTGATCACATGACCACCAAGAAAAAAGAGCATACACAAGGGAACAGAATCCACAGCTTGGTAAGTTTATCCATTCCCATCCTTAGCTCACATTGCAAGAATAGATAGCAAGGATGATTTCTAAAGTCATTTAGATCAATCAAATGGTCTATTTAGTTGTGAGTTAACTTGAATGGAGATAGAGGAGGTGTATGTCACAGTCAAGGTTAGTCATAATGACTAAGGTATTGGTCATTATGACCAACTACTAAAGTAGCATAGAATGTCATTGTAGGATTATCAGTGATAGAATACAAACTCGGGTAGCCCAGCAGGAAGACCTTTTCTTTCCTTGTTTTTGGCCCTCCGTGTTTCATCTTCTGAGGCCCATTGTACCAGTCAGTCTAGACAATTCACTCGCCCAACCTTATTCTCAATGGATTTTGAGCTTTGATGGCCCAGAAGCTTGTGCTACCCTTTAAAAAAATCCAGCAGGTAACCAAATCAGTTAGACAGTTGGGATTATTTTCCTTGGTGAGAGCTAAACGGGAACTAGTAACAGAAACCTCGTAAAAACCAACATTCTTTATAATTGTGGCTTTATCTCGCACCATAGGAAAATACTTTATCAATTTGCTCAATTGGATGAAAATGGCACCTTTCCTAGTATTTGTTAAAATTAATACGAAAGTTTTATAGTTTAAAAAGTTGAAACGGTAAAAATGCCAACTGGTGTACTGGTAAAAAAACATACATCCATGACAGTGGTTTCGAGACAGTGCTATATGAAGTCTATATTTTCTATTGCCTATAAATATGGATTACCAATTGGCAGCAGACATAGTATAGGACTGATCCAAGTGGGAATTAGTGGTGTCATGTTAATTATTTCATTAATGGCTCTACTTTGGACCAGGATACAACACATCACCACTCGACCTAATACTATAAACAGCCCTTAGCTTTACTTTGATATCACGTTAACAGGGTTCCATAATAACAGTACTCCGCTTTTACCGTAAGTAGTACAAAGTGGTCTCCATTTTAGCATTTTCTTAACACATAATGCAAAAAAAACTAATTTTACCTGAAAAAAAGACCCACATTTTTCTTCGTAAATTGAGATCACTCTAAAATTCTGACGTATTTAAGTAAAAACCATAGCATTTTAACTGCATACGTACACATTATTTCCTATCCAGTTGGTGATCAGAAAAATGGATAGTCGAGAGGTGGGGTAATATATTATTTCTATATTTCTTTTTTTCTGCGTAAAGGCTCGACAGAGACTAGTTCGAGAAAATTGTTCAAAGAATCGAAGGAAAACTTTTTATTTCGATTGAGCACTTATTGGTATGATTTAGGCTTCAATGTACACTCACTATAACTAGTATAAGGTTAGAGCTGTGGTTTGTTTATGAATATCAGATTGACGAGTAGAAATATGTCCGTGGCCAGAACTTGGCCATTGAAACGGTTTAATATCTGTATAGACTAAACGGCAGCTAACCAGTTATAAATAGAAAAGTAGCTGAAAATGTTCTGAAAAATAGATAAAATGTTGACAGCTATTTTGCTTATTCCGTTTATTGATTTAGCTGTATTTTTTATTGACATTTTCCTCAAAAGTACATCGCCTGGTTGGTCAATTAGTTTATAGATAGTGATATTTGTTTGTGATTGTCGTGAGAAAATAAACATAAGTAAGACATAACTTGGTTCAACAACTCAAATTAATAGCCCTTGAATTCTAGAGTGCTCGCCCTAGCTTTTTTAAACCTAGGGCGAGCAAAAGACTTCTTGCAATATCGGTTGAATAGAAATAGATAAAACATGATACACATGAAATCTTATTAGGGTGTATGTTTCATGACCTTTGTACTTGATTGGGAATACGCGTAGTCTCATAACGACAGTCTTCATGATAGCTTCCTCAGTGATATTGTATAAACATTACAGAAATAGCATTCTCCGGTACACGGGAGTGAATCCAGCTTATTATATATAACACGAATTACATATATTTCATTGTCATATTGACTTACATGTTTATAGTATATAAAAGATTATCCAAAATTGTGACATTTCGTTAGCGCCACAGTTTGGGAGTTGTAGGGTATTGTCATTAAATTAGTTAAAAAAAGCTACCAAATCCTGTTTCAGAGTATATATATATGTTTGGTCGTGTACCCATTTTCACCTATATTTTCATGGCGTCGAGGATAGAGTAAACATTTGATGAGATCTTGCAACAAGCCTTGGTGAAGCCTCATTCGCCTTTTCGTGCCAAGTAAAAGTTGGAAACTGTTGGTTTAGTGATCGCTAGAAGTGGATTATTCTACATACACGGTCACGTATAAAGCTCTTTTGGGAGACATTTACGTCTTAAGTTGTCTTCGGGAGAATTTTGTGGGAAAGTGTTTTTGCTCAATAAATAGAGAGTAGTCCCTATCCCGTCCTTGTAATAAGAATACTGTTGCAAAAAAAGGGACACTTTTGGGCAAGGCCCCTTCAGTATTCGATATTCCAGTCCTACTAATCTCGCCGCGTTCAGGTGGATGAATCTAGGTGTGATGGGTTAAATTAAATACATGTTAGTTGGGACCTGTAAAATCGACAAGTTGACAAGGTCTCTTAACAGGGAAATTGGGATAACATAGCAATCGACAGTGGATTATAGGTATTTTATAGGCATGTCTTAAAAATGGACATAATGGAACATTGGTATTTTCACGCCGGTTTGTATCATCTGATATCGTTGAGGGAAGTAACAAGTAGCGGTTCGAAGACTCCCGTGCCCAGGTAGATGTGGTTGTTATTGTGGCGGAGTATTCCGTCTTTAATCCCTGACCCCCTTAGGTAACCTGCTTCCCGCTGCTCCCGGTAGTTGCCGCTGAGCCCGCCAGGCGGCGGGGGCGGTCAGATCGTGACCCGTCACGGTCGGCCGGTTGTATCTGGCCGTGCCAGGCGATGACGAGTCACCTGCCGCTCGGCCCGCCACCACCGCCACTAGGCTTAGACTGTAGTTACATCCAGTCCACTAGTCGCTCAAACTAATATGCAATACGTAACCAGGTCATGGAAGGTCTAACAGTAGTTTGTGCTGCCCGCCCCGCTCGTCATATGGTGCAGCAGCCGAGCCCGAGGGTGAGCCGGAATAGCCAACCCTATTTGTGGCCCATTTTTTCAGATTTATTCTTTAGATTAGTGCCTTTCCTTTTATACCTGCGTTGTGGATGCGGAATTTCTATGTAAGGTATGCAGAAGGTATCCTGAATTCCATATATGGATATCTGCATAATTTCCGCATACCGTGTATCATATGTGAATCTATGCATGTATCGACTATATGCACCAGCAACGCAGGTATTGAAAGGGGCCTTGACACTGAGATGTTTGGGACCTTTTGGGAAAAGGACACAAGAATTTAACAAATCTAACTGAATCAAATCCTCTGGCACTCAAATGGCATGCCACGGATCATAGCCGAAGCCCCATAACGGGGCACATGTAATGCTCATAAACTACATTCTAAATATAGATCGGGTGGGATTTCCATTTGCTTTGTGGTGTGTCCTTTCCATTGAAGGCGGCGCCCCTCCTAACAGAACAATGATATCAAGATGATGGGGTTAACAAACAGTACGTCAGTGTCAAGCGGACTGGGGCACTCTAAACTATAGGGACTTTGCAAATTACACGTCAATTCGTCTCTGGCGAAAGAATCCGTATGGCCCATGCCAGGTGTAACATATCTTGTGTTAGATTATAAGGAATGTGAGTGTTGCTGTTTTCAGACAAATGGGTCTATATCCTTAAGTAGTCCTAATGTCAGGGAACTTGTTTAGAAGATTTGCATGCCATGGGATCACGACAATTAACTGCTGATGAGTCCGACTGTCACAAATTGCTCTTGTGAGTTGATTCTGAACCAAAAAGACTAGCGAATCATTCTGAACGAAATGTACTTAAAATGACCCACATTGAATGCCATTGCGTGCCTGAAAAATAGAAAATAAAACCATTGAATTTGGATAGACGTTAAATTTCTTGAATTGTTATGACAAGCTCATTAATATGAGGTAAACCTGATGGTTATTAATTTACAAATTTGGCAAAGTAGGTTTAAACAATAAGCAAAAAGAGCTTAGCGAAAACCCAGGTGTAAGATGAATCTACATAAGACTCTTATGGGCTGATCCAGGAACTCACCAGCTCCGTTTCAAATCCCAATTAAGTATTTGTGACCCAGTTACGTTCCTCCCACCACCCTGCCTTGTGGATCTTCAGACGGCAAACTCGCGATAAGACGTATATATATTCTGCTGTGTTCACCATCTCTAAGGCAGTGTCGGGCGCCTCGACAGGATAATGTACACATCATTGGGGGCACCAATAGTGCTCAAGTCTTGTCTCAGGGATACCAGGGCGATACCAGGGTGATACCAAGGTGATACCAGGGCGATACCAGGGCGATACCAGGGATTTTCCTTTTTTGCCAGCTGGTCTATCGTGACAGGGGCTTGTGGCTGATTTACTCGCCAGGAATACTGATAGGTCACAATAGAGGAGACATCAATCTTATTCAAAGATGAACAATAACAAAAGACTGCAATTCATACTGATCAACATAGAGATAATAGATGGATAACAGAAGACTGAATTAAATTAAATTAAATGATACTGATAGGCGACATCAGGAACCTGTCTCTGGCCCTTGAGGACACTAACATCGATGACGTCAGAAGAGACAGAGGGCTGACTGTTTTAGCATTGGTTTGCCCATGCGCAACCTGACCTAAGACCATTGTTGTGGTCAATTGACATTGTTATGATTTTAAATGAAATTCTTTTAGGCATGCACCGTTCCCCATTTCGTGTGCTGGATTGATTGGAATTTAGATGATGGGGAAAAAGGGGGATTCTTTTAAACCATTTCCCATGAAAATCGGCCTTATAGTATGTAGCCCAATCCCCAGTGCTCCTCCTTGTGATAAAAGTACTAATGTATCCCTCAGATGGTGGTCTGTTCATTCCCAATATACTTTATAAACAAGGGCACCTAAGCATTAAATTGCTGCTGGTTTCTTCAGATACAAGGTACTATTAAAAGGGCTAGAGAAATTTGGTGAATTCCTTATTACTTTCTTATCAAACTTTTAACAAAGCCTTTAAACACTGAATGGTGTTGCCTATTTTAACTTGTATTTGTAAGGAGCCTATTGCTCCCAAATCACAGGGACTGCCTTCTTGTTGATAAAAGAAACTTTGCAAGCAAAGGTTACATGAATCGTTTTACATGTGCATACATGAATAGTGACATTTCTTGTATACTTAAGTTAAAGTAGTATAAGCCATATAAAACATAAGGTCAGCCAACTGCGATATTTGTCAAGATATTTGAAATGGAGATTCTCTTTTTGTTGCCATGATGATATGGAAGAGGAAGAGAAACTTGATAATTTACAACTATGTTTACACAAAATGTGAAATTACTCATCAAAGTTGTTTGCTTCCTTACAGTAAGGAAAAGAAATTGAACCAAGGCAGGATTCCTCGGTATATTAGGGAAAACCTTTTTAAATTGTTAAATTAATTTGCGTCTGAGTGATGATCAACTGAAATACTTATGTGTTTTATCTATGCAAACAAAGACTTTTATGAAGAAGTATTTTTTACCTAAAAATCCTGATTTCTCAGTCAAGGTAATCTGAGAAATTCTAATAATTTTCAGTGCTTCAGCCCGTCCCAGTTGACATCACAATTAAAGTTTACCATCAAACATTTTTACAGTTGCTCCTTGCTTTATTCCCCAAAGACAGTGGTATAAAACAAAAGCAAACCTTGATAATTTTGTTGACAAATTGCTCCTCGAGTTATGTGAAACACAATAAAATAAAATTGCCTTTTCCCAGTTGAAACCTCTGCTAAAACATATCAGACGAGCCCATAATGTCCAACCCTTTATTGGCTTGAAAAACCCTATTATGTATATTTTAGACATACTGATTAACCACTGATTTAGTCACAAGCCCCTAGTGATTCTGCGCTCAGTACACAGTGGAATCCCATTACATTTTGTCCACGGCTAATGGACCAAGAAATACATATATATTATGTGTATTTAAACAAAAATAAACATGGGAGATCGCTTTTAACCAGAGTGACTATTTAAGGATCATCGGCCATGTGTATATGCAGAAGGCCATAAATCGTCGGAGGGTATCATTGCCATGAGCTGTCAGCCGGCGGGACCCAGCAAATTGAGGTGTGCCTGTCCGGTACCAGCAGATGAGTGTTACATGCTGGCGTGTAGCGACCAGTGCAGTCACAATTATATGCTGATTAGTACCGCTCATTGTCCACCATACCGGTAACTAGCTCAAAGAAACATCTACAGGCGAATCCTTCAGGGAAAGGGGGGGGGGGGGGTCAAATGAGTTAGATCTGAGTTGGCGTAATAATAAGGTTTAAAACTCTAAATTTCATGGAAGTCATTCTCTAGGCTGTTGTCTATCGAAATTCTCACAGTCCGCAATGGCGAAATCCGTACTTCCGATGTAATTCGCGTGGTGTTCTCCCAAATTATCCCCTCAGATGCATTATTTAAAAGCACCCTAAAACTAGTGTAATAACATCTTTGATAGGCATATTGTTGTACATACATTCTAATATGTTAAAGCTACAACATATTCCAATATATTTCAGATACTTTCAGTGAAAAAAGGATTATATTTTACAAGAACTAGTCCATTTTGTCACATTAGATTAAACAGGAAAACTTCGCCGAGAAGCCAGCCTCAAAAACCTGTCAAAATATCACTTTTTGCACACAAAATGCACAAAAATTATCTCTGATTGCACGGAAGTTCCTAAATAATGCAGAAGAGAAATTGAAATAATTCTTAGCAAAAATCTTGATTTAACAAGAAATGAGGTGCGATAAAAGGTGGACGCACCACGGACCGGAAGTAGAATGACGTTGCATGGACCAAGAGAATGCCCCAAATAAAACCACCTACAAGTTGTGCAAAACAGTTGTAAGGCCTATAAACAGGGTTCCCACGCAGGTCTTAAAAGGTCTTAAATTGAATTTTTCAAATTTAAGGCCTTAAAAAGGTCTTAAATTTGACCGTTTTTTAGCAAGAGGTCTTAAAAAGGTCGTAAATAGAATTTTTCTGAGACTTTAAAGTCGAATAGCCTTGAAGTCATCAGCCCCGATATTTAGGTGCGTGATACGCATTTTTAGACCCTCATATCCAGTATAGCATAAGAATAAGTACATGTGCTCAAAATGGTTACTGAAAGTGACACAAGGAAGTTTCAAATTTCGAACACAAGCTGAGTTAATCAATAAGAAAAATTATTTGTAAATAAGAAAAAGTCCCGACCCGCTGTTATTATATTACCGGTATTGACTATTGCCGGCGTTAAATGTAAGCTGTAGGTACCTGTTGCCGGTCGGTATATGGCGTCCTGTACCTGCACAGTGACGGGCGTGGTCTCCAGACGTGGTCAGGGTGTAAAACAAGGCCGGCGGCAGGTAGGGAGGAAGCGGGGGGAGTGTTAACACCAGGCCTAGTTCAATGTGAAGAATCAAACGGGAGGGAGCTAGACCATCAAGGGTTTACACTATATCCGCTCCAAGTTACAATCCACAAGGCCTATCGGCTGAATATTCGAGCCAAAATGAGTAGTTCAAGTAAAGTAATTAGATCATCTGCTTATGATTCCACTGTAAGTACTTATAGGTTGAAAAGGCAGTCAGCACAATATAAGCGTGTCAGACAATATCTCTCATATCTCCCTTAAGATATCTTGAGATATGATTCTAAAAGATAACCGATTGTCGTATCTGTTTGGGGATATGAATTATTAGATAAAACCGAAAATATGCAAGTGATAGCGTGACTTTGTATTTTTATTTCTTGAACAAGGGTTTCGCAGTTAATGAAGTACCGATTATTATTCTCTAGTTTATTAAAAACATTTTTTGGGGCAAGCGTGTCTGAAAATTTTTGAGTCTTGTTTTTCTTATGTAATAGTTACTAATTGCATTTATTTTACTTTTTTTAATACTTGTCTTAAAGAATAACGAAGGCCAAAACCAAAATTTTCAGACAAGCTTCCCTCTAGCAGATTGTTGGGAATAGATATAAAAACTGCATAATGTTCGATGTTTAAAAACCATAAGTTAAAAATAATTTTGTTGATCTTAATCTTTATACACAAAGACTTTATTCCCACTCTCCCAATACTGTAAATACCATTAGATAGCTGAGATATTCGATAATAATTTGAAATAGCTGACTTGTTAGTAAACATGCACAACATATATCGAAAATCTTATGGCGATCCCCGTCCTCTGACCATACGATCAGTCACCGCAACCAAACGGCCCTCACAGTCACAGTGTAGGCAGGCCTGCCGGTGGCTGCGGCTGGCGAGGCGGTGGCTGAGGCCCTCAGGCGACCTGTCCCCCATCCACCCTGAGGCCAGCACTGACCGCGCCGCTTTTATGGACACAACCAGACAGCCACTGTGCACAATATGTAGGACATACGGCGTGTCAAATCATACGTGTGCGTCACTCAAAGAACGTAAAACTTTACGGTTACGGGCGCACACTGTGTTTATTCATTTGTTAATGGTCAGTATATCATGTTGCATGCTAAGGGCACCCGCATTCGCTTCTGGTTGTGATATTGTTGCATTTGGGAAGCGTCAGAGGATGATGAACAGGGCCTATTACACAGACCATTACACCCATATATTAAATACCGCCATGTAAACATATGTGATTGGCTTCACAGTGGACAAAATTCACTCTAGGCCAGTCTAGGGTACTCCATATTCCAGATCTTTTCACCTCTAGGAGTTTGAACTTTGGCAATCTTGTTGTGCATATAAATTATGTTGAGGAAAACATGTACTGCCCCAAAAGGCCTGGCACCAGCGGTTCTAATGCAACGCTTAGAACACCACATTTTATTGTTTATCTTTTATTTCTAAGGTACAGGTAATATGTACAGAAGCAGTTTTCAAATACCACCATTCCCAGTAGAAAAGACCTTTGACTCTAAAGTTGCCTAGCAGTATACAACATCGTTGGTGGCCGTTTAGTGGAGTTCTACGACGAACACACTCACAACTTGTATGTTTTTTTGGTCCGATTATTACCCGTACACCATTCGTCAACAGTGTGGTCAGGACGAGATGAGCTGTCGGGAGGTGTGGGGTGCCCTGCCCCTATACAGAGATCGGTAACGGCCCACGATTTCTGACCCCACCCCCGCCCATTAACCCTGCAAATAGGGAGGGGGGGGGGGGCGGCGCATGATAGTGTTTTCAGTCTTTGGGAATTTTAGAATAGGAAGTTTAAATGAAAGTTATGTAAGTTCGAGAAATAGTTCCTAGTACAAACAACGACATATGTGCATATTTAATGTGGCTACACTGGCCCTACTACATTGTGTCTCACTCTGTATGAAAATTTCCACTTCTCCCATCCCTGCCATGCGGCCCCCTTCCATCCATCCAGAAGCTGAAACATGAGGTAATGTAATGCAAAATAAAAGTACTAAATATGTTAATAAAAAAATAGGAGTATGATGACATAGAAATATAATAAATGAAATAAACTGAAAAATTATTAAGATTGCATTCTCCCTTTGCATCGCTATCGCATTTTAATTTTAATAATGTAGGATATTCTTAAGATGCGACACTCGCCCCCTTAGAAATCATATTCTTACTCAAAGCCCTTACATTCTCCTTCTGCCTATATAACTACTATAAAACACACAAAAATGTGGTTTTCAGAAAGGGCGCATAGACTCTGACCAAATAGGCCAATCAGTAGATCTTCTTTTTTCCGGACACACCTAGTTGTGGTTGTGAAAACATAATTCTACAATACATTGAGGGGCATTTGTGGTGGGACGTGTTCTCAGAGTGTCGGATCACAGCCTTCGAGAGGTCCAACAAGAACTACAGGAAAGGAGGATGGAAGGGGAAGCTGTAGTCGGGACTATATGGACAAATATTATCAGTGACTTTTGATATGTACCTTCCCAAAGTCAACAGGGTTCATGATACAGAGTGAATTTGTCACGGAAGCTACGACGGTTACCTAAACCTAGATACGTATACATGTATGTATGCTAATAGGGAGATCTGGCACGGGGAGTTTGAGGTCTTTGATTAAAAAGGGTTTCCTCTATCACCAAACATGTAATGAGACATGTAATGAGACTAATTAATTAGTATGCCGAGATCCGGCCCTATAGATGTAGGGCACGCCTTCAGGGGCCGTACACACGGCTACATCGCAGATTCCTACAGCAGATTCCTGTTCATGGTCGACAATTTTGTTCTATAATTCAAGATTTGGCACCTTTTTTTGTTTCGCGCTTAGGATGTTTGCTATTTGTAACTTCATTTGATCACATTCATTTGATCACTTTATGGCTGCAATGAACGTATACAAAGTCGTACTAATCTAGAACCCTTCACATTTCAGAGATAACTGACAATTGCCAACGATATAACTTTGTAACTGTGATTGAACAGCTATTTCCGTTCTATGGGCTGTAGGATGACAATGGAAGTCAAAATAGAATCCCTTCATGGATATAATTAGGCTATTTAAAAAAGAAACAAAGATAAGATTTTGGGAGAAGTCCTTGCAGCGAGTTGCATGTCCCTTTTTTATATATATTTTAACAATAGTTTTTTTCCCTTTTAAACAATCAAAGCAAGTCATTGGTTTGGATCTTTTACCGGTTTGGTGTTCTTTGTCTAACATAATGGATGCACTCCATTTGTAGTTCACTCAGTCAGGCCGTGTAAAATATGACGCTTTAGTCCTCGGCGACGCCCAAAGCTTCGCCGGCTGACGCTCTCGGCTCTCTTCTACATAGCCAGCCTTTGGGCATCATTCGTAGCATCAGAGTTTGAATTTAATTTGAGATGAGCAGCGCACTCGGAAGCGGTTCTGTGGGTACAATTTGGCCGAACAGTTCCATAAACTCAAATGATAGGTGAGGTACTCCCACCGTGTAGGGAGGCTGGTCCCCTCAGCCTGCTGCTGCTGGTGCTAGTGGTGGGGTGGTGGCCCGTCCTCCCCCACCGGCCGGCGGCAGGCAGGCGGTGAGACCATCAGACGGAGGTAGGACACAGGAGGACGTGCACACGGTCACCTGACCTCCTCCCGACGGAATGTCCCCGGTCCCCCGGAGTACCAGCCCCAGCATGGTGACCGCCCGGTCCCAGTGACTGGCCACTGTACGCTGTGTGTATGTGTATGGTTGAGGACCTCATGGATCGGACTTACGCCAGCCCCGCCCAGATGGCAGGTAAGGCCAGGTCCGACCGCCCTCCGACCCCGCACATAGATAGGGTCACCGCCACCACGGCCAACAGATTTTTGTGTGTGTGTGTTTGTAAATTGTATGTGTGTTGGGGGTTGGGAGTGGGGGGGGGGGGGGGGGGGGGCTGCACGTTGGGCCAGGATCAGTCCTTAGAGGGCATCAGGGACTTAGTTTTAATCAGTTATTGGCTTGGTTGAGAGTTGTAAAGGAAGGTTGTAGGTCCGAGGTTTGACCGACAGACCTGGCCATTCGGATAGAGCTGGAGACCGGGAATAGGGGTTCGGTACACAGCACGGTACTCCAGGTCATCTGGTTCCGAATAAATCACATTAAGGAGAGCAGGTGCAAGGCATTAGCCTGTCAAACGTTTCGTTAGTACTCTTATAAAACATGACAAGTGGGAGCGAATGTTAGTTACTGTGACCAGACACAGGTTCGAATTGTACATTGACTGTTTTGTCTGCGATACCTGCAAGGCCTTGCCTTATCTATGCAATTAAGGCAATTTTGATTTTTTTTTACTGGAAAAATTGGCCAAAATGTATTTAAAAAAAAGAACTTTACAGTAGCCCTCCCTCCCTTTCTTTTTAATATTGATTATTTTAATTTCTAAATCGTAGATCTGCAACTGCGATATTCATGTAAAGAAACGGACACACTCTCAAGAACCGTCCAGCCATACAATTGTGTCACTTGGGCAAGGAATATGAATAGATTAAGTTCGGGCTGACCATCCTTTACAGCCTAGACAGACTGGCCTGCCCACAGACCATCCCAATGTTGGCTAACTGGTAGGGTCAACAGGCCTTCTTAACCCAAGTTCATAAAGGTGGGTTAATGTGACCGACCAGTGCACGTTATCACTTGATATGTATCCAGACGTGTCGGCAGTATGAGGTCAAAAAAGTGGTCTCTTCGCCTTGGCTGCCTCTCCCTCTACCTTTTCGAAATTATAACCTTGCCCTCGGCCCACCGGAGTAGCTAATAATACGAAGACCCGAAGCAACTTTGAAATTCGGTGTTCAATACAAAATGAATCAAGAGTTTGATGCTGAAAACAATACGAGAATGACAAGGGACGGACTAGCGAAAAACTCCAAATAACCAAACCATGACACCTCAGCCTTTCCTGTCCCACATATCTTTGAAATTTTGGATGCTACAAAGTCCTCTACCTAAACAGGGACCATATTTAAAACCAGACAATCCTCTCTGTCAGATTTTACCGGTTGCACCTTGCTCGTAACAGTGTGCTAACATCAATCTGATATAATAGATGGTGAAAACTGCTGAAATCCCACCTTGTTGGCAAAGCTACGAATTTTATATATACTACTCCTCAGAATACACACCTACAGCTAGCTAATACAACTAATGAATTACCCTTCTCGCCGTGCCAACGATGCGTAGGTTCGAGCTGAGAACGACAGAAAATCTTTTAACTATTGATTACGTAAACGGTAAAAATATACTTTAACACAGACTTCTACATCTTCAGCCCCGGTGATGTTTAACTGCCATCGTAAAAAGTGTTTGTGTGTTTTCACTCCTGGGGTACAACGAGATATGGGCACTATTAAACAGCTGACGGATACGACCAACCAGGCAGGGCGAGGATCGCCTTCTGTACCATGGTTACTGCTCTGAGGAGTGCTCTCATTAGACGTGTAAGACCAACAAATATAATATTAGCAACCTAGGTAAAACCATGTTTTGCATTAAACCATAGAGATACATCCTATGTATGTCTATGATTAAACCCAATTCTCATCAGGTGAATGAAGGTTTAATGACGATCGGCCGACGCCTTAGTTGGAGGCGGGTGACACTGCAGGCGGCTGTGGGAGTCAGTCGGACCAACGAGTAAAGACATCTGTCTGTTCCCGTTACTGGGACTGTAAACGTCCGGAGGAACGTGTACTCCCACTGCCCATACACTGCGGATCCCAGCTCATGGAGGGTCCAACTCAGCCCCAATGGCTCTGATGTTAATGTTTGAATAGAAACAAAATATCCAAATCAGCAACTTTGAATTTATTTTTCTCTGGGTTGCGACCACTGTCATTGCAATCAATGTTACTGCGATTGATGTCATTGCGATCGATGTCTTTGCAATTGATGTCATTGCCATGCCATTGACTAAACAGGTATCAAAATACATTTGTACCTTAAAAATTGAACAACCAGAGCTCTTCAGTTTCCTCAAACGAATCGTGTGATGACTAGTTTTATAAATGCTCGATACTGATCAGAAATTTTGGGCCTTTAGCTGGGAATTACACAATCTGATCAGTACAGAGATGTTTTCACAGACAGAAGAGGGAACGATCGGCGGTGGTACAGTTCTTATATGTATCCTGAAGTCTCAGGCTGTCTGGCCACCTGCTGGCCTTCCCTCACACTAGGGACAGCTTAATGCCCTTCAACAGGAAGTTCGTGTGGTCGTTTTACCCCCATAATGAAACACATCCATGTCCATGAAAAGGCAAACAAACTTGTAACGCTGCGTTTGCCTGATAAATGTCCAGAAAACATACGTGACAGTAAGTTAAGTTTTCTCACAGTGAACTGAAAAAATCAGGCCCCGTTTCAAACGAGACAATTCTAACCTTAAACAGAAGCCGTATCCAGTTCACGAGAGGTGGCGTCAAACTCCTCCTCATTGTGTTACTATGGACACCTGCTCGGAGCAGCCCTCTTGAGGCCTGGGGTGGGAGAACCTGTTGGGAAAAATATAGGACTTCAGTATCCCCTGCTGATTAACAGAGTCACATCAAAGACTCTAAACATGTTAGTCGTTGCTGTTTGCTTGGCACTCAGTATGAAGTTAGAACCACAAAACATGACTGGTTGGCCCAGCGTCAGTATACTGTGACTGGGTAGGATATCATGTGGGCCTATGACATGATATCTCAATGAGACAGCTAGCACTTTAAAGAGGCATTGGGTCCCACTGCTGCAAATAGGGACCTTTTTGGGAGTCCCTAGTTATATCTTTAAAGTACTGTAGCTATTGGAGGGGACTCCCTCAATCAGTCATGTCTTGAGTCAGTGAATTCTCTTTGTTCTTAATGACCGGTCACACAATGTCATGTTCTGCTGTTGAAGGGCATTGTCCTAAAATGGTTGTTAGAGTCAGGCAGTGTGAGAAGCTAGAAGTTGGTTACATAATCACTACCTGAGCCAATCAACCCTCACCCCTCCACATTAGGACCTCCACTATCACCTGCAGGTGGGTAGTTCTAGGTGAGTGAGTGATAGGTCACTCAGTACTGGGTGCATGGCAGTAATAGTAGTAGCAGCCCCTTTCCTAAACCCTTCCCTGAGTTGTGTGTGACAGCAGGAGTGGTGGTGGTGGCCTTGTGGTTGGAGGAAGGCCTTCAGTTTAATAAGGGACAGCCATTGCTCATGCATGAGCGAAACTTTGTAGCTCTTTTGCTTCTTGTGTTTCCACAGATTCAGTCATCGCCCATCTGGCTTTAAACTAGCAGACCTTGTGGCAGTCTGGAAAGAACTCTGAAGGGCTGACTGGATGCTGAATTAATCCTCACAAACAAGAAACAACAATGCGTGAACAGCTTGTAAAGTTGATGTATGACTACTTAGACTTGGCAGTCAGGTTAGGGGATGATTGGAATGTGATAGAGTTCAGTGTTCGAAATTAAGGGTTCGCCATGCACCTGTCGTGCACAATTCCGCTGATGGGCGCACACTTTTCGGCATTGTGTGCCCAATGTACGCTTTTTTCCCCTGCATTACCTAGATGTAGTTGTATTGATGTGCACATATTTAAATCGTTGGCTGCAGAGTTTGGAAATGTATGCACATGATTAAACATCAATTTTGAACATTGATTGTGATTCTGGATGATCTTAGCCAAGCAGGTGACTCGGCTTTAATCG
The DNA here is from genome assembly GCA_936440205.1 of Lepidonotus clava. Lineage (NCBI taxonomy): Eukaryota > Metazoa > Annelida > Polychaeta > Phyllodocida > Polynoidae > Lepidonotus > Lepidonotus clava. Next base: position 21,305,943 of record OW387141.1, read on the forward strand.
AGTTCAAGCAAAGTAGGCAAATTTCCTTTTAATTGGCCAGGCCAGGATATACAATTTGTTATAGTTCAAAATTGAATTAAAGAGAGAGTCTGGTGCCAGCCAGCCACACCCATTGGGGCCTTACTGTCAGACGGAAAAATGTGAACAAACGAAAAGGGTAGTTGGATGCCTGTCCTGATGGTACTTTTTGGGAAGGGATTCCAAGACTTCCTTGAATTTTATAGAAACATTTTTTTTGCTAATATCTTAAGATTTCATCACCATATCAATGTCTCATTGGAAACTCCTTGGTCACAATGATATTGCACTACGCACCGCCACGAGTGTAGGCTAATGCAAAACACACACACACACATATATACATATATATAATTTGGTGCAGGCTAGTGCTAAACTAATACAAAGTTGATAAAGTATTGACAGAAAAAAGAAGGGTTCCCAGGGCTGTGAACATTGCGGCCTCCTTCACGGTAGACGTTGTATGACAGCTGATAGTGTGAGTGACCTGTGGTTCCCAGATTACCAGGTCAAGGGGCCCTCCACCTCCGTCCGCCGACAGCTGGGTCCCCTGTCTTGGGAGTGGAGGGGGCTCTGAATCTTTGATGGTGAGTACGCGCTGCAAAACTACTGCCCCCTCCTTTCCCTGATTTTGCAATATGACATATCCTCAAATCTCCCAACTTCAGCTTCCAGTTCCCTCAATATTCCAGATGTGGAAGTGAAGGCCATTGTTTTGACTGCAGATGCCTGTTAGCCTCACACATGAAACTACAATCGATTATTCCTCAAAGATTGTGATACAATTTCCCTAAAAAAAATGTCCCAGCTAGGTCTGGGCCGGCCATCGTAATATCGGCCAAGACCTTGGACTTTGGCTCAGATTGTCAATAGATATGCCGATCTCTTTAGATGCAATTTTATCTTTACTTTGTACCTATCTCCATATTTTGGGATCACCAAAGTCTCTGCGATATGTGTACGTTTCTTGTATGTCTAAATTGACACCTCTGAGCGCAGTAATCAGATGAGAAGGGTAAATGTTCAACTACATAGGCTGAACATTTTTTGAATCTCACAATTTCTTGAAGTCATACATTACAAATACGGAAACGGCTTTTAACGCGTAAGGATTGATCTGCATTAAGATAGTGTTAAGCCTGAAGAAAGGGAAAACAGCATTAATCCCCCTCAAGTTGGCTGCAGGCCGACCTGCAGTAGGAGCGAAACATAGGGGCATTAATATGAGTTTTCTTCATTAAAATTATGATCTGCTTACAGTACAGCATAAATATGTCATTAGAAACACCGTTGTGTTTAGTGATAACAGTCAACCAATCTCCAGAAAGTAACGTGCTTACGCTCGACAACTTATATTGTCAGAATAGATATCATCCGAGAGAGTCTCAAGACTCCTCAACGTTTTAAGCCTAGCAAAAGGATTTTTCGGATACAAAATAAGCATTTTTGAGTATTTCTAACGAGTTTAAGCTCAGAAAAGGCATTACGGCTGGGCTCTGCTCAGTACCTCGCATTCTGGTGCTACTCACCAAAAGTAGCCACAGGGCGAGCGTGGGCCTAACACGGAGCAGAATTATTAGATCTGTCATAAGGTAGGGATGGGTGTCCTTTCTTACGAAATGTTATTGGCGATTCTGATACACCCTGCACTTATTTCTATAAAATGTATTCATAGCCCAAACTAGAAGACGTCAGATAGTGGTATCGTATGCAGTGATATTCCTACATAGGCATGTGCCATTTCCGCATCAGGAATTTAATTCCCGCACTGGGTTACCCTTGAACGGGCCATTCTTGCATTAATAACTCTCCAAATAGTGAAATAACAGGCATCATACCGTTCCTTTATTTTAAAGGAATTTCCTTTAAATTCCTTTATTTTTGTGAAAATAGGCAAAATTCCTTTATTTTCCTTTATTTTCGTGAAAAATTCCTTTAAATTCCTTTTTTTTTTCTAGAGTAAGAAAATATCACATTATCTCATAAAATGCATAGAATTCCATATTGAAAGCAATAAAATTGCAAAATTGTCTAGCCGTCGATCAATCCAGGTCAACGTGTGAATTGGCATGAGTCGACGCATTGATCAACATGAGTCGACATGGGTCAAAGCAGTGCTGCACAGAAATAATCAACGGGAAGGCAGTCCTATTACAATATTATTTGCCTTATTTCATGTTTAAACTCTCTAAAAGTTTTCTAAATATTCCTTTAAAATTCCTTTATTTTCCCTAGAAATCCCTGTAAATTCCTTTAAATTCCTTTATTTTTACGAAAAAAACTTCCTTTAAATTCCTTTATTTTTTTTGGGAGGGCAGTATGATGCCTGAAATAATGACCCCTTGGATATTTGCTTTTGCAACTCAAAATATATTTGCTGTGAATATCCTGACTCATGTACCTCTCCCTCCGCCCTACTGCGCCAAAGTTTGAGGATGCCTATAACATTCTCATGATTTTAGCGGAAAAACGCGTTTAAATTAAGCCGAGGCATATAACTGTTTACGGTGAGGATTTGGTTTAATGTACATGTATGTAGTTGTTTATTTCGAGGTTGAGTTTTGGGAACGCCTGGGAAAACGATCGCTTTTGATTTAAACAGGCGTCCTTCGGTAATCCTGAAAAGTAATAGTTAAAAAAAAGCACCTGTTATTTGTCATTGTCTATTAACTGGTTATTGCGCCAAGTTACAACCCGCTGGGAACGGCGAGTTCAAAGGACGACCTCGTCACATGGGGCACCAGGGGTAACACGGGGGAAGGGAGGGCCCGCTACGAGCATATGGGGGCACGTTTCTACTCGTGCGTAGTACGAGCTTACATTTTAAACACATATGTCTTTTGAGGTAAGTTTTTGGAATTTCTTACGATTTTCATTGGTTAATTCGTTTGAACACTTTCGAAAGCATGGACATACAAGTGCATGCCGCATGCAGAGTCGTTGTTTTCCCATCCCAGCGTCGCATGTGGCTTTGTTTAATGTCAGTGTGAAATTCCACAGGGCACCATATGTTAATCTAAACCGGTTTTTGCCACAAACATATAGGTTATATTCTACCGTTATCAAAACTAATCTAATAGCACCATCTATGGCTTAGGATTTCCTATTGACAAGAACTGTCATGATGCCCGTGGGTATATACGAATTGAATTGAAAAGCACGTGAGCAGTTCAGAAGAATAGTTCTTGATATTTTTATCGAAATGTTTTGATATTGTCATGATGCCCGTGGGTATATACGAATTGAATTGGAAAGCACGTGAGCAGTTCAGAAGAATAGTTCTTGATATTTTTATCGAAATGTTTTGATATTGCCAAATACGATTAAGCAATTCATATTGTTCCGGAAGAGTTGCATGTTCTAGTTGCTTGTGGTGTCGTCCCGGTTTCAGACAAATCTGATACTAGTTTTTCATAAGTAATCCTGAATGGGTGATGCCTTTAAAGAATCGATCATTATTTCTTTGTCCTCTGTGGGTAAGTTTCTCAAATACTTTTTTTTAGAAATTCCAGGACGATGTCTTCTCTTGAGATTTCTGCACATTTTTAGTGTGAATACAATGTCTAATAGAATTCAGGACTCAAAGCTACCATAGTGTGGAGGACTAGAACAGAAAATAACCAGGATAATCCTTAAACAATTGCCTCTTTGAAAAAGGCCTTACACTTGTCCTGAAAGTGTCTGTTGACGTAATAAAGTTGGCGTAGACGTGCGGGCGGGGTGGGCGCACGTCGGTACCTCCCCTCCTCCGGCCGCCGGGTCGGGGGGGGGGGGGGGGTGCGGGCTGGCCTCCATCCCCGCTCTAACCCTGTTGACATGCCCCACATTTATCTACCGTCCATGTCCCTCGCCAGCCCCCTAAGGCATCACATTCTGTTTTTTGAATATTTTTTTTAACTATTTACTTGATAGTTCGCTTTTCTTGAGGGTTGCATGAAACATGTTCTACTTCATATAAAACAACAGTCAAGACAACTATTACTACTACTGCTGGCCGCCGTCGTGTCATGTTCGTAACTGTTGGTATATATCCTCTAATGTCGTGATTTGACAGGTTTGTTGAGTGTTGCGTGCAGCGTTTCATCAAATAGGTTCGACCAGGCAGTAAATTAGGATGAATCAAGGTTGACTGGTCGTTGCGCGTCTCTCTGCACACCTTTCACACACTAGAGGGCGCCACCCTCTGGGTCCCAAGCCCTGCCCGGCCGTGCCGCAGTGTTGACTTCATCCCCCAGTCGTCAGCTGCCGAGTCTGCACACATCGTGACGAGTTCCCCTGATAATATGAGGTCCATATTAATTAGGACGTCATTTAGAAAACATGTAGCACTTCTGAAACTCCTGTGTATTTAAATTTAGCGAGCGAAGGCTGAACATTAACGGACACAGTATTAAAAGCTAGAAACAATTTTTTTATGATCCTGGCTAGAATTAAAAGAAATTGGAAAGTGTAACACGTAAATTGATCCCTGTGTTTTGTTTTGCTTCAGAACGTTACAATTTGGAGGGCTTTGACAACGATGCCTTAGACTTCCAACAGCTCGAGGACTTCATCAACAGCGATGGCAACCTGTAAGTACACACACATACACGCGCATTCCTAATCCAATAATCTAGAAGGATCTCAAATCAAAATGTAATCTGAAAGGCCTGAAAATTCTTTTTCATTCCTGCCTATTCTCATAATAACAAGTAAGTCGTTATACATAGGAAAATAACATCAGGGGTAAGGTTAGGGACTCCCGGCGCGCAATATGCGCACTTCAACACATGACCCCGCATGGGTCAATTAAGGACTTGATGCGCGATTTGCACATCTATAAATTGGTTTTAAGTTTTTGTTTTTCTTTGTTCATTGAAAAGTATAATGTATTAGTTTCATTACGGAGACCAGTGAACTCTTTGCTAGATATGGTAACAAAATGTGTTGTGTTTGCGTCGATTTTTGGGAGTCCCTAGTTGTATCTATAATATAGTATTGTAGCTAATGGTGAGGACTCCCTCAATCAGTCATGTCTTTAGCCATTTAATTCTCTTAGTTCTCAATGACCAGTTACACAATCTCATGTTCACCAGTTGAAGGGGCATTGTCCTCCAATTGGCAGAATCAGACAGTGTGAGGAGCTAGAAGTAGGTTACATAACCAATGCCTAAGCTTAACAACCCTCACCCCATTCACATTAGGACCTCTACCGTCACCTGCAGGTGGGCAGTCCCAGGTGGGTGAGAGAGAGGTCCCTCAGTACTTGGTGTATGCCAGTACATGTAGGGATCTAGAAGTAGCCCTTTCTTAAACCCCTTCCTGAGCTGTGTGTGACAGCGTGAGTGGTGGTGGTGCATGGTCAGCACCTATACCGAGGTCGGGAGTTTATGTCTGGGCATGCGTGGTGCTTTGGCGCCACTAGTTTTCGGGGGTCAAGCGCGAGCTCCAGCCAATGAGGAGTGTCCCATTGTACCACGTGACACAACATGGCGGCCCCCACTGCGAAACTCCCGATTGCGGTATAGCCCATATTACACATAGCCCTCTGGTATTAGGAGGGCCTTCAGTTTACTGAGGGATGACCATTGCTCATGCATGAGCGAAACTTTGTGGCTATTTTGCTCTTTGTTAATAACCCAAATATGCATGCTGAATGTTCAGAAAAATATGTAGTTATGATATTTGAATATCTGAAATATAGCAGTTCATTAACTTTCACTTTAAAATAGTAACAATAACGGTGGTGGTAACAATAACGGTTGATTTTAAAAAAACAAAATATGCTGAATATTCAGAAAAATATGGAGTTATTGCAATATTTGAATATCTGAAATACAGTAGTTCTTCTCAACGTTCACTTTAAAGTACTAACAATATCGGATCAAAGTCTTCTGTTTCGATTTGAAAAGTACCAATAGCCAATATCGTAGACCCTATTGGCCTCTACTCTCAGTCCACACATACAGTCGACGTTCACTACTTGAAGCTTTAGATCCCTGCATATAGTTGAGACACAAACACTGGCAATCAATCATGTCCTTCTATATTAGTATGCATAACTTAGAATAATTCACGGCCCAAGACTTGTGACACTTCTGAGGTAACCAAAATATGAATTATCATAGAAATTGGTCTCAAAAGTTCCCGAGATCCGTAGGGGTAACGGGGCATGCGATCAGTGTGCAGTGCCAACCCCCAGGTAGTGTTGTGGGTAGGGCTGCCCTCCGCCCCTGACCCGGCGCCCCGCCCCTCACCACAGGCAGGCCGCACGCCGTATCCGCACCGTCACTGTCCTGTCTATTTCGGGATGTTTTCATTGCCCATCTTGGCTCGTGTCAATATTTGTTCATTGAAAGCCGATCTGTCGTCAACTGTTTGGTACTCCGGGGTCGAGGAGGACAGGCGCCCTCTGGGTGGGACTCCCGCTGAGGTCCGCCTTTAGGGGAAACATGTTAAATCTGTCACATTAACAAGGATTTCATTGCATAGGTGTCCTAAAATAACAAATATCTTGACCGCGACGAGATACAACACCCACTCTATCCGCCTCATAGAAGAGAATCCTCGTTACAATTATACAAGGCTGGTGGTTTCTGAGAAATTCATTTGAGTATAACATGATAAGGTGAAGCAACAGAAAGCAGTATAATGACTTAAAAAGTCCGCTTTAAACGAACAATCACCTCGTTGCAGGATAACTGGTCTGCGTCTTCTTAATTGATGAAAAACCTTTTCCACCCGATGAACACATCTTGTATCTCGTTTAAAATGTTTCATATTGATCAGAAACATCAGAAGGTCTGCATTTTCCTTCAAAACTAGTGAAATACCACTAATGCAAAATAGTTTGAAGGTAGATTTTGGGAAACCTAAAAAATTACCTCGAAAATTGTAAATTGTCATGGAAAAGGGATTGGCCAAGTTGAAACCCTATTGCCAACCAGTAAGGACTTTTATTTATAAAATGAAGTGTAAGATTTGAGTTTCTAGATACCATTCGTAGCTCCAACTAAAAACATAAGCAGTCTATACACATAGGTGTATCGCACTGCGGCACATATTGTAAACTAGTTTCAAACAGAAAGTAAACTTCAGGGTTCATGATTGTGGCTGTGGGACACCATAATGGAATACCGCACTGGCCAGTCCTGCAGTTTGTCATGTCCAGGAGTCACGTTTATAAAAGTCTAGTCTTTCTGCATTTGATATTTTGCGTTCTGCTGTAGATAGTAAATATATTAGTAAATTATCAATCATGAGCCCATTACCAAAAACCTGAATCTACGGGAGTTTGTGTACAAGTTTGGGACTGTTAGTATAAGTTCAGGACACGAGGGGGCAGCAGTGGATGCATTGGATTGCCACCGAGGGCGCCACTGCGCCAAAGGCCGTTAAGCATTGACGACGGCACCATTTTCCGGATTTTTTTTCTATACGCATTTACATTACGAGCAGGAGTTAAGATGTATGAGGGAGAATTGTCGGTAGTCGGCGACCATGGACGTCCGTCACGCTGAAAGCTTTGTATTAGTAGGGACAGTCTGGAGGTAGTAGCCCTGAGTGTGTGTCAGCACCGCCCCACGGTGGGAAAGACCTCCGTTTGAAGTCCCCTACAAACACCAACTTCCACCACTGTCATAGCGCGCTGCTCGATACACGTGCACGCGGCCCGTCCGTACGTCACGGCCCGTCATGGTGGACGGGGGAGTACTACAGCGGTGAGGTGGGGCCGTCATGGCCCGCCCCGGCCGGGCCTGGAGTGAGATGGATGCCGCCACTTCCGGCAGGCCCGGAGCCGTCTGTGACGTCACCGTGACGTCACTAGCAAGACGTGGGACGTCGTGGGAAAGATGGATGCCGTAGCGGGGTATTTGAGAGACCTGATTTGTCAACAGGGACTGCCGACCGCAGCAGGAACGGGGCAGCGCCGGCCGTCAGCCCACCCTGGGAAAAGTGTACACCGTCAGGGGCAAGGGGAGGGAACAGACAGGTTGTTACTAATAGCTCTCTGGTTTACCATCAGTCAAATCCCCTTTAGTCGTTAGTTTTCCAACAAACAGATTCATTATACTGTCATCCACTGTTTTCACACGAGCGTTATATCATGCTACAAATAAAACACTTGAATAAAAGGTAGACCTGTAAGAGTTATGCGACAGAGAAGCAATACTGTCATGAATTGGGGTGCCGGCATCTGACCAACGGGTAATCTCCTCACGTTGACTTTAGGAGGCTCGACCGTCGTGCCTCCACTGGGAGGGGGCCCTTGATGGTGGGTTCCAAAAGTCGTATGTCGAATTTGATAATATATATGACGAATTTAAGATACATGTATATATTTAGTTAGGGTCTAGGAATAGGGATGAGTTAGTCTTTTAGGTTTGAATACTAAAGATCTATCAGAAGAGAGGGATATATAGGCCTATATTTAGTTAATTCCCCATTATCAAAAGCTGGGGAAGTGGGGACCAGTGGGACCCACCCCTCATGAGCCCAAATTATAGGACCGGGTTATAAGTAAACAAAGGATGATTACCCGTTGGTCAGATGCTCGGCACGCTAAATTGAGTATCAATATTAGCCATCCAAGTGACGTGAAAACAAAAGTTTAAATTTGGCAAAACAGGGTTACAATTATATCTAGGAAGACCTATTATAGAAAATAACTTCTTATCAATGAAGTTTCCGTAGAAAAAGTCCACCCCCCCCCCCCCCACCACCCACAAAAATAGTACAGCAGTAATAAAGTGTAAGCTATAGAAAAGCAGCACAGTGATTTTCACGCAATAATCGATAGCAATCATTCATTACCCGTTGTAATCGGGAACAGGCCGGAGCGGAAAGCGGCGTATATTTGACAGCCTGGTATTCTCCGTAAAACGTCTATTATGTGCTGTGTGAGGAGGCCGGCGCTGGGTGCCCGGTGCGGCGGGCAGGGCCTGCCGCGCGCCCCGCGGGACCCCGGCCCGTGCCTGGCGCCGACACCCACTCCGCAGTAGGACCGGCCTAATGGGAAGCACGTGAGACTCCACCAGGGCCGACGAGCGGGCAGCCAACGGGCGCCCTGATCTCCGCTCGTCGGGCCGACCACCGGGCTAGGGTTTGGTGGGCTGTAGAAGGCTGTCAGAGGCCGGCGAGGCGCGTCGAGTCGGTGTGAGCCCGTGAACACGGGGCGCGAGCTGCTCTCACCCCGCCCCGCTCTGACGTCACACGCGACAACAGGCGCGTCACGGGCGTGCGCCGCGCGGGGCGCGTTGCTACCCACACAAGGTAAGTGTTGTCCTTGACGACGGGGGCTCGACCTGTCAGGAACACTTAGCGAGAACCTATGTCACCAGGAGGGGAAAAGGGGAAACATGGATCGCCGCTCCGTTAGTTTTCTTCTCTTAGAGTCAGAAAAATGACTTGACGGACATAAAAACGGATAAAGTTGAAGAGTGATTACGGATGGAGAAAATTGTGCAAACGGGCAGACCTACCAGAAACCAGAGTACAGAGAGAAGGCCACTATGTCTCCTCCATGGTGCAGTGGGGGATGGCCACGTCGCATCTCTCTGTCGCCTGCTTCCTCAAATTTAAAAGTCCATGTCTTATGTTTACCATCTGGTATGTTGCTATAACTAGACCTCGTGTTTGTGTGTCAAATAATCACTTTTCTCCTAAAATCTGTTGAATCTGGAACCAAGGATGTAGATTCTTTAGTTAATTTAGTGCATGGAAATGTATGTTGTCACCATAAGGTAAAAGAATAGAGATGTTATAGTGAAATTGGCCACCCCATGGTAATCACCACCCCGGGTGGAGCCAGCCTCCTCAATAGCAGAGACGAACCATTTGCCCTCATCTCTGACAATTCCTTTGTATGAAGTCCACGTAATGCATTATTTATTGAAAGTTCCTTGTGATATCATTGAACTACATGCATTATATATCATGAGGGAATGCTGTCAAATCAATTAAGTTATGAGTAATCACATCCTGCAACTGCACGATTCTTGCTGTGGTAGATCTAACAGTAGCACCCTGGTAACGGTGAGGATGAACTATCACCGAATACCGAGCACGGATGTAAGCACATGTGGAACATGTGATGTTATTTTGGAAACTATAGCGTATGGATAATAATTGGTCAATGGAACTAAATTTGTTTTCGTATTTTTAAGCAGATAAACGTTTTGATAGCTGATTGTTCTCGAAATGGTCTTACGTTATACGGATTTGCAGGGTTTTTATGTTTACTAGACATGTTAAAAACTGAAAGACTAACGTTTCATGGAACTTAAATTCTGACAAAACATGATTGAACTAAGCATGCTTCTTATCCACAAAATAACTATTAATTCTTGGAAAACTTGAAGAATCTACACGGAGAATAAGAAACGACAATAAAGAATCCATCAGTTACAACAATAATTTTTCAAACTCTCGCATGTTATTAGTTCTAGACTCACTATTAAACAAATGCTGTAATTTAAGAAATGTGTATGGGGGTTCACGAATGGTGGTATCACCAGGTTATCAACTGATTATTAAATGGTTCGGAAAAAATACTTTTGTCGAGGAAAATATAGAATTTTATATTTTTCGGTTGGTGAAAAAGAGCAGATAAAACGAAAAAAAAGACATGAGAGACTCCAGGAAAATGTGGAATTTTGGAATGTCCCTATAATGGTCCTGTCACCGAGAGCATGTAAAGCTAAGCTCCTCCATTTTATTTGCCATCACGCATGGCTGCGTACCGACCTTACGGCACCAACGCACAACATTACGGTAGGTATTGTGTGTATGGAAAACGTAGTCTCATTGGTTTATAGGTCAAAAATGATTGATGCATTTTACTTCTTGGTCTAATAAAACCATTCGTTACACTTGCATTTATTTGTATCATTAAGTAAGCTATGGTTATTTATAATGGTGGACTTTCATATCCTCAACAATAGTATGGCCGTGCTCAACATAACATACTTCTTTAATATGTCAAAGCTTGTCGGATATATGGCATTTAATCATACTCTCATTGCTTTTCTAATTCTCCGCACATACAAAATAAGACCAAGAACCCTACACATGGCACAACAAATGCACTGCAGGCCTTTGCTGTATATACACTTGTTGTGCCCAATCCCCGGGCTGACCCCTGCCTGGGTGTGTGGGGCTGACTCAGGCCGTGTTGGGGGCATGTTGTGGCCGGGCCGGGGTCTAATCGACCCGCTGGCCAGCCCTGCCCTCTCACCCCCCTCAGTCCCCTTACCGACCCGACCCACCACCCATGCCCAACCATTTCCAGGCCATTTCCGGGTGCGGGACGCTTAGTTCGCTGACCGACCGCCAGGAGCAGGGGCCATATGAGTTGTTGGGGCATTATGGGAATAATAAGGAGTTGGTGGGGAGCGGGGTGACCCAGATTTGGTAGGTTTGGTCCCTGCCTCCCAGTGGGCCCCAGTGTAGAGTACTTCTCTCCTGGACCAGCGTAGGCCCCCTCTGCCCGGAGTCTCCTTACTCCGTGCTCCGGAGTGGGCGCCCCCCCCCCCCCCCCCCCCACTCCCCACCTGCCCTACTATCACCTACATCCCACGCGTAGATACGACACACGCCTCGCGTCCAAACACAGTCTGTTTGTTTTCACATTGGAACAAGGATCACATTGGAACTCCGTTGCAGGCTTGAAATTCTTACAAGGGCCACATATTCTAGACATGTTTGCGGTTGGTATTTGAGGACTGGTCACCGTGTCCCTGTTGTAGTTTCCAAGCTGTGCCGTGCAGGCGGCGGACTCTGTAGTAGGAGTTGGGTGTGAGTGTGGCGGCACGTCTAGTGTGTGGGGGTTGGGGTGGTGCTGGGGGCTGGCACGGCCCGGCCCGCCGCCCGGCTCGCCGTACCAGCCCGTGCCAGGCGGCGAGCTGCTCGGGAGGTGCTCCCAGTCAGCGGCCGCCACTCAGCGCGGCCACACCGCACCCCTCCAGCAGCAGCAGGCCGCACATGGCCACCACTACTACCACCTACAGTCCGGCCACGACCCACCACCTCCTGCCCCCGCGCCGCCCGCCGACAACACCAACATGGCCGCCAATTGGCCTCGACCCGCCGCGCCACCCAATGTCGGCATCGTCGGCTCTTCCGGTGCAAGTTACGTGAGCGCGTCGGACTGCGCGGTGAGTCCGTTACGGGGCGCGCCGCACCTCGCCGCGCCGGGGGGCGTGGGAGGCTGGGGGTCGTACCCCCTCACCCACCGGAGGGACTCCACTGGGCCCGCGGGGTCAGCGGGTGCACAGGGCATTAACAATAGCAATCAGCACGGCCGGCCCCCCGCCGCCCTCTACGGCCCCACTCTGCCCGGAGGAGGATCCTACAGCGGCCCGTCCTGCTCCACGGCGGGCCCCTGGGGTCAGTACCCCCACCACCCCCAGCAGCACCTCCAGCACCGGCCCGCCCACCACCAGGCGCCCACCGGCCTCTTCGGACAGGCCCTCAGGTAGGCCCACTTTGTCTCCTTACCTCAACCCGCATTGACTCACTGTGCTAAACGCCATTTCCCGTCGTTTAGAAGCGACATGAGCAGAGGTGAGTTTGTGACCACAATATTCGCTGTAAAGAGATGCCACCTCAGCCGGATTAAGTCTTGTGCTGGATTACTGGATGGACACACGCATGGAATGCTATCGGGGCGCTCTGTTAGGAAATGAATGCAGAGAACAACATCATGAACATGGACCTTCCTTGGTTCACAGGAAATTATGATTGTTGTCTGACCTATCGCTAGCTACCTGAACACTCAGGCCGGGAATACTATATTTTTCTTGTTGTGGTTGCCGAGGGGACGTTGGCACGCAGTGTAATGTTGGTAAAGAGTGCACTCTCAAATGTTATTTGATTTGTTACAATTATGTTACATGTCGTGTCATAGCCTGTCCTCGAATCTCGAACGGGTTGTATATATATAGGCCTATAGTGCCATGCCTATTAGTATGGGAGACTGCATGTAAAGAACACTTTCCTTGGTTAAAGTGTAGGGATAATATGGTCTCCACCTTCAAATAGATTCGATCACCATCGCCGCCCTTGATTGGTGACCTGCATATCATTTGTACGGTAGTCATGTGGAATGGCAGCGTCCTGTCTCCCACAAAGCTGTAACGCGGCTAGGTGATCGGGACCATGCGTATGGCAGTCATGCGGAATCGCACACGTCAGCGTGGATGGGGTTCAGTATCAGGTATTAAAACAACGGGAACTTATTCACAGGTTCTGGCCAGCTAGTAATAAAGGATTAGTCGTATGCTACCATCACTACCTTCAGTTGGGAGGGCACCACAACACATCCGCACACTAAGTTAGACTTTGAAATGTAATTTCCCTGTCAATGGCTGCTCAATTAGGTCAGACACTGACAGTATATAACTGTAAACAACGCGTAAGGAAGAGCTTCTGGGTGGATGACAGCGATGCTATGAGATTGTGTCAGTTTTCTGAATTGAAACCCCGTAAGAGGCTTCTAATTTATATATTACATTAGTGCGAGAAAAGCCCAGATTTCTTTACACTTAAGTTGGAGTGACGTTATGGACAACTTTCATATTCCCCTCTTCAATCACTCTTAAAGAATAGATAAACGGCTACTTTCCAGCCCAAAAAATCCTGATTTTATATGAAAACATAATTATCTTCTTGTGTTAGATCAAGTACCTTGGCGTTCAAATACATTAATATTTTAAACTGAACTCTTCATTATTCTTAGCGGATCCGGTGGCCATCTCGTATGATACCAAAAATGATTGCAGCTAATGAAAAGATCTAGTCAGTCTCACTTATAATAAATGATTGAAATATAGTTTTAATTGCAACTTGTGATACTGAGGGGTTGTAGTTAACAAATTAGTGTAATTGGGGGCAAAGGAATGAAAAGGAAATCTTATTGATTTTAGTAAAACGAAAGTCGGGGCCCCTCGGACTACATTGTGATATCATGTATGCAGTAATCAATCTAGCCTGCTGTTCGTCCCTGGAATGGCAATATGCAGGGACGAATACTTTGTCTATAACCAATCTACCTGTACTAGTTTAGCTGTTTAGTGTTCGAGAAATCCTTGGTCGTTGTCGTACCATGGAGAGTAAAATAAGATTTTACTCTCCATGGTCATACTAGAGGCAGTAGGCTACACGAGGAGCACTCGACAGATTGGGAAACTGCAAAAACAGCATGCGCTTCTGTAAACACTGCATCAGTCTTGGGTGACAGAAGTAGCATGAAAAGTAAGTTATCTTCAACCAACCAATCCAGAGTACCTTTCCTACTTATCATCTTCCTGGACAAATGAGATGGTCCAGTGTCATAAGTACACCTCAAGACTTACGTTCACTACTGCTATACTTCATACACACTTAGCGTTTTCAGTTTTTCTCCAGAATTATAATCATTTGACAGAACTTTGGGGTAGACTGTCGGACAGATATTGATTTCGGTGACAAAATGGCTGAAGCCCTAGAGTTCAGTCTGTCCATAGCCCCTGAAAATATAGGTCAGCCTCGGCCGTCCGTACATATTATGTACTATATGTGACATGCTTATATTTATGGAGATGCATCTTGGCCGTCTACAGGTTTTCTTTGTGATGCCCTTTTTTCGTCCTGTCCTACAAAGAGCGCGCGTCCTGTCCCGGGGCGGTGGGTGCAGATGACAGGGCAGTGACGGCCTGATGGGGCCCGCCGTGATGGATGCGCCCAGGACAGGGGGGGTACGACCAGGTAGGGGAAATCCCATGATCATTACTTGTGTGAGACCTGTCTAAGGTAAAGTTTCATAGGTCAGGTCTCACTTAGCAGGTGCGGATCCAGGTAAAAGTTCACTATGGTAGTTTGGCTGAAAATATTACTTATCAGACAAGATTTTTTCTCATCATAGGTAACAATTTATGACAATAGATTACGATACTATTGTCATGTGATCCTGGATCACTACATGACGAGGTATCAAAGTGATCCCACCTACAAAGAAGACTAAATCTGCATGAAGATAGGTTAGTTAGAGACTGATACAATAATGCAATGCTAAAGTCAATCTCTTAAAGACATATTGTACCTTTGCTGAATACGTATTCACAAGGAAAGCAAAATCGATTTGGCTTTTCAACATCCAGGGAATTTTGATCTAGACTTGAAAAGAATATGACAAATTGCCAATACACTTAATGGTGATACTTATAAACGTAAAATGGTTTGAAGGTCCTGGTACCCACCGCCGTTTACCAGCAGATATAGAATTGGCCGTTCATTCGGCCCACAGTGAGAATCTCGTCTCATTCTGCTGCCCTCCTGACGGAACCGACGCAGTGGGCTGCAGCTCCCGTCCCACATATCAAGTCTGGTCCGACCCAGGCGCCACAGTAGGTCCGACGTGGGCCGGCCTCCCTCAGCCACAGCGAGTAACTACCTTTTGTCAGCCCCTGGTGTGCGCGCGCAGCCCAGTCAGCGTCCAAAGCAGACGACGCGAGAGCAGGCGAGAAGGTGCGAGATGAGGCGAGAGGACGCCGATGTGGCCGAGAGGAGGCGCAGAGAGAGTGGCGCGCCGTCCGCGGATACAGTCCACCAGTCAGGGACACCCGACAACGACGCACCGCGCTCACAGACCGCTGGTTACGGATTTATTAGTTTCTCGTTGACTACAGGGATTTATAGAGAGCGAAAGGCAAGTGTGGATCTGATGAGATCCGAGTGATGTATCCATCATTCCTACACTACAACATGTGAGGAGTTGTGTCTTCAGGCAATCTGAATCCTCCAAACTGATGATACTTCAGGAAAAAGGATTTACTGATCAGAGGTGATTGTGTGTGTGGAGTACGGACAGAGGGAGTCGTGGATTGTGCGTGGTGGTCAGGGCTCTGGTCAGGGGCTTACACAAACTGTTGATTAGACGGGAACATCGTCACAATCAAGACGGCGTCAACCCCCACCAAGACCAAGCCACCCGGATCTCCGTTTCTACATGGCCCACGCCCTACACTGTTTGAACACTCCTGTGATTTCATGTTTTCTTGTTGCTGTTTGTATTGTTCAGTTTTCTCCCAGGGCCTTATCCCCCCTGTACCATCGTCCCTTATTGCGCCGCCCACCGCCCCTGACGGCCCACCGACCGGCACTAATAGTGTTCACCGCTCGGGCCACCTTTCACAGCAGAGTCTAACCTGACTGCATCCATCTGGGTCTCCAGGTGTTTGATAGTATTAAGTCTCCTGTAACAAAGGCAAACCGCTCTTTTCCACACCTGGTTCACATCCCTTCCAACATACACTTCTAACCTATACACTCACACCTCCGAGTGGGCTCTCTGGGAGAGAGGGGAGGAGAAGGAGGAAGAGGAGGAAGGCATGTTTTGCCCATCAGAGTAGCTCTAGTTTGTATTTGGCCGTACCTAGCACGGGCCTACTCTGACAGGCGCCCCCTCCCCCTGCCCGCCTCCCCCGGCCTCCGTGTCCCCCTCCCGCCGCTAATAACACCCACCGCCGACCGCCCAGAGCTGCAGATGCTGGCCCCGCAGATGGCCGTGTAATTTACTAACGAGGTTTGGGTCATAGAAGCCGCCACTAGAACCACTAATAAGGCTACGGTGATTCGCGCTCAGTAACACCAATTAGCTGATCATACATGAAACATCATCACTGCATTCCCCGCGAAGTTTCAACGAATTCGCAAAATATACAGAGAGTGAGAAAAACATGTACAAACGGGAACGCACATCCTGGAATTTGACATTTAGGTTAATTATATGCGCCTTGGTATCATTTCCTTTTGGTATTAAATTCTAATCAGTTACATTTTCTTTTTTTGGCCATCATTGAAGGTGTTTTTGTGCGCTTTCGTCGTAGATCTAGTTTTACGAGTGTACCATTTTAATTTTGTAGCTAACACCACTAAAAACTAGAGAGGTAGCTTCTACTACATTCTGAGCCGTGCCACCTTCATGTACCCCAGTCAGGGCGGTGTTGAGCCGTGCCACCTTCATGTACCCCGGTCAGGGCGGTGTTGAGCCGTGCCACCTTCATGTACCCCAGTCAGGGCGGTGTTGAGCCGTGCCACCTTCATGTACCCCAGTCAGGGTGGTGTTGAGCCGTGCCACCTTCATGTACCCTGGTCAGGCCGGTGTTGAGCCGTGCCACCTTCATGTACCCTGGTCAGGCCGGTGTTGAGCCGTGCCACCTTCATGTACCCCGGCCAGGGCAGTGTTGAGCCCCTCTTTATTTACCCCGGTCTGATTGTCCACTAGTGTCATCCCTGACCACTCTGGTTCATGCACCACGTTATCCCGACTCTGGAGGCAGTGATCTCAGAGTTGGCAGCAGGACCTCGTAAGTACAGACGGACTTTGGAGACATTGACCCCCGACCTTAGTGCCTGACCCTGCAACCTTGACTCCAGCCCATCCACACCCGTCACACCTAGACCTGGTTCTGGATCCACCTACACCTAAATGACCAACTCACACATGCCACTCAGTACGTGACAGCTCACGGAAACTCTGGATACACACACACGTCGCCCACCGACAATTCCCAGGTAGGGCCAGTGCTGGTCCTTATTGGCCAGACGCGATGCTGATTTAATGTGAATTTGACCAGATTAGCCGAGCCGCTGTTGGAGTAACTCAGGAGTAGCTCAAGTCGGCCCCACTATGTATCGGTACTCCCACCCGCACCGCCACTACCCGCACCTGCACCACCAGGAGATGGACACCTTCAGGATCGTCAACTACCACCACATGTAAAGTACCCTTAACCTCACGTAACACCCATTTCAGGGGATCGACGCTGATCTATACGATGTTCCGCGTTTATTGCACAATAGTACAATCATGATATTTCATTTGATTAGACGATATTGTGTGAAAATCACGAATAGGAAAAGTTATATGATATTTAAGACAACATCATAATTCAAGTTTAATCAGTCTAAACATTAAAGAAGTATTGGTATTTCGATCCAGCCCTAAGACCTCCAGACCTTTAATGAGCCTGGGGTCTGTACATGAAAGAGCAGATAGTATGCTCTTTCAAGCTATTTTTTTCAGCCTGTATCTTCACCATGGGTCCGCTCTCCACACATTAAACAAGCGTAATCAAACAGTGGCAATATGGCTTGTTTGTAACGGCATTTTCATTCTTCTGACAGATCTTAATGTATGCTATGTAGGAAACACGATAGTGTGATACATGTGACAGCCAAATGTAAAATTTGAATGTTATCGACCCTTCAGTTGTACTTGGCCAGTGCAGTAAAAATCGCTGGGATGGGGCAGAGGGCACATGCGAGGGGAGTTGGGGATGTGTGTGTTACAGCTAAACATCAAAACACCCTGTTAGAAAGTTGTTTTTTCAAAGATGTTTTTCATATATGTAAACGCTTGAATTAGTTTTAGTTTTGGTTTATTTAACTTCTCTATCAAGGACACTAGAAAATCTGAACGTGACACACTGTCTCACGTGTTTGCGTGAGACAGTGTGTCAATAGAACCAGATTGATCTCCTTACGTGTAACTCATACTGTGCAATTACTTGGCACTGCTGCCCGGATATCATAACTCACAAATTAGAGGGTTATCCCACTCTGAGCATGCTGAGCCCAGTCACGCATGGGGCTGGCTTACGGCCAGTCGATGTGACTGTCAGGCATGGAGGTCTGACTTCTGGGGGATTAGACACGGAGGCCCTGATATGTCTGACTTCTTGGGATTAAGCATGGAAGCCTCTGGTCTTCCAGGTGATAATAGTCTGATCTTTGGGGATTAGAAATGGAGGTCCTGATCAGTCTGGCCTTTGGGGATTAGGCATGGAGGTCCTGATCAGTCTGGTCTTTGGGGATTAGGCATGGAGGTCCTGATCAGTCTGGCCTTTGGGGATTAGGCATGGAGGTCCTGATCAGTCTGGTCTTTGGGGATTAGGCATGGAGGTCCTGATCAGTCTGGTCTTTGGGGATTAGGCATGGAGGTCCTGATCAGTCTGGCCTTTGGTGATTAGGCATGGAGGTCCTGATCAGTCTGGTCTTTGGGGATTAGGCATGGAGGTCCTGATCAGTCTGACTTCTAGGGATTAGGCATGGAGGTCCTGATCAGTCTGGTCTTTGGGGATTAGGCATGGAGGTCCTGATCAGTCTGGTCTTTGGGGATTAGGCATGGAGGTCCTGATCAGTCTGGCCTTTGGGGATTAGGCATGGAGGTCCTGATCAGTCTGGCCTTTGGGGATTAGGCATGGAGGTCCTGATCAGTCTGGCCTTTGGGGATTAGGCATGGAGGTCCTGATCAGTCTGGCCTTTGGGGATTAGGCATGGAGGTCCTGATCAGTCTGGCCTTTGGGGATTAGGCATGGAGGTCCTGATCAGTCTGGCCTTTGGGGATTAGGCAAGGAGGTCCTGATCAGTCTGGCCTTTGGGGATTAGGCATGGAGGTCCTGATCAGTCTGGCCTTTGGGGATTAGGCATGGAGGTCCTGATCAGTCTGGCCTTTGGGGATTAGGCATGGAGGTCCTGATCAGTCTGGCCTTTGGGGATTAGGCATGGAGGTCCTGATCAGTCTGACTTCTAGGGATTAGGCATGGAGGTCCTGATCAGTCTGGCCTTTGGTGATTAGGCATGGAGGTATTGATCAGTTTGGCCTTTGGTGATTAGGCATGGAGGTCCTGATCAGTCTGGCCTTTGGGGATTAGGCATGGAGGTCCTGATCAGTCTGGCCTTTGGTGATTAGGCATGGAGATCCTGATCAGTCTGGCCTTTGGGGATTAGGCATGGAGGTCCTGATCAGTCTGGCCTTTGGGGATTAGGCATGGAGGTCCTGATCAGTCTGGCCTTTGGGGATTAGGCATGGAGGTCCTGATCAGTCTGACTTCTAGGGATTAGGCATGGAGGTCCTGATCAGTCTGGTCTTTGGGGATTAGGCATGGAGGTCCTGATCAGTCTGGGCTTTGGGGATTAGGCATGGAGGTCCTGATCAGTCTGGCCTTTGGGGATTAGGCATGGAGGTCCTGATCAGTCTGGCCTTTGGGGATTAGGCATGGAGGTCCTGATCAGTCTGGCCTTTGGGGATTAGGCATGGAGGTCCTGATCAGTCTGGCCTTTGGGGATTAGGCATGGAGGTCCTGATCAGTCTGACTTCTAGGGATTAGGCATGGAGGTCCTGATCAGTCTGGTCTTTGGGGATTAGGCATGGAGGTCCTGATCAGTCTGGCCTTTGGGGATTAGGCATGGAGGTCCTGATCAGTCTGGCCTTTGGGGATTAGGCATGGAGGTCCTGATCAGTCTGGCCTTTGGGGATTAGGCATGGAGGTCCTGATCAGTCTGGCCTTTGGGGATTAGGCATGGAGGTCCTGATCAGTCTGGCCTTTGGGGATTAGGCATGGAGGTCCTGATCAGTCTGGCCTTTGGGGATGAGAGATGGGAGTGCTGACCATTCTGGCTTTTGGGGATTAGGCATGGAGGTCCTGATCAGTCTGGTCTTTGGGGATTAGGCATGGAGGTCCTGATCAGTCTGGCCTTTGGGGATTAGGCATGGAGGTCCTGATCAGTCTGGCCTTTGGGGATTAGGCATGGAGGTCCTGATCAGTCTGACTTCTAGGGATTAGGCATGGAGGTCCTGATCAGTCTGGCCTTTGGGGATTAGGCATGGAGGTCCTGATCAGTCTGGCCTTTGGGGATTAGGCATGGAGGTCCTGATCAGTCTGACTTCTAGGGATTAGGCATGGAGGTCCTGATCAGTCTGGTCTTTGGGGATAAGGCATGGAGGTCCTGATCAGTCTGGCCTTTGGGGATTAGGCATGGAGGTCCTGATCAGTCTGGCCTTTGGCGATTAGGCATGGAGGTCCTGATCAGTCTGGCCTTTGGGGATTAGGCATGGAGGTCCTGATCAGTCTGGCCTTTGGGGATTAGGCATGGAGGTCCTGATCAGTCTGGCCTTTGGGGATTAGGCATGGAGGTCCTGATCAGTCTGGCCTTTGGGGATGAGAGATGGGAGTGCTGACCATTCTGGCCTTTGGGGATTAGGCATGGAGGTCCTGATCAGTCTGGTCTTTGGGGATTAGGCATGGAGGTCCTGATCAGTCTGGCCTTTGGGGATTAGGCATGGAGGTCCTGATCAGTCTGGCCTTTGGGGATTAGGCATGGAGGTCCTGATCAGTCTGGCCTTTGGGGATTAGGCATGGAGGTCCTGATCAGTCTGGTCTTTGGGGATTAGGCATGGAGGTCCTGATCAGTCTGGCCTTTGGGGATTAGGCATGGAGGTCCTGATCAGTCTGGCCTTTGGGGATTAGGCATGGAGGTCCTGATCAGTCTGGCCTTTGGGGATTAGGCATGGAGGTCCTGATCAGTCTGGTCTTTGGGGATTAGGCATGGAGGTCCTGATCAGTCTGGCCTTTGGGGATTAGGCATGGAGGTCCTGATCAGTCTGGCCTTTGGGGATTAGGCATGGAGGTCCTGATCAGTCTGGGCTTTGGGGATTAGGCATGGAGGTCCTGATCAGTCTGGCCTTTGGGGATTAGGCATGGAGGTCCTGATCAGTCTGGCCTTTGGGGATTAGGCATGGAGGTCCTGATCAGTCTGGGCTTTGGGGATGAGAGATGGGAGTGCTGACCATTCTGGCCTTTGGGGATTAGGCATGGAGGTCCTGATCAGTCTGGCCTTTGGGGATTAGGCATGGAGGTCCTGATCAGTCTGGGCTTTGGGGATGAGAGATGGGAGTGCTGACCATTCTGGCCTTTGTGGATTAGGCATGGAGGTCCTGATCAGTCTGGCCTTTTTGGATTAGGCATGGAGGTCCTGATCAGTCTGGCCTTTGGGGATTAGGCATGGAGGTCCTGATCAGTCTGGCCTTTGGGGATTAGGCATGGAGGTCCTGATCAGTCTGGCCTTTGGGGATTAGGCATGGAGGTCCTGATCAGTCTGGCCTTTGGGGATTAGGCATGGAGGTCCTGATCAGTCTGGGCTTTGGGGATGAGAGGTGGGAGTGCTGACCATTCTGGCCTTTGGGGATTAGGCATGGAGGTCCTGATCAGTCTGGCCTTTGGGGATTAGGCATGGAGGTCCTGATCAGTCTGGCCTTTGGGGATGAGACATAGAAGTGCTGACCATTCTGGTAAGACACTGAAAATGATATAGATCCTGTAACGTAGCCAATGAAGGTTGTATGGATCATGTTAGGTAGACACTTAAATTGATTTGGATCCTTTAAGTGAATTTTTGAGAGAAGTATTTGAGTCTGAGAAGCGCAGTGCCTTTAGTTATGGCCAAGGTTCATCCCCAAATACTTTACTGTATTGGTGGTTGGCTTTGGAATGCGGACATGGCGAGCGTGCAGAATGCACTGTAGGTCGGATTAACGTGTTGGGAGCGGGGAGGTAAGAAATGGATACTGATTACGTTACATACAAACATATCCTTGACTGTTTAGAAGCAACACTGGAGACGTGTTCATCTAAAGAAAACGTGGAGGCTTAAATTAGCTAAGAAAGGGATGAATCCATGTTTTTAGATGTGAGGACCCTCTCCTGCCCCCCCCCCCCCCCCCCACCTCGCAGGATGTGCTTTCATTGTGGTGGAGGCCATTCCATTGGGTTGTCTTCCCGGCCGGTGCTGGAGGCGGTGAGAGGCAGGTCTGTGAAGACGACAGGTGATGGTTAGGGGGCCAGGTACAAGGCGGGGACGGCGCCCACCCCCTGCCCAGCATCCATCACCCGGGGCCCGGGGCACCTCCCGTCACGGGTCACCGCCCCGGTCACCACACCTGACATCATCCCACTACCCGGTGGCCACAGGTCGCCCTCACCTCCCGACTTAAATCAGCCTCACGCCACTTCAAGCCGGAGAAAATGAACTTTAATTGGACGCGTTTTTCGGAGGCAGGGGGTACAGGTGGGCGGGGGGTTTGTATAGAAAGTGGTAGTGTCTTCAGTATCTCTTTCCGCTCACTCGAGGTTCAGTGATAATGTACGAACGTTTTTAGTCGGTACTTCACACAAAGGTATTCAGTTTTTTTCCTGTGTTTTCCATAACACAGCATTTCATTTCATAAACCGTCAGAGTTGGAAGGCGGCGTGTCCCCACGTTGTTCCATTTTGGTTGTCAGATTCCGAGGGTGGAGGGTTGCGGTTGTAAATTGGGCCTCTTGCCTCAGGGGCTGCTACACCGTGACAGTTGAGGGTAATGGTCTAAAGAGAGGTGGTTACTTATACACGTCGTCTAGCCCCCCCCCCCCCCCCCCGTGTTATGGTGAGACCATGACCTCATGCATATAACTTAATAAATTCATTGTAATGGTAATTGCAATACAGACTTCATCTGCTCAGCAGCCGATAAACGTATTCTTCCTCCAACCATCCCCTACATTTCAAACTTGTTCAATGCTATGTAGCAACAATTGGAGGGCAGAGCAGATGAAAAAGTCATGTGATAATATATGAATAGCTTGAGAACTGTATGTAACACTTTAACTAATATCTGAAAACTATGTCAGAAGCCATGCATCAACAAGATTGAATGTGGCATGGGGAGGCTGCTCATGGTAATCCCCTATGTATGTTACCCATACGTCCAAGGGGGGTGTCCGTGGTGATCACCTACATATAATGTTACCGATATGTCCAAGGGGGCCATTCAAGGTGATCACCTATGTATGCTACCCATACATCCAAGGAGGTCACTCATGGTGATCACCTACATTTAATGTTACCCATACGTCCAAGGGGGCCGCTCATGGTGATCACCTACATATAACTTTACCCATACGTCCAAGGGGGCTGCTCATGGTGATCACCTATGTATGTTACCCATACGTCCAAGGGGGGTGTTCATGGTGATCACCTATGTATGTTACCCATATATCCAAGGGGGGTGTTCATGGTGATCACCTACGTATAACGTTACCCATATGTCTAAGAAGGCGCTCATGGTGATCACCTACATAAAACGTTACCCATATATCCAAAAAGGCGCTCATGGTGATCACCTACATAAAACGTTACCCATATATCCAAAAAGGCGCTCATGGTGATCACCTACGTATAACGTCCAAGGGGGCCGTTCATTACAGAATGATCTTCCGTATAGGTAAATTGTAGAGAATATTTTGTTCCATCCCATCTCATTCTCCATCATCATTTGTATATATGCATGATACAAATTTCCAATGAATATTTATCTAAGTATTACTTAAACTATAAAGAATCTAATATATTGGACATTGTATTGTTATAGTTTAAGTTATGGCTGGAGGTGAGGGAAGACAGGAGAAATCCTACTCACCCCAGAGTAAATAATAATGTTTAAAAAAAAGAAAAGAGAAAGTACAAAATAACAAACAATATAACTATAATACAAAATATCATAATACCCTCATGTTATGAGGTTTTGTGTTACCCATACGTCCAAGGGGGCGGCTCATGGTGACCACCTACGTATGCTACCTATACATGCAAGGAGGCCACTCATGGTAATCACCTATGTATAAAAGTAACCATACGTTCAACAACCTCTACGACACCAGCCAACGTCACTATGAGCCACGCGCCAATATGGCGGCTCGAGCTAGTTTGAACTGGGAATTCATTTGTGACCTCTTTACATAATGATTTAACAATAAGGTTAATGGTACCGTCAGCGTCATGTCAGTGTGTCCTCCTTTTGTCGCCGGCAGGACGAGTCCCCTTAACCTTTGCCAGTGTGTCCAGAAGGGCCGAGTAGGCGCAGGGTGATACATGCTGACAATCAGCAGAACAGCTACAGTGGTCAGGCCTTTAAATCTCATCTTAACTCATTCAATTTAGTATTTGTTTCTAAGGCCAAGAGGTGCATTTACCCATGCATTGATATGAAACAGTTCTATCCGCTCTACCTATGGTGAGAGTGAGGTGTCCCACATCAGGAGTTGTCATGCGGACCTCCTTTCAAGTTTCCCTGAGAGAGATGTTTTACGTATAGATACCAGGTAATAAGGGATGATTTGCCGTGGTCGCACTTATCATCTCATCACTCTCTTTAACCAAACCTCTCATGTAAACGTTATATATCTTCAAGCTGGTGATTAAAAATCGAAGCGAATTAGAAAATTTGACTGTTTTATTACTAGCTTTTACGAAATCTTGAAAAATAACTTTGAGCAAGTGCGTTCCACAGATGGGAGGCGAACCCCAGTTCCTCGCATTGCAGTTGGACGTCCTACTTTTTTGTATTAGGTGACTGTTGGGAGAGAGTCGGAGTGTGGGTATAGGCAGACATTTTGCTGGGTGCTGGTGTTCTGCCTTCTGTTTAATAGAGACATGTAGGAGTTGAGATACCAGCACTTATCTCAACTGGCACTCTGCCTCTGGCCCTTAATCACTCGGTGCCAATGGTAGCTAGCATTAAACAGGTGAGGCTTGGTGAAGATTGGAAGCAATGCCATTTTAATATAAAGAAGCTAAAAACATGACAAAAAGTTTTCCTGTTTTTGCAGTAAAATAAAAACTTAAACCTGCAAGTCCGAGACATGCTTCTCTGCGATGGAACCTTGTTGGGATGTACCGGCATGCAAATTTGAAAGTTTGTCATTTATGTTTTTAAAGAGATATCCATATTCAAAAACTAAGAGTTCAAAAGTTAGTTTTCAATTCATATCAATGATCAAAGATATGAATTTGGCTATGACTTTATCTATGGGGCCTTCTTGAGTATGTACGCATCAAGGGGTGAGGGGGGGGGTCTGAAATTTTTGAAAATATGCGTACGTACTAAATGGAAGCCCCCTATGTCATTGGACAAAAATTAAGTTTTCAATTCATAACACCAAAGACATGAATTTGACTATGACTTTATTCATGCACGAACATTATTACCTTTCACTTGACAGAAAGATACTGTACCACCGTTACCACGGAAATACCAAGATACAAGATGCAAGATACCTCAAATACCGCTATGCCGACTGTTGTCTAATAACCATGATAATGTTCTCTCGTAGTAGGCAAAAGAGTACAAATAGGAATGATTTCTTACCCGAGCCCTTCTGATGTGACTTTATGGCAACAATGCATGGCATTAAAGGTCATTCTTACTTTCGTTATCCTACTTTTCATATAAGTGTTCCTTATATCTATGTATTCTTAATGGTATCGGACAATGACAAACTCTTTTTCGGACCAGACGAGTCGATGATAGCATAACCTGTTATTGGATTACCAGTATCTAAACTAAGGTTTCATCTGTTATACCAAAATGTGCTCATGGCGTTTGTTACTAACTCAGTCCCATCAGCTCACCTATAACCCCGTTCTGGCCTCGTTGCAGTAACTTCCCGGTGGACGAGAACGTGTACGGGCCGGGCGGGTCGCGGGGCATGGACATCTCGGCGCCCGGCAAGGCGCTGCCCCACGACCTGCCGCCCCCGGCCGGCGCCCCGCCCACCAACCCGCCCCTCGCCTACTGCCAGCCCACCGCCTCCGCCGCCCCCCAGCAGCAGCACCACCAGCACCTCCAGCAACAACAACAACAACAACAGCACCATCCTCAACACCCACAGCAACAACAACAACAACATCTCATTGCACATAAAGCATCCCCATTTTGTCACACGTAAGTAGCCAGGCCATGGATTTATTCTCGTTAGGGGTCTTCCATTAAGTATGTACGCATCAAGTGGGGGAGGGGGGGCCTGAGATTTTTGAAAATGTGCGTTCATTTAAGTACATATCCTATGTGTATTTTTTCCCAAGGGGGTGGGGGTTCTGAGATTTTTGAAAATGTGCGTATGTACTAAATGGAAGGCCCCTTAAAAGCTTTCCTTTTACGCGCCAATCCTAGGTCATCTTATTGGTACGATACCAAATTGATAACCATGTGACCATTGTGGGGGTGGGGGGGGGGGGGCGTCACTGGTATCATCAGAACCTAACCCACTTGAGTGAGGCGGACTACTACCTCGTCATGTTTTGCTGTGAGCTGCAGGTTGAGTTGGTGTGGTTGCCATGACGACCTGTCACCTTGGTGACAGGGGTGCAGTGGTCCGACGTGACGGCGTCAATTGGTGCCACCTGGAGGGCCGTGACGACGTCCCCGAGTTACCCGGCCACCACCGCCAGGCCCCACCTGCCACCCCCGGCAGTACCGTGGACCAGGCCATTTTAAGACATGTATTGTACATGCCCATAGTCTCACTTAGTCGTAGATCTAAGTATGTTGAAGATAGTTACTAGTTTTGTCTTAATGAAAACACTGATTCATAAACCTTTACACATTGGACAGTAAGGCCCCTCCCTGCCCAACCAATGACATAGCCCTCTCACAGATGACGTATTAACACATTGGACAGTAAGGCCCCACAATGGACGTAGCCCCCTCCCAGATGTCTCCACCTATTGGACAGTAAGGCCCTGTCCTGCCCCACCAATGATGTAGCCCCCTCCTAGATGGTGTCTTTACCCATTGGACAGTAAGGTCCCACCCTGCCCCACAATGGACGTAGCCCCCTCCAAAATGGCATGCCACCCCTAGGGCAGAAAGGCCCTACCCAGCCCCACCAATGACATATTCCCCCCCCCCCCCCCCCCCCCCAGAATCTGAGATGACATCTCAACCCATTGGACGGTAATGCCCCACCCTGCCCCACAGAGGACGTAGCCCCCTCTGAGATAACGTCATTACACATTGGACAGTAATAACCCACCCTGCCCCACCAATGACATAGCCCCCTCCCAGATGATGTCTCTACCCAATGGACAGTAAGTCCCCTCTCTGCCCCACCAATGACATAGCCCCCTCACAGATGACGTCTTTACACATTAGAGAGTAAAGCCCCACCCAGCCCCACAGAGGATGTAGGCCCCTCCCAAATGACATCTTTACACAGTGGACAGTAAGGCACTCCCAGATGACGGGCCACCTGTGGCCGAGGCCCCCGGTCAGGGCCCAGCTGGCTGTGAGTTAATGAAGACCTTACTCCCGTCTCGTCCTTAATGAGGGCGGCCCATCGGGGCGGGCCAGCAGGCAGCAGCTGCCACCAAACCCTGGCCGGGACCTGTTTACAGGCCTGGGACCTGCCTGGCTTACTATCTAGACCTGCCCGTTGGCCATGAACCTGCTTAAGTTTCTAATACCTGGTTTACCCAAGACCTGCACATTGTTTATTAAATGTCTCTAAATAAATTGGCCTTGTAGGCTATGAGGCAGTGCCTTCTCAAAAAAGTGACAACATTATGTTCCCTATGACCTCATTTAAGACAATCTACTCTTGGCCCCAACAGTGACTTCAGACTAAGTAGTACAAATGGTGTACAGAAATTGAATGTTCTACAAGTGCACTTTTCTGAAAATTTGAATCGTATTTGCATTAATTTGTTTTGATTTAACAAGAATTTATTTAAAAGTTTGACAGTTTAAAGCGCGCGCGTGTATATATATACACTTATATACTTATATATGTATATATATATAAATGTATAAAACTTCAAGATTACAAAAAATTAGATTGCACTTAATGCCATTTTGCAGACAATTACCAGACAGCCCGCCCGACTCCGGCTCGGAGCCGTACTCGCCGGCGGACGGCCAACACTCGGATCACCCCTCCTCCTGTGGTAAGACTCACGGCTACGTTTACTTCCAATATACCTATCTTCTTTCACTCTTTATCATTCCTGTTTTGTGTCAGTACATATTGCAACAGAACTTTTTGTTAGCAAAACAGTTACTTTATTCTCTCCGTCTATTCCCCAAGAGAATAGAATGTAAGGAGATACTTGTTTCGGGAATTCATATGCATAGGTATTTCGTGCTCATTAACACTTTTAATGGATTGGCTTCAGATTAAATTTCCGTTAAAAACAATTTAGTCCCTGTCATATGATTGGCCGAATCTGGACCAAATCCCATGCACAGGGAGCTCACTAAAAGAATACTTCACCTAGATAGAATGAACGTATCCTAACAGCTACCTACAAAGGTGCGTTATAAGCTGCTGAAAGAGAACTATCGGTTTGAGACTGTTGCTTATGCTGTTGGAATATGTATTCCTATGTTGCTTTTATTGTTTCCAATTTTGTTTCATTATCATTATAAAATAAATTTGTTTGTAAATTAGCTATTTGTGGAGGTTTCATATTAGTTTGACCTTTTAGTGTCAAACAGATATTTAACTGAGTGAATAGTGAAAAATTGTAATGATAGCGTTGGAATACCTGAAAGTATTAGTTTAACATAGGTCTAAATAGCAGTCCGAACGGTTCCTTGCATCAAAATTCTCAATACAGAATATATATATATAAAAAAAGAACACGAGTTGAACTCCACAACTTTAGGATTCCATGAACAAACCAATTAAAAACGTCACTAGGCAATAAATCAGAAGCCCTCGATCACACACTGAGCCAAAAGGTTTCCCACTTTTCTAACTGGCCATAAAAACGTCCATCAAAAGCATCATATTGTGTCGGGCGCGACTTTTCCCACCATTTGCTTTGGTTTGTAGGCTGGTGATTAGTCAAGGTACGGTGATCAGTTTACGACCTTGGCTTTGGGATTGATCGGGCAATATTGCTGATATTCTTCAGCGGCTCCGCTCACAAAACTGAGGACTAGGGAGAAAGGATTGCGTAAACAAGTAAAAATAAACAACAAAAAAACACTGGTATCTGTGTTAGCCGTTGATGCCTTTGTAGAGTGTGGCTACTGTTGCCTGCCTTGCCGTGCCCCCTGCCCAGCGTGCCCGGAGAGAGGAGACGGGGAGGCGGGCCGTGTGGGGGCGGTGCCAGGTACGGGGCCACACGGTGAGAGGAGGAGGGGCCATACCTGTAAGTGGCCACCCCCCCCCCCCCCCCCCCAAACACACACACACACACACACGGCCGGCAGCGGGTCTCCCTGGTTCTGTTGTAGACGTTGACAGTACCATCAGCAGGCCGAGTGGAGGCTGTCTGCTGACATGGTACTTGGCGCATTCCTCCTAAGCAATTGTAATAGATACAAAAGTTTTACACTGCCAGAAAAGATTATTAATTTCCTTCTCTGTTCCGACAGTTGTTAATATTTGCCGTGTCAACCCTACATAAAAATTAGGGTCTCTCAGTAACAGAATATTAAAACCCTGGAACTCAAAGAAGTCATCTGAAAAAGTATTTCGAGAAAGAAAAAAAGAAAGAAAATAAGGATTAAGAAAACTATGACTTTTCCTTGAAGTCAGCGTATGTTCACGGGCTTGTTCTGGCCAGGCGCTATGGTAGGCGCCACAACAGGCCATCGCCGCCTATTCGCCTAGGAATATTAAAATGATGCGGGGGGGGGGGGGGGGGGGGGGCAGTCGCTGCAAAGCAATCTGGGAAAATGAACAATTTTGCGACGCGTTTCTTGTCTGAATTCCGTGGGAACCATGATAGATCTAAGTATATTCCATAGTATCGAGAAGGGTAGCTTCTGTCTTTTTCTCTAGTTTCTAGAAACTTGAAACTGCGACGTTGATCTGCAAGCGCACTTCTAATGGCCACTATGTGCCTCTCTGACCAGAGGGGAGGCCAGCCGTCGGCGACCTGTTCCCATCGCCTGTAACCACCATAAAGCCGGCTGGGGGGGGGGGGGGGGGTGCCTCCAGGCGGCGCGGCCACCACCATAAAACATGGTACATAGGAAAACATGAATAAACATGTGATCGGCCTAGGTCGGCCCAACAGTGTCTAAACGTTTCATAGAATACAAATGTGTGAAATATAGTCTTTACAAAAAAGACAGAACATAAAACATACCGAAATACAAGTAATCCATTCGAAATTTTAAAAAGCACACAATGAGCGGATATTTCTGAAACCCATATGGCATACAGAATAACATGTTTTGCCATTATGTCCTAGTTGAATTTTCCGCCTGGAATGAGATATTACTGCAACAAGAAGACCCGCGAGTGAATAAATCGTATAGTAAACAGATAAATTCACATCTGGGAATAAGTACTCAGGACTTGGAGAAACACTCTGGACTATCAGCAGTCAGGACAACGTAATGAGCAGCTTTGTGAACCAATAGTCTAAGTAATCAATCGAATTGACTCAGACCGTCCCAGCGTGCATCACAGAAGCAGAAACCAAGTGAAATTTGGAAAATCCAGGCCCAAGAAGATTAAAATAAAAAGAAGTCCGCATAAAGGGTAACTCGTCTATAGGATAGACTTCTCAAGCATAAACAATAAATAGCAACATATAAATTCAAAAAGGGTGTTCGTACACTCACTGATCCTCACTGAGATGCACTGGCTGCTTCTGAATTGGCCTAAAGATCCTGCCAATAAGTACGCCTAGATAAGTTTAATGTTTGTTGTGAACTGTTTTAATCATATGTCGCCCTCTTTCTCACAATTACTTTATGCATCATCTAAATAGGGCTGGCTAGGAGAACATGTAATATCGTGAAGCCATTGTTGAATTAACTATATATATAACTCCCAGTGAGGAAAAACATAAGGAATTCCGAAATTTGATCGAAACACAGGGAACAATATTTGTTTTGTAAACTTATTTATCAAAACTTGTATGGCGGTACGGAAAAAAAATCTGTCAAAAAATCAACCCAAACCTACTCTCAGAGGGCCTTAAAAGGAGGGTCTGGGAAAAATGAATTTTCCCAAATTATTTACTAAAAGCAACCCAGGTCCCTACTCTCAGAGGGCCTTAAAAACAAGGTCTGGGAAAGAAATGAATTTTCCAAAACTATTTACTAATACTTGATGACTGCATATACATTTAAAATCCAACCCATTTCATAAAACGGCTTGACAAGTGAATTTATAGCAGGGCAGGGACAACACAGGGCATCTAAATTAAAAATTTCAAATATTATCTCCTGAAAGCCTGTTCAATTAATCGTTGACCTGTGAGTGGCGGTGGAGGTGGTGGCTGGGGGCAGTGAGCCCGGGGCCTGACGGCGGGCCGCTGACCGGTGCATGGCACGGCCCCCGCCCCTCTCCCAGGCACCTGGCCCCCTCCCATTTCCCGGACAGCCTTTCCCACAGGGACGACTCTCAGAAGGGACACGCGGATTACGGAGCACACCACGGGAAGAGACTGCATCGGTCACTTTTCCTACAAATGGAGATTTATTAAGATGATTTTCTTTGAACAGAACAGAACAAATATGATATAACCTTGTCGCGCAACATCAAGGCTGTCTCTTCACGTGCAGGAATTGGAGACGTGCCAAACAAGCTACCCTGTCGGAGCGTTGTCTTCTGCAGGCACTATTGATTGGTGGAGTAGCAGAGTCAGGCTTGAGCTTCTAAGCTTACCCATGATGACTTGTGGTCGTTGACAAGGTGGTGAGAGGGCCACCTGAGGATGCAGGCGTTCGCCCTGTGCCCCGCCCCCCGGGACGTGGGGGGCCGCGCCCTGGAGGACCCGTCGGGCCTGCTGCACCACCTGCACCACCCCGACCACCACCGCCATCACCGCCAGTACCACCGGTCGACGGAGGACGAGAGCATCTGGGTCATCACGCCCATGACCCACGACCTCCACTCCCCTCTACATTCCCCGGGTAACAACTTGTCTTCACCAACTGATGCGTTGAGTAGGGCGATTTGATATAGTCGAACTGAACTAAAGCCCGAAATGTTATTTGAAATATATGTCTGGACAACACACAAAAAAAGAAGAAAATAAAAGCGTTATACCTGTCTCCATTTTTGAGAGGGGGCCAGTCTCTCATGGTCTACTGAGTCCGACTGCTGTATTACATAATGGAGAACTCTGCTGGAACCCACAAAACTTCCAAAACTTTTTTGTTTTGTTTTGCTTCTGATGTGTCTGTATGTTCAGTCTATACAGTTTGATTGAGTAGTATCACGTGAGTAGGGACTTTTTTGTGTGAGGGAATGTTGTATGGCATTGTCTTACCTACACTTTTGTTGTATTTGTATGTATTATTGCACACCTGTTTTCCAAATTAAACATTTCTCAAAATAGACTGATTGGGTCAGTTAGTTATGAAGTACTTTTCTAGACATAATATACTGGTTCAGTTGGTGTAGACTGGTTTGACTGGTTCTTGTGATGCCTGGGATTAGTCAGGAATAGTCAGGATATATTGAGTCAAACTACTGACAGTGATCAAAAATTGATGTTTTTCACAAATATTTTCAAAGCGCCTAATATATTGTATATCATGAAACCAGACTGCCTCGATAGGGAGCTCTGCTTCCAAAGTCCGTTTGCTTGTCTTTAGTTGGAATAAAAGATTATTAAGTGTCACCCATCTTTAATGGTACTCTACACACCCAGACACTCAGTGATGACATAGGTCTAATAGTAGGTCGTACTCCTGGTACTGAGTACTGTGTAAGCCGTATGGGGAACAGGCAGGAGGATGACCAGACCTACATTAATTTGCTTATTTTGTAGAAACTCAGGAATGTATATTTAAATGTTTAACTGGTGTTCCCGGGGGCAAGTAAGGGACAGCCCACATCGTTGCTGAAATAGTTTAAAGTACTGCATTAATATCTTGTTTATGTAGAGGGGAAAGATGTTTTTACTTATATTTTATTCTTACCTTTTTGCTGCTGTGGTGTATTTTTACTGTTTCCTAAATTTGGTTTAACACACCCAGGCAACAAGGGGATAGGTTGCTTTTTGAATCGAGGTCTATTCAAGGGCACTCGAGCTTGAAATTGATTTGGTCGGGGTGTGTGTATGTGCAGGGTCAGTTCAAGTGGTAGTCATCTTCTCATTGGTCAGTGCTGGTGGGGTAAGAGTTATGATTGACACATGGTTTCCAGAAATTTTAGAATTTCTGAAAACGGGGTGCTCGTATTAAAAAGGGTCCCGGCTACCCCTCCAAGGGCCTGAGTTTTATATTTTAAAAAAAGGTGAAATTTGGTCCACCATATCCCATTTTTCAGCGCCCGAGGGCACTTGACAGACTGTTAACTGTTGGTCAAGCTGGGTTGCTGGTTTTATGGGATGAGGGGTAGGAGGAGGGGTAGGTGTACATTACCAGGATGGTGACATTGTGCGCATGACGTCACAACAGCCAGAGAGGAGCTGGGTGCCATCTTGGTGGTCAATTTAGAATTCTTGCTATCAACATTTCACAAACATCCAGAACTTTGAATTTTATTAAATGTTTCTGAAATAATCATA
The DNA here is from genome assembly GCA_936440205.1 of Lepidonotus clava. Taxonomy (NCBI): domain Eukaryota; kingdom Metazoa; phylum Annelida; class Polychaeta; order Phyllodocida; family Polynoidae; genus Lepidonotus; species Lepidonotus clava. The sequence goes on from OW387141.1 coordinate 21,340,061, forward strand.
TGATATCCTTGTGAACAACTTGTATATGTAGTTCATGATTTTTGGATTTGTGTAATAACCCTGTTTGGTCATGAAGAGCAGATAGTGATCACCAAAAAGCAGTCACGTGACCAAGTCTGCACAAGGTCTATAGTGGGGAGCATTAGCTTTCAGGTCACTACCTTCATATAGTTGTTACATTCATAACTTTTCCTTTTGCCTATGACGGATGAAAGTTGGTTAAAATCATTAAAGTGATTGGAACTTAAAAGAGAGACCACAAATCCTGAAATGTTGTTGAGCGCAATGAGGAGTAGAACTACTTATTCTGGGCTTTTTGGTACCAGCAATATGTTATTCCCGACAAGGTATACCAACAGCCTATGGTAGGCGTGCAGTGGGGTGAAGTGGTTAGCGTGGCTGTCTTGCTGTGTGGGCGGCCAGGGTTCGATTTTGGGCTGAGCAGACTATTACTCCCCTCTCCATGTCTCTCAGTGCCAACGACTGGGTTATCAAAGGTCTAGTGCCACTGTTGTGTGTAGGGCCCTGTCTACGGGACCTTGCACATTAAAGAATACCCGCCTTGGTAAAGTGTAGGGGCATGGTCTCTACCTTCACATAGAGTTGATCATCCAAGACAGAACTGTCAAACATTGTTCTCACCGTGATATAACCATAGATGTTGATATGGTGTTAAGCACCAATAACCAACCAACAGCCTATGGCTGATACCCATTGGCCCAAAAATGTTGTTCTCCTCCACATTGAATAATGTGGGAAGGTCTATATATACTACTACTATCATGCGGATATACATCAGTAATTACCCCTGGTGTATGCAGGCATTGAGCATTTTACTCTAGCACCTAGTAGGTTAGGAGATTTTTTTTGGAGTAGATTAACATCCGGCCAAATCTTCAGGGTTCTTTCCAAACTGCACAAGGTAATGCTCTTCAACTTTGGGGTTCAGAACTGACTGTGCCAATTTCTATGACAGAAAACACTGATATTTACCCTGTGTGTGTTAAGATGTCCTCTTGTGTTTTGTAGATGTGAAGGGGAGCATCGTGGGCAGCATGACGAACCTGCCCCAGTTAGGTTACAGCGGGGCTCCCCTGCACCACGGGCCGCACGTCTCCCCGCCCCACCACCACTCCCCGCCCGGCGCCCTGCCCCAGGACCACCACCTACAGCAGCAGCAACAACAACAACAGCAACAACAACAGCAACAGCAGCAACAACAGCAACAGCAGCAACAGCAGCAGCAACAACAACTTCCCAACACACACAAGTCGTTCCCACAGTACACGAACGGCGAGCCGCCCAAGCTGAACCACCCGCCGCAGCCGGGGTTGGCGCCGCCCGTGTCCATGGCCCAGCTCGGCCAGCAGCTCATGCCCTCCCAGTTCACGTGAGTACCCTACACCTTCGTCAGAACATTGGACCGCACTGGGCGTAAATGTAGGGTCTTTTTTACGCGAAAAGACTTGATACCAACAGTGCTTATAGCTAAGGGTAAACAAACCAACAGGTGTTTGCCTCGATGAAAATCATTTGGACGCGGCCATCTAGTGCTAAGCCTATGGCGACGCCGCGTCCATCTGAAATTTGAAGTTTGAAATTTCAGAATCTGTGTGCGTAACGTTACCTGTCACACCCATCTTGTACTACTCTATTGCACCACTGGGTTCACCTTAATGTTATTTATTTTATCGATGTTCTGAATATGTAAAATATGATTACGCGAGATCAGATTAACTGTTATCCAAGTATAACTGATAATGGCCTTGTGGTTCAATATACTGTTTATAAAGGTATTAGAAAGATCTCGCATTCTTCCTACTATTTCTCTGAACACCTCAAATGTTAAGTCTGTGTAATTTGGTCGACAGGATGAATAACGCGGGCCCGCACCCCAACAAGAAGAGGAAGTACCCCGACTCGCCCAACTCGACGCTGACGCCGGGCCTGCTGGGCGGGCTGGCGGGCGGGCTGCCCGCCTCCCTGCAGCAGGCCGCGCTGCCCAACATCAAACAGGAGCCCAGCGAGTGCGACTTCGCCACCAGTAAGTACCCCACTGCCTCTCTCAAAACGACAAGGGAATATTTTGTCTATACGTAAGTATAGTAGCAAAATAATCGTCTGTCTTAGTATTTTCCACTTCAAGTTCCAACCCAGGCCATCTATGACTTGTCGGTTAGTGATAAACATTCGATAATTTCCAATTTCCAACTAGGGGTTTCAGTGGTGACAATTTCTCACAAAAGCACGGAAAAAAAGATCAAGGAAGCAAAGATCATTATTTGTTATGAAAGGAATAGGGAATCTTAGAAATGTATTCCATTTAAATCACAGGTAATTGCCCGTGGTGCAATCTTTCCTTTTTTTTTCCCCAGGTCAGAAAAAAACATTACATGGAAAAGGGAAAACGGGGTATTTAAGATAACATTGAGGTGGTTTCCCCGAGTTGTCCTTAAACATTATAATTATGCATTAACCAAATTCTGAGTAAGTTTGCATGTGTTAATGACTGACCTTGCGCTCAGGGTCGGGTGTCCTGCCGGACTGCGGGGACGATGACTTCACGTACGACCTGAGCACGGACGGGGGCGGCATGTTCCTCGACTCCACCTACCAGGTCATCAAGTGGCAGCAGTACCAGCCCACCAAGTGGACGCCCATAATCGACGCCAACTTCAAGGAGCTGTGAGTACCTTACACTTGGTCACAGTAGAAACAGACACAATAATACTATTCTCAACCCACATAAGTAAGATAGATGGACCAGGTATGTGTCATGTCACACATGCTACTCCTGAAGTGGTCAATAACTGACCAATGGTTGTTGGATGGTAGGATTCTGTCCCTTATACATGAAGAAAGATTTAAGGTTCCTATTCAAATTTATAAGAGCAGGGAGCGACCCAAAGAATACTTGTTTCTTATCTCAGGACTGTGTAGGAAAGCTGCTATGCCAAACATGAAGTAACTGGTAAAAGTAAAACTAATAACAACTAGTCTTGAATTTTAAAATGGTAAATGAATAGAGTAATTACCCTTTTTGGAATTAGTTGCTATGTTTGATAAAGATGAGATACTCGCAATGCCCATGTATGATGCTCCAGTTAACTCAAAAGTTGTAGGAAGCTCTTGGCTCATGATGTATCTCTATTACTGATACGGAAGGGTACAAATGTTATCACTGGCTCATGCTATGCTACCCATGTCCTCCTAGGCCGACGTTGAGTTACCGGGTGGACTCGGACAAGGGATTCAACTTCTCAGTGCCTGACGACGCCTTCGTGTGTCAGAAGAAGAACCACTTCCAGGTGACCGTACATATCGGCATCGCCGGCGACGCCAAGTACGTCAAGACACCCGAGGGCACGCAGAAGGTCGACAGCTTCTACATCCACTTTAACGGTATCAAGGTGAGTCAAGCCAGTTTGGGATCCTTTTTGTGAGCCCTTAATTATAGTTTTTAGTATTGTAGCTTATGGGAAGGGCTCACTCAATCAGTCATGTCTTTTGTAGGTATTTGGGCTTTGATCTGATTGCCCGGTTACACAATCTTACATACAAGTAGCTACAGGCCTTTGTCCACTGGCATGCATTTGTAAGCAAGGACAATTAGGAGGAGAATGACTTTTCTGGGCCACTGGGTACCAGCCATAGCTTATTGGTGCACACGCCGGGCACCTGCGGCCGAGAAAGTTCCCGGCATGCCACACTGATAACCTACTGCTGGTACTCAGCTGCCCAGAAAAGTAGTTCTGGTCCTAATTAGTGTGCATCAAGTGTAATTGAGTGGGCAGGCCTCTCCCCTGCACCCTCCCCACCCCCACTCCTTGAACTGAGTTCAAGGAGTGGGGGTGGGGGAGGGTGCAGTTTGAGAAGCCAGAAGTGGGTTACATAACCAGTACTCCACATTAGGACCTCCACTGTCACCTGCAGGTGGGCAGGTCTAAGTGGATGGGTGCAGGTGCCCCTTTCCTAAGCCCCTCCCTGAGTTGTGTTTGACAGCAGGAGTGGTGGTGGTGATCACTACTCATAGCCCATATGTCCATTGTTATGTTAAGGGCGAACATCGATCGTTCCAACGATCGGAACTTTGATAGTCATTTGCTTCTTGTTCTACAGTCTAAACTGATGAATAGAAATTTTTCGGTAAAGGTAGTATTCATGACTTTTCATTCCATTAAACGTACAACTCTACATTTCAGAGCGAGTCCCCGTCCCAAACCATCAAGGTAGAGCAGTCTCAGTCCGACCGCAGCAAGAAAGCCTTCCATCCGATAAAGTAAGTAGAATAGATTGATCGTATGCCTTCGGGCTCAGTAAAACGGGTGCTACTTTCTGGGAAGGGGTGGGCAGATTTCTGCTCTGCTGTGAAGGGCGACTAGCTCCAGAGACTTTAGGCTGCAACTTAAATCTGCGTAAATGGTGGAAATCTACAGACATACATTTTGAAAAAAAACAATCCGACATTGGATATCCGGTTCGATCAGCAATTTCCTCCCCAAATGATATTGACCAAATAAAGTAAACGAAGTATGTTTAAAAAAAAACACGTAAAATATTTTGAAAGGTGTGAGCACACTTTTACTTATTGACCATTTCCTGCTCCTTGGAGAAGTTAGTAAGTACCACGCAGTTTCACTGTTTTGGTGGTAGCCAGTAGTACAAGCACCAAACAATTTTGCCAGTAGGTCAGCCTCTAAGTATTTCGCCCCTTTTGCATTTGAAGGGTAACCGTTCATTGGTTTTAGGTGGCATGTCGTTTCCTTTTTGTTATAGCACCATATCTTTTTGCCCACACCACCCAAGCACTGCTCTATGGAGACAATGTTTTTGTCATTTTTCCTGTAGAACCCTAGCACCGTGTCCGTGGTAACAATGTTTATATCATTGTACCAAACCCACCACAGCACCGTATCCATGCTAACGATATCATTGTCATCGTATCCCATTGACCAAAACGTCGTTTTTTATTTCGCCGATTGTATGATTAGTGGTCCCCTAGTCCCTGCACTTGTCAATTTAGTCATAGAAATATGTATCAGGTTAGAAATGTGTGCAGCCATTCCGTGACGATATTTGTTAAACCAGTCAAACAAACCAGATTCTGCATGAGGTATGCTGTCTCTGAACAACCCATAACTGTCCTTTACATTCCATATTTTGTATTTGACTAAGTTAATCGGATTGAACTGTAATGGTACAAAAAATGATGCTAATGGTCCGGTAAACCGGATGAATACTGTATGTAACTTGTGTTTGGTGTGACTGCTGTTCGGGTGAGGTTGGCCGACTCTTCAGAATAGGGTTCTAACCAGCATGCTCCTTGTTCACAGGCATTCAAAATGATTTTGTAACTCAGCATTGACGAAAAAAGAAAAAACTGGTATGATTCCTTTCCGTTTTGTATTTGTATCAATTCAGAGTGGGAGGCTTTACCCTGAAACCAAGACCCTACTCCGAAAGGTCAGTCCGAGTTGCCCTCTCCTCCTCTCATGAGTTCAGTGTTGGCTGGTGAAGCGGCGTGTAGTCTCTACAGTAGTACTTGGCGACCCCTCGGTCCGCCAGACACTGTAGTGTAGATCCCGCTTGTCTAGGGCCATTTCCAGGCTATGTAAAAACACTTCTTTAAAACACCAATAACCAGTCATAATCAATTGAGAAGTAGGAATTTGTGATATTCTGTTGCCCCCTGTACCTCTTTGAGGGTAACCTTAGGTCTCCAAGTCTGGCACGACCTTTCTCATAGGGGTATATTTTCCCATCGGGATAGAATCTGAGGTCATCAGCCTAACCTTGGGCTCAATGAGATCCCAATAGATTTAAACGTAAGGGATGGTGGACGTTAAATTTACTTTTAGCTTCAGACAGCCCAGAATAATCAAGTCATCTTGCACGGCATCAAGAGTAATGATAATAATCCGAGGGTCTAGACTCCCTTTTAGAGTGGTCTACTGAATGTAGAATAAATAATAATAAAAAATCAAAAGAGAAAATAAACATATGATCAAAGGACTTTATAAATTGCTCTTAAAAAATAAAATAGGAAAAGGTTCTTGATACCAGGTATGTAGGAAAGACTTGTGTAAAATTACCTCTGGCAATTGTTGCTATTGTAAGATTAAAGCAAACAGATTAATACTCATACAGAGGTAGACTTCTAGCTATAACTAGCGGCATGTCTTGAATATCATAAAAACTTGCTTGATCGCTCTGTTCGCGTTGGTGTACATATATGTATCTATGTATTGAAGAGAGCTTCAGATGTACTTCCACATATCTAGTGTGATTTGAAATTCCAGTGATACTTTTTCTGTATCCTCCTAGAATTCTCCTCTTAGGCAAAAGGAAATTGAAATTCACCTTTTTGTTTTCCACCAATATTTTACAATAATCACCTTTCCATATTTTTCTATAAGAAACATCTAACATTTCTAATCACCAAATTCCTGAACAAAAATGATTGAAAAAATGTATTGAGTTTTACGTTTTTAAAACAAGGACCTCTAAAGTAAGAGTTGACAAACTGCCCCCTGCACATCAGTATGTACATTGCATAAAGAGCCATCCTCTGAAAAGCATCAGGTGGCAGTGCTGGGATTAGTGACAAGTTTCTGTAAAGACTTACCCTTTGAACGCAGAGAATAATGACTTACTGATCCAGTTTATAGATATGGATGGTATTTAGATATATTTTGCCTTTGGAATAATAAAATACCCCACGACAATTTATAGATTAATAATGCTAGTATATCCCAAGCACTATCTAGTGAAGCCTTGACTGTTGTATGAGTTCCCCCCACTTTTTTCTGACTGTTTTGTGACCCCCCAAACGACCCTCTGTGGTGTGTGTTGACGCCTGCTCTTGGTGGTTGCAGGGTGGACATCCCGCCGGACCAGGTGACCAAGGTGACGGTGGGCCGCCTCCACTTCAGTGAGACCACGTCCAACAACATGCGGAAGAAGGGCAAGCCCAACCCGGACCAGCGCTACTTCATGTTGGTGGTGGCCCTGCACGCGCACTGCGGGGACAACAATATCATGGTGGCGGCGCACGTGTCGGAGCGCATCATCGTCAGGGTGAGGCCCTCTCAGCTAGTCACGGGAAACAGTATCTACAGACGTAACGACATGTCGGTATTTTGTGGCAGTGACGTGAGAATATGGTGTTACCTCGGTCATCAGAATATCAGACCTTCCGCTGAGCACAATAAAAACTAAAACTAAGCAGTCATTCCTTATCAATTTGGACGTCTTCATTCGAAAGCCTATTCATGCTAGATTCTTCTATTTGGTTCGTATCAGATGACAACTGTGTAATGAATATAAACAATGTGTTTGCAGGCCTCCAATCCAGGTCAGTTTGACAGTGATGTGGACGTACTCTGGAATAAAGGCCAAACGCCCGACTCGGTGTTCCACATGGTGAGTTACAGGATAGATCACATCTCTCATCGATAGGCGATTAGGGCAACATACTGCATAGTACTATCACGTTGCTCTTAGTAATATTGTGACAAAAGTATTGTCTGCGAGCGAGGAAATTGTCATCAGCAAGTTGGTCAATTTAATCAGCGACATATTGTGAATTGGCATAATGTTTTAGCGTAACATGTTTCTGTAAGTTGTATGAAAAGTATTACATGTAAAACATTTTGCGTTTTCTTGACCCTCTTGTGATTCACTTCGAGTGGTATGTAATAATGACAGATACTCAACATGTACTTCACTTTAGTGTAATACGTCACCCAGCAGTGATTTTCATGTAACAAAGAGCCCCCCATCTGACTTTGTTGGTTTGTCCGTACAGGGCCGGGTGGGGGTAAACACAGACCGGCCCGACGAGGCCCTCACCGTGCACGGCAACATGCGGGTCACCGGCCACATCGTACAGCCCTCCGACAAGCGCGCCAAGGTCGACATCCAGAAGGTTAGCATCTTGTATGATCTTATGTTTTCTAATGAAGTGAGATAGCAGGTGGGCAAAACGATAAGTCATAAATTCACATGCAACTATTCTTCTCTGAAATGAATGAAGGGAATGACTGAACTGCGTTCGGAAAGTCCCTCCATTGAAGGTAGTACTATGTTTCAGCTTCATTGATTATCCAAAGGGACAAACTAAACATCCTTCAAGCATTCGAGTTTAACTCGGTGTAAGTTAGTAAACCGTAGCTGACCGAGCATTGTGTTTTGGATCAGATGGACACCAAGGAGCAGCTGGAGAAGGTGAAGGGGCTGAACGTCTACAAGTACCGCTACAACACGGACTTCGCCGAGCACGCGGGTCTGTCGGAGGACGAGCTGGAGGACACGGGGGTGCTGGCCCAGGAGGTGCAGGAGGTGCTGCCCGACGCCGTCCGCCAGACCGGGGACATCGTCCTGCCCAGCGGCCAGCGGATCGAGAACTTCCTCGTCGTCAACAAGGTAGGAGTTGTTGAGATTTTGGGGGGTGAGGGATACTGTGGTGCAAAGGACTTCACAAGGCCAGACTTGTGTAGACCAACCCACGACAAGTTATTTGAAACATTTACTGAATAATTTTCCCCACCCCGCCTCATCTGATAGCTATTTGACCAAATCAGACGTTCTCTCTATGTTCTCGCTATATTGGGAAATCCTATAACTCTATGAGGATGACCAGATATTTTAGATTAATATCCTTCAAAGACCAAACATAGGACGCAATTTCTAGCCTAAAAATGTATATAAACATATTTCTTTAAGCTTTACTTGACTACTGTATTAGTTAAGTTATGGCGATATTAAAGGTCAGACCAGGTTTTACCAGAATAAATAAATTGTATCAAAAAAAAAAAAAAAATCTAGAACTGAATTTTGTTTATTGTCTTGCACTTAGCAAAGCTATATTAAAAAAATCTATTTCTTCAAAATTGTGATATGTCCCCCCGGCATTCTGAATAACAATACTCTATATGTTTTATTCATAAATTGTAGAATGAAACCATTGTTGTGTTGTTGGGGTGTTCGTGCTTCATTATTCGCCATCTCTCCCCTGTGCAGGACCGTATCTATATGGAGAACGTTGGCGCAGTGAAGGAGCTTTGTAAACTCACTGATAACCTGGAGAACCGAATCGATGAGCTCGAGCAGATGAACAAAAAGCTGGCCAAGTTAAAGCGACTCGACTCGGTCAAGTCAACGGCGTCTACCAAGTCTGTTTCCAGCTGTAGCACTCTCAGGTCAGTCCTCAGCCATAAAACACAGATCTAGTTGGTGTTGTAGGAATTGATATACGGAAAGCAAATTATAACTATTAGGAAAATAGACATTATAAAAAGTTAAAAAGTATTCTACCAAAGTCCAGACTTAAAGATTTTCCAAAGCTTTTTTTTTCAATAAGGCATTTGCGTTTTAAAGAAAAGACACACCGGTAAGCAATGAATGTTAAGAAAAATTCATATGATTTTTTACCTTTTCATCAAGCTCCCCTCCATTACTAACTTGGGCATGGGAGTGATATACGGAGTGATATGTAGCTTGAGTGTAATATCACGACACCCTCTATGGTTGGATATTACCGTAAAACCTCTTTTATAGGCCGCGGCTTAAGTAAGGATCAGTTTTTGAATATAGGATAATTGAGACCGCCAAAACGGGGGTGCGTCCTAAATTAGGGTTTTTGCCAGACCTTTGCACATTATTAGAGGAAATTCATTATCATATTCCCATGAAAAGAGAAAATAACCATTATCAGACTGATTGGAGAAATTAAAGAAAAGTCGATAAATTTCAAAATAATTGCTAATAAATATTGCTAAGTTAAGATCTATTTTTCTGGCTTAAGTTGGTGTGCGTCCTAAATTAGGGTTTTTCTACCATCCTAAGCTCTTAGAAATTCTGCCAGGTACAAACCCCAAAGTTGGGGTGCATCTTAAATTAGGGTTCGGCTTAAAATAGAGGTTTTACGGTAGTGATAATCCATTTCCCTGAAGTGCAGCTTGTAACCCGTGTACCTGCTACTTGCAGTAGTCGGACAGGCTCCGTGATCGGGAACGGGACGGTGAAGAAGCCGCCCGCCCCCCACAAACACCACCACCACCACCACCACAGCAGCAGCAAGCCCAAGCGGCCCGGGCCTGACGTGGTGGAACAGAACATCTGTAACAACCGCTTCATACAGATCACCGTCACCGTGCTCGTGCTCGTCATGGCCTTCTGGTGAGTCCACAGAACACCAAACACACTCAGCTGCCAAGAACAGTTTGATCAGAAAATATCCCTTCAGCGGTGTCGTAATCGCCTTTTTCACCTGTATTTAGCTATTAGTTGCCAATATTAGTTGTTTAGATCAATCTCACGGATTTTCCATGGGCATCGTCGGATGAGTTCGGATCGAATGGCTAAAAAGTTCAATTAATGTAGTCCGATCATTTTTGTTTCTAAACTTCTTGCATTATACATCAAAATCATGTAATTTTTGAATGAGCCACAGAGGTTTTTTCCTGGCTCAATCTATCCCTTTGAAGTCATATTGAAGTGCAAATCCGTATAACAACACCAACACTGACCTGCCATGGTGAGGTAAATGCCATAGCTCCTCTGGTCCTGGTCCGGCCAGTCGCCTCTCTGTCTACATGCTGGTATAGACCATTCAGTTAAAGCCTCTTTCTTTCAGCCTAGTGTCCATCACCACCTTGTATATCCTGGAGAAGCAGAAGGCGCCCGACAACTCCAACCTTGTAGAGTAAGTACGGCCTAACGCTTCACTAACGGCCTCCCCGCGCGGCCCCCGGACACAGGCCGGCTCGCCTCCTGTATGTAGCCCTTAGCATGCCCCGTGAATGTAAGGCCCGGCACGTCACGTCTACGACTGGCTGAGTTACCCCGCATGACGGGCGTCGAATGTAGTGTAGATGGTCCCCGCCTGAGCCCAGAGTGTTGAGGAATGCCTCCAGACCCCACCCTCCTATGTCTGGCATTTTAGTGTTATTACGTTAAGACTGTTACGATAGTTTCGTTTTGTTATAATGCATAAACAAGCAAGGACAAGGCGACGAGGAAAACGTTGTAAGACATTGCCCATGTCATCCTTCTCTGCCAAAATAAAACAAATGAGATATATGCTTGTACTACCGTATTGTAGTGCAACCAGTGCATATTAATATAATGTAACAAGCCATGTCAAACAGTGAGTGAGAATGACCAGAGAGGGTACACATTGGCAGTGTTAATGCTCAGACCACTGTCTGACCTCACTATGTACATAGATACCTATAGGTATATTGCTTCATCTACAGACGATGGAATAGTGCACAGGTATAGAGTGTTACTTACTCATTGAATGCAATATGTTTACCAATGGTATGGAGATTGGTTTGTAAACTGGGGAACCGTATTGCAATGTTCTCTGTATGTGTGTAATTTTGTAGGATGGTCAGCTCTGCGCCGGATGTCCCGCCGGTCGGCGACACTCCGGTCGTCTCCTCCCCCTCCACCACTTCCTTCATGTAAGTCTTGGGTGTGGCTACTAACCTCCTGCAGGCCATCTTCTGGCACCTACAAGCCGTATTCTGGCCCCTACAGGCCGTCTTTTGGCCCCTACAGGCCCCTATAGACCTTTCTGTAAACCCCAGTCCGCCCGGGGGGCAACGTGAGGGCCGCAAGCACACGATTCAACAGTCTCATCCTAAAAGTAAAATGACTTGACTCATTTGGGTAGTTTTCAAAAACGCAAAAATTGTATTGCTCAATAACGTATACTCATAAACACAGTGCAGTCCATGACTACCTTCGTTATACACTAAAATTGTGACTGCCATACATCTGGAGTAAAGATCTCAGAACTACCTGGTGATTCTTTTGTCGAATTACATGACTTAGTCGGAGGACCAGTAAATGTTAACATTCTAAGGGCCAATGATTGAATGAAGAGTGTTTTGTTTAAGATACACTTTGCCACTGCACAAGTTTAGATGGCATTCTATATAGATTGTGATAGTACATATTTTTCAAAATTTCCAGAATATCCAAGTAGAATATCACAAACCCATAACTATGGCCTTAACTGATAAAACCCTGGTTTTAAATTTGTCTAAACAAGTTTGAATTGTAAAATCAGTAGCTGAGAATAGTCCCATTTTGGGATGAGGCTGTGCTCTGACCGTGTCCTAACCTGTGAATGCCATACTCCCCTGTCGCGTCGGAATCCACAGTAATGATTACATGGGAATTAGAAGCGAGAAAGGAGTATGCTGTGTACGCAGGCCGTGCACGTGGTCCACGTTGCCCCCTGTGTGGACGTGCTTCGAAGCACTTCTTCCCGAGCAGGCCCCTCTTGTAGTTCCCTGCTCTCAACGTGCAAATGCTATACAATGTTTGTAAGATAGTTATCTATGAACGAATTTATGGTAATACGATGTATTGATGTCACCAATGATGTATTTGTAAATATATATGTAACGCTGGTTGATGTTCTGTGATTTTGTATCTTTTGTCTATCATGTTAGTGGTATTAACTTGATTTAACAGGTTTATGAATGTACTGTAGCCCATACTGTTAAACTATCTTCCGCGTTCAAAGGGATAGACAAATAAAGAATAAATCCCCTGTTGCAGCTCACCGAGGTTATTTGAAACCTCCAATTCCTCCTCCAGTCATTTCTCCAGTCATTCCTCTTCCACAACCCCAGTACCAACCACCTCACATCAGTCATCCACTACTATATTACATGAAACGTAAGTTCCAAAGTCAGAGGACAAACCCTGATATGTATGTGACCTTCGGGGTGTTTTATTTTAGAGTGTGAAACTTATCATATTTAAGTACTTTTCCTCTAAATTTGTTTAAAGTAATTTGTTCAATACATGGATACTCTAATCCAAAATTACTATAAAACGCCGATAAAACTAGCCAAGGCTATACATACATGTATATAAAAGAGAAAGGTATGAGTTTTAGTTGGTTGAGTGGTGTGGTTTAAACAAGGCACCAATATAATTCAATTTTTGCGAAATCAACGTAGACTCATTTCTGTGCTACTCCACATGGGTAGCTTTTCTAACTATGCTATTGATTGTTGATGTGAGTGGGCGATAGTCCTGTTTATATGGTTGGTATGTACACGATGTGCCATGAAGTACTCTGTTGTACGAGGCAGACCTGTTGGGCATATGGCCCTGGTGTACGAGCAGTGAACTGACTCGGTGTTGTACCGTGTGGTGGGTGTACCTTCAGGACTCTCCGCCTGGCACCGCCCGCCTCAGGTCAGGCTCCTCCGGGCTCTAGGGGCGTCTCCACGGAGGAGGCCATGGGACCTCCCGGGGAAGCGGGACTTCCCGGACCCATGTCCCGTGGTGCTAGGGGTAGAGATTGGCATAAACCGTAAGTTGTTTGCTTGAAAACATGACATTTTGTGATAGTGTAATGTCGATTTGAAATAATATGTTGCCAAGGTAAAATCAAGATTGTTTGATTATTGTATTCGTTAGTGGATATATTAATAGAAATGAGTATCGCTGTATCGAACCACAGTAAAGATGTGGCAAAAAACTGGGTATCTTGCTGACCATGCTATTGAAGCCACTGGTATTGTGAATTGCTGGAGACGGGAGCTTAACGTTGTACCTGGTCAATACTCATGTTGTAGATTGACCACTATGCCCCCGGCCCCCGGCCCTGTCACGGCCCCGGCCGTGGTCAACTTTGAGCCCTACCCGACCACCGTGGAGGAGAAGGGCATGTTGCGGGCGATGAACCCCTTCGCCCGACCCCAGCCTCCCCCTCCCACCTCAGTGTAAGTGTCTGTCGCCGCCCGCCCGCCCGGAGCGGGCTGTGGGCTGCCCTGGGCACCGCACCTCAGTCTCCTACACACTTTCACCTTTACTAAGTGCGAAAAATTATCTAGGTTGTGCCCTTTGTCGTTAGCAAAAGGTTGGTCATTAAAATTGGAACCAAAGAAAATTTTCTTGAAGCATATACATCATCGTTTCTTTGTGTTTTATGTACACCTACAGAAAAAGCAACATGCAGTGGGAACAGTTTGTTGAAAAATCCATTTTCTTTACAAGATTTAGAGATATGAATCTTTTGCCATATTTATGATGTGTGAGGTTAGGCCTGTAGGAGCATAAAACACAGACAAACAGTGGTGTGTGGCGGGGTCGATGTGTACACGATGTGAGGAGGTGTGGCCCCTGGTCAGACACAGCGTGCTCCGACGAGGCCCGGTGTGAGTGTGGGTCAGACCACCATGTCGGGGCACTGCCTTATGGGGCTCACCGCACGGCCGCCACTAAGGGCACTTCCATTTAGTATGTACGCATATTTTCAAAAATCTCAGACACCCCCCCCCCCCACCCCCCTTTGGGCAAAAATACGCATTGGATATGTACATATATACTGAAAAGTATCCACATTTTCAAAAATCTCAGCCCCCCCCCCCTTCATGCGTACATACTTAATGGAAGGCCCCAAACGGCGTATTCACCACTGGTTAGGGCCTTACAACTTTCAGTTTTCTAAATTATCACCGTCATTATGTGTACCTTAATGTTGAACGTTTGAAAATCGGTTTTGAGCAAACATTGACAAACAGTGTGAAAACGTCTTGTGAAAGTTCTGGCAGGGGGTTGTCGCCATCAGTGTAAAGTGGATCTAAAGAAGACATGAGAACTAAACTACTCATAGACTCTTGTCAGTTCCACTGAGGTGACCCCTGGTGAGAAGTGTGCACACCCAGCGTTAGTCCTCTCTGTACCGGCCACTACCGGCGGACCTAACCCCGAGTTACACTGGTGTTGGTTTACTTTGTGTGATACACCCGTTTGAACTGTATTTCTTCACCTCTAATGGCAGGTGTATCTGTGTTCTACTGAATTACACGTTGTCTTAGACAATACTCCATGTATAAGTGTGTGAACTGAAACTCTGTACACTGATATCTATAATGTTAAGGTTAGAGACTTCATCTTTGTGAATCTGTATATGAAACCCCTGTTTTATGAATGTGTTCATGAATTTCGCATCTTCGCCTTGCTGCATGTCTAACCCTTTTCATTAAGGTTTGTTGCCTTTGCAAACTGCTTCTCGATATATAATACTAGGACAGCTAAAAGCGTTTTCCATTCAACGTGGAATGGCGAAGGCAGCGGCAGCGAAGGCCCATGTAGGGATCGCCGCTGATGCTGCCGGATGCTGCCCTATCCAGCAGCAGCGGCGATAGACCATATAAGGACTGTCGCCATACCGCGTTGACTGGAAAGCGCCTTATATTGGCATGTGCACATGGTTTGGCTACTGCATGTTAACCCGGTCCACCTAGCGCTAGCCTCACCGTACGCTGCTAACGTTTCACCCTTACCGATGTGACACTAACCGACACCGTCTGTAGCGGGCTGGCAGGCCTACCCGGGCCCCTTCTACTGTGGGCGTCATCAAAATCAACAACCTCTCCATTCCACCCTTTTGATTTTACTGCCCCCGGCATAAAGGGGCTTTTAGACTGGCCCCAAGTTTGGATTCTCTTACTGCCAAATCTGATGTCGCACGCTGAAAAGTATTATTTAGATATTTGTGTAGACTGCCAGGTCGTCGGACACTAACTCGACTCTAACATTCTTCTAGTATTGGGGATCTGAGGTTGGGATTAGAAGTTTATCCTGAATGGGAAATAAATGCATAGATTATTTGAAAGCTAGTGTTTGTACATGCTTGTACAGACATTCAAAAACTTTAATCTGAAATCAATGATTTGTTACAATTTTTACACTGATAACTTATTATAACGTTATTTTTATCATTTTATTCTAATAATTGTGGAGATATAAACGATGAAATAACGAATAGAAGTACTGTTTTGTAGATCACAAGGATTGTTTAAACTCTTGTTATTAAGTTGTCATTGTCGTCATTTCCCTTCAGTGGTATCCTGGCCAACAGCACTTGGTCACCTACAGGTATCACAGAAAAACCACCGGATCATACGAGTAAGTTAACATTAATATTAAAATTACAGTACCGGTACTTATAAACTTTGGATATATTATTCAAATAGGGTCATCGGACGTGTGCCCAGTATACCTAAAATTAAAAGAGGCCCGGAGAGCCTATTTTATTGGTCGCGTTTTGAAGCTAATCTCCCTAGTCTCAACTTCACTTTGCCGTACTCGAACTCAATCACATCAATCAGCAGAGTTTATCAAAAGAATTAAATCAAATTCGTACATCAGAACTGCAGCCATCATGGTGTAATACTACACCTCAAGATAATTTTGGAGACGTTGTCTGCTGAAGACAAAAAGTGCCGTTTCTGTCGGATGGTGTCAGTTCGATGGTAGTCTGTTGACTCTAATTCTAGTCTTGTGGATAATCACCATGATTGAAATCAGGTTACATTATTCGGGAAACAGTACAGGTCTTAATGAGCAGAATACCATGATTGAAATTCGACCATATTTTATTTTCCAATTTAAGTCCCCAATTACAATAAAGACAAATTTTTCTGTACTTTTGGAACTGTCCGCTATATCTATGGTACCTCAGTGCAGTGCACCAGTTAACAATTGAGATAAAAATTATCGTGAAATGTGATCATTTGATTTCATGGGTAGATAAACGTTTGTTATTATAAACCCAGCCAGTATTCTCATTGTTTTCCCTAACAGTGTTCCCATCATACATCTTGTTTCTTGCCTTCTTTATACATGGTATGAGATCTATAAAAGACCACTTTCTCAGTTTTCCGTCTTGTGTTGATGTCATGGCCTGTACCTTCTGCCTACAGGGGACGAGCCGTCGCTGCCCAGTAAGGACATGGTGGTCACCCCGCTGACCCCCCCTCGGTGTGCGCGGACTGAGTGTCAGCCCACCTGCTGCCCCCCTGCCCAGCCCCTCAACGACCCCGGCCGGGGCAGCCCGCCCTATGCCAAGCCCACCAAGAGGCCGCCTGGCGATGGCCGCGGCAAGATGGCCTTCAAACCCTACAACAAAGCTGTTGACAGTAAGTGAGAAGAACAGGCAGTCCCCTGATACAGGGTCCCAACAGCATAGGGAAAACAGGGGAAATGGGAAAGAAAAAATTCCCTGACAGGGAAAACACAGGGAATTTGCACAGAGAAATTGAAAATGAAATTTGCGTTGGGACCCTGAACACAGTATCTGTGTCATAACGAGCACAGTGAGCACTACGTTTAAGTCTTATGCTGTTGTAGCTTACAACACAAATGCTGTGATCAAAATAATACTAGGAGAGCTAAAAATATTACCCTAATCCAAGAATTCCGTCTGTTTCATACTCTAATTTATTAATTTTAAGTTGTAGGGAATACTACGCGATATATGTGGTCTCTGAAAGCCAGTAATAAGTTTATTTTTATAATAATCACATGAATAAAATAGATCATTTAAAAAAGGACCACCACATCACTGTCTGATTAGAGCTGCAGCTCAGGAGAATCCGACTACATGCAGTGCACCTTTCTTGTTTTATCCAGATTCGTTGAACAACAAGTCCTCCCATGTGCGCTACGTGGTGCAAACTCCCAAACCGAACGGCCAGATCGTGCAGCCGAACATCCACCTCCTGCCGGTAAGTCAACACTTGGCACAGTATGCAGTCATTTTAAACTCTATACACATTATCATATATCAACAGGGTTCCCACACAACCTGGAAAATCATGGAAAATGAAGGTGGTCATGGAAAGTCATGGAAAAGTCATGGAATTTGATTCTTCAGAGTCTGTGGGAACCCTGATCAACTACAGGAGATAGACTATAAGAGATAGGTACAAGTATACAAGAATTTACTCAATTTGTCTGTTCTTATTCTTCGAGTTCGTCCAATCGAACCTTCGAATAAGTCTTAATCCTACAGAGTAAGGGGTCACGCCAAAAACTCTGAAACCAGCCTTCATTTTTGGTAGCATTGTATAGGTCACTCTCCAGGAACATTCTGGGTCTGATTTGGACTTCCTGTTTGATCCTACTATATGCTCAGAAAGTGTAAGAATTGCATAGACTTAGCATTGTAGATTGAAACAAGATGGAGATTGAAAGGGTGCTTGGAGATTGAATGGATGACTTCCTGTTTCAGGGTACCAACCACACAGGGAAAACAGGAAAAATGGCAAAAAAAAATCCCTGACAGGGAAAACACAGGGAATTTGTAAATTTTGCCAAAACACAGGGAATTACATGTGGCCAGGCTCTGAAATTCCTGATTCTCAAGATATTAGGGATTCAACTTTTTTTCGTCGGGTTGTCCAAATTTTTTCTGCACGCAGAGGCTTTTAAATTTTGATCAACTTGCTGGATATGACACAGGGAAAAATTGTTGTGGGACAGGGAAATCTCAGGGAAAACACAGGGAATTTGAAAACGGAACTTAGGTTGGTACCCTGCTGTTTGACCCACTGGGGGCTGCCATATTGAAAAATCTCATGATGTTGACTTGATGTCTTGATGGCGTCTCCATGTGGTCTTGGCCTTGATGTCATCTCGATATCTTCTCAATATCATCTCAATGTTATCTCCAAACCACACTATACTTCCACCTCTACCTAAGCTACCTTGTGTGCCTGTCAGTAAGGGTCAAACGTAGACTGACATGATGTTGTCCACTCTTCCTTAGGACGCCAAGCCCACGAAGTACGTGGAGCCCATCGTGGACTCACCCCCGCAGGTACTCGACGACTTGCCCACGGTGAAGATCAACGACGTAGGCGGCTACTCCCACCGCCAGCGGCGCAGCGTCAACGCCTCGCTCCCCGGTCAGTATAAAAGTGTTATACCATAGGATTTCTCCTAGAGATGTTTCCCCTCATAGTTCTGGTTGTAAGAGCTGGAGAAGTAGATACATGCTTCTTTTAGGTCACAGGACCATTTAAGGCCCGGCCACACTGGCCAACTCAACTCAACTGGATAGTAGTAGCTAAGGATGGCGCCAATGTCTACGACTGTCTGGTCGTAGTAAAACTCTACCACTATGCCAAAAGCTAAGACTCGACGGTCGTAGGAATAGGGAATAATAATAGATATCAACATCTTATGTACACCCCCCTACGACCCGACGATCCAGTTGTACATCTTGACTTCTCAAAATGTAGGACTCAACTCAACTGTCGTAGGTTTGGCTACGACTCCCCCGGCCACACTGTAAGACTGAGACAAACTCAACTCAACACGACCGTCAAGTTGAGGTCAGTCGTGCAGTGTGGCCGGGGCTTTAGGCCCTGGGCCTACTCTGGAAGTAGTCGTTTCATATCCATAGGAATTTTCAGACTTATTCACTGCAGTACGATTCGAAATTGTTTTCCAAACATTTCCTACCATTGTTGATTTCGCTGTTTACTAACGTGTATGGTCTATAAAGTGTATGATATGGGTATGTAACAGTTTTCGACAAAGAATATGCATGTTCTAAATAGACTTCAGCGTAGACAAGAAACCCATTTCTGGATATCCCTGTCAATATCGACTGGAAATGCCGACTAATGCTCCCAATCTAGGTAAATACAGTGAAGAAATGACTTTTTCGTAGTAATCTGCCTCGAAAAGCTTCATTATTCTGATTTCATGCTGGCATCCCTGATGTGTCACTTGATTGGAAAGGTTTTTTATAACGGAAAGATGTCTCCTGTATCATGATAAGATAATGGGTTCTCCTTTGACAGAGATGGACCCCCGGTACCGCGCCATGATCATGATCCACCAGATAAACCGCACCATTAACAGTACGTTCTGCTCGACGGACGCGTGCCGGCTCGGGGAGGGCGGCAACTTCACGTACACGGTGCCCATCAGCTCCTACTTCCCCGTCGCCCACGCCTTCCTCGACTTCATGTGAGTACCCGCCTCTGGCACCTGCCCGCTGACGGTCCACCTATTGTGGGTGGGCGTGTGCAATTCCGCGTTTACAGATTCACTGGTTGTTTCTGCTTCTTGAGATGTGATTGTAACCGCACGTCAGTTTTAAAGTGCAAAGAAAATTATGTTTCTGTCAAAAACTGCGTTAAGCCATGTAGTATAGGGAAATTTGACTTAGTATCAGGCTACTGAAATATATGTAGATGTATCAAATACCAGATACTTCTCATCGAGTTTTCACAGTGTTTTCTGAATAAGATATTTTCTGGAAAGCCTCCCTCTCTGCCTGTCCATTATGATATGTATACTGTGTGTGTGACCGTGCCTGACGGACTGTCTGTGTCATTGCAGCATCACGCCGAACGTGTCGGTGTCGCTGTGCTACCAGCACACGGCCAACATGTGTGAGGAGGGGGCCACCAACCAGCCGGCCATCAAGGGCCGCAGCCGCACGCAGTACGACCTGCCCATCGGCTTCTTCTTCTACAGCAACTACCGCTTCAGGGTGGCCAACAGTGACACGGTACGATCTGATTAGCACCTTACACTTTTACATTATAACTGACAGAGCCTGCCTTCTCCCCCTTACTAGTCTCTGTGTCTGAGACACTGACGTAATGCCGACCTCTGTAACACCATTGAAATGTGTGAACAATCTTCTGATCGTTAGTATGGCTGATGACGACGGATTGCAAGAGAAACCCTTGTTAAAAAGTAATATCTGACTGTAATATCACTGAAAACCAGGGGAAACCCTGATGTATATTACTAAATAAATTCCTTTTTGACATTTCAGTACGCCTGTGACCTCCCAGATCATGAGATTGGACACAAGTTTGCAGAATACAACTTGTACTTCCACCGTGTGTGTGAAGAGACGCGATGAAGGAGATTACCGAGGGACTTTGTGCCAAGGATTCCGTGCTGGGGCTGAGGATCACGTGCTGGGACCTGCCCAGGGACGTAGACAGGCGCAGGGTGAGCGGCAGGTGGGGACTGACTCAGTCATAGACATTGGTGACCCTGCGTCCCACCTGCCGACATGCTCCCTCAGGTGGCTGCCCCTACCCGCTCTGGTCAGGAGGGGACGCGCCCAGAGGCTCAGCACCGACTACAATGTGCTTAACGTGCGGGCACTTCAACTTGTACATACACAGCCTGCAGTCAGTATGAGATTCTACAAGATTATATTTGTCGCTTTATATAATCCTGACGGTCTAGCCTCTTAATAGGGGAAAAATGTATATCTATGAAATGAATTTCTGTATCATTGTACGAAAAGTAAGAGATGTTTACTTCCTCATACTAATGTTTCTTATGTAAGACGTACGCATATATAGTATGTATAAATATAATCGAGTTGATCTTGAGAGTTTTGACTGGCGGAATATGAAATTTCAACACCGCTTTATGACTTTAGTCAGAAAATCTTCCAATGGGAAGAAGTAGTTATTGAATGTGCAATGTTTAATATAACTTAGTATATGCAAATACTTATTGAGTCTGGTTGGAACGTCCCGCGTTCTAAGCAGAGGACAAACGTGTATGAGTGTGAGAGCTGTCGGGTGACATGAGAACAATACATACTTCATTCATCGTGGTGCGAGCCATTATTCATAGTTCATCTGAGGTGCCACTTTCTAAACACCTTCTCTCCACATGGACAGTACCTTTTACTATTTCTCCCAAATCGTAAACTGGGAAACAGAAGCTGGAAAGTATGCATTTAAGGGTTCACAGCCTAATCTGAACTGTCGAATCCCTTAGAGCTGGACAGTGGCATCTTCATTCATCCAGTGTAACTGAAGGTGTCTGTTGATATACTCAGAGTAAACCACATATCGCTTGTAGTATTGGCGGTCGGGGTTGCACAGAACCCATACCAGTGTAAC
This sequence comes from Lepidonotus clava, assembly GCA_936440205.1. Taxonomy (NCBI): domain Eukaryota; kingdom Metazoa; phylum Annelida; class Polychaeta; order Phyllodocida; family Polynoidae; genus Lepidonotus; species Lepidonotus clava. Next base: position 21,361,777 of record OW387141.1, read on the forward strand.
CCGCACTTAGTTCTTGGGTTGAAAGTTATAATTAATGTCACAAAATAATCAAATATATAATTGCAAGATTGACTATTTTTACTATGGAGGTTGTACCTATTGTTGATAACTGTAGAATAGACTATACACCTATTTCCCAAACGACTCCGTTACTGCAGTCGCTGGGACAGAACTTCCAGGCATGCCTCCTTCCTGGACCCCACCCACGAGGCCTTGAACCACCGCAGTAGTGGACTTGGGAGTTGGCCCCTAGAAACTTCCCCCAAGGCAAGGCAGGCAGGCAGCACCGATTATAACTTGGGTTTCTCAACTAGGTTGTGGTATTAGAGCAAGCTCTTTCTAGCTTCCGAAATGTGAGTGTAATGTTTCTTGATGTTGCTTACGCATCTGAATTAATCATATAGAAGTTGACATTATGATGACAGAAATATATTGCAGTTATGGGCAGGTTAGAAAATAAACAACTCGTGAGCGTTTCCTCACGTTCTGTTTATTTTTTAAGTGCTATAACTGTGATAAAGAATGACATATTAAAAGAATCTATTTTGTGTAAATAGTTCAACATTATATAATACTTGAAGAGAGCGCAGTGACTGTTTTAAATTGTAAATACTTATTGTAATGAAAAACAATACTGGTCAACGCTTAATCGTGTAAATTGAAATTTCTTAAGATATATGACCTCTTGTCACAAATCTTCATGTTTCATCTTAAGTGAAGTATTTAGAAAACATTCAATACTCTCTTCCACGTTATAACTGATATAAAAAACTCACTCCAGTCGTGAATTATATAATGGTATGTAATACGGATTTGACCCTTCTCAGCAGCAACTTATTGCAGCTTTCATACAGTGAAAGCCCCACACATGTGAAGGGAAGCTGACAGGCCGGGCTGTCTGTCACACAAGCCCCACACATATGAAGGGAAGCTGACAGGCCAGGCTGTCTGTCACACAATCCCACACATGTGAAGGGAAGCTGACAGGCCGGGCTGTCTGTCACACAAGCTCCACGCATGTGAAGGGAAGCTGACAGAACGGGCTGTCTGTCACACAAGTCCCAAACATGTGAAGAGAAGGTGACAGGCCGGGCTGTCTGTCACACAAGCCCCACGCAGGTGAAGGGAAGCTGACAGGCCGGGCTGTCTGTCACACAAGCCCCACGCAGGTGAAGGGAAGCTGACAGGCCAGGCTGTCTGTCACACAAGCCCCACGCAGGTGAAGGGAAGCTGACAGGCCGGGCTGTCTGTCACACAAGTCCCACACATGTGAAGAGAAGGTGACAGGCCGGGCTGTCTGTCACACAAGCCCCAAACATGTGAAGAGAAGGTGACAGGCCGGGCTGTCTGTCACACAAGTCCCACACATGTGAAGAGAAGGTGACAGGCTGGGCTGTCGGTCACACAAGCCCCACGCATATGAAGGGAAGCTGACAGGCTGGGCTGTCTGTCACACAAGCCCCACACATGTGAAGGGAAGCTGACAGGCCGGGCTGTCGGTCACACAAGCCCCACGCATATGAAGGGAAGGTGACAAGCCGGGCTGTCTGTCACACAAGCCCCACACATGTGAAGGGAAGGTGACAGGCCAGGCTGTCTGTCACACGTGAGTCAGTTGACAGGCTGTAAAGTCTCGCACACCTAAGACCAAGAAACAAGCAGGCCATGTTGACTGGTCTCAGATTTGAATAAGGCATTTAATGGAATAACTAACAGGTTCCTGATTTACAAAGTTAAAACTGTTAAACCTAGTCCGCTAGATCAATTTGTTTTAATGTTTTTATCATTTAAACCTCTTGTTCTACTCACTTGGAATTTATATAATAGGTCAAGCTTGGCTTCTTGGTTAATTATATTTTCGAATTGGCAATGATCTGTTTTTATGCAAACTTAGCTTTTTTGGGCCGAGAATATTTTTTGAGCAAAGAAAATATTGCCTCTTATTTATTATACGAATTTTGGACTGATCTCAAACTTAGAAATTGCATTTGCCAATAAAATGGGACCCATTCCCACCCACTCCCTTGTATAATGGATTATCAAACAAGATTTATTTTCGAATACAAACAATTGGCCATATAAATTATTGGACAGTGCACCTGTAAGTAGGCTTCTTCATGTACATTATGACCTTTTTTTCGCGAACCATGCGTGAGACAATAAGGACTGGTCGCAGCTGCCGGTACGAACCATCTGGATTGATTTCTGAACCTCACTTAAGACCTTTCTCATGACAATATATGGATCTGATCAATGTCGACCAATTCTTGAAGAGGGGTGTTACTGTTGGTACGGTGCAAACCTAGGCACGTTTACATGAGCGTCGAAACATACAAAGTGAGCGAATGGCACCTATTGCCGGCTGGGTCATGCGAGACCCAGAAATGGTCCTGTGGTCGTCCTCCCAGGTGGCATGTGGCCGAACCCGGTGTAAATTGTCTTTGGAGGTCTTGATCGTCCAACTGTTATTTTGCATTGTTAATGTGTCCGCTGACTTGTATTAACTACAGACTGAATCGTTTGTATCAACCAATTCAAATGTTAACCTACCGACTTAAGTGAATAAAGGGTGATGTACTGAAATATTATCTTTTATCTTAAATCATTGGAGAGAAAACGTGAAAACTGAAGAAACGTTTAAAAAAAACGTTTTCTTTCCACAAGGTCTTTTCTTGAACCTAGTGGGTATGTTGGAGCCAGTCTGTGGGCCATTTCATGTGTGGTCCAGATCGTGGTCAGGATAAGGCACATGTTCCTTGACAAATTGGCTTCCATTACGAAAATTACATTTTTTTTGCAATGTGATAGCTGTGATGGTAACTTTGTGACATGACATAACATAGTGATGGTGCAACAGATGTGTCAGAGTCGTCATTGTGTTTATAGCTTTACAACTGAACTCCTGTCTCAAGTCTTTTGATAATATTAAGTCCATCCTTCCAGTGGCGACTCAGTTTATAGCCTTGAATAGTCCCTGTTAACAGGGTTGCCACAGGTCAGGGGAAAGTAATTTTCTCAAGGTCAGGGAAGTCGGAATTTTGGAATTGGTCGGGGAAAACTGACCCGTCAGAAAAAACTGGAATTTCCAAATCCATCAGTAAAGAAATAGCCTACTTAAGGGCCATACCCACTAGGCGATTTTGGAGCAATCGGCGCCGACGTCTGGAAAACAGGGCATACCCACACACAATCGGTGCTCCCGTCGGCGCAGACCGCCAAGTACGCCGACGAGTACGCCAATGAGTACGCCGACCCCTATTAACCATGTTTGATAATTTTACGCCGACGCCGACGGCCGACGGTAAATCGCTTAGTGGGTATGGGGCTTTAGACATTTGAGACTGATTTCTAACTTAGCACAGGAAGCATTGTGAACTAAGATATAATGTATCCATGGGTAATATTGCTGTAGTAAAGCTTACTTTATGATTCTATCTTGTCGTAGCCCTGTACAAAATTAATAAGTATTATACGCATTTGAGTCACAAAAATCTAGAGCTGCAGAAAGTATTTTGTAAATTGTGGCCCCCTGACAGGCATGTTGGGATTTTAAGGGGCCTTGCTGTGAGCCAGGAGCATTGCCTTGGCTACAGGAGTTCTGTTGCCAACAAGAAATTAAAAAAGCGACACTAGAGGACCGGCGGGCAGGCCGTATTTTGGCCAGGTGGGGAGAATTTTCATTTTTCAAGAATTTTTTTTTTCAAAAAAGCTGCCTATATATACCTACCAAAATAAAAAAAAAATGGAAAAAAATTATTTTGCGGCCGCCTGACTGATATTTTAAATTCCCACCTGGCCCACCGGAAACAGATTTTTTTAGTGTGGCCTAAAGGTATTGTTTTGAAAGGTCTAGCGTAAGTGGAAAAAAGGACAGTTCCAGCAGTTCTTCAAGGCTGTTTGATAAAAGGATGTTCTTATCTCATAAGTTAGGGAAACATTAAATTTGTCAGGGAATTTTAGTCTCTGGTTTGTGGCAAAACTGCTCCAATTAATTGTTTATTTTGTGTTCATTAGAATTATTTAGGTTCATATGAAAAAAAAAAAATGTCCCTCCTGGTTTGATCTGACATTTTCTCTCCTCACAGTGTTTGTGCTGTCGTAATATCTTTCTTGTTTATCATCAAATTAATTTAACAGTTGATCAAAATTTATTAAACTAAGATAGTCGTCTGCTGATTGGCACTATAAATACATTTGAATAAAAAGGCAATATGGGAAGGATTTTTTCTTTATTATCCAAAATACAGTTTAATGGTTGCATCAACGTCGGTTAGCGGTTTCTCTTCTCAGCCTGCAATTAAAGAAATGGGAATTATAAGTATAAAGTTGTAAGTTAACAGAGATATGATTAGACCTCTATAAATCAAGTGACAGCAACATAAACGATGTTGACAGTGGCCGAGAAGGCTATATTTAAAACCTAGGGTTGGTACCCATTAAGAATACCGATAACATTAACCTTAAGACAATATTTTCGAAGGTTTAAGAAAAACATTATAGTGAGAGATTTACAAACGATTTGAGTTCTGGTAGTGTCAAGGGACAGCTTTATGTGTATGTGTGTATGTAGGGGGACGAATCCGGAGAAACAATAAGTATATAGCATCATCCTTTCCTTTATCTTTACCTTCAAATTTAAGTGTACTTAGATTGACTTGTATAAGGCTCCAGTCTAAGCCCACCCCCTGGTGGTGTCCCCGTGCCCTAACGCCCTCACCTCTAACACGCCTGGCAGTTCTCCGAGAGCCCGCTGGTAGTCGGGCAGCAGGCCGCGCACGTCTCCCCGCGACACCTTCAGCTCCGTCACCTTCTCCTTCCCCGCCTCTCGTACCATCTTCTTGAAGTTAAATACCTGCAATAAGCATTAATGACAGTGTTAGCTCACGAATCTGAAACGTATATATATATAGTGATCGACTCTAGAAGCTGCTAGTGACAAATCAAACAATAATTTATTTACGAAAACCGCTAAGACGGTCCGATAGGAATCTGAAATAGGATTTTTAGACATTCATAAACGATCTAGACGATTTGGGCAAAAAACCCGAGTCCCGCAGTCAAGCCATACAAGCTACCATCGTAAATCCCCGTTCTCTAGGTCCACAACCTGTCGAAGCCACTTGAGGTAAGGAATTCCAAACTCTCGCTACTTATTTCTAATCTAAGCTCCCAATATTTCAATTTTGCACTTTTTTTTTAATTTAGATAAGTTATTCTTTTATCAAATCAGTTCACCACAAGTAAGGTTCTTCGAAAATCATAATTATTTTGACAACAATATTAGCCTGGCTTGATTTTCTTCCACACTTTAATGTGGCATATCAGTAGTGGAAATTAAATTGGTCCCCTATACGTCTGATTAACCGAGAGTTTATCGTAATTTCAGGTGTGTTAACATTGTGCGGGATGATAGAGCTGTTGGCTGCAGGCCGCGGGCCGCCTCACCTCCTTCTTCTCCAGCAGGGTGATGGCCGTGCCCACCTTGCCCGCCCGGGCCGTGCGCCCGATGCGGTGGATGTACGTCTTCACGTAGGGCGCGTGGTCGTACGACATGACGCACTGCACGTTCTCCACGTCCATGCCGCGCGCCATGGCGTCAGTACAAATGAGGCTGAAGGAGAGTCACATCACATCATCAGAGGTCAGCAGTAGGCACGGTCAGCCATTGAGGCAGTATCAATAGAGCTACGAGTTACGGGTACACATCAGTGGACCCGCGTCAGGCAAAGGTTTCAGTGTTCTAAAGGAGTATGATTTTGGAAACATCAACTAGACTACTTTGGCAAAATAACTTGTATAAATTCAAATGCATTTATACAGGTATATGGAGCAAGGAAGAGGTGGCGGGAATGTTACCCGGTGAGGACAGGCTACTGCACCAACACTGCTAGATTTTGATTGGCCACTGCACCATGACGTCAGCACCGGGCAGGTACAAAGCAGGCAGACGCGAGCAGCCGGTCCCTCTCTCTCCCCACAGCCCGTAGGCAGCACCAGGATGAAGATTTTTGTATCAAGAGATTTTTTTTGTAAATTAATTTCAATGTCAGTGAGAAATATGTTTCTTTGTTTCCTCTTAGATAAATGTAGCTTATATACTGACACATCAATTTTGCCGGCTGCAAACTTTTTCAGGATTCGGTTTCGCTGCATGGCGTGAAGTCCTGACGAGAACTCCTGGACCTGTAGACCCCCGACTAGCCTGATGAGGTGGTATAACCTGGACACAACAATCACAAACCTATTATCTATCTTAAATGATTCATTAATGGTTCAACACTTGGCTCACGGAGATTTGCTGATTAAACACTTTGAGGTCAGGAGCTCCTAAAAGCTAAATTATATTACATGTACTGACTTCTAAAGACGTCGCTGGAGTCGGCCTATAGGCGATCCGTCTCATTTTCTTAGTAGTGTAGATTTTTTCAGTCTAATGCAAACATAATTGAAATGAAAACCCAATGAAATGCTGGCCGCTGCGGGCCGCACTGACCTGTGAGTGGACTCGACCGAGTTGGTGAAGACGAGCACGTGCCTGAACTGGCGGTGGTGCAGGAAGTAGAGGACGAGCAGCGGCTTCTCGCCGGGGTCCCGGGCCTGCACCATGTACTCCTACCACGGGGGGAGACGAACCACCAGGTAGTTTGTAAGGTAGTGTTTATAGCACACGTAATTTACGAATATATGTGGTCTTATATAGTAATGATACCCCTATAGCTGTTTACAGAATACATGGCGAACTAGGAGCGTTCGTTCAATCGAGGATGCACTACTGCTTGACCTGGAGGTCTACAGAACTATATGATTTTAATTATGATGGGAATATTTTTATATCCACGTCATCTGCAGGTTTCCTAGGTTAAGAGACGCAGATACGTCTGCGCATTTCCATCTATTTCATTCTAATATAAGAGATTTCAATCGGTAAAAATATAAAATCAATTTCTTACATGTACAATCTCAAATTAAAAGACATTTCTAGAAATAAAATTTGATACAACTGCAATTTGGTTTTCTTAATATTGACTTATCGAAATATGGTAAATCCCAAATCCTTGAAAGTAACAATCAAATGGCATGGCTGTGATATGAGTGATACTTACGGCGAGTCCAGCCGGCGTTGTGAACCTCCCAATAAAGTCCCCTTTGGTTTGTATGACATCAGATTTACTTTCGCCTGTAACACAAAACAGTTCAGATTTTAATCACTCGCATATACCTTTAATCTTCTAACGAATACGCAGGAGATTTTCGATGATGAATGGTCCTATTTCAAAGTAAGGACTTTTAAACTTCCCTAAGTGGGAGATGATCTTAAATTGATAAGTTATTCAACACACAATTAGCAACATGTCATTGCTTTAGAGGCTGGACATAGTATTTTTTTAAAATGTTGGAAGTGTTCATGATTACTCATTGCAGAGCGCTAAGAGTACCAGCCCCTTGTTACCTGCAGTGCCCGCAGCGCCCCCAGTGGTCAGTCCAGGTACTACGGCAGTGAAGAGACGCGGCTGGAAGAGGTTCAGCTGCTGGAGCTTCTCTGGGTTTTGGGACAGCGTGGCCGAGAAGAGCAGCTTCTGTAGCTGGAAGGGAGAGAACGGGGATCTCAGGGGGTGCGACAGTCCCGCCGGTTCTCTACCTTTTGATATCAATCATGGTATTATGGGTATAGAAAAGACTATGATTGGAAGGCCGCAAAAACAAATACCTATTTATTTGGTACTAAAATAACCTATTTCTTCTCTTTAGTTTATTTTTGTGAATATATTTAGAAAAGGGCAGAAAATTTGTGCAGAGGGGCAGAACAATTAGACAATCAATTACAGTGTCCATCGCCTGTCAATAGACCCCAATAAACTATCCCTTTTTTTCCGGTGTGCTCTTCAAAAAGATATAGCCTACACAGAAAATACCCCACCGGAACAAAAAGCGTTCATCATGCAAGAAATTGAAGTTACAAGAACAATTACTGACTTACCGGCATTTCCATCTTGTTGAATCTAAAATGTGAAATAACAAATAATTGTTCCAATGAGTCATGGATTGAGACATAAATGTTTAGAGAAAGTACATGGAATATGATTATTGTTTCTTATAGATAACGATAAGAGTAAGCATTAGAACTAAGCGAAATGATATAATTATTCTAAGAGATATCGTTACAGAAACTAATGCTGTAAAAAAAAAAAAATTGAGATTCCAGGTAAGGATGAAAGTGGTGAACCTGTAGCAAAACTGTACATAATATAAACTGTGTAATCGTAACTTCTGAAAAAAACAACACGTTTTTAGATTATCATAAAGACTTATTATTTTAAGTAACGATGAGAAGCAATTCCTTCTGAGAGAAAAAAAAACAGTGAATGAAAAGACAATTTACATGTTTACATCATCTTGAGAGGGTTATCTATCACAGAGGAAGCCCTCGGCTCCTTTTTCCAAGTTTGCTGGAATAAGCGTTAGTTGAGGAGTTAACGTACGTGGCGGCGGTGAGGAGTGTGGGCGGGGTGCGGGGGGAGCCGGGCCCATAGACGGCCTCCTCCACCTGCACCAACCAGTCCTGTTTCACGTGCTCCATCATACGGTCCGCTTCGTCTATCACCTACAAACATACAAAGCCCTTTTTAATTACTCTGTTAGTCATTTATACTTTCCAAAACACTAAATATAATTCATTAACCAGTTGCTTCTCACCAGAGTTGGGTTCGATACACTGTTCCACCGTTTGGCAACTCCGAATAAGTAACACATCATTATTAACTATAATAATATAATTTTCATTTGCATTTTTAAGAAATTTCTTCTGTTGGAGATTTCTTTTTCTCAAACCTTGAGAGGAGGGTTGTTATCTCAGACCATAGATTCTGTATACTATTGTTTAATACAGAATTCTAAAGAGATACTGACAAATGAAAAAGCGCGGCAGAGTATAGCTAAGGCCCACCAGGTAGCGCAGGTGGTGTAGGTTGAAGCCGGGCGTCTGTTTGATGTGGTCCACGAGCCGGCCGGGGGTGGCCACCACGATGTCGGCCTGTACCTGCAGCCCCCGCACACTGTAAACAGTTACACAGTAGGCTCATACGTGCAATCCAAACACATGGAGAGTAACTTATGAATTTTCGTAATTTGGCATTTTCATGTAATTTGACGTTTTCATGGGCTCCTTTGAACCAACTTGCAGAATGTAATCTATTTTTAGGCCCCAGATTTGGTGAGGGATCCTAGATTAAGGAGAGACAAGAGGGCAAAATACTTGATTCGCTGTATCTGGATATTTTAAAGGCTCCTTAATGCAATAAAAGTGTACAACATATGTAAAATACATGTATCAAGGTTTCATAACTTTTCTTTGAACAAGGATATCTCAGTTACTATTAGGAAGACGTTTGAAATTTAAATCGGTATTCAGGATACATTTGGACCGAACCACGTTTCATTTCATAAAATGTTAAAAAAAAATCTATAAAAAACAAACAAACATTTTCTTGGGCTACTAAAAAGAAAGATCATAATGAGATCTATGGTATTCAAAAATCAACTAATGAATCTAGCATACTTGAAATATGTTTCAGATGTTCAATAATTGGCTGTAGAAGTCATGGGTCTAATATTTGAAAATTAAACTACAGTGTAACGATCGTTGTACAACTAAAACAAATCTAAACTCACCCTTTCCGAATTAAATTTTGTTGCTCATTCTTGAAGGATTTGTGTCCTATTAGAAGGCCAACCTGAAAAAAAACATTGGTAAAGAAACGCTAGACTTGTATGTGTATAACATTCTGCACTTGGTGTGAATACGTTGTTCACATTTTTATCTGTAGTCAACCTTCCCACCATTCTATTCGTTTGGTGGCAAAAGATAACCTATGATAATCAATGACTCAATTTGACACTATAATTGCTGCACCCTCTGACAATGTGGTAGCCTGGTTGACAGGTTGGTTTGTTTGTTTGTGGGTTAGTTTAACATCTAGCCAAAAATTTAGTTTAGAGTTCTTTTACCAGACTGCACAAGGTAAAGCTTTGCAGTTTTAAATAATTGGAAATAACATACTATAGTACAAATCAGGCTATGCCTTCAGTTTCCAAAGCGGCTAAGTGTAAACGACCGGATTATGTCATTATTTGGTATCAGAGATTCCAAAGACTGAATATCGGAACAAATCTTCATGATTTTGACAGGCTGGAGGTCTAAATGTGTAGTCCCATCCCCTATCCCTCCATCCCCAGGTCCCTTTTATCAATTTAGGTGAACAACTTCTCATATGGAAGTGAAATTTGTAGTCTTGTGTCCAGCATGCTAGCACGCCAACATGGTGCGTGAGACCAGCTTATAATTATGTTAAATCTTACCTTCAGGTTGGTGCCTGTACAGTATGTTGCAAACACTTTGTAGACTTGTGAAGCCAGGTCGCGGACTGGAAGGACTACTAGCGCCCTCACCTGTCGGATGACCCGATGACGTAATGCCTGACAGAAAAGGACAAATTATTTAGTGCAGGTATGTTAAACACTGTATACCCATCGATCAGATTGAAGGATGATTTTCTAAATATTTGTTAAATTCAGACTAAATTGTGGTTGCTACTGACATAACATGTAGTTTACTTGTTGAAGACATAAATAACATTACTGTAAAAACTAAATCTGCGTACACTTTTAGCAACTGGTCAATATGCGCCGGTGTACTGTAGAACGCTCCTTACCTGGATTATGGGTAGAACAAAGGCCAGTGTTTTGCCGCTGCCCGTGGGTGCTGAGCAGCAGATGTCAGATGGCCGGTACCCAGCAGGGCCGAGCAGGTGCCCCGTGCGGTGCGCCCCGAGTAACACCGGGATCACCAGGCGCTGAACTGTCACCAAGCATGGCGAAATCAAAATGGGCAATGGTTTCTATTCGAGTTGTACATATGGAAAAGTACGCAACAAACGAATTTCCTTCTTTTACCTAAGAAGCAGCTAGGAGGAACATAGTTCGCATCTCTAATTTGCAGGATAAGGGCTTGATGATAAACATAGAAAAAATCCTCTGTGCAATCCAAAATTATCAAAACTAGAAGGAAAGGGTTGTTTTAAGATAATATTTTCAACTGCAAATCAATTTAAGTCATTTACCTGTACATGCCCACCTACATTTTTCCTACCGGAGCCAAACCACCGGCCCTACCTGGAAAGAAGTGTGTGATGTTGTTATCCCTGAGCCGCTGTAGAAGGGACTCGTCCAGACCGCTCACCACCTCTAGCCCTGACGCGCTGTCCTTCAGATCATTGGTTACCAACGCCGGGCTCGACAACCAGTCAGGGAGCACCCGCTGCACCTAGAAACCGGGCAATGGTCATATTTTACTTACAGCCTGACACGACGTAAGTTTGCAAAACCTGCGCATGCAATTAATTTTCGACATTAACTATTTAACTAAACTATTTATGGGGGGGGGGGGGAGGGGTCAGTAGGGTGTGTGTGGATATTGAACCTATAGGCCACCGTAGTACGTAGTCCCCCAGCCGCCCCCACCTAATATATCCACCATTTCATACAATTTTTGGGATTCACTGTAGGCCTAATAGAGGTATAAATAAAATGGCAGCAAAGTACACTCTACCCACGAAATTGCCAACAGTAATTCTCAAACCAGCATTTTCCAGTGTAAAATACCTTAAAACTGCACCGATGACTTCTACTTCTAATGCCATAGGTGAAAATGTCCAGAAACTGGCCGCTGGAGGTCTCTCAAAAAGTAATAATAGTATGTATTTAAACTTTTTTTACCTTTTCTATTTTCTTTTTCCTAACGTCTCCTATGATTGTGAATCCCCCGACTTCTTTATTCTGCTCTCTAGTCTTCTCTTCCCCTTCATCCCCTGAGTTCTCCTCACTGTCCACATCTCTCCCTTCCCCCGTCTCTGCCCCTTGCGACAGGTGATCTGGGTCTGACTCTTGTTCCTGTTCTTCGTCTGCGAGGTCGTTGGCTTTGTCATCACTTTTTGGTGATTTCTTATTCGTTTTAGTCTCTCTTTTGATCTTCTTTTCTGATGTATTCTGGCTATTCTGTTTATTCTTGTTGAACTGGTTTATATCTGTCTCAAAGTCTGCGGACGTTTGATGGCCCTCGTGTTTCGCCTTCTTCTTCGGCGTAGCCTGGCTTTCCGAGTCTTCATCCTCCTCCTGTTTTACTTTTGCGTTTTTCCTCTTAGTTCTTGTTTTTTCTTTGACTCCTTCTTCTGTATTACTAGCCAAATCTTTGTCTGTCTCGGATTTTATTGTCAAGGATCGCCTCTGTCTGTCCTTTGCTTGTTTGTGTATTTTTTGTAGGATTGCCTGAGCCTGGCCAGTGGTAGATGCCTCCTCCACTTCACCCACCTCGTCGCCAAGGTACCTGTCAGTGGACAACGGTAACAATTAAAATGTGCCTTTAAAACTCAACTCTACTTTATAACCCAAAATACCACCTCTTGATAGGTTTGAGACTGAAATGCTGGCATTAATTACGATGCTGCATTACTCACAGAGATGTATGAGACATATTTGCTAGGAAATGCGCTCTTTTAATATATTTTGATATCTTTGAAAATCTTAAATGTTCCATTGGCACACTGTTTAAAAATTCAAAGTGGAATTTTATTTTATAACGTGTCAAATGGCGTATGGTTCGGGCCTAGCATTTTCACTGTTATATACAATGGCTATAAAAAAAAAAGTGATAAAAATGCTAAGGCAGAGTGACATACCAGGGTATCAACTTACCTAATCTCCGGACTATTGAAAATTAAGATATTTTTTCGATGCACACACATTGAGCACATGGGGCTTAAAGATATGTGTACCATTGCTATATTCCAGCAGAGATGCCACTCCCAGCTGATGAAAAAGTTGGAAAAGTAGGAAACACTTTTCCTACTTTTTTTTCTAGGAGTGACTGGCAGGGAAATAACCTTCAGGAATAGAGATCTGACACTGAATTTGTACTTTAATAGGTTGAAACTAACACAAAAATACTCTTAAACAGATATTAAATCAATGTAGGAAAGATTGGTTGTCCAATCCAAAATCACCAAAAAGAAGGAAATCCTACAAAAGTAGGAAAAAAGGGATCTCTGATTTCATACTACCCTCCTGCATAAACTGGCCAAAACGGGGATCAGCATCCGGATTTGCTTCAGGTGTGCGTATTTTCTTATAACTGTTACTCTACCATTTTTTTTCTCAATTTAATCACACTATATATCATTTTTAAGCTGGATACCATCCAATGATATTACTCAGGCTAGGAAAATCTGCGTACCTAAGTGTCCTTGACGACCAGAAAATGCTATTGGATGACCAGATAATTTCTAGTCCTCCTCCTGATACCCAGATATTCTGTAGACATTTTTCAAGATGACCATTCGTCTTGTATAAATCACTGGCAGTTTCCTTGTTAAACAATCTACACTTTACTCATTTGGATAGCTTTTTTAAAATTGTAATTTTCCCCAATAATTTGGACAATCTGTAAGCGTATGTTGACGACCTGGGCCTGACGGCTCGTAACTTCACAGACAGACTGTTGTGATTATCTAAACCCCCCTAATCACCAACTTAATTTACCTCATGAGTTAGATTAAATATTTGGTCGCTAATCATGATTAAGGGGGATGTGATTAAGGTTAAACCAATGGGATTGCTTGTTCCAAATGTTCTTGGGGGAGTTCCGAGGCGTTTCTGGTAATTATGATTAGCACTAATCACCTAACTTAATTAGGAACGTTCGACGTGATTAGTGAAGCTACGAGCCGTCGGCCCCAGGTTTTTATTACTGATTGTCCTCTGACGACCAAAAAATTGGATGATTTTTCCTAGCCTGTTATCTATTGTTCATTTAACGTAAATTTGAACCGAAAATAGTTGGAAGAATGTAACAATATTACAAATTTTATTACCTTTATTTTTTTTAAACAATTTCCTAGCTTAATAATTTATCAATGGCTATAAAACTTCTCGAATATGTTAAAAACATTCATTCCGAGGGAAGCGTATCTCCAAATTTTGAATAAGGGCTTAGTTTATCTTTTATGGTGTAGAATGTGAAAACAAAATGTTGAAAAAAAACAATTTTTTTTCTAGATTTGAAAATTAAATTATCCAGGACCTAAATCAAAATAGGGGTTTTCCTTAAATATTTTGTCCATTACCGTCAAATGGGGCAATTTTGGCCAGTTTTAGAAGTTTTTATTGTGCCTAATGCATAGTTTTCTTTTTCTCAAGATTTAATGTTGCTGTACTATTAGAGCTACTAAAGATACTTTGTTCCATAAAAAAACAATTTTTCACATAATTGATTTTGTACTATATTTTGAAGAAAATGTAGGCGGCCAAAATTGCCCCACAGATGGGGCAATTTTGGCCACCTGTATATAAAAGCCTTCTCTAGAGACCCTGATACTCCCGGGAACTGTCATTAATTAATCATTTATCTAGATATCTGTGTATCTATATTTACATAAGAAATAATAGAGACCAGTTTAGGAAAACTTTTATCATAATCCAACAGGGGAGGATCCAGGGGGGGGTCCAGGGGGTCCTGACCCCCCCTTTTGCTGGACCCCTAAATGGTAAAAAGAGGGGAAAATGTCACACGCGCATGCGCAAATGCACGTCGTTTCATTAATTAACCTTTATGCTGACCCCCCCACTTTTGACAATCCTGTATCTGCCCCTGTCCAATCAGACAGTACACTTCGTGAAGTGGAAATACGACTTGAACACAATTTTTGTTTAGGTGGGGGTTTCATCTGTGAGCTCTATGTAGGTATGAAGGTCCCACCTAAACAAATGTATAGGTGGGTGTTTGAATTGGGTCATTTGTGGGAGGGCAGTAGACCATGTAATTGTTTAATTGGTGGGCCCCCTACCACCTTAGCACTGTTCTCATTGGTCCCACCTACCTGCCACTCACCCCATAGCCACACCCCAGCAGGAGTAGTGGAGGGTGGTCCCTATAGTGGCACATTGGGACAAATTGGGGGGGGGGGGGGTAGGGTAGGCCGCCAGCGCCACCACCCGCCCCTGTGGCCGATACGGCGGCCCACTGGTTCAATCCACACACACTCCTGAATGACCACCCACCCCCACCCCACTCATCTTGCAGCGCTTGGGGACTTCCCCCCCCCCCCTCCACCACCACCACCACCACAACTACCACCACCACCACCCTGTTGCTGGCCTACCCACCCGTCCCGCCGCACCATCCACCGATCTAGGGTTTACCGTGGGTAGCGGGGGGGTGGTGGGTTCGGTGGCTGGGGAGGGGAGGGCGGGGGAGAGGGAGGGTTGGTGGTGGGTACCGTTTTTTTGTTGTCCTAGTATGTGCCTGACTGCACATACTAGGACAGGCCCTTTGCACCACTATTTGGCTGGACATGTCCAATTCAATCACAGTATACTGATGTACTTCATACAATAATAATAGGTTTTTAACAGGGGGTGTCAGTGCATTTGCTACCACGTTTGAAGAGTCCCCACCGAAACTTAAGATGTCTAGTTTGTCACTTCAATAAATGGAGACAACACATGAACTGTCAGGTTTGAAGAGTAGCATTCAGGTGATGTCACTTGCACCATATTCATAACAAATGTCAATACCTAATTTTGGTTTGGTTCAAACCACAGCTTACATCTAAAAACCCCACCTTGTAAATAATCATCCTTTAGAAACATAGCACTTGATAGGTTCAGTCACCTTGTAATAGCTCTTCAGGGACCTTAATTACCCTTTCTAGGGACAGTTGAGCTTTTTTGTCTGTTGCTAGGCAACCACAAAGACTTTATTGAAATATTTTATCATAGCAGGAATTCTATACCTATATCTTAACGTAATTTTATATCAAACTTGACTGTAGGAGTTGATCTTAGCATGAAGACATACCTTCCGTTGTAGAAAGTTGTTGTCTTAAATACAGTGTAGCCAATTCTGAAAGCTTGGTGCACAACCCAGCCTTTTTTTTGGGAGGGGGGGTGGGGTTGAAGAGCGCTTGGTTCTCCTGGAGTACTGGTGCATTTACCTGGCTCCTGACAGAATGGTAGAGAAGAGTATTCTCTAGCCCGAGCTAGGGGGTTCCTTAACGTGCCCCCAAAATAGGCTTAAGGGGCACGAGGGGGTTGGGGTGGGGAAACTTACTGAGGTACCCTGATATTATTACATTGTCAAGTTAGAGTTGGGGTGAGGGTAGCCTTGTAAGTGGGTAGTTAGTTTTGGGGAATGAGGAGCTGTACTAATAGCCTAGTACTTTTAATATATTATCATACTTTATAATTTAGTTAGGATCAGGCCTAACCATACTACTTCTGAGAAGAGACGTTTTACGCTCCTAGCGCCACCTGTTAACCAGTATAAAAGGTGTTGCAAGGTAGGGAGCGAGTCAGTTTAGTTTGGAGTTAATGGTGAAGTTAGAGTTAGCCAGGTTAGCTGAGCTGCTCGGAGCTATGCCTACCAGCTCCTGCATAGTATCCTGGAGTTTACCTATACCAACTACCTCGGACAAAGGATTGTGATAGAGCTAAGCGCTAGGGTGGTCTAGGATGTGCTGGAACAACTTGTATTCTAATGTGGTTGATCACTGAGTAGGAGATGGGAAGGTGGACTGATTGAGACTTATTCACTGTGGCTTTGACTCGGGATGAGATGTTTACTTGAATAAAACCCTTTCATTTTAAGAGCTCCCTCATCGTCCATTTCTTTTGAACTATTGGGGAATGGATGAATTAACTTTGAGCGCAGTCTGATTGGCTCAATAACTCGGATGAACGTCTCATGGATAAATCAATTATACAAGCTACACAGCGTCCTACAAGTCTTAAATCAAACATTAACAATAGTTCAGAGCCTCTTCAATAAAGTGGACAAGGTCTCTGTATCCTCTAGTTGCCTCATCATTGAGGATAACAATGGCTACCCAGTCTATGTGAAAATCATTTTGAAAGGTCGGACATTATGTCCAACGTTTTCCAGCTTTCTGTCGGACATTTAGCTTCACTGCCAGACATTTTTCATTACAGAGTGACCTCAGGGCTCACAGAATTTTTAAATTGTTAGGTGTCCTGCTGACACTCTTAATGTGCATCATGGGTGTCCTGCACCATAATACTGGGGGTCCCATTGCCTCAACCTTGCTATTAAGGAATGATTTCTAGGGTGTCCACTGGGTCCTGTTTGTCCTATGCCTTTATGGGATGGACAGGACACCCAGGATGCTGGACTTGGTGAGGCCTGGACCTACATCGCAGTACATCTATATGTTCACATCTATATGTATAGATTCACCTCGAAAACAAGTTTTACCAGTCTGGAAAGAACCCTTAAGGGTTGGCCGGACGTTAAACTACCCCAACAAACAATTACTATTCCTGAAATTTGCAGGACAAAATGTCTGATGTTTTAGGCTCAAACGTAGGACATAGGTGTTAAAACGTCAGACATGTCCGGCATTTTAGGGGTTTTCACAAACACTAACGCTACCTCATAGGGTGATTGTGCTTTCACTTCCTCTGAGAAGTTTATCTCGCACAGGGGCGGATCCAGGAATTCCTATATGGGGGGGCCAAAAACATGAATGTATGGGGGAGGGGGCCCCCACACAAACATGATTTAACAGGGCAAGGGGAGGGGCCAAGGCCCGTCCGCCCCCCCCCCCCCCCCCCCCCTGGATCCGCGCCTGTCGCAATTGAACTGTTAGGGGACAGACGGCCAAGCAGTGGATCTTCTGGTGTCTTGGGGTTTCCTGGCACTGTGGACATGCATAACAACCAAGCATGGCTGCATGATGCACAGTATTCAGTCTCATAATGAGGACTTATTTTTGGATGTGATGGGGAAGTTTTAGGATGGTTTGATGGAACTCTTTACTGTGGTCCAGGAGATTGTTCCACTTGAAATGGGAGGTGGGGGCAATTGGATTCTGACAAATAGTATGGTCTATATCATGTGCTGTTCGGGCAATGTGAGTAAGGACTCATTTAGTACTAGGGGAGAGGGTAATGTCAGCCCCTGGTCTATGGATGGCACTGTCTGCAGCTTCATTACCTGGGATTCCTATATGGCTGCGAATAGGACAGGGGACTCTGGGAGGCGGGCTGCTGTGGCCAATATGTTTTCAATCAGCATGGTGTTACCAAGAAAAGTCCTTCTGGTTGGACATAACCAGGGGCCCAGGGGCCCGAGACCCTTAAAAAGCAGGTCAGGCTCCTAGATTTTCTGGACTAGGGGCCCCACTGGCCCCTAGACAATCATGAATAACAAAGACTTGTATATGTGAGGGCCCCTATATTTAGGTGTGGACCCCTAGTTTTGGAAAGCTAGGGGCCCGACTTGCCTGACTGGCCCCTGGATTTTTAAACTTATGTCCACCACTGGAGAGGGAGTCAGCGTGTATGATTTTGTGACCAGGGCCTTGGTGTGGGGCATGAGGGAGGGCTGCACCAATGGCTACAAGTTCCGCTTGTAGGATAGATTCCCCGTCATTGAGGTGGAGACCATTACTGTAGGTGCCTGTCACAAATACAGCTGCAGCTCATCCATCACAAACTGAACCATCTGTAGTATACATTGTCACTGACTCTTACAGAGCCACTTAAGTGCCAAAATGGGGCCAGATTGCAGACCTCAGAGAAAGCACCCAGGCCTTCTTATCAGTGTCGACATAATGTTCCTGAATGTGTGCTTCTTTAGAAACTAATTTTCTTGGAGTTTTATGAAAAATGAACTTAGAAACATGAAACTGGTGCCAAAATTGAGAGTAGATTGTAGACTATATGAAAACTTTCTTCACAATACATGGTCATCAGCCGATCATTTCAAAAAATTCAAGTTTTCAAAAAAAAAATCAATTAAATTTTATAGAAATATTCACAAGCATTCTAATCTTACAGCCAAATAATATATTCAAATAATATAAGTGACACAATTACGTTTATATCACTTAGTTACAGTAATATAAGTCACAATGCATTTTCTATTAATTTATTGAATATGATTTATGTGATATTGCTGAAAACGAAACACAAATTTTGGTGTAAATGATATTTTTTTCCACTGTGGGGCAATTTTGGCCGGCCAAAATTGCCCCATGGTAAAAAAAAAATCTAAATTTCATGAGAAAGAGCCCTTTATTTCCAAGAAGATGTGAAGATAATGAGTTTTAAAGTTATAATCTATATCAAGATGAATATATTTAGGATTTAAAGACAATCTATTCATGTTGACATTTTTCTAAATCAAAGTTTGAAACAGAAGTTTGCAGCAATCTCATTTTTCGTCACATTTTTTTGATCATGTGACCCCACAAATGGGGTCAAATTAGAATATGCAAAATATATAGCAATAATTCAAAAAACCTTACGATTACAATCTCACATAGGTAGATTTATACTATTTCAATCAAAATAATATTTAATATCTTCTCTTCTTACTCTCAATAGTAAAACTATTGAAAAGAGACATCTATCATTGGAGGGTGGCCAAAATTGCCCCATGTGGCCAAAGTTGCCCCATTTGACGGTAGTCCATTGGGCTAGTGGTCCTATCTTTAAACTAGCCTGGATCAATGTTTCACTTGCCTAATTGAAGTTATCATTTACAATTTTTAACATTTCTACCAGTCCATCAGGCTAGTTAACAAATTTCACTAGCCCAGCAAGGTTTTTACTAGCATACCTGGTACTCGTAAATATATGTTCAGGTGGACTAGTGGACAAAATAGTTCAGGAAAACCCCTCATTTAATATAGAATATAGTTAACAGTAGCCTGCAGACAAATATCCATGTTCTAATACTACACAGAAAGTGGATCTAGTTAAAACATATTTTCGACTCTTTGACTTTAGGTTTTCATTTGCAGGCAGAGTGTTTGACCCTACTTGTAGGTTTTGAAATCCTACTGAAGTAGGATCTTGTCTAATATTTTACCAATGGCTAAACAAAGTATTCGCCTCTGGATATTGCCGTTCCAGACCTCACTAGCGGACATCGGGAGCGGCGGGAGGGGATGCGGCATTTCACCTCACGTTGTTTTGGGCGATAATATGTGATACATGAGATTTCTTAACACCAAACTTAATTAAAAGCTTGAAATAGTAACTGCCAGTGTTCCAAATAAAGATAATACATATTGGAATATTATTATGTATGCGTTTCTCACCTGTTGACAGTAAACAGCGACATTTTCTCTCCGCAGTATTAGGATTCACGCCAGCATGTTCCTCCGATGTCCGTCACGCCCGTACATTGACTCGCGATATGTGCAGCTTGCAGGAACAAGTTAAACAAAATAACAGGTTTGAGGAATAAACGGTAGGTAGCGCGCTGGTCAACTTAATTCTCTCTGCCACTTTCCGCATGATGGCAGCACTGCCCAGTATCTTGTCTTTCCTTATAATCATTGCCCCAACGTGCTGGGGTAGCTGGGCCAACCATGTTTTTATGTCTATGGGTAGCTGTGCTTCAGGCAATCTTTCCACCCATGTGCAAACCTTGTTTTATGTTTATATCTCTCCTCCCACTGAAACGTTGGAAATCAATTCAAGGTTTCTTTTTATCATGACAGGTGCTATATCATGTTAAATCTGAGTTTAATGTTAACCCGGAAATGTTAAAGGGACATTCTCGTCCTGCCGTATCTAGGCTTACATACGCCGACGTTAACCTAGCGACGCGACGGCCGGCGACGTGTTTTCAACTTTTGGAACGTAATCCGGCGACGTTATTGGTCACGTCACGAATTTGGCGCGCCTGGCAGGGGGTTACAACGCATCAAAATAGGTCCGTTTCACAGACGAGAACGTCCCTTTAAGCATTGAACATTCAAAAACATCTTGTAGAAGATGCAAATGGTGCTGATTAATGTTCATATTATACCTGAAAAACGTCCAGACCAAGCAGCCTTCCTTGGTGCTATTTCAGCTGTACTCTGAAGCAAGATCTGACATTCTAGAAGCACTTGGCCGAAATCTATTAACATCTATTTGTACCTAAAGGTAGTCCATATCTATCCAGTAACCATCCAAATATGTGACATGTATTACCCAGTGGGCAAAACAACGTTGATTCAACGTCAATTCCCAACGTTGATTCAACGTTGCAGATTGGTTGATTTTGCAAATGGAATCAACATTGAAGTCTGACATTGATTCAACATCATGCTCCAACATTGATTCAACGTTGAAATCTGACGTAGATTCAACGTTGATGCCTTTAATTATACTTTGTTTCATATAAATTCATAAGTTCATGAAAAAAACAAGAAAATGTGGGAAAAATATCCCTAGTCTTTACTTACGAGGGAATCTGCCCTCAGAATCCAACATAATGTGTGTTTATGTTGGATCATGTCAGGTAAATATGACCTGTCGCATACACAAAGTCCCTAAAGATTTTATGTCCTGTAGGGGAGGGGTCTATCACACTGATGGGCCACAAAAAAGGTGTTTAATGGGATGATGTTTTTGAGTAAGCCCCTATTCATAATATTTTACTATATTTTATATTTCAAACAATGATAATTGTCCTTGTCAACACTAAGACTATATTTTCAACATAAATTAATTAAAAAAAATTCTTGATTAATTGTCTAAAATGCTATAAATACAAAAACGTTTTTGCAATTTAGCATTTCTAAATCAGTGGCGCCACCCTGTGGTGTTGATTTTTGGTTGTACCACAACATTGATTCAACGTTGATGAATCAACGTTGTATCAACGTTGATGAATCAACCTTAAGTGAACATCTAGGTTGCCATATCAACGTTGAATCAATGTTGATTCATAGTTGACAACCTCACAACCAAAATTCAACAAAGAATCAACGTTGATTCAACGTTGTGTGCCCACTGGGTAGTGTTAGTCTTTGTATTACCCTTTGATTTTAGTGCTTATGTACTAGCATTTGTTGTAGAGTATATATGTAGATACATGATCTGAATAATTGACATATAAGTCAGATGTGACTTCTTGTTTCTTGATGTCAATAAAAGTTACTACTACTACTACTAGTATCTCAGAATATAATACACTTGGAAGGTTCAATCAAAAGAGAAAGAAGGTAAGCCAGCGACCGATCCAGAGATATCCAGAGATTAAAAAAAGAAAAAAGAAAAAAAAAAGAGGAAGGGGCGGGGGGGGGGGGGGGGGGGGGGCGCCCTTATATAAAGGTGTGAGGCGCCCCATCCCTGGGAAAGAATTTTACATTAAAAAAAATCTTAATTTGGCAAAAATTAGGTGAGACGCGCCTCAGGCAGCCGCATCCCCTCTAAATCCGTCCCTGAAAGCGGTAAGAATAAAGTAAAATTAACATTAGATCAGCACAAGCACAGAACTGATAAACCTCGTGGAGAGATATATAGTTTTGTGCACAGACTGAGAGGATCTGACCAGGCCCTGAGTGGATCTAGATCTATAGGCCTATTCTACTTGGCTAATCCTGGCTCGCCACATCTCGGGGGGTGGGGGGGTGGGGGGCAAACCAACTCCCCCTATGAAAAAGTGAATTTTTTTTGTGTCAGATTTGTACAAATCAACAAACTTAGATTATTCGGGAAAAAAGTCTACTCAGTCTAGGGGGGGGGGGCAATATGTTTTGGCAATTGCCCCCCTAGACTGAGTGGATTTTTTTTCTCGAATTATCTGTAGAATCCACAATAAAGAACACCAGGAATACTTGATAAGCTCGTATTAATACTGAGAGTTTCCACAAACATGCCTGCTTCGTTTTCACCGTCCATCATTTTCACCGTCCATACTGAAACCATTGTTCATTTTCATAGTCCATTTCACATTCCTGGGTCATTGTCCATAACACACATTTACCTGACACACACACCATCATTTTAGCACGTAGTCTTTGAGCCTAGGTGGTAATTTAGACTCATGCGCTGGTCTCGTAGCTCTCGGTGCTGGTGATTTCGACAGCTGTGGTGGCGCCGCTACGGTCGCTCTACGCGGGGTGGCGGGTGGTTCACTGGTGACAACCTCTGGCACGTCAGGTGCCTGTCCTGGTTCGTCTGACTGATAGGGCTTTATGAAAGATGAGTCCCGTCGGTATTCAGCCCCATCCTTAGATCGTATGGTGACCTCGCGTCCCTCCTTTGCGGTCACCACGTATGGCTCAGACTCAAAATTCGGCGCTAATTTTCCTGTCGCTTTGGTGTTTTTTAGCAACACCTGGTCGCCTGGTGTAATGGAGCTCTCCTGTGCTCCGCGCCTTTTATCCGCATACTCTTTATGTACCAGCTTGTTCCGCCAATCCCTGTCGCGTACTTCTTCAGCATTCGGCTCGCGCCTTAACTCGGGGAACTTTGTCCGGATTTCCCTACCGAACATTAAGAAAGCAGGTGTCGCCCCGGTGCTGACTTGTGGTGTGCTGCGATACGCGAGTAAGAATTTCTGCAGCTCCTCTCGCCAACTCTTCCTTTCCACCTGCGCTACTTTGAGCGCCTTGAGCAGCGTCCTGTTTTGCCGCTCCACCTCACCGTTCGCCTGCGGCCATAACGGTGGCGAAGTGCGATGTTCCACTCCATGCTCGACCAGAAAGTCCTTAAATGTCTGGGAGATAAATTGTGGTCCGTTGTCCGATTTCAAACTAAATGGGTAACCATACCGCGTGAACACCGGACCTAAGAATTCGACCACCTTCTCAACCGTCGTGGATCTGAGAATCCCAACTTCAAAGAATCTGCTATAATAGTCCACAATCACGAGCAGACGTTCACCTGACGGTAACGGCCCCATCAGGTCGACCGCTACGTCCTGCCACGGCCCTGTAGGCGGCTCCACGCGCCGCATAGGTTCAGGTGCACAGAACTCTCCTACTACCTGACACCCATGACATGCCCTACACAGTTTTTCGGCCGCGGCGTCTATTTTGGGCCACCATACCTTGGTCCTGAGTCGGTTCTTCGTCTTGACGATCCCCTGGTGCCCTTCGTGAGCCAACCGTACGACCTCGTCTCTAAGGCTCTGAGGTATGACCAACCTCGTGCCCCGTAACACCAATTGGCCCAGCACACACAGTTCATCCTTTATCGCCAAGTAATGAGGCAACTTACATCGCGACCAATCTCCTGACTGGATACACTGCCTCACGCTGGTCAGCTCTGGGTCCTTCTCCGATTCCAGTTCAACCTGTTTCGCGGAGAGAGCTACGGGTGTACTCTCCTCCGCAACCAGCCTGACGAAGTCAACCGTGTCACCACTGACATCACACGGCCTGACTTGGTTGAGACGAGACAGGGCGTCCGCAATGTTGGCCTTCCCCGGACGATACACAACCGTATAATCGCATCCCTGCAGTCTCAGTACCCATCTCTCGATGCGAGCCGACGGTTTTGACCTCTTACCATAAATGCACTCGAGAGGTTTGTGGTCCGTCTCCAGCTCAAACTCGTGGCCAAACACATACAAATTAAAACGCTCACACGCCCATACCAGAGCCAACGCCTCCTTTTCGGTCTGCGAATATCTCCTCTCTACGTCTGTCAAGTTCCTTGACGCGTAAGATATGACTCTCCAGCTGTCCCCTTGCAGCTGTACTAGGACCGCACCCAGTCCACTTGGCCCAGCGTCCGCCACGATACGCGTTTTCTTATCCCGTTGATAATACGCCAGGGTCTCGGCCCTCGTAATCAGACCTTTCAACTCCTCAAATGCCTTCGTTTGGGCGTCGCCCCACACGAAGCATTCGTCCTTCCTCGTCAGCTTACGCAGAGGTTCCGCCACCTCGGCGAAGTCCGGCAAGAATTTAGCCGAGTACTGCACCAGACCAAGAAACGACCGTACCTCTGACGCACTCTGCGGAGCCTCGGCGTTCCTGATCGCAGCAACCTTCTCCTCACTCGGCTGGATTCCCGACTTACTCAGGTCGTGTCCAAAGAATATCAGCTTTGGCAGCCGGAACTGACACTTCTTCCCGTTGAGAGTTAATCCACTCTGACGCAGTCTCTCTAACACAGCGTACAACCGCTGGTCGTGTTCCTGAACACCTTTGCCGTGCACGATAAGATCGTCGGCAATATTCGCCACGCCCTCACAACCACTGAGCACATCTTTCACGATCTTCTGATATTTCTCCGGGGCCGAGGCAATACCGAACATAAGTCGCTAGTACCTATACAGTCCACGATGAGTCACGAATGTCGTGATCTTGCGCGACTCTGCCTCGAGCTCAATTTGATGGAAGCCCCACTTTAAGTCCAGTTTACTAAACACCGTGCTTCTGTTCAGGTCATATAATACCTCTTCGATGGTTGGTATTGGGTGTCGCTCCCTTACGATGGCCTCGTTGGCCCTACGCATATCGATGCATACGCGTATGTCTCCATCCGATTTTTGGACGACTACCAACGGTGAAACCCACTCGGTCGGCCCACTCGCAACCTCCTCAATAATGTCCTTCGCGAGCAAGTCGTCAAGTTTCTCATCAACTTTCTCCCTCAGCCCAAATGGTAACCTCTGCACCGGCTGAGCAACGGGCTTCACGTCATCTTTAACATGCAGCTTCAGCTGGAAGTCCGCTAACTTCCCTATGCCCGTAAATATTTCTGGGAATTTCGCCCACACGTCCTCATCACAGCCCTCTGGAGTAATTGAGTACACGGTCTCCGAGACTGGTCCCACGCGTAACACGTTAAGTTTCTCCGCGGTGCCCTTACTAAGCAAGGTCGGCCCCTTGCCCTTAATAACCGTGAACTGTCCCTGGCATGACTCACCACTAGCTTCGCATGCTATCTCTGAATCAAAGGTCCCCAATATCTCAATGGGCTCGGTCTGCCCATACGCAAACAGTTTCTTGTCCGATTTCTGAGATATCGCCTTAACATTACGCGCTTTCAACACATCCCACGTGGCTTTGTCCATTAAATTACAGGAAGCGCCAGAGTCAATGAGTACGGACTTAATCATGACGCCCCCAATTTTAAGGTCTACGACACCATCCCTCGGACCATTCCCTATGTGGAAAGCATGGTGCTCCTCCTGGGCACCGTTGTCTGGCGAATCGTCCGCCACCTGGTACGCTCTGCGTTTTCCCTGACCCTTCCAGCCCTGTGGCTTAGGTCTAGCGTCCCCAGTCTTGTCCTTCGGGCAACACACCGCGTAATGTCCCGTACCGCCACATTTATTACAGTTTCTACCCCTGGCCGGACACTCCTGATCTACTGAAAAATGGTCACCACGCCCACAGTTAAAGCACCGTTTGTCCCTGCGCGATTTGCTTTTATCACCTTGGGGTTTACCTTTGGCCACCCATTTACCCTTTTTCTGACCCGTGTCCTTCTTTTGTACTGCGTTAACCTGCGCCGCCGGGGTAGTGCGATTCATAGACTTCATTTGGGCCTCTACCGCCTCATACGCACGGGCTATATCCTGCAGATCTTTAAGTTTACCATCCCCTGACCTCTCCAGGAACTTACGACGCAACCTCTGGTCGCGGCACTTTCAATTAGCTGGTCGCGTATCGCCTCGTCCACGTCCCTGAAGTCACATGACGCAGACCGTCGGCGGAGCCTACACACAAACTGATCGACGGTCTCCTCCGTCCCCTGCTCCAGCTGACGGAACAGGTGCCTCTCAAAGGGAACATTAACAGAGGGAACAAAATGGTCATCCAATATTTTCACACTTTCCTGCAGAGATAAGTCACGGTCCTCAGGCACTAGAGAATAAAACACCTCCTGCAGGTCCATACCCCCTGTATGTAATAACAGTGCTACTTTTTGCTCCTCCTCTGTCACCCCTTTTGATGTCACATACAAACTAAAGGCCCGTTTCCACCTTTTCCACCGCGTGCACAGAGTAGTAGGGTCCCCCTTGGGATCAAAATCGGGTAGCCCACCTAGTTCCAGGGATTTCATCCTATTTACCACTCCTTGGTTACCACCATTACCACCGCCAGCCGCAGCGCCGTCATCCTCGGGTGGAGCCATCTTGTGTGTGTGTGTGTCAATTTACCCAACGTAATAATATGCAGCAAAATTCACACGCGCATCAAAATTTCACCAATGCATACAAATAGGCAATACAGATTCAAACAGTGTCAAACAGTATTAACCTACACCACTGCAATATTATCCACAAAATCACACAAGTTTCAAAGGCAATGCACGGTAAATCACATATGTCAACAATCAAAATCACATGTCAAAATCCGAATCACATGTCAACAATCAGGCAGAATCACATCAATAATCAAACAGGGAATCACACAGCAATGACAGGTATCAAAATGTCAATAATAATTTCAAAGTCAATGTCAATTTCCCCTCCTTTTCCTGAAACAAATGTTGGTTAGATCACCCCCACACTGTCTCTCACTCCTTGACCAAATAACTGTCCCAGTCTTCTTCCAGGTGACCTCCAGTTGACAGTTGACACCACCAGTGTCAGTCCTTGACAGCTATGCCCTGAGTCCTAGTCCTAGTGTGACAGCAGTTCCTAGTCCTCACATGCCTGACAGTCCACCTGCCATTATCCAGCACATGATATTTTCCAGACCTACTTGCTTCACAGTCAACACACACAATGATGTCATGTTTCCTCTCCTAGACTAGTTGAAAAGCAGCCTCCCAGCCTGTGACAGTCCCACTGTCAGCCCACAGCACATGGCAGTCAGGCCCAGCTCCAGTTCACCACTAGTTTTACAGTTTATCTCACTGACAGCCACTTATCTTCATGTCCCCTTTCTTCCTTGGGTTTTCACCTCGTCGCCAGTGTAGAATCCACAATAAAGAACACCAGGAATACTTGATAAGCTTGTATTAATACAAGCTATTACAATGCTATTATCTACCTTTGTTTATTCATACAAATCTGACATTATTTATTTTCTTTTTTCTTTTTAAATTGGGGGGATGACCGACTCTGGATTCGCCCCTGCATGATCATATGTAATGGATATGGATCATAGGCCCTATAATGGATTATAATGTGGCCTGCGGGCCCTGACGTATCAATCATGATTAGATTTATACAGGGACGTACGCATATAATAGGGGCCATCCATAAATGACGTCATGCTATTTTTGACCATTTTTGACCCCCCTCCCCCCCTTGTCATGTTTTGTCATGCGCTCATTGACCCCCCTCTAAAAATGATATCATATGAAGAGGACCCCCCCCTGATAAATTATGTCTTCTGATGATGTAGTATTAATCAGGATTATGGTAGATAATATTGTGAATAATAAGGCATGTGGTTTAGATGTAAACACAGGAACTGGAAGTGAGGTTTATTCCAAATGCATGATGGGTAATACCTCTAGTTCTACACCTTGTCACTAGGTGTCAGCAAATGTATATAAAACATCTTATGACAGATGTCAGCACATAACATAACATCTCCCTTCTTAATAAAAAATAAATGTCTCTCGAGTCCAAACACTCGTTTTACAGGTCAAGCCTTTTGGGTGCCTGTATGGTACGGCCGGACCTTGTTTTATACTGGCCCGTAGGTATAGTCACTGTTGGTGCTTGAGCTTCGCCACGCGTAGGCTCAGGCTGAGGAGATGTCTTTTTCGGGAGATCGACAGTAGGTGCACTTACAACAGGCTGTGGCTCACGGGTGTCTAACGTCTCGTCCCTTAGCGGCGTCGGGATCTCGAACCTTTCCTTGGTTGTTCGGATATGTCGTCTGTTCCGTCGATATTGTGCACCAACCGCCGTTTTAACTACATACGATCGTGGTTGGTCACATTCCCTGTCTATAATGGCTGGTTCCCACTTTTTGGTTTCCTGGTTTATCACACGAACGCTTTCGCCTTGTTTAAGTTCCTTAAGCGCCCTTGACCGTTGATCGTACTGATCTTGCCATTTTGTATTTTTTATACAGGGGTGTTTCTCCTGGGTGTTCACTACTGGCAAGTTTGATTGGATTTTTCGACCAAACAATAGTTCCGCAGGCGATGGTAATCCTGTTTCAATCGGTGTTGTGCGAAGGCAAAGAAGGGCCATCGCTGGATCCTCTTTGGCTTCGAAAGCCTTCTCAAGTGTTTTCTTGACTGTCCCAACAAACCTTTCGGCCTTGCCGTTACACTGTGGATATCGCGGACTACTGGTAGTATGCTTGAAGCCATATTCTGCTTCAAATAGGCGAAAGTCACTTGAGTCGTATTGCCTTGCATTGTCACTAATAAAATTGTTGGGAACACCGAACTCCGAGAAGGTGATTTTCAGTTTGCTGATAATGGCATTGGATGTTGTAGATGATAATTTACGAACAATGACATATGAACTGTAGTAATCTACTACTAACAGATACTCATCACCGTGCCAGTGGAACAGGTCTGATCCAACTGTGTCCCACACGTTGGTCGCATCAATGGGTATGAGAGGTTCCTTCCTTTGTGCTGTCTGGTTGTGCTGACAGATACTACACTTTCGGATTACATTGTCAATGTCATCGTTTATACCACACCAGAAGATGGATTCACGAGCTCGCAGGCGACACTTTTCAATTCCCTGGTGTCCTGTATGTAGTTTCTCTAACACCTCTTGTTGCATCGCTTTTGGTATGATAACACGGTTTCCTTTCAAGAGTACTCCGTTATGTAGTACTATCTGATCTCGGAAGTTCCAAAATGGTAATATTTCGCCTTGACACATGTTGCGATATTGCGGCCATCCAATGTTAACCGTGTCCTTCAAAACTTGGAGTGTATGGTCAGTATTGGTCATTTCCTTGACTTTCTCGAGCCTCGACGGAGTCACTGAAGTGATGTCATGTATTGTGATGTCGACATCTGGTATCGCCTCACCGTAGATGGGTAAGCGCGAGAGTCCATCGGCTACGGGTATATCCTTACCAGGCACATACTTAACGGTGAAGTCATACTTTTGAATGCGAAGTAACATTCTCATCAACCTTGGTGGAGAGTTGATCAGGCTTTTCTTCGTGATTGACTCCAGAGGCTTGTGATCAGTCTCGATAGTGACATGTCGACCATATACATAATGGTGGAATCGCTCCAATCCAAATACAACACCTAACATTTCCCGTTCGATGTTACAGTAGTTGCTTTCAGTGTCTGTAAGACTCTTACTTGCATATGCAACGGGCTGTCCATTCTGTAAGAGTGTTGCACCCAGTCCACGCTTGCTTGCGTCAGTCTGCACGGTTACAGGCTTTGATGGGTCGAAGTACACTAAAGTCTCATTTGAGCTGATTGCCTCCTTCAGTCGATCAAAGGCAGTTTGGTGCTCAGGTCCCCATATAAACTCAACGTCCTTCTTTGTCAAATCACGTAGGGGAGTTGTTATGGTGGCCATGTTCGGGGTGAATCGACCAAGATAATTGGCCATGCCAAGTAGTGATTGGAGTTCCGCTACATTGGTAGGTGGCTTCATGTCGACGATGGAAGCTACTTTACTTGGATCTGCTTCCAAGCCTTGCGCAGTTAGATAGTTTCCAAAGAACTTGATCTTCGCTGATTTCACAACACACTTGTCAGGGTTAAGTCTGAGTCCGACTTCTTCAGTGCGCTTCATCACACGCTCGAGGTTTGCGTCATGTTCAGCCTCGTCCTTCCCGAACACAACTATGTCATCAGCGATTGCGACAACACCTGGCAAACCCTCGTACGTCTGGTCGACTTTCCGCTGGAAGACGTCTTGTGCGGAGACGAGTCCGAAGGGGAGTCTTTTAAAGCAGAAGCGACCATATGGAGTGTTGAAGGTCGTTAATAATTTCGACGACTCATCCAGTTTCACATTCCAGTATCCTGACCTTGCGTCAAGAATGGTGAACAAACTGGCACCCTGCAGGTTCGGTAGAATATCGTCAAGAGTTTGAGTGTAGTGGTGTGGACGTCTTACCCACTGATTTAAGTCCTTAGGGTCTAAACATATGCGAAGTTCACCAGAGGGCTTTGTCACGTACACAATACTGTTGACCCAATCGGTCGGCTGTTCAACCCGTTCAATAATATCAAGATCTGTCATCCTCTGTAGTTCCTTTTTGAGGGCATCTTTCAGCGATTCAGGCACGCGTCGCGGAGGATGTATAACTGGTTCCGCGTCATCCTTTAAGTCAATGTGGTATTCCCCGGGAAAGAGTCCAACGCCTTGGAAACATTCCTTGTATTTCGACAGCAAATCTGCTTTGGGATCTCCATTTTGCCCAAAAATAGGGGATGACGTCACTTCGAAAATGTCATTCTGCTGGTAACAGTCACCACAAGTGTTCTCACAATTTAAGGTTATCAGGTGCAGGTCCAGGCAGGTATTCAAACTTAACATCGTCTTGCCTTTGTCATCGGTAACGTAGAACTCGAG
Organism: Lepidonotus clava; assembly: GCA_936440205.1. NCBI lineage: Eukaryota > Metazoa > Annelida > Polychaeta > Phyllodocida > Polynoidae > Lepidonotus > Lepidonotus clava. Next base: position 21,393,068 of record OW387141.1, read on the forward strand.
AGATCGCGTTGTACCGTTATGTGTACAGGTAACAGTCTTTGAGCCGTAGAGTTTGACACGGTGGTCACCATACGCAGTGAGATTGACCGAACGTTGACTTAGTCCAACTGGCGTTCCTTTCTTGTTGATCTGCTTCGGGAACAACTCACGGAATATGCGGAGAGGCATTACGTCTACCTCGGCGCCACTGTCAATCTTACATCGCACAAGTTTGTCGTCCTGACTGCCAGTCATTTTGACGTTGGCGTATGCTTGTGTAGTAGTCTTAACTGTATGTAAGCGTTTAGTTTCAAGCGAGTCAAGAATAAAGGTCTCGTCTCCACCAGCGTCGCTTTCCTCAGAACTGTCATCTGCGATCTGATGGACCTTTTTCTTCGATTTGTAGTACGGCTTATGCGATTTACCCTGATACGGTTTACTGTCATGTTGCGGCTTCTTGTCGTACCGGGGTTTGTCGTGCTGACCTTCCTCGTCATTCTTTTTCTTGAAGCACCGATATGTCCTGTGTCCCTGCTTTTTGCAATAACCACAGTATTCGTCTTTTGCAGGACAAGTATCGGACCTACTGTGAAGTTCCCCACAATTATAACAACCATGCGACTTACTTTTAGGCTTTTGCTGTTTGGGCTTGAATTTCAAGGACTGTACCGTCTTAGTCCCCTGAATGTCGTTCATTTGTCGTTGTGTACCCTCGTAAGCACGCACAATTTGTATAGCGTTGTCTAGTGTAAGGGTATTGTCCTTCGCGATAAGTTTACGTCGAATGTCATCGTTATGTAAGCCAGCTATTAACGTGTCGAGTAACTGTTCGTCTTTGTCAACGTATTCACATTCAGCTGCGATAAGCCTGGCTCGCGTCATAAAAGCATCAACTGTCTCTGTCGTCTCTTGTTTTAGAGCACGAAGGCGAAATCTAGCGACCCGGAAACTAGATTTGGGCTTAGCGTAATTTTCGAAACCATCCCAATGGGGCTTAAGTAACTTTTTGTTAGCGTCAGTAAGACCCCAGCCTTCACGAATGTCACGTCCTGTTTCACCGACCCATAGCATGAGATATTGTACTTTTACCGACTCATTTTTCGATTCTAACGGGCCTTCAAATATAAACTCACATGTACGTCTAAATTTGCGTAGAGCCTCAGGTAGGTTTGTAGAGTTCCAGTCGATGGAGGGAATCGGGACACCTATGAGCTGCGCCATGTTGAAAAGTGCACCTGTCGAATATTATGTCGTTACTCAGCAGGCGTTGCGAGAGGAGCGGTTACTAGCACGTCACTCTCGATGGCACAATTTACCATTCACTTTTTGTATCTCACACACCGTAGTATAGGCAAATGTTCGTTGCAATGTCTATATACTCACAGCATAAAATGTCAATGAATGCACAATAGGTAATGTCAATATACGAGTGGCATGTAATGTCAATGAATTCACAGCAAATAGTCACATAAATGCAATGCAGTGAACATGGGACAATGTATGTCAACACACAGTAGTATGGGCAAAACAAGGTATAACACACAGTATTTTAGTGTAACCAATTGACAGAATTTATGCCCAAATCGTCTGATCTGAAATTCAAGGAGTATTAGCAAATGACAATATGCAAATGTCAAATCAGTAAAATACACAAATACTCTGTAGAGTAAAATGGCACTGTCACTTTTGATTGTCACTGATGCAATGTTTCAAATTCAATGTCACTGGGCACTTGGAATGTCACTCAAATGCAATAATGTTGTAGAACATGGTTTGTGGTATAGGCCTCTTCCACAGCTTTTATGTGTGGGAATTAAAATGGGGTCATCAATGCTGGCTGTACTGAATATAATGCACTGTCTATGCATACATCACACTGTCAATGTCACACACACATGGCCCTATAGTGTCAGCATATGACCACATGTATTGTAGAAAACCAGCTTGAAAACTATCTTGAAGTGTCTATAAAATTGTCACATATACACTACACTGCACTTATCACGTGCATTTTATATTTAGGCCTTTGTCATATACCACAAACCTAACTTTGGGCACTGTTTTCTGCAGCTGTCATGTCTGCCATGTGCTCCCTGGGTGAATCCAGAATGTCCTTTTTTGAAATTGACTTCCTATGAAAATGTCTGTCTTTCTCCTTGAAATTTTCGGTTCCGTGTGATCAGCATCCCTTCTTCTGTCACCATGATAAATTATGTCTTCTGATGATGTAGTATTAATCAGGATTATGGTAGATAATATTGTGAATAATGAGGCATGTGGTTTAGATGTAAACACAGGAACTGGAAGTGAGGTTTATTCCAAATGCATGATGGGTAATACCTCTAGTTCTACACCTTGTCACTAGGTGTCAGCAAATGTATATAAAACATCTTATGACAGATGTCAGCACATAACATAACACCCCCCTCCTGCAATTACAGATAAAATATAAGCAGGGATGGACATACCCAAGGACCCAAGGACCTTATAAAGCAGATTTCCATGCCTAGGAGGCAATCTGACCCTTAAAAAGAAATTTCAACATTGAAAAATCCAAACATTTCCGACATTTCCCCCCTGAAATTTTCGAAATTAGAATTTCTCAAACATGATGTCATGCGCTACATGACCCCCCCTCCCCCCCTTGTCATGTTTGGTCATGGAAGCATATGAACCCCCCCTCCCCCCCTGCTGCATGACATCATTTATGGATGGCCCCATACTCTTGATAACTCCACTTTTATTAGTATCAAGAATTCCGATATCAGGCCCTTGCCCCCTTGGCCCAGGCTTTCCACCCTTGCGCGGGCCACCCACTCAGACTTTTGGCGGGAAATTAATTCCGCGTAGTTCCGTAACATGACACTAGATGTCGCGCCGGTTAACTACCGGTCGGGGACCAGCGAACTGCTCGCTAAGTGTCTTGGGACAATTTACAGACGGCAACTTCTCCTCCATGCGTTCATGTACAGCAGGCACAAGGGAGGTTAATTCACCAAGAAGATTATACTACCATTGTAGCTTTTATGCCAAAGAGTAGACCACTTGCTGACACGGTCTAGAGTTCCTGTGCTTCGGAAGACGGAAGTCTGTTGACAGGAGGCGGGTTCTTCCGCTGGTGCCCTCCGGTTACAGTCTCCACAGAGGTGGCCCAACGTTAGCTACTCAACGTCCGTGTCATGTCGATGGTAAAGTGGTTTTCCTCACGTCGGATAATGTTTGATTTTCGTGAATATTTAAATAACCTGGTTCTTTGTCTTGTTTTAAAACGGAATTGTCGTCTTTACCGATTAGTTTGATGCAACTGGAAGCAGCTGACCCGGAGACAAAACACGAATGTGCTTTACGATTCAGCTCGACCTGGTCATGCTGTTTACATCTCGCCGCGTTGCACTAACCTACTTCCAGCTTGATTCAGATTGTCTGACCCTAGATAGGTAGGCCTATGTTGCAGGATTCTGCAAGTTCCAGAGATGAAAGTCCTCAGTCAGGAAATTACCTGATATCAAGAAGTTTGAAATCTGGCACCTTTCTAATTGACAAATAGATCAAACACAATATATCTAAATCAGCTACACCGAAAGGAAAAAGATTCCGCAATTCCTTTGAGAATGCCAACTGATGGATACTGATACTCAGTGATAGATAAAATCTAAGAAAGGATCCAAGAGTCTGGGGTCCATGGGCTACCCGTGCTCCTAACAGGGTCATCAAAGGCCGTGTGTGTTGTGTCAGGGCTCAACCTGCCCGGGGCAAGTAAAATTTGTGGTGGGGCAGGTAAAAATTTATATCCACCAAAATTTTGTAATACTTATGTTGTATATCGGTGGGATAGAGTAGTGGCGGGTATTATAGGCACCTTAGTGCAAAAAGTATCACTGTGCCATTACATTCCCTTAAACCCAAATAATAACGTCACATGTGATGGTTTGTACATATCTGGACCACCTTAATAAATATCAGAACATTTTCCGGAATTCTAAGGAAAATATTGGTCCATTTATTTTTTCATGTTTTGGAGTGTATTATCGGCACCTGTCTTGTATTATCGGCACCCTATCATATAAATCATCAATATGGACATTGAAATGAATGAAATCAATAATTCTGCAATAAAAACTGATCCATCACTTCTTTTTTGTCATTCTATACAACTTTGTGTCCAAAATCGAGGGTTGTCATTTCTATATTCTAAAATAATTGAAGCACACCTGTTTTTACCATATCTTAATATTGTTATTCATATGATATTCATGCAAGTTAAGCCTAAGGACTGGTTTATATCTGATAGATTTTAGGAAGAGTATTTTTATGCCTAAGTTAGTGAACACCACTTTACCTGACAATTTTATCTCACTTCTTTTATCATCATTAGGTTTTTACATATTGCTTTTTAATTTACACTATAACTATAATATAGCCCTGCCGATAATACAAGACATACACATAGAATGGAGTGTAATTTCGGCACCCATGTTATAAATCTACTGTTGTATCTAAAACCCACTTTTTTTGCAAAAGTATTTCAATTTTCATATATAATCAACAATATAAATCAATCTGATGCAATATTTGTTATTTTGAGGTCTACAACTGTGAAACAAAACACCCATGTTCGTTATCAATTGAAATAAAATGTCTATTACTTAATGGCTCATAATGAGCCAAAATAATTCTTCTAATGATAAAGTCATTTTCAAATGACCAGATCTTTACAAATATATTGCTCAATTATAGAAAAAAGATTAGATTTTAATATATTTGAATTCTATCATCTGAAAAACTCACATCTATTTGCAATATCAGAAAATATGTCAGGGGTGCCGATAATACAAGCCTGCCGATAATACCCGCCACTACTCTATATTTACCCCCGGTACCAAGTGTACCTTGGCCTGACGGCCGCGGTACAATCGGTACCAGGGGTAAATATATCCCACCTCATACTCCATAATAGTGTCTTCTTATTGGAAGGCGGGCCTTAGGCCGCCGACCTGCTCTACACTCCTTTTTGCATGGGCTGATTCAAGGCATTGCAATGGGGACCAGAAAAGTTTTTACAATTTTGTGACCAATTTTTCCTTCCACTTTTCTTAGTAATGCCAGCATTATAATCTTCATACTATACATATTTTAGTAGTTCTGTTTCTAGTTTATGGGGGTTTGGTTAGAAAATTCTGAAATGTTTTGTTGTTATCTTGTAATTTGGGAGAGAATCCATAAGTTTTTTGTCAGAAAATGGAAATAGGAATTTTCTATAGTAAAGGAACTAGATCATCACTCCACGCACAGCAAATCAGGTAGGCAGGTGAGTTAAAACCCTTAATGTTGAGCCCTGTGTGTCCTTTCTATGGGACATTGCACATGAAAGACCCCTTGCTACTCTTCAAAACAAGTAGGGTATCACACCCGGTGGCGGGTTTCTCCTTAAGCATTATCATAGATACAATCACCCATAAGCTGAAAAGCATTTCCTTGTGCAGTCTCAAAAGAACCATGTGTGGTTGACTGGATGTTAAACTACCCCAACAAACAAAATTTATGCATTCTAGACAGTTTTGGACACTGCTGAGTTCGTGAGTCCCTCTAAATACTAATAGTAATAACTTATGTTAAATACTAGTAATAGGCTCTACCACTTTGTGTATTGTGTGTTGTAGTTACACACACACACACACACACACACACACACACATATATATATATATAATGTGGCCCCTTTAACAACCCACACAACAGGGTAGGCCTACAGATAAGATGCGTTGCACCCAATCCATCTACCACAGGGACAAAACTACTTCAGAAAAAGTTCACTGGTTTGCTCTGGAGAGAGACGTACAGGGTTAATCAGCAATAAATTGGTTTTAAGTAAAACATTAAAGAAAATGTCTAAAAGCTGCACTCAGTTAAGAGTGCATTCCAAAGTCGTTTTATCGACTTTAGGAACTGGAATTTGTTTTTCATTTTTATAGGCCTATCAGGCTATGTTTTAACAAATGCATTAGGCCACACCACGTATCGAGGAAAAAACATCGTCTAAGTTTGTATATTTTACCCATTTTTAATGCTCTACTTTTATTCTATGTATTTAAAAAAAAAAAAGAAGAAGAAAAGGAACATGTAGTGAACTAGCTTAAAATTTGTCACTTGCACACATAGACTCAGGCAATCTTGAAAATTACAATTTTAATAAGAACACCATCCACAGCTATCTCTGGCCTCTAATTTCCTGTCCTGTACTTATGTCTATTTTGTAGGTAAACGTCTGCTGCTAAGATGTCTGGCCAACAGTTTGGATTATGGACCCCCACGGACGTGGGTCCCTCATCGGCTATTCCGCCGCATCCCGGGATCCCGCCTCACCCTGGAGTCCAGCCGTTCTACCTCCCGCATCCCTCAGCATCAGCTGGTATGAGCTGTCAGATGAACCAACCTACCAACATGGGCGCCCACTGCCCAGTTCAAATGTACTATCAGGGACCAGCGATTCAGCAGCAAGTAGTGTCCTCAGCCTATCCCAGTTCTACCACGACCGCCCCGACCGGGCTGGTTGGCAGGTCAGGCAGTGCTGGAGAAATGGGGGCTGGGGCGTCGTACTGGCCTTACCCGGCAGCACCGGGTCTACCACCACCAGAGCAGCAGGCGTGGTCAGCACAAGGTATGCTTTCTGGTGTGAATCCAGCTCTTAGTCAGGTCAGAAAAATACTGCCAGTCCTGAGGCCAGGTTCACATGGCGCCGCCCCTCCCCGCCCACCCCCGCCCGGCCCCCCACCCATGTTCTACCCTGTGCCCACCCCACGCAGACCCCTCACAAAGGCCACCTTGCCCCCACCTATGACCACTGCTTCCTCAAATACTCGCCTATACAGCATCAGTAAGCCTATTTCACACGCTTTGTCTCCTATTCCCATGGTGGCCGGGCCAAGACTAAAGGTGACATCGGCACCCTCAGTAACTGGAGTGACTCCGTGTGTAACCTCCAGCATCCAGCAGCAGACTGCCCCACCCCCAAAACAGGGGGAGAAACGCATGCCCCGGAAGGCGGGCCAGACAGCAAGAACCAACAACTCGACAGCAGGTTCGTCTAATAGCTACCACTGACATTCAGTTTTACATTCGATTAATCTTAGTCTTGATAGAATCTGATACAGAATTGAGGGATTCGCAACAATAGACAAATTCTATATTAAGCGAAGAAATCGATAATAGTGTGAGGACAGAAATGAAAGGGTAACAGTATAGTCTAGCCTTCAAGGATGTGAGAATTTTGGCTATTGTACCTAAAGTATAGAGCTTTGTGGCCTATACGTCACATCCTATTTGAATAGAAAATAAGGAATCTTTCATATTTTCGCTTGCGATTCAGGATCCATTTCTATAGCTGAAATATTTCTGCGAATTTGCGATCCTTTGCACCCCTTGTCACAAAAATTCGTTAATTTTCTATAGTTTTCAAGAGCTGTTTTTAATTTTTAAAAATTTATATCAGCTTCACCTACATATATTGCATGTTTTGTCGACAAAATAAGTCCAAGGTGTTTAGAATACTGTTAATTAGTTATCCGTGGTAGTGTGAATTGTAAAGATTAATTAACCGTAATAGTATAGTATTATATGGCAAACTCTTCCGAACCATAGAACTCTAAATACATATTTACATGGCTTGGTTTATTTTAACGAACCCTTCCTTCTTAGCAGTAGTTTCTAGTAGTAGCCCATTTTCTTCCTCTCTAAGTCAAATAACCATGCTGACGCGCTGAATTCTCCCCATCCAATTGCATGCATGCTTTTCTTTTCCATTTTCTTCCTGACAATTGGCAATTCCGAAATGAAGGAAGTCAATACTCGTTTAAAAAAAGACAACGAAAAAAACAAAAGAACAAAAAAATAAAGGAAAAAGGTATCGCCGAAGTGAGGAATTTTGTTACTCTTTTGGGTTCCTTAGTTTGTATTTATTTACTACCTTACAGTTACATATTCTTGAAATATATTTGCTATGTCTGTGACGGAAGTCGGTCGCGATTTTGTCAGGCTTGTCTGCCTGTATTTCGAATGGCAAGAGCGTGCCATTTAATCGCCATGTCTGCTTGTAGGGCGCCCCCGTGCTAGTAGTCCTGTCCTTAAGCGCACCTCCTTGCCTCCCTCTGCTCCCTGTCCATGTACAGATGGAATAGAATTTAGCTGGAAACCGTTCGGACGCAAACAGGAAAATGAGTTGAAATGGAATGCTGACAGATGCATACATAAAAAGCGAGGTAGGGATAACGTATTACATGTGCGAAGTAGAAATGATTTCAAGAAATACAGGCTCTATTTGTGCACAAAATTGATAAAGAAAGGAAAGACAAGGCTACTTTTACTGAAACGACTCGAAAAGGGACTAAAAGTAACGATTTTAAAGTTTATGATTTTCAAGATTTCCACAAATCTATCAGGCCAGTTGTTTATGATTTGAAGAAGTCCGGCACGATTTCTACTATATATAGTACCCAATACTACCGGTAGTAACTATGTATAGAGCACACCCTATAGTCTGCAATGAAACGACTGCTTGGGCGCACGACTGTTAACCTTTTTGTTAGGGTGGCCTTGTTATAAAAGTTCATCACATGCATGGCCTACCTCCTATATACCTTAACGTCAACTAATTCACATTTCACATGTATGATAAATTAGACCAGAAACATACAGATATGAGATTCCAGCATGGCTTGCCTGTTCCCAATAGTAACAAAATCCAGTCATTTTATATTATGGACCTCTTTGAAAATTTCTAAAGATGTAATATTAAATGTCTTCTCTTTGCAGTCACTTCTCTAAAAGTTAGAATTCCCTCACTGCATGACTTTAGAACTGCGTCATCTATAATAACACAGTGTATCCCCAAAACTTTCTGAAAAGACGGAAAATTGTCTGAGATTTATAGGGAATAGATTGGATAGTTTCTTGCTATACCCTACATGTCATAATCAAATGAATATGCACAAGAATTAAGAAAAAGGAAAAAAAAAAGTTATTCTTAAAAGAAAAAGTATGAATATTTCGTAGGACAAAATGTTAAAGAGTAAAGCATCGGACCTTGATGAAAAATTGTCCGGATGTCCCGCGGTTTTGGGTATACACTGATAACATATCAATTTGCTAATCATTTAAGAACTTGCATGCTAGAACAATAGACAGTATATCACAAAAACAGGACATTCGGACGTGTCAAATATTTTCCATGATTGTCCGACGTTTTACCCTTGAACGTCGGACATTTTGTCCCGTGAAAATGTTATACCTTGAAATGTCCATGTCATCCCTTTTATTGTCTGAAAATATGTCCGCCAAACATCGGATAATATGATCGCTACGTCAGAAAGTTTGACATGCACCAAAAAGACCAACCAAATACGATCGTATTTAATTCTCTCAAACACGGGTAGCAAATTTCTTTCTTGAGTTGAACCTTCAGGTTAGCCTAGATCAGGATGCATTCTGGTGAATATGTTGACAAGACACAAGGCTTTAGCATAATGTTTTTTATTAATCTTATTATTTGTAGTTAAACATGCTGAAAAAATTAGCCGTCATTATCAATTTTTAAAAATTTGTATCCAAGAACATTTTATATTTTCAAAGTTCTTTGAGAATTCACTCATTATGGAGATATATATATATATATATATATATATATATATATATATATAATAAATTGTTTATTTTCTATGTTTTTTTCAAGAGATTTTTTCGAAGATATTAGTCCAAATTAGCCTACAGGTGCTTAAAATTCTGTAAAATCAGCTATCCGTGGCAGCGTGAATCTGTATGGGCGTAGTTTAATGGGACGTGTATAATCAGAGATACCATTTTTTCTACTTTTTCCAGATTTTGGGATTTTTGCCAGTCCAGTATAAAAATAAAACTGACAATTCTCTTTAACTAAATTGCCAATTTAGCTTTTCAAATGATCCTTTTATCAATTCTAAGCTATCCCAACAATATATTTCCGTTATCTAGTGGCTACTTCCACCCTTTTAGTTTCTAAACCGAAAATCCGAAAATGTCCTCCTTACTTTTCCGGATTTTTCATCCCTTCTGAGTGGCATCTCTATATAGTTCATCATTACTAGGATAGAATGCTATGTGTTTGGTCTTGCTGCTTTTTACTATTTTCAGTCAATTCTCACGGACCACGTCGTGTTACTTCCTTTTTAAACTACATATATTTATATGTTCAATCACTCGGAGTTAATCTCTGATAAATATAACTAAATGTTCATTACATTCTTTTAAAAAATCGGACCTTAACAGTGAGCTGAGTGGTTATATTTTGATGTTAGTCTATTTATTGGGGAGTATTCCTTTTAAAGTTCGTACTTGTTCATATCCTGTACTGATACGTTTATTCATCTCTCGACTGCGTGATATTACATCACTTATCGTGGATACTTCGCTTGCTTGAAGATGTTAATAAAGGTGTTATACTAAGATAATGGGGAGTTCTCAGTGATTATTCGTTGAAGTAACTAGCTCTCTCCAGATTGATGTTATCCTGGATCATGATTCAGTTCTTAGTGGTAGAGATTCTAAGTAAAGGGGCTCAATCCTATACAAAGAACACGCACTTGGCAAGAGGTCAGTTTATTACATTCACGATGATATTTCGAAGGTACAGGTACACAATTCTCCATCCATACAGTTCTTTCCCTTTCATTTCACAATTCAAACACATCAGTAACAATCCAACCAGGTATAGCTTTCATCCAGCTTCCCCTTTCGCAAGGTATATACGCTCTTACACTGTTGAGAGAGTCACCTCTCGTCTACCGGTAACGAAGACCATTGGTAGGATCTCCGTCACTTCCAGCACGCAGTCCGTAAGGCTAAGCCTAAGCTGTCCCAATCCTTACTATCACCTGTTCTTTGTGGTTACTACCATCTTAACACTACCCGTGTGATCCGTATGTAAGACTATTGCTCCATGTGTTCTGTTCGAACTCTATCTTGGTCTGCTCGTCTGTCTCAAGTCTCATACCGCTTATATAGCGACAGCCAAAAGGCTTGTCGCTATACTCATTTACACTATTACCTAACGACGTCTTACTTATCTCTCATACTGCCCACTCTTACTTACATAGACTAGTTCTATTTCTAGCTATCATATAACTTAATGTTGACGGCTAGGCCTGCTGTCCTTAATATCTTTTAGCTAGATGTTTCGATCCATAACGTACCCTTACAGGTTTCCATCGTCATTTGTCACACCTGTGCGTACCTGCAGGACGTTCCTCAGCCCGGCTGCAGTCCTTACGCCTGGGGCTTTGCCACTCTCCATATACTCTAACTATGCCACTAAACGATGTCGCCGCCTGGCGTTTAGCACACGAATCAGCGTTACAAGTTCCACTATAATATTTTTGCCAATACAAACGAGTTTACAATATTCTATTATATATTCTATTCTAGTTTTTCTTGCACTGTACCTCAGTGCAGTCGACGGCGCTTAAGATCAGAAACACCTGCAACGTAGTTGTCGGTGGTTCTGAAATCAGCTCTCCGTTGTTTGAGGTAGTTCTGTGTTCTCTCTCTCTAGGCTATACTCGGGAAACTTAGTAAAGTCCCCTCTCCTGGCTGAGCGACTCAGAATTTCTTTGAAGGTATATCAGTCCATCCATAGTCTCTGCCCATGGATCGACCTACACTCTTCCACCAGTCTCCATTTCCGGAGAACTGATGACCAAAAGCAAATAGGGGTGGTTCCTCGCGTGAAGTCTTACCCCAGGACGTCCCGAGACGGTTCTGACATCCTAAACCCTGCAACGCAATAAGGCAAATCAAGCAATAGAGTCTTCCTGCTCATTTGTGATGGTGCTTTTAGCGTTTTAACATCATTGATTTGATGAAACTTTCTGCATCTTTAGCATCACAATTCTTTCTCTCTTTTATCTAGCCAAACTTACTTAATTCTTTCTAAAGCTTTGTGCCCCTACGCCTATTCTATGTCCGTTCTAGTGTGTTTTCTATCTGTTACCTTCCTACCTTAACAATATCAATTATTTAGCTATCCCATGATCTGTTCTCTCTAGATGTTAGTTTCTTTTCACCCATGATTCCTCTGGTTTTGTACCCGGGTCGAAATTTCCATCCCCGAAAAAAATCTATCTGGGCCCCCATTTTTATGAGAAATAAGATCAAGTAGAATGCTGAAATCTCCTACGGCATACGTCCCTAAAGAGACTTACATAATCTAATCCTAAAACATCCTAATCACAATTATATTGAATGGAGCAATTCAAGTCGTTCCATCCATGCCAAAAGACACGTAGTGAGGCCCAAATACCTCAAGGAGTATTACCCCATCATGATATGTTGGACATGAGCGAGCAGGTGGTCCTCTTGAATCACAGCGTGTATACGGAGCTATGACACCAGCTGCTAAAAAGCAAGCTATACATTTTAAGTTCTACGAGATTATATGGATGTTTCATCCAATTTAAACAAAATACAGTGATTATACATGGTGCGTTATCCCACAACTGACAACATCTGACCTACTATCAATAGAATAGTAAACAATAGTATTACAGTAAGCGATACAAAAAGCGGTTACTCAGTACAAAGTTCGTTGGAATGTTTTGTATGTTGCTTCTCCGGTGTCAAACTGACACCATCATTAGATAACATTATCTTGGCACGTACGTGATACAGTCAGTAATCCGACTATTATTGTATATACATTATGAGATCAAGTTCGCCACTTTCTATCGTTTTCCTTCTAGCAAGTGCCAACACATCCCGCATGATACCGGCTCGCAGGGCAGCCCGTTAAGGGCTTAAATTGACTGCTGCGGTAGGCGTCCACCCCGGTGCCTTTTTAAAGAATGTTGCTGAGGTCTCATGCTGTCGCCATACGATACCCCCTCAACACTCGGCTGCCGCCCGACGCTCCGACATCATGCCCCCCAAATGGCAGTACACATTCTGGCTTACTAACCTAGGAATATACAGTTATCAGGGTGTGGCGGAAGTACCAATAGCAATACCCTATTGGACTACCACAACGCCCGGTGTAAAATGAATTATGTTCTCGCTTCCTATTGGGAACAATACCCCGATTCTATCCACGAAATAGGCGGAGTGCTCCTCTCCAGTCCACGAAAACTGTCCCAATCCATCTTGGGAAAAATAAAATACAACTTTCAAAATTTAGTGTCCTAAAGGTGATCATAATTAGATCATATTAACTATCAAGAGATTTTAACAACTAAAGGCCCTACGCTAAGCATTACGGGGCACCGTTGCGCAGAAAACACCCGGTGAGGCTCGCCCAGAGTCGTCACCCTGAGTTCGCCCTGCCTACCCCAACTCGTGTTTCACAATTATTTTAGTAGAGATTGTTTTTAATTAACCAGACTTTGAGCTTATATCTGCTAGCAGGTTCCCTCCGAAGGAGGACTCTGGTCGTAGTGGTTCGTATACGGCGCCCGTGCCGCGTCTGTCTTCTTGGTCTGGCAGTTGCCTGAGTTTATCGGAAAGTTGGTGATTGAACCTGGTACGATCGTCGTTCAATTTATTTGCTAAGTCCATTTCCAGGTTTGGGTTGACCGGTGGCGACGGTGCCTGTCTTTTTATCTTACCACCGATCTTACTCCAAGATCCATCGAACAAACATGGCATGTTTTTAGGGACAGGATACGCGGTTTTGTTAAGACTAATCATGAGCCGAGCCATTGACACCTGCTTGGCCGGGCCCACCATCATGTTGGACAGTTTTTCTGAAATTTCTAGCGTTGGAGGCAGTGGGATCGTCGTCGGATGTTCGCCTCGCCTAGTTGCCGCCCCCATCACCTTTTGTCCCCACTTCATCGACACCCGGTGTTTCATGAACAAGCGATTGACCACAATGTCCTCGATTAGGGTGTCTCCTTCCGTGAAGACATGCGTGTTGGGTATCATAATCTCCCCCAGGAAGATCATTTCGCGATGTGACGGGGCCGCTATCTCCAAATACAGCCCATCCCCGCCGGCTTTCGTCTGCTTGCGGTGCCTCCTCCACCACATCACAGCGATGAACAGCGCCAGCGACGCGATCGACAGCACCAAGGTGGCCGATGTCATGTTGGACACTGTCGACGCTACTGGGCATGGCGGAGGGGTTGGCGGGCAGTAGGGTTTCACCCTCAGGGCCGATGCCCCAGCGGGGCTTCGGATCGCCAGGTAGACGGCTGCTAAGGGTCCCTTCAGTTTTAAGGCACATCCGATGAGCACTATGACGATCACCACCACTATCGCCAAGGCCAAATACGCGGGCCAACTATTCGCTGCAGCCCATTGTGCTCCTGCCGTCCGAGCGCCATGCGCCAATCTGTCCCTCCTGTCGTTGATACGTCCCATGAGCTCTGTCAGGGGTATTTTGTAAGCGTATCCTTCCGCTTGTCGTTTCAGCCGTGATCGTAGTTCTGCTGGTAATGGATCCTCTGAGATCATGAGGGGTGCGTCAAGAACCCGGTCCTCCATTTCGGTTAGTTTCCAAGTCTGTACCCGCAGCCTTGCTTTTAAGAGACCGCTGGATGGGTACTGCACCGAATATTCCTTAATCTCGCGATTACAATTTCTCAGGCTATAAGGCACCCACGCCCCCCGTGTCTGGAAGGCGCAGTCGCACCCAAGTCGCAACTTCGCGAAATGTTCGATCTTCTTTTGTATCGGAGGCCGGTTACCACAAATCAATTGTCCTTCTGCCTCCGCACTCACGATCAGTAGCTGTCCATCATCCAAGTATATGGCCATTTCGCCAAAGTCAGGATTAAGCACATAATCCAGTTCACACTTGCTTTTAATAGTGTCAGGGTCGTCGCGCAGCAACGCCGCAATGCAGGTGGTTTCTGACACTCGTTTCATGTAGGGTACATCCTTGCACAGTATAACTGTCTCTCCATAGCATCCTACCAAGTTCGCTGTCTGCATCGGAATGTAGTAATTGCCGCTGACCGACACCGCGATCTGATCTGGCAACCCCACTATTTGTAGCGCATCTCGTTCCACGGTACCCTTGATTGGTACTGGTACTGGAAATGTTCTAACAGTGTAAATGCGGAACATGTGTTCGTCCGAGACCAGCGGGATTCTGATGTATATCTTGAGCGTCTTCACGAATCCGCCTCGCATGAGGTTCCCTCTCACGAACATCGGGCGCGCGTTGTCATAGTAGAATGCGGGGTCCCTGAACGCTACCGCAAAGCGTGGAAACGCCTGTTTGACATATTCATCCACTCCTTTCAGAGCTTCTCGTATGGCCTTTGGTGGAACTAACTCTACCGAGAGCTTTCCTTGTAGTAATTGTTATGTCCCTTGTCGGAATGCTTGTGTTCTTCGAATCAGGTTTTGGTAATACAGGATCACACCTTTCTTGTCCTCCTCAAGCATTGCGCTGTATATCTGGTACAGCCTTACAGCACGAATGTGATCGGCATGTACCCCTAGACGCTCCTGCAGATAGTTCTTAGCCTCTTCGAAATCTTCCTCCAACGCCCCCAACTCTTCGTTCATCTTTCCCACCTGGCGGAACGCCTCCTGTACTGCTTGCGCGATCTCCGCGGCATCGCTATCGTAGTCATACATCGTTTCAGTAAGGACCTCGATCATGCCTCGATTGGTCTCCACGTCCTCCGCAGTGGCAGTTCCAAACAGGTGGTAACTAAGTTTGCCGATAAAGTTCAACAAACCGCGTCTGTATCTCGTCATCAATGTCTCTGTTTCGGGTGTAATAGTGGGATTAGCGTTTATCTCTGGCATCGTTTCGTTCGTACCAGTAATCGGTTTTGCTCCAGGACTGTTTTCTTTGACCATTCGGGCAATTTCCTGAGCCATCGCGAATCCAGGTACGTTGCGTTCCAAGAAGCCATGCAGGGTCTCAAGAGCTCCCATGTTGGAGGTTTCATTGTCCGCCTCAGGGTGTAAGGTGGCCACCGGAGCTCCATCATTCGCCTGGTCAACCATAGCGTTGAAAAACCACCGAAATGACCTTTTTGTCCTGTTCGGGAATGATACTGGATTAATCCAGTTGGCGTCGTCCACCTCTGGGAGTGCCTCTAGGGCGTCCCTTAAGGTTTCCGTCTGGACCCGCGCCAACGCCTTTGCCATAGAGTTTAACCAACGATTCATCGCTTCAAGTCTGAAGCATGTGTCGCGATCAAGTTCTCTTCCTCGGTTATTGGCGCTAATCCAACACCAGTCTGTTGCATTCAGTGACCGATACACCTGGGGTTCCACATAAGGAACTACCACGTGAAACCCTTGCAACAGGTGCGTGACGTCCGCTGTGGACATCAGCTTGCCTGGCTTCAGTACCACGCCGTAAGTCTCGCGACTCAAAGTCTCAGCGTGCATCGCGTCTCCAAGAATTGCTCTGGCTATCCTTGCTTCCTCAGTGGTTTCACCTCTGGCCACGACCGACCAGAGGGCCCACATCACCAACACCGGCCAAACCATTGTCATTTTTCAGTCTTTTCCTTAATTAAGTTTAGACTACAGCAAATTTCTGATTCCGTCGGTGTTTTCACTTAGGGTTATCACTGCTTGTCACCAAGAGCATGACACAACGCGTGTAGAGATCAAGTTCTCATTACCACGCCATTTCTTATGTGTCTATAGTGATTTTCGCGCGCGTTTTCGCCCGTGTTATCTCCGTTGTTTTTGGAAACACTCGCAGTTTTTCATTGAGTCCATGGATTTATCGTACTATTTAAGAACTATGATTGTTGTTGAGTCCCTCACACAGTTTACACTGTGTTGCTCGGAGCGAATCGCTTCACTTTGTCCCGAGTCTCCTCCGCCTTTACCTTCTCTAGGTTTTCTAAAAGATATGGCGTCCGACGAAAGTTATTCACACATTTTCTTCACTCTTCCCAACGGAGCCAGGGTTTATTTAGAACCCGGCGATTTCACCGCTGGTCGCAGTTACTTTGTTAGAGTTCGAGATTTTCAATCTCACTCAATTATTACTCGTTCAGTACGGAGTCGGGCCGTTGTGGTGGGCACCGTTCCCGGCTCAGAGGTGCGCGCCACGCACCTCCTAAGTCGCCAAGACAGCGCTCCGCTACCATCCACGTCGGCCTTGGGAGCAACCTATGAGGCTATCAGCCCAGGCGTCCCTGCTGACGGCTCATCCGCTTCTGACTTACCACAGGTGGGTGACCCATGGCTATATCTTGAGGTTCGGTGTCTCCTATCTTGGCCGCCACCAGTACATGAAATTTCACTGCTTCATCCTTTCTCATAATTTCTTTGATGGCGTTGAGAGACTCATCCGTCCCATAGATGCACAGTTCGGTTAGAGAAATTGTGACCCCTCTGTAAGTACTGGAGGTGGTAGTGTCTGATATTCCTCTGTCTTTTCTATCTTGTGATCCCCTAATCTCCGGAACCGTATAGTCTGTTTGTACTGTTTTGTCCTTAGTATTAACGAAAGCCTGTATACCCTTATGTTTTTTAGTCAACGGTAGCTGTGCCTTACCTAGCGCCATTCTTTGCACAAGCGACGCTAAGGCATCTTCCATTGTTGTCCGGAGGTGGTGACTCGCTGTGGTCACCTACGGTTGCACCGGCTGCATCAACCAACGGTCAAGTCTCTGCCCCAAAGAAGGAGGCTCCGTCCACGGATGTCTCTAAGGCCGGGTGCTCCCGTGTGTCTGATGGGTCACCTCCGCCTGCTCCTGCGGCCGTCCCCCCAACGGACGACGGCGCCTATACTGCAAGCCTCAGCCCGGACGGTCCAACCAAGTCCGCGGCTGATGAGTCCAAGGCGGCAAGCTCCGATCACACCGAGGGCCTCGACACTGCCGTACAGCCCCCGACTGATCCTCCCACCGACCTGCTAGCTGAGGCTATGGCCTCCATCGGGTATTTCAGTCAATCGTATGGTACGTCCCCTTCACCACTGTCCTTGGACCCCGTGGGTGGCTTCTCGCCACCACCTGAGGGTCTACTTCCTGATCCCCTCCTTAGGGAGCAGGTGGAGCGGGGTTTGGGCTGCGTGTCGCCAAGCGTGGACCTCCCTGCCGGTTCACCTTCGTCACCTGGACCCCGCTATTTCCTGCGGAGCCGGGGGCCACGACGATCCGTTGTGCGTGTCCGGTCGGACCCACCGTCGGTCCCCGTGGGGGTAGTTGGGAGAAGTCCAACTTCGGCAGGACAGGGCGGCAGCGAACCGGCTTCACCATCAACACCGGTCGAAGTCGCGCCTGCCCCCTCACAGGAAGGGTCACCGGTCGCCGAGGCCGAGCCTTCTCCGGCTGTGGTTTCTTTGCCGGAGGATTCGTCGCCTGACGACGGCTCTCCTCAACCTGCTGTAGTTCTTCCACCGTTCTCGGTACCTTCGGACGCCGCGGAAAATTCAGCGGCCGTCGGAACACCGCAAAGTCACGCTGGGCAGGAGGAGAATCCGGCGCCGGAACTCGGACCGGATACAATATCCGCGGAAACCTTAACAGAAGCAGTTCTCGGCGTCTCTTCAAGTACGCTTCCAGGGCAGGCCTTTCTGTCTTGGACCACCAGGGATCTCCCCCCTGGTTTAGATGTGCCCCCTCCTGTTCCACACGTTCACGGTGACGGTTCCATTCATCCACGTCCAGCGCGGTCTCCCCCGATTGACTACGTACCTTTGACCGAAAGTATGGCAAGTCCCCCGCCCAATAAGCGCCCCCGTCGGTCTTCTGCACTCCCGACATGGGACGCATCGGAGCCTGAGTCAGTGCAATGGGATCAGTTTGACCTTGATCTCCTAGCTCCTGCGCCCTCAATGTGGGAAGGATCGACATTAACTATGGGTGCTCCTGGTGACTCGGGCAAAACCAATGGGGGTGAAGGCGAGCGTGGTGTGTCTGGAAACACCGGAGTACCTGTTGGCATATCAAAAACCTCCGATGCCATGTCCATCACTCCCTCCGATCTAAATCCCTGCTCGCAGGCACGCAATATGTCCGAGAGGGCGTCCGCACCCAGGGCGGCCGCCTCTTTCTCGCACTCCCTTACTATTGCTTCTAGCAAAGACTCATCTTCTCCCATGATTTCTGGTAACGATAGTGGAGCCCCGGTGCAGTCCGCGTCGGAGCCATTATCACCCCGGGAGATTGAGCAGATCCGAGCGATAGCCCGGGATCTTGCAGAGCAGGTGGGCTCGTCTCTAGACGCGTCGCTGGGTCTTGCGCCTGTTCCCACAGCACCGCTTCCTCCAGCAGCTGCGCCTCCTGCGGTCGCGCCCTCTGCGCCGGCCGCCCTTGCTCTCCCGGCGTCCAGTGTGGACTTTATCAGGGACCTTGTGCTGCTGTACCGGGAGGTACGTCGGCTCGTCCAGCGCTGGCCAAACGCTCCCTCTCTGCCGGACTGGTTGTAGACTCTTACCCTCATTTACTCAGAGTAGAAAATAAAATAGTTCGTAGCTTTCGATACACTTCCACTATAGATTTGTCCGTGTTTTGTGAATTAGTATTTCACGTGAGTTATAGCACAGTACTATATTTAGAGAGATAAAATGTTCAGATAATCCCCTCCGGCGGGTGGTTTTGTCTTTTGAATGGAACTCCTGTCCCTTTTCAATTGCGTAATGCACCTTCCATCGGGTCCTAGTTGGAACATGGGTTGGTAGTTTTGGGGCTGTTCAAAGCAGGCGGAAAGGCACTGTCCCATGATTGGAACAGTATTTCCGGTCTCCGATACGTAATAGGTGCGGGTAACTCGCCCAGGGCGAAACTAGTAATTACAGCGTTCTTTACCTCACCACACGATCGAAGATTCATCGTACTCAGCATGTCCTGCAAACATGTTGGGCAACAGCAGTGTCCGTTCGGGCGTTCCATGTAACGGTGTCCGTTATGCAGCCGTGGGGTATAGGGCATCGCCAGAACGTCCCCCTGCAGTGCCTCAACCCTCAGTCTTAGGTTCGGCGTCCCAGAGACGGCTCGATAGAACTGGGCGTCCTGCTCAACAACAGGTATATACACTACATGTAGGTTTTCCTTGAGTACGTAATGTTCAACAAAAGGACAAACCGTTAGTGACTTTCCCAGCGTCGGTTCCCTATCGTTACTGGGAAAGAAACAATGTTCCGCCGTTCCGAGATTGCGACCAAACATGGTCGTCCCATGCTCTCGGTCCCTCTTCCAACATGGTAGGAAGGGAATGTTGCCGCATGTAATCCACTCCGTCCGGTCGTAGGGTCTCAACTCCCGGTGTCGCCGCAACTCCTTTGTGTCGTCTGGTTATCGGTCAGCAAAAAGATGAGCGAGGTGGTTATGACCATTTCCCTCGGCTGTTCATCTTCAACTGGACCTAGCAAAGGTATCTCAGGTCCTTATATCTCGGGTCCCAATACCAAATCAATTCAGAATAAATTATCGTCAGGTAAGGGCGTCCAGACCACGTATGACTCATGGTCCGATACCATCCCCCAGTTGCTCACCACTCGGCATCCTTACGTCATGACAGTTTTTAATTAGTCGCGTCTCTCTCCAGCGACTTTCGCGAAACACAATGGCCTTTGTTTCAATATATCGATTCACCGATTTTACTTTTACCGATAACTTTAATATTTCTCAGGACTTTTATTTCGAACAAAGTTCAGGTCCCTTTTACTTCTCTTAGCAGGTTGACCTGTCCCGTTCAGGTCCGTCTCAATCTTCCATTAATTTCTCTCTTATAAGAGTGGTTCGATCAGAATTTTGACTTAGACCTCTACCCCGAAATGGGTTTTTATTAATGTTTTTGCTTTCTTAAGGTGTCTTCACGTTCCCAGATTGTAGGGTTAGTGGAATTGTGTCCCTTATATGAATGCCTCCTTTTATTTAGTAACGTAACTTTATTTAATTCATTTTCTAGTTACAAAGGATTGCATTTAGGTGATACATGGCCAGCCCTATGCATCCCTGTCCGTTGACGGTCTGTTTTCTGCTATTTCACGGTAGTCCTTTCGCTGGACGTTCCTTAAATTATAGTGAGGTTTTTGTTGAAGGGTACGTTTACCCGACGAGTCAACGGAAGAAACCTTCTCAACGTTGAGAGGCCGTTCTTTTATTGAATCCACCGTATCGCTACGGGACCCTTCCGGTGCCGAGTTCTTACGTGGTCGCCCGCGTTTGCGTGGGGCCCTGCCTGTCTCCTTGGGGGTCCTAAGGAGCAATAGTGGATCGTGGGTAGTGTTCTTTTTAGGCATCTCCCCGGAGATTTCAGGCGTTTCAGGCGATGGAGGGTCTCGGGAGGCTGTACTGGTCGCTCTTCCCGACGGATGCTGATCAGCAGTTAACTCGCTTCCTTCGGGCTCCTTGCTGCTATCCTCCGGAAGCGAGTGAGAGCGCAATAGATTGGTCGTTTCGCCAATTAGTTCCTTTTTATTCCCAGATTCGCTACTATCCGTGCGAACGTTTTCTTTACACTCGGCTGGTACATTTGTTTCCCCAGCATGTGTAGTGGTGTCATTCGGACGCGTAACTGTATCGTTACCTGTAACGTCCTCGTGAACGTTTTCACGATCATTCGTTTGCTGGCTTGTTACCAACGACTCTCCGCCGGCTTTCGGGGAGTCTCCCTCGTCACGGGACCCACCAGCAACAGGTATACGTTCCTCTGTTACTGGGTCTTCCTGGGCTTGGTTCGACTGCTGATCAGACTTATCTTGAAGCACATATTCTGGAGCGACTGGCTTATTTTGTACGGGATTCCAGGGCACATAAGCACGTTTGAGCTTCGATACGTTGACTAAATGAGGGATTTCCCTTCCGTCTGCTAATGAGGTTAACCGAACTACATGATCCCCTTTCACTTCTTCTATCCTAAAGGGTCCCCGATACCTATTTGAAAATTTAGAGACTCTATTCCCTGCGCATAAGGGATCGTACATATAAACTAAGTCTCCTGCATAAAAGACAGTGGGGTTTGCTCTTTCATCGATACGAGCCCTCAATTCACTTTCGTATTTCTCAACAACATCCTCAGCCATATATCTAAACAAAGCGATGTTATCCTTTATTTCTAAGAATGCTTCATTATCATTAAGTGATATGGGAATTTCATTGTGTTCAGGCATTCCCATGCTCACTGGGTCTCGTCCATACAGCAATGTGTACGGCGCGAAGCCCGAGCGCACACTGACCGTTGAACGCAACGTCCACAGAGCGATCGGTATCAGATCTGGCCATGTAGTATGGTCGTCCGACACATAGCAAGCCATAATGTCCTCAAGGCTTTTGTGCATCCTTTCTACTCTAGCGTTTCCTGTCGGCATTCGGCCGGTGGTGAACGTTTGCGTACACCCGACTCTACGCGTGACGTCTTTGAAGAAATCAGACAAAAACGTAGCACCCCTATCAGAGTGTAATCTCTCAATCCTACCATACCTGCACACCAGCTCTTGTAGGAACACCCTGGCCGCGGTTGCTGCTGTGGAGTCCTTGGTGGGGAAGGCCTCTGGCCAACCCGTGAGCAAATCTATAAACGTCATTATGTACCTGGAGCCATCCTTAGCGCGTTTAATAGGACCAATAAAGTCACATTGTACCCATTGCCAAGGATATTTAGGCCTATCCCAGGATTTTGCTAGTGCTTTAAAGTGCGGTGCTCTTTTCCGCAGAGCGCATACTCGACATGACTTAATATATTCGGCGATGTCTTTATGCATGCCCAACCAATAAAATTTAGATGTAACTTTTTGTGTTAGGGCCTCGGTACCTATATGACCGCCTGCCAAAATGCTATCGTGTAGTAGCTTTAAAATTCGTTCAATAAGGCATGGGGGCACCATGATTCTTGGGGTCAATTTGGTATTCTTCGGTTTATGCTTCCCATGAGGTATCGTGAATTTACATAGGATCCCAGGCGGTACTAGTCCCAGCGTTTCTGCTCGGGCTACTATGACTCGCGCCTTGTCCGGATCCTCTGGGAGTTTGTCATTTCTTATGTATTCAATTAACGCTCTACAGCCCTCATCCTTAGCTTGTTGAGCAATAAAGATTGAGAGATCTATATCAGTTTGGACAGGGTATACCGCCATCAATTCATAGTCACTATTACCGGTAAATCTTTTACTATTGAGGCTAGCGGACAGGAGCTCACAACCCACTTCTGGTTCGAATTCCTTATGGGATTCGGTGACTTCGCCTTTTTCTTCATCGTCTGGTTGGACTCTTGATAAGTAATCTGGTAAGTAATGCGTTGCTCCTGGCTCGTGTTTTATGTCAAAATCAAAGTCA
This sequence comes from Lepidonotus clava, assembly GCA_936440205.1. Classification (NCBI taxonomy): domain Eukaryota; kingdom Metazoa; phylum Annelida; class Polychaeta; order Phyllodocida; family Polynoidae; genus Lepidonotus; species Lepidonotus clava. The sequence goes on from OW387141.1 coordinate 21,416,272, forward strand.
GTCAGTGCTAACGCCCATCTCTTCAATCGAGAGGATGGTGCCTTATAAGCGTTCTGTAGCAGTGGTATCAAGGGCTTGTGGTCCGTAATGATGGTAACCTTAGCGCCTTGTAACATATCTTCATAATTTTTTAATGCTTTTACCACTGCAAGCGCTTCTTTCTCAGTAACTGTGTAGTTCAATTCAGCCTCCCTAAGTGCCGTTCCCCAAAACGCTATAGGTCGGTACATTCCTTCTCGTAGGTGGCATATAGCAGCACCACACACTGTGTCTGACGCGTCCGTCAACACATAGAAATGTCCGCTGATTTCTGGATGTATCAGTAGGGGAGGAGTCGTTAAGCGCTCCTTTATGGCCTGAAAAGCTTTCTCACATTCTTCTGTCCATTCAAAGACGTTTTTTATTTTCAACAACTGATTCAGAGGGATACTAAGGGATGCAAAATTAGGAACAAATGCCCTATAATAGTTGCAAAGACCCAGAAATGATTTGACTGTCTTAACGTTGTGTGGTCGACGGAACGCTTTCACCCTTTCCACTATCTGTGGTTGCGTCCGCAAACCCTCGGCGTTGACTCTATGACCGAGGAAATTTATTTCAGCGCGGCACCACTCACTTGGACGGCTTCAGCTTCAGCCCTGCACGCTGTAGTGCCTGCAGTACTAGTTCTACGCTATGTAGGTGTTCTTCGAACGTAGAATCGTATACGATCACGTCGTCAAGGTATGCTAAGCATACTCTTGGAACCAGCCCTTTCAAAGCTATAGCCATAACCCTAGTAAATTGCCAAGGAGCCCCAACTAGCCCGAAAGGTGCCCTCTTATAGTGGTACACTCCCATGGGTGTCTCGAAGGCAGTGTATTTCCGCGACGCGGGTTCTATAACACATTGGTGGTAGCCGCTCAGCAAGTCCAAGGCCGACCAAATGGTTGGTCGTTTGTAGGCCATGTACAAAAACAATGATCGGGCCGTAGGCATTGGGAATTTATCTTTGAACGTTATCATGTTTAACATCCTGAAATCTGTACAGAGACGTGGTTTTCCGTCCTTTTTCTGTACCACTACCAAGGGACTGCGCCAGGCAGACTCGCTAGGTTCGATTACTCCTAACTCTATCAGTTGTTTCCGCTTGATCCCTTTGGTCTTCCCTTATGTCATCAGACATAGTGGAGTGCAACCTGAGCTAGGATCCTTTCCAGCCCTAGTGGCTCACTCTGCTTCCCAGAATGTTCTTTTCAAACCTGATGTTTTCTGATCACAGAGAGCATGGCTCAACCATAACCTACACTAATTCAAGAAATTAAGTCTTGAATAGGCATGTTTAGCTTTACCATGGCCTGACTGTACATTAAGCCGTCTCTTTACCATTATGTCGAGGCAAAGCAGGATAAAGAAATCCTCGAGGCATCAGAGACAACCGGCCAGCGACCCAGTCGATAGCGATTACCAGCTCCCGGGGTAAACCCGGTCGGTCACCGACGGTCTGATCCAGGTGAATCTTGCCAACCCACACTGAACTTTGACCGTTTTCACTGGCCTTGCCTGTTCACTTCTGAGTGATGTTACTACTGTCAGAAGCTTAGGTGAGGTCTGTCGACCCCGTACCACGCACATACCACTTACCGGTGGGAAACTGGTAAAAAGTCCGGCAGCCCGATATGCGCGCCGACTAGACGGTACCACAGTAAGGTGTCCATTCACCCTTCGTTAGTCACGGGGGCCTTCAGTTGTTGACCAAACACTCCCCTGCACTATAGATGAAGTTTAACGTGACCCCGGACTCTCGCGAGCCCACTGCCGCCTGTTACAAGCTACCGTCGAGGAGCTCACCCTCTCAGTAACTTGTTCATCAATGATATCCATCTTTTGAGGTGAATATCGATACGGTCGTGATGAAATTATTCCTGCTTTACTATCAATTTTAATATCCATAGGGGCAATCTCGCATTGGCCTAACTCCGTCATTGAAAAAGCCAAACTCCCTCTATTTCGTCTAAGCATTTTCTTAAACATTTGTTTCTGATCTCCACTGAGGCACGACTCTGACAGGTCTATACGGTCAATGTCGTCCTGCTCGCGGGATGCGGCCTTCCGCGAATGATTCTCACCCGTCACAACGCTCCCCTCGAGGGTTTCTATGGCAAAGCCAACAATGCCCTTCGGGGTTCCCGTTCTAATCAATTTCTGTTTATTAACAAATTCGGGTATCTGTTTTCGATGGTTAAGGGGGATTCGGCCCATTTCACAAAAACCCAACACATCCGTAGGTAGCACATGCAAAGGTCTTTCTAGCGGATTCAAAATCTTCATCCACCATTGTCTACCACACTGATTCACTCCCGCTTCTACCACTACTGGTGCGGTTACCGATGGGGCACAAAAAACGGCGTTATTGTGGGTGACTGGGTGCTTTTTCCAGATGGTGACTGGTATTATTTGTTCGGTGTGTGGTTTAACTTCTACTTTTTCTAGACTAAATATCGGGTGTCCGCAAAAAACATCCAAGTGGGGCCCCGGCAACGACAGGTCCGACCGCACGGCTGCTAACAGATTACGGCCAATTACCATATCATGACAAAGGGATTCCACCACATGGAAATCATAGAACACTCTAGAATCTTTAATTTTAATCTCGAGCCTTATTGTTTCTAATATGATCTGAACAGTATTATTAGCTAAATTAACTTCCTTCTCTACTACAGGAATGATGTCGTGTATTGCCGACCTAGCTATGGTCTTTCTAAATTCGCCTGAAATAAAGCAATCACTAGCTCCTGTATCTACCAATGCTCTGACCGTTTGATTTCCTACCTTTACCTCAAGCAAGATAGGTCCATTTCCTCTATCAATTTTCTCCGGTCCGTCCGTCAAACAAAGCTCTAACTTTATTGGCGTGGCGGACTTGCTGACCAGTTTCCCGGCTTAGTATTACCCCATTTCTTTCCCGGAACAAGTGCTCTAAATTTATCTCGGAGAGCCTCGTCCCTTAGCTCCTGGAGCTTAGCTCTCAACCACAAGCAACTATCTGTATTATGTGATCTCGATTCGTGTACCGCGCAGTATCTGTCTCGGAACAAAGGTGGCTGTCCACGCATTCTTCTATCTCCCACGTTTCCAAAATGAAACGGGTTACCCAAAGGTGAGCCCATTGGTTGATCGTATGCTACGGAGGACTCTGCCTCCCCTCTATCGTCATCAAATGTTACCCTACGAGTCTCTCTACCCACCAGGCTTTTAGATCTAAGATCTGGTGCGGAACTGGATGAGTAGCGACGGCTCGGTCTACCTTTCTGCGGTTCGGGACTAGCTACACCAGTCCCCTGTTTCTCTTCAGTTCCAAAATCTTTTATTCTTTGTCCTTCCCTTCTATCATCAAATTTCCAACTCCTAGATTGATTAAGAGCAGCTAACAGGTTATCGAACTTACTTACTAACATTCTTTCTTCTTCCTCAATTTCCTCTACACTACGTGGCGAGGTGTCCTGTGTCTGTATGTTGGCCAGAGACACCTTCAATCCTCCTTTCTTACCCCTCTCTAAAGACTCCAAACGAGTGGCAGCTTGCACCGCCACGTCGAAGGTGTCTGGGTTCAGTATTGCTACCTGTTTGGCTATAGTTGGTAACAAGCCGTCTATGAATACTGCCAATATTACACTTTCCTCAATACCTGTTCTAAACTGTTGCTGTCTCAAACCTCCAGCGAACTCAATCACCGACTGATCTGACGTTTGTTTCATGTTAACGATATCTTTGTATCGCTGCCACGAAGGACGTCTATCTCCGAAGATAGCCACCATAGCTTCCTTCAGGTGATCCGGCGAATCTCTTTTATTCGGCGCGAGAGTGTTCACCCAATCGCGTGCCCTATCCTTAAGACCATGCAGGGCCATCGCTAATGCTTTATCCTGGTCCCATCCATAGATCTTTGCCATATTCTCCAACTCACTAAAATACTGGTCTACCCTTTCATTTGGTTTTCCCGAAAACTCTGGGAGTTTTAAACTAGGTCCCCCTCTATCTGCCATCCTGAATAGTTGTCTAGCTACGCCTCCGGTATCTGTGCTCTCTTCTTCTTCGTGCTCGTGCTCGTGCTCGTCTTCTGACGATTCTGGTTCAGGTGGGGTTCGAGTCAAGTCTTTCTCTACAGTCCCGTGTTTTTTCTTTGTGTGTTTTACCTCACTAATACCACCTTTCCCGATTTGTGGAAAATGTCTTCCTATGGGCGTGGAAGTTGCGCCCACGGCGGCGGGAGTAGAGGTGGTCGGCAAGGATGCCCCACTGACTTGCTCGGTTCTTGCTGTATCACGATTTAGAGTTGTCGGTTTTACCGTGTGCGAGCGGTTTTCCTCTAGTATCGTGGAGGTTAGCTCATCCTCCGACTCACTGGCCGCTGAGTAATGGAGTAGGGTTGAGTTGTTGGAGTGTTCTGCAGTTTCCTCCTGTAACTCTCGAGATTCCTGTCGCAGCGATCTCCCGGCTCTCAGCCTCAATGCAGACGCCAACGGGGATCCCGATTCCCGTTCAGAGCGGGAACGATTTGTGTCGCTCCTTGTCCCTCTAGGTGATGTTGGACTTTGTACTTTCTTAAGCAAAAGAGGTTGAGCGAAGAAGTCTGTGTCTTCTTCCACTTCCCCTCTTATTCCAATCTTATACGGTATATATGATCCCTTATTTCTTAACTGATGTTTCTCCGGCCAATTGGGTTCGGAACCCCCAGTGGCGCCCAGTGGCTGATCAGACCACCATGCGTCCCTCTCGGAGTCCGTGTCGCTGAGCGTAGGCTCGGCTCCCTTGGGCGGTCCAATTCCAGGCCGTAGGCCGGCACTCATGTAGGCGAGAGTTTCTACCGTACCTCCAAACTGTTCTTTTTCGGGATTTTCTCCACCAATTGAGCTGAGTGGTTATATTTTGATGTTAGTCTATTTATTGGGGAGTATTCCTTTAAAGTTCGTACTTGTTCATATCCTGTACTGATACGTTTATTCATCTCTCGACTGCGTGATATTACATCACTTATCGTGGATACTTCGCTTGCTTGAAGATGTTAATAAAGGTGTTATACTAAGATAATGGGGAGTTCTCAGTGATTATTCGTTGAAGTAACTAGCTCTCTCCAGATTGATGTTATCCTGGATCATGATTCAGTTCTTAGTGGTAGAGATTCTAAGTAAAGGGGCTCAATCCTATACAAAGAACACGCACTTGGCAAGAGGTCAGTTTATTACATTCACGATGATATTTCGAAGGTACAGGTACACAATTCTCCATCCATACAGTTCTTTCCCTTTCATTTCACAATTCAAACACATCAGTAACAATCCAACCAGGTATAGCTTTCATCCAGCTTCCCCTTTCGCAAGGTATATACGCTCTTACACTGTTGAGAGAGTCACCTCTCGTCTACCGGTAACGAAGACCATTGGTAGGATCTCCGTCACTTCCAGCACGCAGTCCGTAAGGCTAAGCCTAAGCTGTCCCAATCCTTACTATCACCTGTTCTTTGTGGTTACTACCATCTTAACACTACCCGTGTGATCCGTATGTAAGACTATTGCTCCATGTGTTCTGTTCGAACTCTATCTTGGTCTGCTCGTCTGTCTCAAGTCTCATACCGCTTATATAGCGACAGCCAAAAGGCTTGTCGCTATACTCATTTACACTATTACCTAACGACGTCTTACTTATCTCTCATACTGCCCACTCTTACTTACATAGACTAGTTCTATTTCTAGCTATCATATAACTTAATGTTGACGGCTAGGCCTGCTGTCCTTAATATCTTTTAGCTAGATGTTTCGATCCATAACGTACCCTTACAGGTTTCCATCGTCATTTGTCACACCTGTGCGTACCTGCAGGACGTTCCTCAGCCCGGCTGCAGTCCTTACGCCTGGGGCTTTGCCACTCTCCATATACTCTAACTATGCCACTAAACGATGTCGCCGCCTGGCGTTTAGCACACGAATCAGCGTTACAAGTTCCACTATAATATTCTTGCCAATACAAACGAGTTTACAATATTCTATTATATATTCTATTCTAGTTTTTCTTGCACTGTACCTCAGTGCAACAGCATTTTTCTCTATATGTGATCAAATTCAGCATATCTATATAAATACATAGAATTTAATTAAAGCAAACATGAATCATTAAGGGTATTAGACACACGTATTGTCACATGATTTATATTGGTAGATAGGTTTATAAAAAGGCTATTTAATGACATAAGAATCATCAATGATGCTATAAATATGAAGCTATATATACCTATTAAAAAAGGTACTGCGAATTGGGCACTGAGAGGTGTTGTCTATCCTTAACAACAAAGGGCTTGTGAGAATTATAGTGAAAGAAATATTAATTTTGTTTTATAGTATTAGAATAAGAGTGATAATTGGAGTAAATGTCTCACAGAGACAACGGAACAGAAATCCGCCTTTGGGGACCAGGAGAATACATCATTATGTGCAACCATCTAATGGAGCAAGGAAGCTACCTCATTTCGGTCTAACAGTATAACACCACCACTGCAATATTGTTAGCCCTCTGGTTACTTTTGCCCTTTAGACCATATCTAAGACCATTATTATACCTAATCTTGAACCTGTCTTCATGCGCTTATTAAGTTTTGCAATAGTCCTGAAGTTCAGCATTAAGTCAAAACCGAAATAATGTACAACTCAGAGATGCCACTTTTCCGTATAGATATGGATTTGCGTATTTTTATGCTTTGACAAGTTTTTAAAAAGTGCAAAAATCTTAGAAGGAAAATACTTTTGTATTAAAATTCATGTAAGAAAAAAAAACCAACTAAATTACATGTGGCTTTAATTTATTTCAGTATCAAGCCTTTAATACAGAAGAATAGACTACCGGTACTTAAGTTTTTTCCGTATTAAAATACGGAAATGTATTTCCGTATTTTTCATGTTTAAAGAGTGGCATCTTTGACAACTTCTAAAAGCTGAATATGTGAGTTTATAGTGGATGAAATGTGATAGATATTTTCTTTACGTAGATACTCAATTACTACCACACATAAAAAGTTGAAATTTGAAATATGTACTCTTAATTCTAAGGATATATTCGGGGGGAATGGTGTCTCAAAATTTGATTATAATCCCAGTTATGATTTTGGGAAATGTAAGTTACCTGTTATTGTCACTAGCTTCAAAGCTAAAATGAAGCCTAAAGAAAATATCTGAGACACCGCTCCCTCGAAAAAAAGTCCTATGAGCATGACCGTATATTCAAAAAATCAGTACGATTACTTTTAGGGATCCGGATGTCAATTATACAACGTTAAAAAATATAAGTAAAAACAATCTATTTCATAATTCCTATAGCTCTTCGGCGATTGAATTTGTCCATACTACACCAAATAATGAAAAATCACATTTCATATTATGAGATACAATGCACTATCTTGATTTCCATAGTGTCAAGTTTACGTGCATGAATGGAGCATAGAGCCTCAAAAACCTTTGTTAATCCTTAAATTAACATATTCTACCCTACAGCAAGAATTAATGTATATTTGACATTCTATTTTTGAATTTACTCAATGTAAGCTACTTTTATTTTCAAATCAGTAAGCATAAAGAACAAAATAAGTTCTCAAGTCTGTTTTAATTTTCAGACGAAGGCAAGGAGAGTTCGTTATACAACATTACCAATAAAAATATTAAAGAGTAAGTATCAATGCAAGTTACTCGTTACTTTTCTGAATATTTTTGCTGGATATTTTACTTAGCACCGCTCAGTATTGCATTGCGAAAATCCTAAGATATTATTAAGTTGAGTTCTGAAAAAAATCTGCATGGGAATCAATTTGCAGGAATTATAAGCTGTAATATTTGACACCCTGATCTGAGTGTATTGCTTTACAGGCAGTTTGCGGCCCTGCTGAGTGAGCACGGACCACAGGAGCCGTCCAGCGAGCGCGTGCTCAACCTGTTCCTGGCACTGACCACATACGAGAGGAAGGTGATCATGCAGGCAGGCAGCATCAAAGGCTTCCTCAGTCAGGAGGGCGTGGTGGCCTTGGACGGCAACGTTATGGTGCTACGTGAAGACTTAGAGATGCAAACCACAGGCAAGGACACATGACATTTCTCACAATACAGGATACAGCAGGGGGTACATTAATCGCATTTTGTGAAGTTACGATCTCAATGTACCCACTTAATGAGAAAATCGATCAGGCTTGTTGCACTATGGTTTTCCAGTTGTTGTGTCTTGAATCAGAACAACAATGATACTCTTTAATGTTTTAAATCTGCATACCTGATTATCTGTTTGTCATTTAGAGGTGAAATGATGTTTCGCCTCCGTACTCCAATAATGACAAAAAGACGCTGGTTCACGGAGGGTGGGACTATAGAGATAGGAAATGTGTACTTCTCGCCGGGAACAAGTTAACTACAGACTACTAAAAATTTGTGATTTTAAGATTTTACTTGTCATGTCCTACTTTTTTTCTCAAGACACATGAACTGTTACAGAGAAATAGATAAATCCTTGTGACAGTTCCAGATCTGGGGAAGAATAGTCTATTAAGTTTTTTTCCAAAAAAACATTATATAAAAGTCATATTTTGAAGTTTGAAATTGATGAGCAATTTCTTCTTTTTTTTTTTACAAGTCATGGTGCTTTCAAAAACCACTGGTGCAAATAGAAAAATACCGGTACCCAGCGCCCAGCAACAACACAAGTGCATGTGTACTAAAAGGTTGGGCTTTGAGGCGCCCGGCAAAAGTGACGTCTTGAACTTGAACGATATGATGTAAAAAGCACTTAGAAACTGTGTACCAGTTCTTTTTTTGCTGTGGACCTATCCCTGACATCAATCTTATGCTTCAGCATTGGAGGTGGAAGAAAACATCAGTTTTCTAAGCTATTTCTTATAACTCAATTCTGATTTTCTGTTATTTTATAGATTAGGTCAAAAGCTATCCAAAAGTATCAGTATTTGCTGTAGGAATTAATTATAAGATGTACATCTTACTTATTCTTAAGCATTGCGCCTACAGGTCGGAAGTCGGCAATTTGCCATCTATTCTGCGCGTTTTAATCGGGGTGGCCGTGCAACTGGAACGGGGTCTATAGCTATGACAAATATTTTTATATTTATAAAGACATAACAACATTTGATAGACATTTTCACATAAATCTATTCACACTTAATGACAAATTCCTAAGACAATTTCGCCTCTCATGGACAGACGTTATGACTTGTATTAAACCCACGGTCAGTAGTCTAATGCCCATATGTTTATCCCCACAGAGATCTCCCAAGACGAAGAGGCAACCTTGGGGTGAGAACTTCATTTCACCAATTTTGACTTTTTATTCCAGTCATTTGATTAACTAAAAGTTAATGTTATTCTGTGATATTAGATACTATATAACAGATTTGTCAAGGTGTTATGACAATTATGATAGGTACCTGTGGTGTAAAACAAGATGAGGGGAACGGCAATGCTCTGAAGTGAAATGTCGGTCTCAGATGTCAACAGTTTCTATAATAAACCAGCTCCCCTTCTTTCTGCTAAAATGCTTCATTTTTCCTTATTGCTATTCATATTGAAATGTCGCATGGAACTTGATATTCTAGCCTTAGCTATGATATCCTGGTTATACTGTCGTCAACAATATTGATCAATTGTTTCATGCGTTTGTCCAGGGAGGATTTTGATGAGCAGCAGCTGCTGTTCGAGCAGAGGGCCAGTTCCCATGGTATTCACATTGAGAGCCCTCCCCCGGTGACGTGCAGCGGTCCCGCCTGGCCCGGGATGGACCTGCGGGAGGTGGAGGCGGAGGAGGAGGCCCCTGCCCCGGCCGCCTGGACCGACCCCAACATCACCTGGAGCGCAGGCGATGGGCACGAGGGGGACGAGCACCCTGAAGAAAGAGCCCTCTCAGCAGATGAGTACTTTTACAGTGACGATTGTGAAGAGTGGGACACGTCGTCCTGTCTCTCTCCGACCACCATGGAGGCAGCATCTCAAGTTGATACTCAGGAAACTGTTGTCGTGCAGCCCCAAAGCCCACAGCACTGCACCTCTGACCAACAGGTCAGCGCCACCATTCAAAGATTGCAAAGGGAAATTGTATTTCACGAAAGCGTCAACCAAATCGCTAGTCAGCTGGTGGGTAAGGCATTGGCTGAAGCACAGAGCGTAGTGCTGCGTGCTGGTAAGGACCACCTCAGTGCCAAGACCGAGTTAACCGGCGGGACAGAACAAACCAAGACCAAAGTCCCAGTCGCAACATGTAGGTCTTCGCTCAACCCTGCCCTGCCATCGTTTGTTCCTATGTGTATGTCAACCCGGACAACTCCCTCCTCCGAGAGTTCCCTGTCACCCACAGCCATCGTGTTCACCCCGATGTCCTCCAGTCAGGCCGTACCCAGTAGCTCTATGTTGAGTGCATCTGCTCAGGTGTTCACCCCAAAAAGTGGACATACTTTGGAAGCCATCAAACCCCGTGGCTTGCTGTCAGTTGGCGGAGTACAGTTAACCAAAGCCACAGCAGGGCGAAACAAGGACACACAGGCGGCCTCCGTAGGTTGTCCTCACTCTGAACCCTGCTGCAAGAAAAAAACACAGGTGAGCCTACACATCTTAATGCTTCCTGTCAAAGAGTTATTTTGCTTAGAGAAATTTGGTCATATCTGCCATGACTCTCCAGAAAATGGTTTACTGTGTAGTGAGTAATTTATACCAAAATATGTGCCAAGCAATTTGCCAAACATATCATGTTACATATGGTCTTTGGGTTCATGAAATAGGTTATCAGTGTACCACGCTGGGAATTTTCTTTGGCATTCACACTGTGGTACGCCAATAGCTGATACCCAGTGGCCCAGAAAAGTCGTTCCCCTCCTCTGTGGTGGCCCCTTTTGATAGCCCTTTGTATGAACCGGTCCCGTTTTCCTCCAACCCCCTTCCTTCTACGTATCTATATACCCGACTTTCCTGCATCTCACCACCTATGCACCACTTCTATGAAAAGAATTTCTTCTCCACTACCTGATGAGTAAGACACAACCTAATTTGTAATCCAGCTATTTGAAAGGAGATGAAATGTAAGGTCTGCTTGTAAATGCCAATGCAATATTCATTATACTTGTTTGATAGGCACTTGTGATTTGAAGGTCTCATTTTCCTTAAGTTTATCCCTTTTACCAAATTGTTAACATAAACTATGTCAGCCTGGAAGATCTTGATGTCATATTGAGAAGCAATAAAGAGATTGCTGACACTTCCCTGTCACTCCGTAAATTAAACATTAAACCCTTAGCTATTTATGGTTAGTTGGGGGTGAGGGATCATAGATTTAACCCCAAAGTTAGTAATAAAAGCGGCATCTATCTTCATTATTGGTAGTAGTGTCATTGCAGTCTTGGTCAGGCCTGTTGTAAACTCTGCCCATCATGGTAGGTTTTACGTTGTGATGTGGGCATGAACACGGCCAGTCAGCCAGAGAACCGGCACCAGGCGGTCAACACCGAACCCCCGGCCACCCGCAATAGGCGTCTTCAGGTAAGTGAGGCCAAATCACACATCTCCTATGTTAAAAACTTCATTTTGGCCTCGTATGGAGTCGCAAGCAATATCTTGGTCTGTGAATGTCATATTTTCAAAACTTCAAATCAAATGGTTAATAATTTCAAATAATTCTCTGCTTTCTGAGGTACTAAGTATAGAAATAATGATTTCATCGGAGTATTCACGAAGGGTTTTAAGTTTCAAATTCCTCCCCTTTCCTCTTTTTCTGTTTGCCAAGCTCATTTGTGTTCTCTAGAAAATTATAGTTGGTTCTAAATATCCTGCAAATGTATATATATGTATATGTATATATTAAGGGGCGATCCCCCAGGAGCCCCTTTCTAGCCCTTGAGTGACCCAAGACAGAAAGTGTAGTAAAAGTGGCTGTATTCCCTGTTTTGCTCCTGTTATAACCTATAGTAAAAAGCCTTATTTGTCACCAATTTCGGAGGTGAAGTTTAAAAACATACATCAGGGCTTGACAAATAGTTTTTTCACCTGGTTGCCCACTGGGCAACCATGGTCTTCTGTATGGTTGCCCGGTAGTATTAAGTGGTTGCCCAGGATTTAAAAGAAATATCTGCCAAATTGGGGTAAAATAAGGATGGGATTTGTACAAGAATGTACATACATTTTAGTAATATCAGATTCCTCTGAATGTGCATGTACGTAATATTGGAAGGCTATATGTCATGTTCACAAAAGGCCAGTGAAAATGTTAGGGCCACGCCATGCGCCCTGGGCGCATTAAAATTTCAAATATCACATTAATTTTGAGATCAATGCGCCCATGAAACATTATAAATTTTACATTGATTAAAATGTACCATAAATGGCGCATTAGAGTGAAAATGTCTTGGTACATTTGATAGGGAATGCGTCATTGTCTCATGCTAACTTTTTCTAACATCATCACTGCTTGAAAAGGGAAAGGGCTGTAACTTTATTTCAATTTTTGTGGGTCACAGGATCTTGGTTGCCCGTCGGGCAACTAGCCCCTCTAATCTGGTTGCCCGGCACCCTTTTCTGGTTGTCCCGGGCGTCCGGACATCCGATTTGTCAAGCCCTGTACATTGCTTAAAACTTGTTTGTCATTTGTAGAAACTTGTGTAGGTTTCCCGTTTGGCATACTGAAACAAACTATTTTCTCACAGCATGATAAATGAGCCTTTTTTGTTAGTGAATTTAAATGTTCTTGCTGCTTTTTCTTCGCGTTGTATTAAGTTTCACCAATGGTATAAAGTTTGATAGGCGAAGTATAGGATGGCTTTTTCTTTGAACAAGTGAAAGAGCCAGTTCACCCTATTATCACACATTTAATCTCCTGGTTCCTGTCCTATGCTTGGAGAGTGGATGCATGGGTTTTCTTGTGAGAGGAGATTTTAGTTACATTTAGTTACGTGTAGATGTGTCCTATGGCCTTTGACAATTTTTACATTAGAAGGGATTTTGTGTTGTTATAATTCTTTAAAAAAATACCTTAAATGTATTTTACATAATTCTCTTGTAAGTTTATATGTATTTTGCTTGTATTCATGTTATTTGATTAAAATTTACAAGTTTCAGGATAGTTAAAACAATAATAACTTTGAGTTTTAGGCAACTCTAGTGGGAGAGTGGACCCTAGGTGAAAGTCAATTGCCTCTCATGTGCTGTACGGCAGACCGGAACAGACTGGGACAGAAGTGTCAAATCCCTTACATTCTGTTGTTATGGTGTGCCAAATGAGAAAAAACAAGTTGACAATTTCAAATTTGTATAACATTTTTTCTCAATTCCAACATTTACAGAAGTTCATCAGACATGTTTGTCAGCATGGCGGCCATGTTTTTTTATGATATGCAGTGCTCAAAAATGACTTTAAAATTTCTTTATTTCCAAGAAATTTCTTTTCACTTCCAAGTTTAGACAAGGTCATCAGAAATTTTTTTCAGCATGGCGGCCATGTTTTTATGATATGCCAAGTGCGCAAAAACAACTTCAAAATTTTTTATTCTCATGAAATTTCTTGTTACAACCAAGTTAATGACAAGTTTAAGAAAAGGTCATCAAACATGTTTTTCAGCATGGCAGCCATGTTTTTATGATGTGCCAAGTGCACAAAAAGAACTTCAACTTTTTTATTTTCATGAAATTTCTTTTTACTTCCAAGTTAATGACAAGTTTAAGACAAGGTCATCAAACATGTTTTTCAGCATGGCAGCCATGTTTTTATGATGTGCCAAGTGCACAAAAACAACTTCAAAATTTTTATATTTTCATGAAATTTCTTTTTATTTCCAAGTTAAAGACAAGTTTTAGACAAGGTCATCAGACATGTTTTTCAGCATGGCGGCCATGTTTTTATGATACGCCAAGTGCACAAAAACAACTTCAATTTTTTTTTATTTTCATGAAATTTTTTTTTACTTCCAAGTTAATGACAAGTTATAGACAAGGTCATCAGAAATGTTTTTCAGCATGGCGGCCATGTTTTTATGATGTGCCAAGTGCACAAAAAGAACTTCAATTTTTTTATTTTCATGAAATTTCTTTTTACTTCCAAGTTAAAGACAAGTTTTAGACAAGGTCATCAGATATGTTTTTCAGCATGGCAGCCATGTTTTTATGATGCGCCAAGTGCACAAAAACAACCTCATTTTTTTTTTATTTTCATGAAATTTCTTTTTACTTCCAAGTTAAAGACAAGTTTTAGACAAGATCATCAGTCATGTTTTTCAGCATGGCGGCCATGTTTTTATGATATGCCAAGTGTGCAAAAACAACTTCAAAAAATTTTATTTTCATGAAATTTCTTTTTACTTCCAAGTTAAAGACAATGTCATCAGACATATTTGTCAGCATGGCAGCCATATTTTTATGATGCCCCAAGTGTGCAAAAACAACTTCAACATTTATTCTCAGGACTTTTCTTTTCACTTCCAAGTTTTAGAGAAGGTCATCAGACATGTTTTTCAGCATGGCAGCCATGATTTTATGATATGCCCAAGTGCACAAAAAGAACTTCCAAAATTGTTTATTTTCATGAAATTTCTTTTTACTTCCAAGTTTAAGACAAGTTTTAGACAAGGTCATCAGATATGTTTTTCAGCATGGCAGCCATGTTTTTATGATGCACCAAGTGCACAAAAACAACTTCAAAATTTTTAATTTTCATGAAATGTCTTTTTACTTCCACGTTACTGTGATTATGATGAATCGTTGTAATAAAATTGCATTTATAAAACTCTGTATTCTCTTACAATTGATATTCTCATGTAATATTAACATCCCATTCCCATTTTTACCAATTCTTTTTTAAGGGCTACGACCTCTTTTATCAGAGAAACATGCATATATTTTATTTACAATATTTTATTTATAATCATTGATATTTTAGTTTCTTTTTCATTAACAAGCGAAGAATCTCGTTATTTTAATAACGATTTCAATTTTATACGAGATTATACATGTGCACTTGTATGTTAGCATTTCCAGGTTTCAGTAGATCAAAGGCCCAGACTGTTTATCAACAATTAGGAAGGCATGTGTGTTAATTGATCTGGCACATGATGCCCTTGGGGGCAATTGATCTGGCACATGTTGCCCTTGGGGCATGGGTGTTTTACTGATGCTTATACTGTTTATCTTATACAAACAATTACCCTAGTGAATCTAGCACATGTTGCCCTTTGGGCATGGGTGTTTTACTGATGCTCACACTGTTTATCTTATACAAACAATTACCCTAGTGAATGGTCATTTGGTAAACATGTATACTGAAAATAACTTAGTTGAGACAACCAAATCAACCAATACCGTTTACTTATCTAACTACTTTGCATGGTTTTGACATGTGAAATTTTTTGGTTGGTTCTACTTTTTCATAAGTTCTTTTGTTTGCAAAACAAAATTTTGCCCCCCCCCCCCCCACACACACACTTAAATGAGTCAAATTGGTATATTAAATGGTGAGGCTGATACTAAGAGCTGGATCGCCCCTTGGCTTGGGAAGCTATATGCTTGTATATATATATATAAGTACATGCAGTTCTGTATAAGAATTCTTGCCGTTAGCTATTGAGTCTCTTTCTATCAATCTATAGTCTGTGGCAGGCCCGGTTGGTGAGACTGTGGCCGGAGTCAGACAGTCTAACAATCATTCCTCAGACTGAAGGTGTGGGTGCATTTCTGTGTACAGGTGGGTCCCCCGGTGGTGCACCTGGCGTACCGGGAGGTGGGAACCAGCACTGACCGGGCCGAGGAGGACGACCTCATTGACACCATCGACACCCTGCAGTATGACGAGATGGTGGCCCGCGCTACTGCTGCAGAGGAGGTCCTCCTTACCACCCGCGCACAAATGTTCATAGCAGAGGCTCGCCAAACCCTCAAAGACATGGAGACAGCATTCCTGACTTTAAAGTAAGATGCCATGCAGGCCTCTAAAATGAGAGTAAACATAATAAAACCAGATTAATATATTTGCTGCAAGCATACCTGGGTAACTAGGTAGCTTAAACAATTCAAAGTAACTAACATGACATAATAATAGACGCAACACTCGTTGTCTTATTTGCCTTATTTTTCGCCATGGCAAAACCAAAGGTATCAAAGGAGTACGAAAGCAAATCAAAGTGTATCAGGCGAAATTCTCTAAAGGACAGCGCTCGGACTTTCACGTACGACGATAA
The DNA here is from genome assembly GCA_936440205.1 of Lepidonotus clava. Classification (NCBI taxonomy): domain Eukaryota; kingdom Metazoa; phylum Annelida; class Polychaeta; order Phyllodocida; family Polynoidae; genus Lepidonotus; species Lepidonotus clava. The sequence goes on from OW387141.1 coordinate 21,432,497, forward strand.
GCAATAAACTAGAATGTACAGGATTTTGCCCACTCGCTGGCAACAGCCCCCAAATGCTGGTGCCTCCTTACCTTGGATACAAGTTCCTCTATATATCTATGATTGCGGGGACCAGCTACCCATGTCTTATTTACCGATGCTTCCGGTAAAATGGTCGTGGTGAGACCCGCCATTGGCAAAATCCGAGTGCAAAACCTGGCATAACCTCGCAAAACCCGCAGTCCTGCTCATCACGTGACAGGTGATGGCCATACTCATCTCAGAAAACATATATAATCCGATAGAATTGATCGATTTCCTATCTGATATGGATCGTACATGATGTTTGAGGTCCTATAACACCATCAATTGATCATTTCTATCGATATTTGAGCAAATAAGACCAGAAATCCGATCGTCACCCGACGCCGTGTTAACCGGGTCAAGTTACGCCCACCAGCCTCGCTTTCGATCCGAGAAGAAGGGATATGGGTCAATGTCTGAATATTCATCAACTTTGCAGACCTATTTCACCATGAAATCAGTCGATCTAACCTTACTTTTTGGTATGCACAGATAGATTTCGACCCATAGATAAGCATCCCACTGTCTCAGAATCGATAATAATGCGAAATAACGCGTCTAAACGCGTAAATGCATCGCACTATTTTCTCTGAATCCTTCGGTCTCCGCCCGGTGACAAGGCTCAGACCTCAGACGGCTGGGAGCAGTCGTCCCAGCCAGCTGGTTGTTACCGGGGGCTGCGCCTTCTCCGCCTGGATTACGGCGGTATCTGATGCTTTCAATATATATATTTTGGACGTCTGGATCCCCTTAAACGCATACAACGCATTGAAAACTCATGCGGGAACCATGCGTTCGTATTGAAGGGAAAACATTGGATCGATCGGACAGGGGGAGGCTTGACACTGTCAGACCGCTCGGAGCAGGCCTAAGTTACGCCGGGAGGCCTCCTCTTTGAGTCTTTCCAGACTCTACACCTGGATTACGGAAATATCTGATGCTTTCAATATATATTAATGAAATCAATGAGGACCTGTCGACGCATACTAACGCATGAAGGGGTCTAAAACATGCGTTCATATCGAAGGGAAAACATTGGATCGATCGGACATGAGGAGGCCTTCACACTGTCACTGCTGCCGGACCGTCAACATGGCGTCAACCCTTCGCCGGGTTCTCTCCCCATCACGCCTGCATCAATACTTTGAAATCAGAAAACCAGGATGACATTAAACGCATCAATTGTGGAGGATATACGCATTGAAACGCTTTGAGGATTCCAGGCCTTAAAGGTGGGTTCATATATTTTTTCCAGCATTTGAAATTATACCGTTGAAATAGGTTAGTCGAGACAGGCCTAAGCCCCCTCCGACACTGTCAATGGCGGCTCCGAAAGCAATTATTTATGATCCAAACATTACAAGATTTGAGAAATTGTCACTATAGTGTCATTTTTTCTTACCTACCATCAAAATATTAAATCTCAGTTCTAATATGTCTAGGCCCAAGTCACTGTCACTGTCTGAATCATTCCCATTCAATGTTAAAACATAGGCGTCACACTGTCAATAAGTTCTCCGGTGCTGTCAGGGTCAGTGTCTGACACAGATTCAAAGATTAAATGATTTATGAAATTGTCACTATAGTGTCATTTTTCGGACCTACCATCAAAATATTTTATTCATTAATATCTCTCCTTAGCGTCCTACATTTAATTCCAATGGGCGAAATTCTCATTTTATCAAATGATCAATCTCTTCAATCCCCTCCATCGGCCAACTTGTTATCTGTATCCCTCAACTGTTGTATCACTATTCATCCTATAGGGAATCGGACCAGAGGTCAGTTGTTGATGCGTATTGCCGCCTACATGAGGACATCGAGGCTCACATCCACGGTCTGGAGGCGCAGATGGAAAGTAATGTGCACGCGGTGCGTGGAGGGGCCTGGCTGAGCACGCTGACCCCTCTGAGCTGGCAGCGCCCTGAGCTGCCCGCCTTGTTGAGGTCCCCATCCCCTGTACTCGGCAGGCCCGGCCCCGCTGGAGACAACCTGCACCACACCACAGACACACAGGTGAGCAGGAACCCTGGATGTCTCCAGGATACTGCCCAATAGTTTACAATGGAACAGTTACAGAGATTTTTCTTATTCTTTTTCTTTTTTATTTCCTACGTTTTTTGCCCAGACAATTTCCCTTTTTCCAAATTCTCACGATTTCGGATAGCTTTATTTCCTATATTCTACCTGTAAACTAGCCAAGTTAAAAATGATTGCCATTTAATATGTTCACAACTCTTAAGTATAGACATTTTCAATAATTATTGCATAATTGTTGAATTTGTTAGTTTAAAATGATTGCCCAAATCCCATGTCTGAGATATGCAGAAAAAGGCAGATATAAATTAGATTCCAAGAGTTGATTATCCCTAGATATGATTTTCATCCTATCTTCCTTCCATGTATAACTAAAGGAGAAGGCTGCGGCGAGACCACCTTCCCATCACCCGTCAGCCCCATCTCACAGACCCTCATGTGCAGGACGGAGTCACAGCCCATCAAGGTCCAGCAATCACAGCGACACCCCGCGTCCACCGGGCCTCGCCACCTCTCAGGTAGGTCTGACTCGAGATGTTCAATCAGACGATGTCTGAACTAATCGACCAAAAATAATTTCTGTTAGAATTTTATGGCAGTGCTTTTTAAGGCTATTTTTCTGTAATTGTCAAGATTAGAGCCATAGAAAAATGTATACAACTCTCTATTGATAGGTTTTTGTGAGGTGATTGCCTACGATGCCTCCCAGTACTCACATCCGTTTACTGCAGCCGGTTTCTGGTGTTATAATGTATAACAAAATTGTATGCCGTTTTTTCTCTGTATTTACTGCATTATTTTCTGTAATTTACAGTACCCTATGGCTTCATCAAACTCAATTCTATTGTATTCATATACATCCATCCACGTTTGTCTCTAGTACAAAATTATTTACAGTAAAGTCCATACACTATTTCTTAACAGGCTCCTGTCGCTGTAAAACAAACAGGTACGACTAAAACTACTGATGCAGCCAGCGTTGTCGGCGTGTCAACAGATCAAAGCACCACGCCTCTCCTACCCTTAGTACAGGGTCAAGCCAACCCAATGGCACAACTCGCTGCTGGAGCTCTGGCCACACTGCCGGCCCTGGGGACCAGCAGGGCCGGTCCACTCAGCCAACTGCCACCCGGGGGTGCAGGCCCCATAGCCCAGCTGGGGGTCAGTGGTCCCAGCTCCATGGCCCACCTCAGCCCCCTGCTGCAGCCCATGATGATCTCCCTGGCCCGGATGAACCCCGTGCTGGCCCTCCAGCCGCAGCTGCTGCAGGCCACGGCCATGCAGCACCTCATGTCCATGCAGCAGGCTGGGCTGGTCCCACACCTGCCGCAGCCTGTTGCCACCCTGCCCCAGACAGCTCCGGCCAGCGGCGAAATGACCGCCAACACAGCACACACTGCCTACCCCGCCATGAACTCGATGCCACAAATGCCGCCTGCAGGCTTCCCGGGCCTGCTCAGTGCTGAGATGGGCTTTACCTTTGGCCATCATTCGGGGAAGTCAGAGGAAGGCCTACAGAAACAGGCAGCGGGTCTGACTGAAAACCTGAAACGTACGTCACGGCCCTCCTCCCCCAAAACTGCACTATCTCCCTTTCCACATGTGGTTGGACCTCCCACTCCTAATGTCTCTCCGTCTCCCTCGCCCACCCCGGCTAGGTCGCCCTCCCCGAAGGACCCGCCTGTGTCCTCAGCAGGGGCGCCAATCGTCACAGGAAAGGCAGAACAAGGAAGCCGCAGTTTACACTCCAAACCTGCAGCTGCTGAGATACAGGCTGTAAGTAACACCTCATCGAGAACAGCTGGCAATGCAGAAGTGACTGAGAGTGCCGTTAAAAGTAAAGAAATGTTAAAGGTGACCAGGAATGGAAAGACCGGTACGCAACCAGGATTGAAAAATGTTGTAAATCGTGGCGGTACTCCGCGATTAGCGGGTAATTCTCAGAAAGCCTCCACTGATTTACCTGCACAGGAGGACTGGGGAGACGATCTGCCGTACGACACTTCTGTCTTCAAATATCAGCAAACCAAAATGAGCAGATCTCTGTCTAGTGACAACTCTGGTTCAGAGCCAGTCAGAACCAAACGACCAGATGTGTCTGGCCCACCGAGGACTGCGTCCCCTTTACAAGGCTCTGTGTCCAGCCGTAATGTGTCGCCGGCCCCAGCCAACCAGACGAACGCCAAGCAGCCCAAACCGCTGCCCGTAGTCGCCAGCTCCATCGAGTCGGTGCCAGTGAATGTGGCCAGTCTCCCTAAGACGTCTGATGCCAACAGGGCCCACACTGGACAAGCGGCAGGTGGGTACTCTAGTATTGTGGACTGTCGACGTAGATCTAGAGATGCAATAAACAGCAAGTATCGTCAAAGTTGCCTTTTATTGATCCTTACTATTTTAGTGACATTTGGTGCCGCGATGATTTTCCCCCCATCTCTATTGAATATATTTAAATAATTTTTGTTCCCCCACACACTTAGCCACGTTCTCATCATTTTGAATATATTTAAATATATAATATTACGTCGTATCAGAATATCCCTTTGAGCGATTTAAGACACTCAAGGCCTTTTTCGAAACTGGTCCATAAACGCTTAATTTCAACCTAGTTGCAGATACATGTGTATGCCATTTTTCCTACTATTTTTAGGATTTCCTACTTTTTGGTGATTTTCGATTGGACAACCGATTTTCCTACATCACTTTCATATCTGTTTTAGCGTTATTGTGTATTAGTTTCAAACTATTCAAACTATATATATATATATAACTATTCAAATACGTATTCAGTGTCAGGAGCATATTGTTATTTTCAGAGAGAAAACTGCAGTACATTTAAAAAAGTTTTTTCTCTCCACAAGATATAATCCACTTGAGTGAGTGGTCCTCTTTGAACTCAGGTTCCAGTAGCTGTTTGTCTGGGCCATTTCATGTGTGGTCCAGATTGTGGTCAGGATAAGGCACAAGTTCCTTGACAGATAGGCTCCCATTATTTAAGATTGATTGCACTTTTTTTAAAATGCAAGATGTCTTTTTTGGCAATATGATAGCTGTGGTGGTTAACTGTTGTGGGGGCAATAAGAAGCATTGACATGAAATTGTGATGGTGCAAGAGATGTGTTTACAGTCTTACAACTCCTGTCTTACAAATGTTTTTTTTATAGCAAGTCCATCCTTCCAGTGGTGACTCAGTTAATAGTCTCGAATAGTCCCTATAATTAATTATTTGTGTTTATTAAAAGTATTTAGTAGGTTTATATACAAAAAAAAATCCCTCCTGGTTTGATCTATAATACGACGTCTTCTCTCCACAGTGTAAGGACTGTCGTAATATACCAATATCGTTCTTGTTCCTCTTAGTTGCTGTTCAAGGAAAAATTAGAAAAATTGTTCTCTTCTGTTTCATCTGTCAAGAGTGGTATCTCTTTAGCTGTTTATAAAATAAAAGTAGAATAAATGTTTCCTACTTTTCAGCTGTCCGGAGTGTTATCTTTATAATTGTGTTCATAAACCGAAAATGGTTAATCCTCCGGCCTCGCTGTCGGGGCCGTCGCCTCCGGTCAAGCCCGGAGTGTTGTCTTGGTCATTTAGGCGGGAAACGCCATTGAATGATACCACCACCAGCGGAAACAAGATCGCCAATTTCGACCTGCTTCCGGTTGGCAATACATTCCCTATATAATGCCTATACCAGTAATTGACCATTGAAATAGCATTAGCTGAGATCGGGATGGAGATTGACAGCGGTCAAACTGAATGACATCGACGCCTCAGCATTCGAAGGCCTATAGCGTTCGTGATGTGTCGTGTAGTGTGGAATAAATTATGTTAATGAGCGTGAAGACGCCGAGCATGGCGGCCCCGGCCTCCGATCGGAAACTAGGTCGGGCTTGCTCGCCTATTTCGCGCACGTTTCAGTCGACTTAACGCACTATAGAGGTTCATGTCGATCTTTTATTGATGATGCCGATATGTTGGGAAGCTATATATCGATATAAACCCAGAAAATCTCATTTCTTTGCAGACTATGTTTCATGCGTATCCCCTTCCGGGACGAAGCGCATCACGCGCATTGACCCTGTCAGCCTGTACTCAGGCAGAGGCCAACATGGCGCGACCCGGTGAACACGTGTGTAGGTCTTCTCCGCGAATGACCGCCTTTTACGCCTTAAATCGGCATCGTCAAAGCAATATGGAGTATATCTCATGGATTATTGATATTCAGAGGCGGTCAGGGTCGATATAAAATGAAGAATTATATCGATATTGACCATCGGCATCGGAGAAAAGGTTGGTGTCCTCCGCGTGTAGGTGAACGATAATAGAGGAGAATGGCGGGCGTCTTCACTCGCGCTGGTATTTGCATCTTTTTGTTTAATTCGATCAATAATTCGTTCGATAATTCGTATCTTCATCCCCATATTTCATCAACAATTACTATTATTTATAGAAAAAAAGACAAATAAGCCGGAGCTCTTTCGGTTTTCTAACCGACACTTTTCTTCTATAATTCCACCTGTGTCCTTGTGTGGAAATAGCAATACCGACTAAAAATGTAAAATCGATTTTCAATTATTTGAATAGGCCTGTGAGATGCGCCTATCCAAGTGCTTTTTGGTGTTCCAAACAGAATTAAAATCGGACTTGGCATTCATTAGATATTGCTAAAAATATGAGCGTAATAGTTAAGTTTTTTTGCATTACATGTACATTGAAATACTGGTAAACCTTTGAGCCCATTTTTACACTATTTTTCATCTTTAGGGTTAATTTCATGCTTAAATCCGCGGATCTTAGCCTAATGACATACCTGTATATCATACACCATTAAAAAGAGCATGTATTTCCGCGGATCTCACTAGTTTTGCCCTATTCATTAACATCAAAATTATTAGTCAAAGTCTGAAAATATTGGTCAGGAGCTTGAAGTCAAAATTTTGAAAAAAGTGGCCCATGATGGGCAAATCCCAATTAATAGAAATATCATGTCATCTCTTAAAATAGTTGTGCATAAAATTATCAAATAAAGTCCGATTTTGATAAAACTTTAGTTTTCCATGCTGAAAGGTCTCCTTTTTCTTCTGGTATTATTGTTTTTTCTCTGCTATTAAAAGGACAAAAGTTATTATAGAATTCCTGTGGTCAGACCAATAATTTACTGAATTTCATGGTTTGTACCTAGATTTTTCAAAGATTGTGGTATTACTAGTGGAACAGTCTCTTTACATTCATCACAGCATGGCTTAGTCAGAAAAATGTGTACTGGTCATATGGCTGCTGAACTTGAAATACAGATATGAGTCTAATTGATTGAGGGCAAGTTCGCTCTAAGTTCTTTTGACCATTTTTATTGTAGGAAATGACAAGTTGAAAACGGCTGTGACCAAAACTACAAAACCTGTGACAACAACAGTGGCCCCCAAGTTGAACAGTACACGACCAAACAGAGAGAACGAGCCCCGGGCCAGTAAGTTAGCCAGTGAACCAGCTCCTGCAGTGTGCAGACTTTCATTAAATAATTGTATCTTTAAACTTTATGTATACTTCCTGAGATGCCGCTTTTTCTTTGTTAGTGAATTTCATGATTTTTCTTTATGGTGCAGTAGCCTATTCTATTGTAATGAAATGAAGATCAGGGTCACCAAAGTTTTCCTTTTGGATGTTCTGCATTGTATAAAATCAAGTATTTTATCCCTTCTTCTTCATATTATCATTAGGTCAAGTTATTTCTTTTGTGTGTGACACTTATCTCTTGATGGACCAGGGATCTTGATACTTGTCAATCACTGTTACTGCCAGACACTTGGTCACCTGCCTTCTCATTGGATATTTGTCAGTGAGAGGGAATGGCAGCACTGCTGTGGGCAGGGCCTATTTACCCTGATTGACCAGTGGATCACCTGTCGATGAGACGTCTGACCCCTCTTATCTATAGTACCACTGCTTACAGTACTGACTACCCCCGGTTTATCGGTCTTGTTGATATAGATAACGCGTTTTTGTTAATAAACGATTTTGAAGATGTGGCATTATTTCTGCAGTTTGTGTATAATCAAATTTTAAGGTTTTACTTTTTTTTCAGGCCAGCTAGAAGACTTTACAATGACCACAAAGTCAACACAGAAAGGTGAGCGGTTTTAGAAAAGTTCAGAATTAATGCCCTTTAGTTTATCGTGTACATGTATATAACAAAGTAGTTCAGTAATATGTTAACAAGAAACACCTAATGATATCTTTAATCGAGTGGTACGTGGTGTGTTGTTTGTCTTTACACTATTAGAAAATTTCAGAAACTGTTAGGTTGAGTACATTGTTATTGAACTGTAAACATTGATAGTGTAGCTCTTGTGAAAGTGAAGTGTCAAATAAAACCTGAGAATTAGAACCAGATTTAACAAAAAGCTTTTGCAAAGACTAACATTGATTAAACTGTTTCTAATATGGGTGGCTTGCGAGTGGGAACTAACAGTGTGTGTGTGTGACTCGTACTCTGGTCCTCCCTGTAGAGGTCGCCACGCACAGCGGACGAACTGCTAGCCTGTCCGACTTCGGAGCCCTGGAGGAGGACTTCCCGGAGCCATATGCTGACGACGAGTGGCAAGAGGCAAGAAATATACTTGTAATCAGCCGAATGTTTCAGCAGGTGCCTTGTTAGGATAGAAGATTTCATTTGTGTTCATGTGCCTTGTTTGTATAGTGAGGTTGACCTTTCTATATTGTATGGACACTTATCATCTTTGCTTGAAGACTCCAGTTATTTGAGTTCATGTTTTCTCGTGTTGTTTCTTTTTTGCTTCACAAGATGTTATTTTCGAGCATGAATAAAAGATTTGTCCTTGTGTAACCAGCTGTTCTGTATATAAACACATCCGATATACATGCGAATCATATTAGCATACTTCAGAGCGTTTTTGTATTCTACCACTTGTGGGGGCGTTTTTAGGGGTATTCTAGGCAAGATTTCAGTAAAATTTAAAATACTACAATTTTCTACCTTAATCGTTTTTCCTGTACCTGTATCATTCTACTTTTACGGAACTGAAACTCTTACTGCATTTGAAATCAAGGGCAATAAGGGGTCGTCCATAAATGACGTCATGCGCCCGGGAGGGGGGGGTCCAGTCCCCTATACATTCCTATAGTAAAAGCATGACGAAGGGGGGGAGGGGGGGGGTCAAAAAAAGGTCAAAAATAGCATGACGTCATTTATGGACGGCCCCTAAAAGAAACAAACTTACAGATTTGACTCTAAAATTAAACTTTTTTCAAGTCCTAGGTAAAGGAATTTCCAAATGAGCTGTTTTTCCCTACCAAATCTGCAGGGTTCATAAGAGACAAGAAATCATGGAAAACCTCGAAAATTGTGCCGGTCATTTGATTTGAAACATGGTAAAAACTCATTGCATTTGATTCAAGAAGCTCATGAGACTACTTAATTTTCTTCAGAAATTGATTACTGTTACAGTGTTAGTTCTCTTGTGTTATTTTACCCGGTTTAATTTCAGAGCAAGCGAAAAAAGAAAGCCAAGTTGAAAGTCCAGCCTACTGATGAAAAGGAAAAGGCCAGCAACTTTGATAAGCTTATTGTCCATATGGAGGCTAAGTTCCCGCAACTCTCCAGGTAAACTATAATCTGTTGGCAATTTTGAAATGGACGAATATGTTCATTTTCCCTACGACAAATATGTAGCTTTTATGATTCGACTATCTGTATTTACGAATTCAAGGCACCGGAATTTAGATTCTGCAACCGATTTTCTTTCTGCAATGCCTTAAAGTTTATTTTAAGGGTAGATTTAAGCAGTTAAAGTGCATACAATATCAGGACTATTACTGAAGGTTATTTTCCTCCTGTCTGCGTCTAGGGAAAAAGCAGGAAAGTGTCCTACTTGTTAATCACCTGGGAGATGGGATCAATTAAAAGTTTTAAAAAGGCCTTGAATAGGGATTGTTCATTGACAGCGGTCGGAAATGGGTTCAGTCGGACCCCAAACTGCCTGTCATGTTGATTACATGGTCACTGGGGATATGCCTGATTAGTCAGGTCATAGGTCACAGTGACCGCCTGTCACAGCATCCCACCTTTGTATATGTGACTGGGACTAGTCCGGCCCTTCAAGCTTGCACCGGTATTTGGCCTCACATACCCTATTGAATCATTTGAGAAGGGAAAAAAGATTTGAAAGATACATGGTAATAGGATGAGAGCGCCGTGTATGTTCTAACGTCTGCTGTTTGCACATCTGCGCCAGGCCTGAGGTGATCAAGGTGGTCGAAGAGGTCCGTCAGCGGCGTGGTAGTCTTAAGGGCGTCAAGGCTACAGAGCTCGTAGCTGATGCACAAGAAGTTGTCAAGGTGAGCAGGACCCATTCCACTATACACTATTGTTTGTCTTTGATATGCTTAGCTAATAGGTAGTTTTAGCAACTCGGACACACCCCATAACGCAAACGTCTTTTATCACGGCTATACAAATTGATTTTTCAAAATATACATTAGAAGCATACAGGATGAGCTTCAGTTCATAAGGCCAAAAAAAAGAGAATAGCATTTCCGGTAGTGGAAAAAATTCGGGTAGGTAGGTTCATTTTTCAAAATGTATTTTTCAACTCATGCAAATAGACTCAGTGTTTTAGAAAATTTTGAATTCACACCAGACACCATCTACAATATTTCTAGCATTTAAATTACATCTTTTGGTCAAATATATGCTCCTTCTTATCCTTTGAGTAAATCTTTGAATTTTATTTTAATGTTTTTAGAAAAATTCTTTCCCAAAAAGTTGGGGTGGGCTAAGATATTAGGGTGGGCTGGGTTACCTGAAAACAGCAATTTTTTAGACCTAGTTTCGTATTGCGAGTCTGAGATATGTTAACATATCGAGATACAGAAGGTCTTGTAAAGCTAGGCAACTGAAATTTTAATTTCACGCAATACATCTATATACCATCCTAAAATTGAGATAAGACATGATGACATTCCAATTAAAAGCAAATTTTCATGTTTGACTAGTTGTGTCCACCATCCGCTCCTTAGAGGTCCCCGCGACTACCGCACTGAATAAACTGAAAAATGCTATATTTCTATTTCAAAATGCTGTAATTGGAAAAAAAAAGAAAATTGTGGATTTTACACTATAATAACCTATTACCCCGGTTCCTCTCTTTTAAACCCTTTGTTTCTATTCAGGTCCAACTAGAATCATATTAAGAAGTTTTCACACCATCAGTAAACTCTTGAAGTGTATTTTTGACTTGCAGCGACTGAAGTCCAATCCGACGGAACATCTGCTGTACAAGACGTCGATCTGTGAGTACTGGAAGGTGGGCACGTGTATCAGCGGCAGCCAGTGTCTGTACGCGCACGGCAAGGCTGAGCTGAGGCCCCCGCCCAAACACATCCTCTGCATGTACTGGAAGAAGGACGGCCAGTGTCCACGCGGAAGCAAGGTCGGTTTCCCCTTATCCTTATCGGCGTGTGTCAACATTGTCAAACTTGCGATGAAACACCAAAGCTATATGCTAAAAAGTTATATAACGTCTGTGTGAAATCAGTTCAATTCTCAAGAAGTGAAAGTATTTGTTCCTAAGGTTTATAGAGAGCAGAAAGATGAAAAGCAGTATATGTACTGTTGAATATTCTGCACAGCTTAACCCCATCGAGTTTTTGCCGGACATGTCCGACGTTTTTAAGGATCATGTCCGGCACATGTCTGACATGAAGGCTGAGGGAAAATATGAAAAAAGTTGTACATATTGCTTATATTTTCCGAAAGGATTATGTCTATACCGATTTGAACCTAATGGACGTCAGACACAATGTCCGGCTCTTCCAAGTTTCACGTATTTCACGTACACTGCTGTTTGTTGTTTCAGTGTATCTTTGCCCATGGTGAGCGTGAGTTGACGAGTTCCCCGAAGATCGGGGGTGGCAGGCGGGTGTTGAAGGAGGTACAGGAGCAGAAGGAGGCCCCGGCCGATGGGAGTTGGGCCTCAGTGCTCGGGGCCAGCCACGCCCCCAGCAGACACAGCCCTGCACCCGCCTTGTACATAGTAAGATTCCTGGTCTCAAATACTCTTTAGGAACCTTCAGTTGAAACTTTACAACGTTTCCCAATGCTTAACTCAACACACAGCAACTTTAAAACCATTTCTCCATGTTTACAACAGCTCCTATTCATTTAAAGTTATTCAAAGTTAGCTCTTATTTCTCAAGTAACTCTTACTTCAGTTCATGTCTTATTTTCTTATTTGTAACACAGCCATTAGACCCTGAGGACTGTAATGACGAAAGAGTCGTGTGTGTCATATGCTGTGACAGAATCTCGCCATCAACGAGTAAGAGTCTGGAGTGTGGTCACGAGTTTCATGATAACGTAAGTTGACTGAGCTTGCCGCTTTAGTAGTGCCTATATCTAGAAAATGATATGTAATATACATGTACTATAATCTAGTTTTATGATAATATCCTATCTTTTCAACAACTTGCGTGATGCTGTTGTCAGCTATAGAAGTTGTATTTAATGATTTCAGGCATCATACCGTTCCTTTATTTTAAAGGAAATTCCTTTAAATTCCTTTATTTTTGTGAAAATAGGCAAAATTCCTTTATTTTCCTTTATTTTCATGAAAAATTCCTTTGAATTCCTTTATTTTTTTGTTGCGTTGGTATATACAACTATTGATGGTGTAGGTATTAGTGACCAACGCAACCAAGGTATAGGTCCGTTTTTGAAGTGGGTCTATTGTTGTGGACCAGTGGACCGTGTAATTGTTTAATTGGTGTGCCCTCTCTGACCCCCAGTGGTGGTCAGACTGTGGGGCCTCCACTCAGTGTCTTCTCATTGGTCACTGGTGGTAGAGGTAGGAGGGGTAGGGGTGTACACTCATTGGTCAATAGGACTCCCTCCTGCACCACTGTCCGTGCGCTCAATCAGCCGTGACCCAGGGGGAGAGTGGTGCCGGCCGCAGGTGGGCCTGGGACTAGGCAGGTGACCACTCATTGGTCAAGCCGATTGACCAATAGGACTGCCCTCCTAAACCACCGTCCGTGCGCCCAATCAACCATGACGAGCCGTACAGCCAAGTGGTGGCTGGCAGGGGAGTAGTCTGTTCCCTCTGACCCCGCTGGCTAGCTATGAGTCAGGGACAGAACTCGCTCAAGGGGGGGGGGGGGGCTGCCGGGACCGGTCAGCCGTCACTCTCCGACCAGATTATAGGTTCTGGGACCAGCCGGGCCTCCACCGCTGGACCCAGGCCGGCACTGTGTGTGTGTGTGGGGGGGGGGGGGGGGTCTGGGACGGCCAACGCAACATCGGCCAGTTTCTGGCCGACAATCTTCAGATTTCTAGTTTCTAGAGTAAGGAAATATCACATTACCTCGTAAAATGCATGGACTTCCATATAAATAGCGATAAAATTACAAAATTTTCTAGCCGTCGATCGATCCAGGTCGACGTGTCAATCGGCATGATCAACGTGAGTCAACGTGGGTCAACACGGTGCTGCACAAAAAAAATCAACAGGAAGGCAGTCCTGTTACAATATTATTTGCCATATTTCTCTAAAAGTTCTCTAAATGTTCCTTTAAAATTCCTTATTTTTTCCTAGAAATCCCTGCAAATTCCTTTGTTTTTATGAAAAAGAACTTCCTTTAAATTCCTTTATTTTTTTGGGAGGGCGGTATAATGCCTGTGATTTTGAAACCAAACCGGAAGATTTACATCGTAACCGATTATGGTTGATACAACAACCAAAAAACGCATTTCTGTGGGAAAAGAACTATATGGCCGACCATTCTTACCTTGTGTTTCAGTGTATCCGGAGGTGGATTGAGGGTGAGGAACGGACGTGCCCAACATGTCGAAGCCACGCCCTCCTCGTAGAGGACTACCCCATGCTGGACCGCCTCTGATGCCTTGGTGACAGCTAGGCTAACAAAACTGAGATATGTCGGTAGAAAAGCAACCTAAAGGACTCTGCCAGACAGAAAAACTTTTATAATACTCAATCCTACAGCTGTGTATCCTAATGATATTCTATTTTCTTAATCTCAACTTTAATCATCCATTAGCTGTAGTTAAAGATACTGCTCACTTCGCAAAAATGAGATACTGTCATCAAAATGTAGCAGGATGCCGTCAGTCCCTCACTTATCAGCTAGATGTTTTCTTGGATTCCTGAGTGTCAAGTGTCCAACATGGTCATTGGGCACATTGTGTTTACAGATGACGACTGGGGAGACCTTTCTCTATGCAAATACATACAAGTGCTACTTTTAAGGGGGACCATTGCTTTTATTGTATTGGTTACAACTTATGCAGTTGCAATTCAACAGTAAATATCGATTGTTAGCAAGTGCCAGCATCTCGGTTCTTCTGTAATTTTTGCAACGAATTTAAGAAAATATCGCAGTACCACAACTCAGACCACATGTTAACGTGTTCCTTTATAATGTTACATTCCAATTTAGATTTTATATCTTTTTGTTGAATGGCTACACCAGGTCTGGCCTATCAGTTCTATAGTTTGGTTTATAAGAGTAACATTCAATCTTCCTTTATTAATTGACTGATTTTCATGTCAGTAAATTTTCGAAATTTAAGCTTTCTTTAGTCTTTACACTAGCTTCATATTGGAGTATTTTTCAATCACTCTGAATTCTAGACAAATTACATGGCAAGATCTTTTATTGCTGTCTGTATTAAAAGTGATCTCCCTGTCCTTACTCATTAAGTTGTGTGTGGCCTCCTATCATGTCTCAAAGACCCTTTTGTGGGATACGTCATGCGTCCGTTTAACCATTAGCAACATTGTTGGCTTAGCACATACTCAACAATTTTATTGGTGCTGATGAGACGATTCACATTGTCTTATCACAAATATAAGTTCATTTAGTTTGAAATAAAGAACATACCAAAGAGATTATTTTAAGAAATGTGAGTTTAGTTATTTCTTGATTATTCTAGAAGTAAGAACCATATTTATTAGAGAGAAAACGTTCAGAAAATTGCAGTACTTGTAAAAAAAAAAGTGTTTTCTCTACACAAAATATAATCTGCTACGCGAGTGGTCCTCATTCAACTTTGGTTCCAGTAGCTGTTTGGCTGGGCCATTATGTAGGTGGTTCAGATTGTGGTCAGGATAAGGCACAAGTTCCTTGATGCTTGGCTCCCATTATGAAAATTGAATGTACTTCTTTGTAAATGTGAGATGTCTTTTTTGGCAATATGATAGCTGTGTTGGTTAACTGGTCAGGGCAATGAGAAGCATGACATGTCATTGTGATGGTGCAACAGATGTGAGTCATCAAAAGGTTTACAGCTTTACATCTCCTGTCTCATGCGATGGCTTGGCGACCCACATTTCATGGGAACTCTGTTAAACCTACAATCTTCACCATATATTTGGTTTTCAAATGCCAACGTCTCCAATATCCGAATCTAATCCCGGCATTTTCACTATATTTCAATGGCAACTTCTGCTTAAATGACTAACATACCACTCCCAGCTTGACTGGAGGCGAAGGCATCGAGAGAGATGCCTGAGAAAGTCAGGGTTTCAGGGAAAACAGTTTCTTCACTACATGAATAATCAGTTTTACTTATTTTCCCTATTGAAACCAATGGTTAAGTCTCGAATTTGTAAAGGGCAATATCTTCTATGAAAGACTGAATATCAATTTTCTTTTCTATATAATTATATGAACTATATATGATAGGTAAGGTATCAGGCCTTATCTCCGCCATTACCTTTGGTGACAACTCCTTGGATAACACTGATAAGACTAGGGGTAGGGAAGGCGGGAAATACTTAAGCAACGAAAAACCACTTAACCAATTGTTTGAGCTATAAACATTTAGCAATATTATATTGTTACGTATGCAATGAATAACATGTTAACAGGAAGTTGTTAGCAATGTCTGATAATTCAAAATGTTGAAAAAACGATTCCTTAACCATTGTGTCTATGGGGCTGTATTCACCAACGTTCACACCTGACTGCAGCGCCACCTACAGCAAGTGCCCAGGTATCCGAATCCGGGAATAGTAAAGATATCTTATAGTTCATTTAAAATCATGTTGAACAGCATTGTGTACCTTTAATAAGGGCAGGGGGCTTCCTTGGCATACCAGGTGTCACCGCTCTACAGTAGATGGTGGTATGCTACAAAGTTCCATACTTGCCGACAGATTCTAAAATAATTTTCATTTTTTCAGGCCTAAGGCCCCCTAAAAAGTTTTGTGTTGAGGTTTCTCGCCCGACCCTATAATTTTGCCGCCACCCTTTAGTTTTTTTGTTCCAATAAAATATTGGGGAAAATTATTAAAATGAGACTAAAACAAGTAAATGACCATTAAATTACCTGAATTATCGGGTGAATTATCGAGGTCAGGGGCATGTGGTGGTGTGGGAGGGGGAAGATGGCGTTGATAAGTAGCAACGAAGGATCAGAATTTTAAATGTAGTCAATCTTGACAAAATTAGCATCAGGGCCTATATACAAAATTAGCATCAGGGCCTATATGACTGAAAGTAGAGGACATGAGAAATTCATAACTGATTGGATCAACCTTATGCACACCTCCCGGGAGGTCGAGTCAACACTATGCGAGAAATTCGCGCACCTCGAGGCGTGAAAACCAACGGGAAGTGTTGCCTTAGCTCCCGGGAGATGTGGGGTGCAGTCACCTGGCAATCAAAGTTTTCATCGACAGATCTCGAAAAATACAGATGTCAAGCCCCCAAATTTGGACTGGGCGAACCTCTGATACCCATAAGATCATACTGAATAGCTTTTTTGAATCCTGAAATTACGTAAATGCATCAAATTTGAGGTTGCAAATAGGTGGTGGTGATGGCCATCCCGCTGCCAAGTGTGCAACTTCCTGAGGAGGCTGACACTGTCACAGACCGGGAGCTCCCGGCGAACAACCACCAAAGTTGACATTCTCACGTGAGATCTAGCCCATATTTGCTCATATTTCACAAATGCGTTGTAAATTCTCAGGAGATATGGCGACATGAATATGGGCCCCATATGCAGGGATGTCAGTTGGGGAGAGTGAAAAATTCGGAAATAGCCTTAAGAAAATCTGAACGTGTCCCAAAATGATGTGAAATGGATTTATAATAACACATTTTGAAACAGACTTTTTGGATGCTAGGGTGAAAAAATCGGAAATCCGACAAAAATCGGGAAACTTACATCCCTGCATATGGATTTAGTATGGCGCGAAATGCCGATGTCTTTATCAGTTTGTACAATGTGTTCAATTGTGGAGGACGACCACACGCTCCGCGACCAAGCCAGCCCACCGGCGGTCTGATACCCCCTGATAAATGACCAAATACGGGCATGCATCAATCTCCAACCTGCTGACTTGGTGACCTAGATATCATAGGAAGGTTATGTTAAACCTACAATCTTCACCGTATATTTGGTTTGGCTCTGACAACAGGTCCAGAATCTGAATCTGGTACCTGAGATTTCCACTGTATGTCAATGGCGACATCTGCCTAAATGACCAAGTCAACACTCCGGGGTTGACCGATCCTGATGGGATTGGGACAGCGATCCCAGAGAAAAAAAACACCTTTGGATAAAAAGAAATTCTGACCTACCAACTCTACTTTTTGGACACATGATTTTTGTTTTAAAGGGGTAGTTTAATGTCTGGCCAACCTTCCAGATTGAAGACACATGAAACAATGATTATTTTTATTTGCATATGGCGTGTATATCCCTACTCTATTCTTAAATATATCATTGACAGAGTAATTTAGGAAAATCAGCCATGTAAACCAAAATTACTAAAAAAAAATATCCGGACGGAAAAGCGTGAACGTAGGCACCATTTATTGAGATACAGTGCCATCATGATCATACATGAAAATATTTTTTCCCTACAGGCTGATACAGGGTTCCCACTGATTCTTGAAAATCAATTAAAAACATCTTTCAAACCAAGGTTTGATAATATTTAGCTTTACTAATAGTGTATAAGGACACAATTCTGGCCATATAGTTTTATGCAAAGTCAGTGATATTGTACTTGCTCAAAATTGCTCGAAAAGTTGCAGAACCTTTGCCTCAAATTTTTTTATTGATGCTTTTCCTCGTCATGAATTACAAATGGGTCTAGAAAGATTGTTTGCAGTTTTTATTATATATAGAAAACAAATATTTCAATATTTCCATTTCATCTTTTAAAGTATGAATATCAACTGTAATAATTTAACTGCATACACTTTGACAAAACATTTTTCTCCGCTTTTTCCAGTTTTTTAGTCCATATTTTATGTTAAATGAAGGGATCATGATATAATGTTAAAAATGTGTAACTTTGACAAGTGATGGTGGGATGATCTCAGCTAGGGTGAAGGGTCACCCTTACGGCGCCCTGCAGGTGCCAGCAACCACTCGGTCTCCCCAGGTCCAGACTAGTCGCACGAGTGGGTAAAGAGCAGACGCCGCCAACAGGTCCTCCTAACTGCCAAGTGTCAATGTAGCATTCAGCGGGCAGGGGTCTACACCTTGGGACTGTCCAGAGAGGACAGGGAGCTGAGAACGTTGTCCATGTTAGTCTGCCAGTAGAGCAGGCTCTCACGCAGCATCTGCCACTGCTGCTTGCCGAAGGTGCGGTGTGTGGTGGACAGCACCATCACCTTACGACACGTCTGGTCCATCTTGGCCCGCACTGCCTTCGTCCGCACCACTGAAAACACAAGGTCTTACACTGAGATACCTGCTTGGTGTACAGTTGACTGGCAAAGAGACTCATGTATGTTTAATGATTAATTGAAAATTAAAGATTGACAAGTGGTCTCGGGGATGTGCTGCATTTAGGGGGCATGCACTTAAAACCATGAAATGTATGATAGCGCATTATACATCATATGAAAGGTCGAATTTTCTTCTATTCCATGGTATATCTAGAAATATACTCATTTTTGGACTACTTCTGTAGTCCTGAGTACCTTTTTGGATGGAACGTAAATGGAAACGTAAATAAACGTTATTCAAATTGCTGGTAGTTAAACGCATGTCAAGAAGGAACTGACCGTCGATGACGAAGGACTCGACATCGTCCTCTTCAATACCCATCTCCCTCTGTATGGTGTCAAAGTCGATCTCCTTCTGGGTCTCGGCCATCTGCATGAAGGTCAGCAGGCGCATCTTCTGCGTGTTGGCGTCATGCGATAGACCTGTCGGCAAACAATACAACAATCACTGCGTGTCCACATAGACGTCTGGACTGGACCAAGCTCACTCTAAACGTTTCACCCCATTATCTATTTTGAAGTTAGACAAATCCAATTTTGGTGACTAAGATAGGATACG
Source organism: Lepidonotus clava (assembly GCA_936440205.1). Lineage (NCBI taxonomy): Eukaryota > Metazoa > Annelida > Polychaeta > Phyllodocida > Polynoidae > Lepidonotus > Lepidonotus clava. The sequence goes on from OW387141.1 coordinate 21,451,938, forward strand.
CATCAAGAAACGGTACTGCCCTGGCCGGCCACGTCTCAGTGGAGACAAGTAAGTATTTACGTTTATACTTTGCTTTATTATGTTTTCCTCAAATAACACCTTTACGCAAAAAGCACTCAAACCACTTTACTATAGATATTACAGGGAGCAATTCACTGATGTTAAGAATCCAGCTTGTCGGAATAGTTTTCACCCATTTACATCGTGTTGATGAATGATCTCCCGGTATTCTGACACTGTACCACACGAGCAGAGCAAACCATGACTTACCTATCGTGTTGATGAAGTCTCGGTGTGTGTTGTAGAACTGCATGTATTGTTCCAGTTTACCCGATACAAAAATGGTCAACAGCTGAAAGGAGAACAGAACCAAGGAATGTATTAAAGCAAAGTATATCACAGTGTCCTACTTCTTTTATCTGTCATTCTTACGTAAACTTAATCAATTGGTTTTACAAATGTACGATTTTACGTGTAACATAGCTTTAGCTGTATCAGGGTGCTTATCGACTGCAAATCTTATAACTAGATTTTCGGATTCTGCCGTACCGAAGGAGGCGGGCGGTGACAGGAAATTTCAATGGCTGCGCAATAATTATAACAAGTACCATTTCAATACTAAATATGTGCCTGGAGATTGTCAGAAGTTAGAGAGTGGAACCTTCTTTGTCAATCTCCATGCATTCCTATGGCAAAAAGATTTGCTGTGTGTGGAGAGTGATGAGCTGGCTCCTTTACTATAGGAAATTCCTATTCCCATTTTCTGACAAAAAACTTATGGATTCTTCTCTAAATTACAAGAAAACGACATATTTTAGAATTTTGAAACCAAACTACCGTATACTAGAAACAGAACTACTAAAATACATATAGTTTGAAGATTATAATGCTGACATTACTGAGAACAGTGGAACGAAAAATTTGTCACAAAATTGTAACAACTTTTCTGGTCCCCATTGAAATGCCTTGAATCAGCCTGGGCAAAAAGGAGTGTAGAGAAGGTCAGCAGCCTAAGGCCCGCCTCCCAAAAAGTGAAATAACTTCGAAATTAATTTGAAATGCTAGGCAACTTGATAAACTGTCTCAAAGCAATTCAAAATTTTAAGACTTAATTCCCAAAAATCAGCCATAATTTTTCAAGGCCTTAATTCAGAAAAATCGAACTACGACCTTGTCATATTTTTAAAGGTAAGCACCTATATTTAAAGGGCAGTTGAAATTAGAAACCATTCGGCGCATGGCCTTACATCATGGATAGGCTCTCCCTCGAGGAACTTGACTGGTTTGAGGGTGAGGAGATGGTCCATGAGGTAGGTGGTGGGGTCGCTGAGGCACGTCACAATACAGCGGTGTGCGTCGTCGCGGGCCTGGGAGGCGTTCTCCTCTGTGTATGTCCCAAGCAGCTCAATCATCACCTTGGTCGCCTTATCTCTGAAATAACGATTCTTTGGTTAGAAAGTGCAATTAAGTTCATGACAGGTTATTCAATCCATGTCTTATTGCTTTGTATATACACCGATCTGTGCTCTATTTTGGTCTAACTCAATAGTCTTTTCCCGACCTCGCGCCTCCGTCACGCTTCAGTGAAGGCTGGACAAACAAACCCACATGGTGGGGGAGGCGCGACTCCTGATTGGTGGAGGGTTATTACATAATGATGATAAGGCCTCTGGGCACCCTTCCCATTGGCTAATGATTAAATCCAAACTTTTAATCTTGCAAAATGTTTTTATAATATGAGACAACCATCCACAGCCATGTTCTGTATATCAATAAAAAGATCAGATTCTGAACTACATGGCCATTGTTATAAGATTTTTCAAACTTTTGTAGCTAAAAAGATATAGGTAGTTAAATATAGCCAATTTAAACATGCTCAAAGAGAGAAAACCCCCAAGCTTGTCTGGGTAGTCCTTCTTTGGTTGAGTCCGACACTAGGTGGCGTGGTCCGGAAAATACTTTATTAACTGGACACGGAATGGGTGCTAGCATGAAAGTAGTCTTCACACAGCTGTGTATGTGCTTACATTTGGTGGCACTCCAGGAAGGCTTCGTGCAGGTTCCTCAGCAGGTTCTGTACCTTAGTGGGGCTGGCGTCCCACTGTACCATCCATTTCTTGACCTGCAAGACAAGTGAACAATGTTAGCATTCTGTTTGGAAGTGATTCTAAAATGTGGTCACCAGAGGGACACCAAGATAAAGATTCGGGTAGTCCACAAGCATTTTGTGATAGTTCACATTGTTTTTTTTAAACATGACGTGTCTGTGATCAATAAATGAACACGTTTTATTGCCTTTTAAATTCAGGCTTCAGTATTGTTTACTGTTTCCGGAAAGTTAACTAGTCTCATGGACCATAAAAATGTAAGGCCTAGTCACTGACAATAATTTTCTGGTCGTCAATGACATGAAAAGACGCACATTTTCTGGCCTAAAGACGGTAAGCTGGAAGTATCCAATGAATCTTTTTGGGGGTAATATTTGAAATTCAGAGCGATATACCATGGAATTTTACTTTCCACTTTCCTATCATCAAAATTGTAACTGCCCAACATTTGATTTTACGTTTATATTTGTCCGTACTTTGTTCCCATCCGAAAGTGTTCCGAGAGATGACCATATTCCTAAATTTTAGAACCCGGAAATCAAGAAACCTGGAAACAAAATTCCTTGTTTTGGGCAAATATCCGTTTTCCCTGTTTATTCCCTGAGCCGCATTTCTAGTTTCTAGTCCATCGGTCAGAATAGAATATCAGTCATAATAGCGTACTCCAGTCTCTTTCTTTTTTTATTGTTTAACTTCACAATAACGCAGTCCTGATACTTAAAGCAACTTACCTCATCTAAGTTGACGTTAATGTGGTGGATGTAATCGGATCGCCCGGCCAACTTGACCATGGACAGATACACATTGTAGCGGAGACTACTTCGCTCATCTAGTCCTTGGAATAAGTTATTTAGTCTGAAAAGCCACAAAATACAGTGAAAAATGTATCATATCAAAGGTAGTTTTTAAAAATAATAATCAGATAAGAGATAATCATTATGTGACGTGAGCAGGCAGGGAAAAAACACTTAATTGCATATACTCAATAGATATACCTGTTCAGACATCTTTGCTTGACAGAGGCTTTAACACGACAGAATTATAAGGTATCCTCATGCAAACTGTGTAAAAACAGATATTGTCCAGTAAAGTACATTCTCTCCGCCATGTATCATCGTTTTCAATAATTCAGTTCTCACTTACATTCTGAACCTAGCCCCTATACTCTTGTCATCTTGGGTCTTGCAGAGTTTCTCGCACAGGGTAAGGATGGCGCCCTCTATCTTGTCTGAAGGAACTAAGAGAACCAGGCTCACTATGCTGTTCATCGCACTCTCGGCATCTGAAGGAACAAGAATGACGGTATCAGAGACCAGGACAATGAGGTTATATCTAGCGCAGTATCCAAAAGAGACCATTTTCCGTTTATAAATACAGAAAATCTAAAAAAGAATCAGTAAAAGAGATATCATGCACTGGAATCAAGAGTATTATATTTAACAGCGGTCGTCTAACATGTGCCACGCTTGCTAACAGCACAAGCCGCCGTGGTTTTATTCCCGGTAGGGGTAACATGTCGGTGGTGCTGACGACGTGTTAACAGGGATTTTCCTTTACACTGGGTGCAAGTAAAAATGTAATGTTGATTAATGGTATGCTTAAGAACACCAGCAAAACGGGGCATACACCAACGGCTGATACCAAGGGTGATGTAAAACAAGTGTGGAGGGCCTCAGGTTTATTATCCTGTGTTCTTAGTGTGGTTCACCGTCTGTCGGTCTTAGCGATTCTAAAATGGGCTGTGTAATGTTCCGGAAGGGGGTGAATGAATTAGGGGGAGGGGAACAATATAGCGTAACTGAGGCGTTATGTATTCTTCCATTGTATGATTGCGACTCTGGTTAAGGAAACTGATGCACGGCCTTTGCTGATCTTAGAAGGGTGGTTGTGTCTTAGTTGTGTGTCCAGCATTTCGTTCCCCATTACTGTCTGGTAGTTCATACTAATCTTGTGCCATGCCATTTTTATAGTCTAATGGTGTGTCTAGCCAGGATTCGTTTAAGTCCAATCGATAGTGAATGAGTGATAGAGTAATGGATGCTTTACTCCGTTTCGACAACTAAGGTTATATTCACTGCAAAAACAGGTTGGGTATAAGATGAAGGTGACAGGGCAGGCAAACAGCAGGGGATCAACACCTGGAAATAATATTTTCTATTCCTCATCTCTTAGTGAACCCAGCACCAACTGTGAATTGAACCCAAAGAACCACTTGGTCAGTGCTGGATCCCCGCTATCGTCGCCTTATATGATCAGCAGGGGCTAATGGTGCCCTATATTCTTCCCCAGAACCCCCACGGGGTCCAATCGATAGGGATAATCGGCCTGACTGTAGTGAATAGGCATGTCTCTAGTACTTTGTGTGTAGATATCTCTATATTGTCTCTTCATATATAAGTTAAGTACCAAGTAGGAACAAGACTTTAACATATAATTTGTACCCTATTTGATCCCTCAAAATTCATGCCACTCGAATGACAAGGCTTCAAAGATTGTACTACACAGATTCATCACACCAAGTGTGCTGATGCAGTCTGCCCACCAATTAATCTACTTACCTGCTTCTAGTTTTTCTTCCTTCCATACTATGTCTGATGCCTCGATGATTTGTGCTAGGTCAACAACCAGTCCGTCGGGTGAGGCCTCCTCTGAGATGCCCGCACCCAGTGTCTTCAGGTAGCTGCGGATCTCGGCTACCTGCAAACAAAGTACATTCTAGTTAGACATGTATATTCATTATTTGTGCGTGTGTAGGGGCGGTGACATGATATCACATTATCCAGTGTTTGAAATTAACTTGCGTTGGATGCCAGCTATCTGGGCTCACATTCATAAAAAATCTCAGCTTTGATAGAAAACTGTCAGCCCGGATTTTGTGTGGTGAATAACTTCGAAATATCATGAACTCATTTCCCTCAGGAAATGGATGATAATTAGAGAAGTGTATCGAGTTCTATAAACGGGAAAGGATAAAATATTTGAAGACAATTTTATTCAAAAGCTGTCAGCCATAATCCAGGCTGATAATTTCAAGGCTTTATACATCTTAGATCTATTTAGATCTGAATGCCCAGCTCAGGATATGAGGTTCCTTCCCAAATGTCTTCCGTTATACAGTTTACCAGTGGGCAACAAAGCTATAAATTTAGTTGCCCAGTAATACATTTTTGGTGGATCCTGGACACTGAATGTGATATTTCATCTACTGTGAGTATGACATTATCATGTCATTAATTATTATTTAGCCTCTAGTCTACAAGATCTGGGACACAAGAAACAACTCAAAACCTGAACATTTTCTGTCACTTAGTTTGTTCTTACCTGTGTTCTTGTAAATTCACAAAAATGCAAATCTAATGGCAAATTCCAAGTGTAATGACGATATATGTCCCATTAATGCACAATAATTCATATGAAATAACATTTATAATATCTGACCAGAACTCTTACTATAGATATGTCACAATAAAAAGAACACAAGATCATGAAGATGAGCTGTCTCTTGCTGACCAGATCTATTCTACTTCTAGGGCTAGATCTAGACCTAGGCCGTCAAACTCATAGTCTGTGGTTGGTTGGCCCATAAGCATGCCAGACAGACGATCTATCAGTTCAATATTATTCAGGGTGACTCCTTTGTACTTTATAATGTTGCTGTTACTATCGGGATATAATACATCCCTTTTATACTGTCATTTATGATTGAATAACCGTAGTTGAGCAAATTGTCATTTTGTGTTGTGATACCTGACTAACAGATGGCGCAGGCCGCGTTGACCATGTGCTGCAATATGATGGTTCTCCACAGACAACCAGTGCCACGAATCTATCTGAAATGTCTTGATTACTGATCTTTAAGTTTCCCTTGATCATAGGACAGTGATCTAAGTCTAAAATAAACCTTACCTGCTCGGATTCATCAATATCTAGGAAGACCGGCACGCTCATGCTGGCGACTTCGTAAGGACCTGTCAAACTGAGGCTAAAGTCTTGACAAGACTTTTAGTTTTGATTTTAAGTCAGTCCGTAAAATAGATTGTCTTTTAAATATAAAGAAACCTTTTTTTGTTTAAAAAGATATTCAAATATTAGTGATTTTAGTAACAAAAATGTAGAAAGATAATGTTTTTTAATCGAACCTACTTGTTTTGAGAGTAAAATAACGAGAACGAGGCTCTTTGCTGTGACCCGGTGGTTTCACAATCTTCTCATCACTTACGTCGTGTAAGGAGCGAGCGCCACGGTGTTGTTTCATCAGTCTTCTGTTTACACGTCGATGATGTCGGAAAATCAAGGTAATTACAAAAAGTTAGATTTAAAGTATTGATATTGCAACATGATTGTATGTTTTATTTGTGTTCATGGAAATTTCACTAACGTTTTCTGTGTAAAAACATGACATAATTGCCAAGTACACTTAATATCGCTCAGCCGGCTCGTCTGCATGGCTTGGCTTCATGATCATCTCCATCCGCATCTGTCAGGGATTCATATTCAGATTAAAGACATTGCAACTACATTAGACGTATTTTCCGAAGACCTCTAATATTGCTTATAATAATTTCAGATTAAGTAAATATGACAAGTAGGCTTTCGCGCGTGTTCAGGGCTCACGAAATTTTAATTGGCAAGGTGTCCTCAGGACACCCAGACTGTGACTCGCGGGTGTCCTGCACATAAAACCAGGGTGTCCAATTGCTTCAACCTTGACATTGGTGTGTGATTTCTAGGGTGTCCACAGGACACCCAGAGGGTCATGTCAGGGTGTCCTGGACCCTTAGGGGGGTGGACAGGACACCCAGGACGCTGGATTTCGTGAGCCCTGGTGCTGTGTCCTATAGATCTACGGTACCAATAAATGGCAATTTACTTTGCCTTAGTCACAAGTTAGTGAAGTTAGTCTGAAAGGCCCTGACTTGCATCAAGGACTCAGTAATAATGTAGCTAATTATATGGTAACACGTCTGTAGGTTCCGGCGCACTTTTGTCCCGGTCCGAAGGTCCCGTCGGGGGGTTCCCATCGGATTTTCGCGGTGGTGGCGGTCTCACAGGGTTAGAGGTCCTGGCTGTAGGGCCCCAGGGGGATACCTTAGGCTTGGGCCATTATTAGGGCAAATTTTGGGATATATATTTGAGTAGACAGACAAATGTGTTGAATACATAAATAAATGGGCTGTACCTATGTAATAACAAGTCTAGTCATTTTACGATCTGCATACATCTGAAGGGGAAAGTTATCACTGCCCCTCTCTAGGTACTACCACAGCCCTGCAGCTATAGGTGGACAAATTGAATGCATTATAATTTGTGACCGTGGGTTTTCTGTATTTGTAAGGGGAACTAATCCATTTATTCTTGTTTAAGCTGCTTTCTCTTTGCCCTAGGATTCTAATTCAAAAGAAATTGAAGCAATAGTTACATTTTTGTATTTGTAGTAACAGAAAAGGGTAAGCAAAAGTGCTTAAAATGACAATTTTATCACTATTTTGAAATTAGAAGCCCACAGTTTATGATTCAAAGTCGTTGGGCACCTTTAAAAGTTTTTTTAGGCAATTTCTATATAGTTTTGTCATTATGAAATGATTTAAAACTTTGAGAAAAAGTTACGCCCAAACAGTCAAAAATCAGGGTTCCCACGCAGGTCTTAAAATGTCTTAAAAGGTCTTAAATTGATTTTCTCAAATTTAAGTCCTTAAAAAGGTCTTAAATTTGACAGTTTTGAAGCTAGAGGTCTTAAAAGGTCTTAAATTGAATCTTTTGAAAAGTTAGAATGAAGTAACCATGAAATTCCGAATCCCATTTTCAAAGGAGTACACTTACTTGAAATTCAAATCATATGATATATTCTGAAATTGTTCTTTGCACTCAGTCGATAGGTCTTAATTTTTCAGAATCTTGGTCTTAAATTGGTCTTAAAAAGGTCTTAAATTGATTTTCAAAAATGCGTGGGAACCCTGAAAATGGCCCCCCAAATCCTCTGGCAATAACTGAGTGACCTATAGATTGACCCTTTACCTTATTGACCTTGACTTAAATCTTAGGTCAATGTGACATAATTAGCAAGTCCTTGTCAAGGGCTGTCAGACAAACTTTACAGAGTGAAGCTAGCATCGTTATATCCAGAGATATCTTGGTTTTAGTCATAAAAACTATTCAAAACTTGATCAGATAAATTCCCTATGGGAAAGGTCACAAAGGTTTACAATAGGATGCAATGGGATTATGTCTACTGTTTTAGTCAGAAAAAACGACATGGAATGTTGAATAATTTTTGAACTAAGAAAGCTAGAAACATTCTGTAAAAAGTGTCAGGTTTGTAATGTCATGATCTTTGAGTGTAGTTAAACCTCTTCAGATGTCACTCTATTTTCCTGTGATAGTACCTACCCTCTCCTCTGTAGCCTGTGCTGCATCCCCTCCTGCTCCCGATGTCCGCTCTGGAATGGGAATATCCAGAGCCTGAGGTGAATACTTTGTCTATCTCCTCTGGTGCCACTTGGCTGTATTGGCGCTGGTACAGTGGTAGCTCGAAAATTGGCCAAGTCCAAGGGGAGAGTGTCAAAACCTTATGGCACTCGTTGGGATACAGGCCGTAAAAAATTGCGGGACCTTAGGACCGGGACCTAAGTGCAGCAGGACCTTAGGACATGTAATCAATTATATATCTTTGCTTGCATTACACTAAACTACAGTCGCCAAACTAGTCTTTTTCGTGATTTATTTGCTGGATATATGCACCAGTTTTCGATGCTACTGCATTAGTAGTGGCGTTGATGGTTCGGCTATACAATCATACATGAGCAAGAGCTTGCATAGCCTCATTCTTGAAGACAGGGGTAAAAGATAGGCCCTCACCAGCCAATGTTATGACAGTGAACTGCGGGGACCAGCAGTGTCCCCTTCATGGTTTGTTTGTCCCCTCCGTGGCCACCTCAGGGTGCCCACGCAGGTCTTATAAGTTCTTAAAAGGTCTTATTTTGGTTTTGCCATTTATAAGGCTATTAGAAAGGTCTTATTTTGGGTCCAAAAGGTCTTAGAAAGGTCTTATTTTAGCTCAGTCTGAATTTATGACAAGACATAAATTTTCATCCTCTCATTTCTATCTTAACCTATTTTTGGTAGTATGTGTAAATGTTTAAAAAGGTAAAGAAAAGTTCTGAGAAATGCCTTGAATAGGTCTTATTTTGGTACCAAACAAGGTATTATAAAGGTCTTATTTTGGTCTTATTTTGATTTCGAAAAAAGGGTGGGCACCCTGCACCTGTTACAGGTGTGAAGTGTAGCATAGGGAGCCGATAAGACAAGGACAAGCGAAATTTTGTGACTTATGCTGTCTTCAAGAAATTCTTGAAGACATCGTGACATCACAAAATTTCGCTTGAACCTGTCAGCCAACAACACTGCTAACAGTAACACAGTAGTGTCGAAAAGCGGTGCATAGGTCCAGGAAACAAATCAACACAAACAAAGTTTGGCAACAGATTTGGCCTTATCTAAGATTATTTTCAATAGCTCCTTATATTATTCAAGAGTTGGTACTTACAGCTCAATATTGCAGGCATCATACCGTTCCTTTATTTTAAAGGAATTTCCTTTAAATTCCTTTATTTTTGTGAAAATAGGCAAAATTCCTTAATTTTCCTTTATTTTCGTGAAAAATTCCTTTAAATTCCTTTATTTTTTTTCTAAAGTAAGAAAATATCACATTATCTCATAGAATGCATAGAATTCCATATTATTAGCGATAAAATTGCAAAATTTTCTAGCCGTTGATCGCTCCAGGTCGACGTGTCGATCGGCATGATTCGATGCATTGATCAACGTGAGTCGACATGGGTCAGTGCAGTGCTGCACAGAAAAAACCAACAGGAAGGCAGTCCTGTTGCAATATTATTTGCCTTATTTCATGTTTAAACTCTCTAAATGTTCTCTAAATATTCCTTTTAAATTCCTTTATTTTTCCTAGAAATCCCTGCAAATTCCTTTAAATTCCTTTATTTTTATGATAAAAACTTCCTTTAAATTTCTTTATTTTTTGGGGAGGGTGGTATGATGCCTGATATTGGCATCTGCTTTGCCCCTCAATAATGCATTTGTTTTTCTGAATTGAGAAGTTTTCAAATATGGCGCCCAGTGCTTGGAAGAGGAAAGTTGTAACTGGTTCCGATTGTTTCAGTGGGTGATTCAAATAAACATTGACCGCCTCAGAGCCTTCCCATACACTGGTAGACAAATCCTGCCACAATGGCAATGTGTTTTCCACTTTTGGAACATGATCCAGCAACGTTATTGGTCACAAATTGAACAGGCAAATGGGATGGTTACAACATAACCAGCAGCAATGGCATCAGTGAGCTTTAAATATGATCAGATTTTCCTGTGTGATGCATTGATATTCATACATATTTCCAGGGCTCACGAAATTTTAAATTGGCAAGGTGTCCTCAGAACACCCAGACTATGACTCGCGGGTGTCCTGCACATAAAACCAGGGTGTCCAATTGCTTCAACCTTGACATTGGTGTGTGATTTCTAGGGTGTCCACAGGACACCCAGAGGGTCATGTCAGGGTGTCCTGGACCCTTAGAGGGGTGGACAGGACACCCAGGATGCTGGATTTCGTGAGCCCTGATTTCATAGTCTAATATAGTTTAAAAAAATGCAGCACTCACATTTTGTTGTGACATTTATTCCATTGATTTTAACTTAGCCAAGGTCACAGTAACCCTCCACTGAAGTCAAGTACAGGCTATATATGAGTTTTGCATTGGGTGTACAGTGGTCCGTCTATATACGGCCCCTCTCACCAGCGGCCACCCCTCTTATGTGGCCAGAAAAATGTGGCACGGACTGTTTTTTCTCTTTATTTACCCCTCACCAGCGGCCGCCTCTCTGACACGACCAGTGGCCACACTTTTAGGGTACCAAATGGCCACAATACCCCTCACCAGCGGACAGAGACTAGAAAAGTGGCCGTGCAGGGTAACATGCCACTTGGTCCCATGTGTGGCCGGGCTTTACCCCAAAACCTTCCATGACTTTTAGCGTCGGGTCTTACCTTAAGTGACTGCATGAGAATGGATGTAGATCTATGTATGAGACTGAATACATGATGTACCTAGTCCTAGATCTATGAGAATGTGCTAATAAAACAGAGAACAAATCGGAAATAACATTTAAAAAACTGAATCCTTAAATGATGTTTTCTAAATATCAAAATTTGAATAAGGTTTTATGTGGTCCTGGAGTGAAAACTGAAATCCGACAAAAATGTAAAAACTTACATCCCTGAATTTTAATAGCAAAAGGTGCAGGATGTGTTTACCAGTCTGTGGTCACACTTATAGAACAAAGACGAGAGGGACTGGCCAGGGGGTGTTGAGAGGTTCTGGAGATGTGTAGTCGCACCTAAAACAAAGCGGCCACTTTTATGATTCCCCAAGGGTGGCCGCACAAGAGGGGGACCACTGTAAATGTAATGTGTTGTAAGTGTGCCAGGTGTAGAGACTGGTAGCTGGTAGTGAGACTGATCGCCTCACCCGCATGGCTATCAAATATATACACGATTTTAAAAAGATAATTGTTTATTATGATTTGATAAGCTTTCTTTTGATAAAATAGACGAAAACCTGCATCATAAATCCTCTAGAATTGTGAAAAAGGATTCTTTTTAATTGATCACCAACATGACGGCCCTCCCAATTTGGGAAATGTGACATCATATGCACAACGTCTATACTTAGAAATCGGTAGACGCTTTGTGAGCGGCAGCGACCTCGGCATGTTCTGGTAGAGATCATAAAGAAAACCATCTAACCTTCCATCCATACTAGAATGGAATAATCCGGACCTGTCCACTATAAAGATTGTCACTATAGTGTCAGTTTAGACCTACCACAAAATTTTCATTACAAACATCAAACTCACCATCTCAAAAGCTTCTTTTGGGTACCCCCATATAGCTGAACTATGGGGTTTACTTTATGCATGAAAGTTTGGTCTACATTCTGCTAAGTTTCCATGTGAGAATTTCCAATAAAGCCATTGCCGATCGCAGTCTTCCATCTTCTTACGATCAGTTATCATCCTCAAACCTAGTTCCTAATTCAGGGATGACAGAGAACTGTACTAATAGTCTAGTACTTTTAATATATTATCATACTTTATAATTTAGTTAGGATCAGGCCTAACCATACTACTTCTGAGAAGAGACATTTAACGCTCCTAGCGCCACCTGTTAACCAGTATAAAAGGTGTTGCAAGGTAGGGAGCGAGTCAGTTTAGAGTTTAGTCTGGAGTTAGTAACTAATAGAAAGTCAGCAGCAGTAGCTGAGCTGCTCGGAGCTATGCCTACCAGCTCCTGCGGAGTATACTGGAGTTTACCTATACCAACTACCTCGGACAAAGGATTGTGATAGAGCTAAGCGCTAGGGTGGTCTAGGATGTGCTGGAACAACTTGTATTCTAGTGTGGTTGATCGCTGAGTAGGAGATGGGAAGGTGGACTGATTGAGACTTATTCACTGTGGCTTTGACTCGGGATGAGATGTTTACTTGAATAAAACCCTTTCACTTTAAGAGCTCCCTCATCGTCCATTTCTTTTGAACTATTGGGGAATGGATGAATTAACTTTGAGCGCAGTCTGATTGGCTCAATAACTTGGATGAACAACTCATGGATAAATCAATTATACACATCACGCAGTCTTAAATCAAACACTAACAATAGTTCAGAACACTCACATGAAAGGTCAATGTTTATTTAGTCCAAATGCAATGATATGCGTCACTGACCAATGCCAGTCTTAGAGATTGTCTGCTCTTCTCCTCACAAACCAGTACTCCTAACTCAAGTCACCTAATGATCTCTCCACTCACACACCCGAGTGTTATCTCAGCTCTAAGCCCACACCTTTCGGAGGTCCTTTCAGAGGCCACTGATTTCACTCTTACGAGTACCGGTACCAACATACACATTTATTTGCCTCTCTCCTGACATCATCTATCTCCTCTCCAATCAATCTGCAGCTGTGCATAAGTCAGAGAGTCTATCTTAATACGGGTCTACAGGGGTGGACATAAGCATGGGCCCGGGGGCCCAAGGTCCTTAAAAAACAGGTCAGGCCCCAAGATTTTCTGGCCCAGGGGCCCGACTGGCCCCTAGAAAATCATGGATAACAATTACAAATTTCTATATACATAATGTTTTCCAAGACAATCTGATTATATATATGCGAGGGCCCCTAGATTTTGGTGTGGGCCCCTAGATTTGGAAAGCTGGGGGCCTGACTGGCCCCTGGATTTTTAGACTTATGTCCACCCCTGGTCTAGTTACTAGTAAACAACTAGCTAAGATAACAACTGCACAACAGGAGTGACACCCGCATCAGTACATAGCAGTAAAGTATTTGGTCTAGTCTTCCCCTATTAATGCACTATTGATTTGTCTTGTATGTAATGGATGGCTTAAGAATTAGGAGGGTTATTAGAGAAAGAAACCATCACTTAGTGGGTCATTTTTAAGGAGGTAGCCAAACAAAAATGGCAACTGTCTCATTGACACACACCATCACACAGTGACACAGGCACTTTCCTATGCCCAAATGACCTGACAATGAGACTTTTTGTGGAAACTGGACTTTCACAGACCCCTATAGCCGCTAGGTGCCTGAGACTCGGCACCTCAATGGCCTAACCATGGACCTTGGTTACCATGGAGATATCCATCCTCGCCTTGTTTAAATATATAAGAGTCATAGAAACATAAAAGGTTCTTCAAACATTGTTTTGATGATAGACGATTCTTCGGTAGTTTTTGCTATGGTCTGTTTGACATAAAGATGAGTGGCTTGCAGAACAAATGATTATTCATCACTTCTTTGCAGAGAAGTCCGGTAAGCGTGTTCAACCCGCATGGGCCCCACCTCAAGGCACTTTCGTCACTGGCCTGAAGCTCTACAACAGCCTCACACGCAAGAAGGTAAGGTCTTTTTCTTCGACATTATGTTTGATATTTTTGTACAAATTGCTTTGTTCCTCAATAAGAGGCAATACCTTATTATGCCGATTTAAAAAATTGGCAATGGAAATTGAAAAAAGGTGAAATATAGAGTTAGTCCCAGCACGCCACGTAATAGGGCTTAGACTCTACACTTTTTTCTCATACTTTTGCAGGTACCTCTTTTAATATTTATCAAATCTACAAACAGTACAGTTCCCTGGTCCCCTGGGCCGCAGGTTGGTCTTGGTATTATGTAGCGTAGCGGAATACCACAGGGGAACAGTGTAACAGTACAGTTGCTAAGAGCTCTGACTGTGTGCTAATAGGATTTACTACCGGTAATACATAATGTCAATTTTTTTGTTTTCAATAAAGATTTAAATTTCTAAAAAAAATTTAAAAGTAGTATTTTACCATGGGACCCATGTTGGGTCCCACAAAGCAGCTTGACTTGAACATATTAAGTGAACGTGGGGTCCCTTGAAAGCCTTTGCTGGTCCCTCATAATGTTATAGTAAATCCAGCAGGCAGTTCAGGTACGGGTCAACCAGTAAAGGTCCGTAGAAAAGTAAGGGAGCCAGAATGAAGGAAGGCCGTTTTGAAATTATGTTTTTTTTTTTTTGAACATTTTTATTTATCCTGGGATGAGTAGGAATTGTAACTAAAAGAAAATTGTAATTCTCTATGGAATGGTATATAAAATGTCTGGCGTCATGCCATATCCTCAGACAAAATCAAACAAATACAAAATTACAGCATTAAGATTAGCATGCAGAATGCAGGCTTAAGTCATATACTATTATCTTGGTGGTCGATGTGATAGGATTTAGCAAGTATTGAACATTTTTCCAGAACATCCATGTGGCCGTTGTAGTTATACAAACGAAATTATGGCAGGTTTCGCTGGGTTTGCCATCACGTCCATGTAAGGAGGACGGTTATACATTCACAAAGAAGTTTTGTCCCCCCCCCCCCATTTTCCCAGGACCTCAATGAGAACGTTGTACTTTTACATTCAGGAAGCAAGTTACGTCAAGTTTCCCAGTTTTTCCAGAATTAACTTAAAGCTATTGTACTTATGCATTTATGAAGGTAGGAAGCTTAGGTCTTAATGATAGCCCTAGGAATGTTCGCACCAAGCTAGCCGTCGTATGAACACTAGGTTTGACACTTTATGAGATGTCACTGAGATAAGACCACACAGCTGTTCTAATAGAAACTATATCTAAATCGTGTAGTGGTTGTTTGTGAAAAAGGGAGTGGTAATTGCAATTTGTATATTTTCAAAAATACACGTTTTAAGAAGTATTTATCATCTTTATGTCTTCTCGGGTGAAAAATCGGGACACAGGAACTACATACCACAAAATAATCTATGTTTTGATGAGTAAAACATGGCTTGAGAGCTCTAAGATTTGATAGTGATACTACCGCGTGAAAAAAAAAAAGAAAGACAGACGTTGTTTCTGGGTGGAAAGCACATTACGTCAATATGTATCAATTAGGACAGCAGGCTAACCTATTGCATGGGACAATGCAAATTTACCAATGCAGGCTGTAGTGAATTGGGACTCCCACCTTTAAAACCTGGTTTCTGTTCCACGGTCGATCTGACCCGACCAGCTGGTACTTCCACCTAGTGTGGGAAGTCCCAGCCCCATGTGCCCCAGTGGCGCCCTCTCGCAATATTCCAAGAGGAAAGATGGAGTATGTGTGACTTGATTAATAGATTCCGAAACATATTTTTTTTAAATTTAGTCTTCTTTTTTTTTTTTTTCCTGTTTTTGTCTTATCCATCTATCGTAGTTTTATTTGAATGAATATGGAAGTCTATTATTGTTTAGATTGTTTTAGATGGAGTTAAGAGTTTTAAGACAACAGCCCTTGTCAGAA
Organism: Lepidonotus clava; assembly: GCA_936440205.1. Classification (NCBI taxonomy): domain Eukaryota; kingdom Metazoa; phylum Annelida; class Polychaeta; order Phyllodocida; family Polynoidae; genus Lepidonotus; species Lepidonotus clava. The sequence continues at coordinate 21,467,939 of OW387141.1, forward strand.
ATTTGATTCTTGATAAGTGAATTTTATTTAGAAGAAATAATTGCAACTTATCAATAGAAATTCTAAATATTTGATGAAATGATTAGAAGAGATTATTTACGATAGCACCCTGTGTATTAGGCTCCTTTTGAAAGTACTCCTCTGTCCTCTAGGCCTTTCTGTGAGACATTGACCTATATTTCAGTCATGTCCGTCATATTGTGACTTACCAGTGCGTCATATTACAACTTACCAGTGTGTCATATTCTAGCTTACTTGTAATGCGTCATATTATAACTGACCAGAGTTTCATGTTATATCTTACATCTTATATATCGTCAGACAGATCACAAGATCAGGATGAGGTCAGACATAGGGTCTGACCATCTCTGAGATCGCCAATGTTTTTGGTTTAAAAATCAATTCTTATTACCAAAATAGAGTCATAATGACAAGAAAAGCCCCCTTTTTAATATTGTTTTATTAGTTGACCTAGCAGTATCCCTGATGGACCCGTAACTGTTTTCTTGTTTCGCTGTATCAGCTATGTGGTGCTTTATTCAACACTTTATGACATCATACTGAAATACCGAATTGCCCGAATTAGAGCACCTTCCCGAAAAGGGTCCAACCTTAAAGGGTGATTAGCATTCAGAAAGTGTACTGCAATTTTATTTGTGGGTATTCCTAAAATAAAATGTTTATTGTATCTACTTAATTTAACATGATGTATTGACTCCAAGTCACTTACGCCTTGTTTTTTCCTCTTTGATAAAGGATGATAGTAATAGCAGCCACAACCTTGTCCCCTTAGAATCTACACAGTATGGCTCAGCATACTGAAAGAGGAAATCGACCGTCGCAGCTCATCTAAGTGTACACAATTTAATCACCTCGAATTTGACAACCATGTCTGAAATGGGCCCATATAAGGATAACTTAGTTATTGATAAATAAAATGCACACGAAAAAAATATTAAAATGCATGATGTACTAAAAGTAATTATTTTGCTACGCACATTGAAGACAGTCAGGGATGTAAAAGGAGTCATAATGATGAACACATTTTATTGCTTACACGGTGGTTCTTGTATATACAGTCTCGGTGCCGCTTAACGCTCTGTAATCAGGCTTCTAGTGATCTGTGTCCGTAGCCTCGAGTTGACCGTTTGTACTGCCTTACCCGTCACGACGTGTGGCCTAACTCTAACAGTGGGCACAGAAGTCAGGTACGGTGCACCAGGCCAATGGCTGCCTGGTGACTCCTCCCTCTGTCAGGCGGTGATACGGAGGGCACAGTGTAAAATTGGAGTTCTAGTTCCTTAGTCACATCATAACATGCTTGGAAACTATGAAGTGTTGGAATCGGACATCATAGTTATGAGATTCCTAAAGAAATATCGAACAACTTGCAAAAAAAAGAAAGAAAAATAAACCCAGGTTTTATATTTGCAATTTAGACCAGATCTCCTCACATTTTGGGGAATGCCTTTGCATGGAAATTAAACTGCTCTTTTTACTCTTAATCTCGATGCCCCATGAGCACACCATTAACAGGGTCAGAAGCACTGGTTTGACAAGCACAGAGCTCCTTCCACCAGTGGGCCGAACATGTGACTTTTGTCGTGGATACCTATTTCCACAATGACTGGGGGGAGGTTTTAATTCCTAAGTTAGGAAATGGAACTCGGAACGGACATCTATGTGGGAAAACAAACTCTTAGAACTTGTAAGCAAGTAAATGCACAAAGTGCAACGTCCAACAATAACCAGCTTGCTGCCCAGGGATGGTCCATGCCCACCCAAACTGCATTGTATTAAGATCATCACTCTACCCAGGACTAGTCACACTTATGTATAACGCAAGTGTCATGTGTTGCATAAGTAATTGTAGTTTTCTCCAACAATCTTTGGATACCAAATTAGACTGTTTCCATTGAACCCTGCTGTCAGTTCATGTTTGCTATGTTGACTGATGCAAATGTTTCCCACAAAGTTAACAGATATTATAGATACGTCTCTGTACATTGCGGCCTCTAGAACGCACCTACAATGAAGGGGCCAAATAACATGAAAACATCTTTTATAAACAAGAAGGGCCTGCTCTGGCAGTACAACACCGACACGCACACACAGAGACCCGCTCCCACCTCGACACGCCCACACTCACACACGGGGAGACCTCCAGGCCCCGCCCACAAACACAAACACGTACACTGTAGGAAATGTTGCTCTATATACTCCCAATATGCCTACAGTCATCCGTGGGAGAATCAGTTTGAGAGACCAGTGTCACCTTCTTTAGGGCAATGGACAGTATATCAAGCTGCTACAGGGATAGTTGCGTGCGTACAACCAGACCCCTCTCCCACCCCGACCCCGACCCCGACCCCCCACCCTGCGTTTAATTACAACAGGAGGTGTCAGTATGTAAGCGCGGTCAGACTGTTTTTATTTACAACATACTGGCATCCTCTTTGTTCAATTTCTCATATGAAAACTGTAGAATTGAACACCCAGTAATTAAAATTTAATAATGTTCTTCTTGTTAAACTGTGAAAGAAGACGATTGTATAGCGGGTGCGAATATATAATACTCTTGAAAGATTTTGTCCACAAACCATATGCTCAAAATTGTTCGGAAAATTGCAGTACACCCGTGCCATCAATTGAATGAGTTCACTAAATTTATATTACAAAATATGTATTTCCTAGATCTACCTTCCTGGCTTGTTAAACCTAGTATCTCAAGTACCAGTCCTTTCCCGCGTGACAAAGCTCACTCGTACGTTTAGGTATTAGGCATTAACCGTAGCCAATCCGAGCTGACACTGTAGGTGAGTAATCTGTCCCGTTGCGTAACCTGCTCACGACTTGCTCGCAGACAGAAGCGCGTTTACATCCGTCTGAGATCATAAACAGTCATAGCCAATCCCAATGTGATTATATAACTACACTCGCTGTAATCATTTTCCACAAAGCGCTATGGCAATTTATGAAAGCGACAATACATACACATCAATGCCAACTATATTTACAGCAAAATAGGGGAGAGCAAACATGTTCAATTGTGGATATACAATCACGTGGAAAGTCGATAGGTCTATACACAAGGAGAGTTAGAACATATTTACATCTCTCTCTACTTAGTACACTTATGACAACAATTCCTTGTTATCCATAGTGTAAATATTGATCATGGCCTACCTTGAAGAAATATCATCCAATCATTATATTGCTTCTGTCTAAATATAATTACACATCCTAAAAATATTGCTGTTTCTACTATGTTAAAATTAAACACCTTGGTCACCTGGATGGTTCTTTATTTTGGCTCATGAGATACTCTACTCTAGTAGTAATTTGAATCAGAGGGAGAGCCTGTCGGCAGATAGTGAACACAATCATTTTGCTAAGGATGAGGGTATGGCGCATGCCGCTTAACTTGTATACAACTCCACCCATGTATTGCACTGTCAACCTCATTGTTTGTAAATAGAAGTGGAGTTTCATACGTAGGCTCCTTTTTTATGGTGTTTCTCCGTGCTGGTCCCCAGGCACCACTCTCACTGTGCTGGTCCCCAGGTACCACTCTCTGTGCTGGTCCACAGGCACCAATCTTACTGTGCTGGTCCCGAGGCATCACTCTGATTGTGCTGGTCCCCAGGCACCACTCTCACTGTGCTGGCCCCCAGGCACCACTCTCACTGTGCTGGTCCCCAGGCACCACTCTCACTGTGCTGGTCCCCAGGCACCACTCTCACTGTGCTGGTCCCCAGGCACCACTCTCACTGTGCTGGTCCCCAGGCACCACTGTTACTGTGCTGGTCCCCAGGTACCACTCTCACTGTGCTGGTCCCCAGGTACCACTCTCACTGTGCCGGTCCCCAGGCACCACTCTCACTGTGCCGGTCCCCATGCACCAATCTCACTGTGCCGGTCCCCAGGCACCACTCTCACTGTGTTGGTCCCCAGGCACCACTCTTAGTGCGCTGGTCCCCAGGCATCCCTCTGATTGTGCTGGTCCTCAGGCACCACACTGACTGTGCTCATTCTCAGACAGCACTTTCACTGTGCCAGTCCCCAGGCACCACCTTTACTATGCTTGTACCCAGGCACCACTCTCATCATGCCATGCCAGCACACAGGCACCATGCTGCTTCTCAGGCATATATCATCTGCACTGTACATAGTAACTCCGTGAGACGACACAAACTATGAGCCCACAGGTCACAAAAACTGTTGGTCTGTTGTAGCCGGACAAGCCCTGACCCTGTACAGTTGATTCGCTCCACTCTTGTACTCTTGTCTTTGAGCAGCTCTGGGCTATCTAGACTTCTGGTTGACGACAAATGCATGTCTATTGCATTAAGTTACTGTAGTTAAATTGCGCCCAAAGGATGGCCATCGCCTGCCCAGCCCTCCCAGGTGTCCCTCCCCTAGCGGGCCCCGCCAGGCCGACAGGGGTGGCTCAGACGTAGATCTTGCTGGAGCGGCAGTAGGGCTGGAGGTCGTCCTCCAGCTCCTCGTAGTCCTCGTCGTCGCTGTAGTCGGCCTGGTGGCAGATGGGACAGAGCCGCGCCAGGTCGTCGAAGCACTCGCCACAGTAGACGCCCTGACAGTGCTCCGTCTGACAGTCCCGGAAGGTCTGGTCCTCCACACAGCCGCAGACGAGGCAGTGCGCCTGTTTGTAGACGAACACCCGGCACAGCGGCACCTTGGCCGCCAGCCGGTGACACACGCTGATCTGCTCGCGGGTCTGCTTCTCGCGGTGGTTCACCTTGGCCCTCAGCTGCAGCAGCTTGGGCATCCTGAAGCGCTGGTTGAGCACGACGTTGTAGAGGTGGACGACGCGCGCCTTCTCCCGCTCTGGGTAGAAGTAGGCCGTGATGCGGTTACGGGCCCGCAGGATGTAGGCCTTGAGCAGGATGGACAGGATGAGGGCGAAGTAGAGCAGGAAGACGACGAGCAGCAGGAGGATGGAGGGCGGGGTGGGGTCGGGCAGACACACGTGCAGGTCGAGTGTGTAGCCGAACAGGTTGGCCGGGTGGAAGCCCTTGAGGAAGACGTGCAGCAGGTCGGTGATCACGCCCTCCCCGCTCACCACCAGCTGCAGGCTGTCCTTGCCCGTGAAGTCGTAGGCCGGGTCGCCGTGCTTGCGGATCATGGCCAGGATCCAGTAGAGGATGTAGTCGAACATGTAGCAGAGGAAGGCGAGCAGCAGGTGCAGGCACAGCACGCACAGCCCGATGCGGTAGAGGCCATCCTCGGGCGGCGACAGCTCCGACACCGTCGTCTCGATCAGGTAGTTCCGCTCGTACTTCTTGAGCGGCAGCAGGCTCTCCCCCGCCACCTCGCACCGCTTCTGGTCCAGCGTCTTGAACTGCGGCGTGACGTAGACGTTGTCGTAGGTGTCCTTGGAGACGTAGTTCTTGACGTGGAGGTAGGAGACGTAGATGAGGAGGAGAAGGGCGACGGGCACGACCTTCATGAGGATGGCGACCACCTGGTGGAAGTAGGCCGTCCGCCCGTAGAACTCGTCGCGCACCTGGCGCCGCACGCTGTACAGCACCTTGGACGCGTTGATGCGCGTCGTCACGTAGGGCTCGGGGTTCACCTCGAAGTGCAGGGTGCGCTGCAGGCGGCGCATGGCCATCTGCGTCGAGTTGACGGCGTCGTGCACGGCGTCGCCGGCCCAGCCCGAGGCGTGGCACAGCAGGTCCGAGTCGTTGAGGCTCTGACACACCGTGTACATGTCCAGCGGCTCGCAGATGTCGCGGTCACTCTCCGGGATGTTCTCCAGGTCACTGCAGGGCAAAATACACGGGATGGGTTAATGTAAACTATAACATTATAAGTATAAGACTTCGAAAGACTTTATTATACACTTTCATTATAAGATCATTTAGAGTAAAGTCATTGAATCAACACATTGGCATAGTATTATACACCTCACAGGATTCCAAACTTCAGGACAAATGAGTATTTGACAGTGCAGGCTTATATGATTTTAATCAAATTCAATTGAAATTATATGAATCTCCAAAGGATATTTTTCAGCCAACAGTTCCTATTCCAATCGTCCGGTTCTCATCTTGTGTCTCTGAAAACAGCCCGCCCCTCGCCCCTGCCTAGGACAGGGCTACACGGGAGACACCTAACCCAGCAACCAAAGTCATGTGAGTTGTAGACTTGGTTTAGATGAGTTGCCTGCTCCCAGCCTATGCCGTATGATAATGTAGCCTGTCAGGACTGAGTAAGGAGCACAAGTCCAACTCCAGTCGTCAACTGCGCTCCTATTTCCATATATTTATTGGTACCCCTATCGGCGGTCCGTAGACAACCAGAGGTCAATAGTGAATGTATTTGGGCTCGAACTCGGGCGCCAATGTTGATCTGTCACTGCTTACAACTTCATAGCGAGGCCGACGGCCAAATCAGGCGGCTGATAACTGATTGCATCTCGTCGGGCCGGGCCCTAAGATTAAGGCAGGAGCCCCCTGAAAATAAGGCCCGCCGCCACCCCACACCCTTTGCTCAAGGCGCCCGATTGGGGGAAGGGAGTTTTCATTCATGGCTTATTGATTTACACGAATAAAGCTAGTTTGTTGGCCGGGTTCTGGTCAGTCCTAATTCCCCGTTATCCCCGCGCCGCCCGCCGCCCCACCCAACGGGATTAGCCGGCCGTTAGGCGGTCACATGACCGGGGTGTGGGTCACGTGGTGCTGACGTGGGGTGGTTAGGGCTGATGAAGGGTCTGTGAGGCCCGTGTTACCGTGTGTAGGGGAGGGGCAGAGGGCACCTTAAGGCCAGCCAAGGGGCACCTCAAGGCATACCAAGGGCACAGTAGGCCTCGACTCGGTAGAGAGTGGATACAGAGTATATATAGTGTTTACTGTTCTACTTTCATACAGGCTGCGTCTCAAACAAACTGTTTATGTCGTCCTTTATTTCATACTTCGTAAAAAATATGTCCTTAGATATAGAGGCACTGGCAGCAGTAAGCATTTTAATGTAAGGTCAACTACCCTTTTTACATTTAATCATCTGAATAACTATCCAGCAGTAGATCTACATTATACTTTTGGATGGTCATTCAGTTATTCAACCCCCCCCCCCCTTACTGTTGTTTGGTAGGGCTATCACTATATTACTCAGAGAAAAAAGACATACCTGCCAAAGAGCACCTGTCGTTTTTGGAGGCTGATGGTCTGTTTGGGCGCCCAGCGGGTCGGGTTGATCCTGTCGAGCACGTCCCGCGCATGGTGGTATACGGTGCCCAGCGTGCCCAGCACGCCCAGACACTGGTTCTTGGCCGCTGCAATGCCCTCAGCGCAGTCAGCAAACGCCACGTCGATCAGGTGTCGGCATGTCTGAAAGACAACCACAGAGGTCAGGGCTAGTCTGAAGGACAACCACAGAGGTCAGGGCATGTCTGAAGGACAACCACAGAGGTCAGGGCATGTCTGAAGGACAACCACAGGGGTCAGGGTAAGTCTGAAGGACAACCAAAGGGGTCAGGGCATGTCTGAAGGACAACCAAAGGGGTCAGGGCATGTCTGAAGGACAACCACAGAGGTCAGGGCATGTCTGAAGGACAACCACAGGGGTCAGGGTAAGTCTGAAGGACAACCAAAGGGGTCAGGGCATGTCTGAAGGACAAACACAGGGTCAGGGCATGTCTAAAGGACAACTGAAGGGTCAGGGTGAGTCTGGAGAGCAATTACATGGATTAGCAAATTGCCATCTGAAGGACAATCACAGGGATCAGGACATGTCTGGTGGACAACTATGTGGGTCAGGGCAAGTCTGAAGGACAACTACAGGAGTTAGGACATGTCTGAAGGACAACTACAGGAGTTAGGACATGTCTGAAGGACAACTACAGGAGTTAGGACATGTCTGAAGGACAACCAAAGGGGTCAAGGCATGTCTGAAGGACAACCAAAGGGGTCAAGGCATGCTTGAAAGACACCCGCTATTGGCTCAGGGCATATCTGAAAGGTAGCCAAAGGGGTCAGGGCAGGTCTTAAGGACACCACCAGGTCAGGACATGTTAAGGAAATCTATGATATGGGCGGGGGTGTATCTGAAGGAAAACCATGCTTTCTAAGTATGTCTGTAGAACAACCACTTGAGTGAGTACACAGATGGGAGGGCATAGTATCTAGGAAACAGAATAACAATGTTACTTAAATAAGTGCTGAAGCTGATTAATCAGACATGATTAATGTGTTAATATAAAAGATAGAGAGGTGGGATAAAGAATGAATCTGTGATATAAAGGTTACCAAATAAGAACAAGATAAAAAAAATAAGTAGCGTTTCTAGAATGGTTACAAACAGCAGCCCCTGCCCGCCACCCCGGGTCCACAGGTTGGAGGGGGGGGGGGGGGGGCTGGGAAGGGGCCACCTGGCGGCGCCCCGCGGTGCTATCGGGGGGGGGGGGGGCGCTTTGAAGACGGCGGGTAAGACACGCCGGCTTGACACGGAGAGAAGGGACGGCCCCCCGACGGGCACACAACCCGTGTGGGAAAGGCCAGGTAGAGGGCCCGACGACTGGGGGTCCCGATCACTGCGAGCTGGGGCGGGGTCAGCGTTTTAAGCTAACCCTCTGTATACTAGGAAGGTCTTGTACGATATCTAATCTAGTTATGACAGGCCGCCTGGGCCTCCTTTAGCCCAGGTGCCCCACCATGCACCCCCTGTAGGCGGGGCGGCCCGTGGGGCAGGAGCAGCACGTCGTGCTAACTTGGCTGCTGTCCGAGGCGGGGTGAGTGGCCCTCCTCCATCACCTGCCGTCACCCCCCTCCACGGCCGGCCCCAATCGACGCTCATTGTGTCCGATGGGCCTCGTGGGGTGCGGCCATCCACGGGCATGGGCCGCATTACCCCTCCACCTCCACCTACCCAACGCCCCCTCAGTGGCACATGTAGTGCATCCCTGTATTTGCTAATGGTTATAAAGAAGCCGAACTCTGCCTTAGATATTTTGTATTTACGTAAGTGTAGTGATATGTTCTGATCAGACTGCAGCGTGTTTCTCCGTCCCCCGCAGCTGTCCCCCTCAGGGACGTGGGGCCCTTTACAGTTACCGGGACCGAAGTGAGTACTCATACGTAATGGCCGCTGGCTGGGACTCGTATCGACGCGTCCCACCAGGGGGAGATGCTAGGTTCCTCCCCACAAGTAAAATATTTGTTAGGGGTTGCATTGCCGCCCCCGCCCACTTCCATGATACAGAGACTGGGGACTTGTGCCCGCAGATCTTTATGATCTGCATATCAATTGTCTGCGAACAGTGCGAAGGGCCGGCCGCCTGGCTCAGCGCGCTCGGCTGTGAACGACACTGAGAAACAACAAGACCGAGAAATGGGCTGATAAAACTGGGGCTTCTTTTGGTGAGAGAAGGTAGACTAGACGTGGGTTTAGACTGTATTAATTGGTAGCTTCCAGCTTCCAGCTTATGAGGCCTGGTTAGTGGGGTGCAGGTCAGGATGACTGGGACTCTAAGAGGGGGAGGCTGTAAGAGGGGGGGGGGGGGAGGAGGAAGCTGTTTGGTTGTTTGCTGTATAAGTTAGTCTTGGCGTTTCCTAGGTGGCGCTGCCAACCACAATGGTGGCCGGACACAAATCTGTGTTTTTGTCGACATCACGCCAGGGGCTGCGGCCCCCTCATTACCCCAGTGTTTTGCTATCTCGTGCAAGCCCCCTCCCATCTCACCCACCACCCCCTGCCCGATCCTACCCATCCCATTCTAGCCTGCCTCCTCCCACCCGCCATATTACGACCCCCTTCTTTCTGCCCGGCTCACTTCTCCAACTTGGTCCCCCGCCCACCTCCCCCCTCCCCCCGCCCTCCGCCGTCAGATCGATGGCTGACTTGAGATATTCATAACTGCTACTGCCTCCTTGGCTGGGGGCGTTATCGGGCGTCTTGGCGAGCCAGCCAATTTAAATTGGACCTGGGAATTACATGGTAGCCCCTGTTCCCCCGTCTCCCCAAGGCTCTCATTTACAAGCTGCATATACCATACTCATCTCTATTCAGTTTAGCTCTGTACTTCCTTTTGACTGTCACGAGTAGCGCCTGTTTGTGCAAATATAAAACAAAAGTAAAAATTGGATCTTGGCCGTGTAATTGGGGGCTGGCCGGGCGGGCCGGTGGGACTGGGCGCCGGTCGATAGATGCTTGTTTGAAGTGAAGGCGGATCAATGGGAGGCACCCCGGCCCGACGGGAAGGTGTTTTGTGTCTCCACAGTATCAAACCCACTTCTCTTGTAGCCAAACACGACAAATAAACACTACAGCAGCGGATGAGACTTCGTTTTACACTCTCATTACCCGATGACACTGTTCTTACCCGCATCCTACCGCACATACATCCTGAAATGAGAATGACATGTTTTTACATGTGGAGGCGTTAGTTCTCTGAGGACGAGCTAATAGTCTAAGGCCGGGCTTTTTGTATGCACGTCATGACTGTGGATGAGGCGGACTGTAACCAGGCCGGGCCGGGGGCTTGTCGTGCACCCCGCGGCCCGAGGTGGGCCGGGCACGGCTTTACCTGGGTTTACACCCATTTCACAAGTAAGGCCGCCCCAGTCGGACTTCACCGAGGTGTGTAGGAGCAATACCCCTCCTTATCCGCCTCCCTGCCACACCCCCACTCCCCTCTTCCCACTGCCCTCCACCCCGCTCCACCCCGAGCCCTCTGCCTTGTGGCTAGGGGAGCAGGATGTCGGACCGACGTCAGCGCCGGCTCAAATGAGATGGCCGCCCTTTTTTGCGCCTATACAGTATCTGGAGTTGAGTTAATTCTTCTGTAGGACGGCTAAATAAGCCTGTCTTTACCCAATGGAAAGTTAATAGGAAAATAAACAAGTAGAGGCAAGTGGGAGAGGGGGCGCTGCTCACAGAGCTGGGTGTGAGTAGTTTGTGTGAGTGGCGAGTCGGAGTGAGTTAGACAGGGTGGGGCCTTGTACTGAGCTGCTCGGGAGCCGCTCCGGCCCGCACCCGGCCGATGAGCGGGCCCACTGCGCCCACCTCTGACACCTGCTCTAAAAATAAAACTACAAACTTCTACAGGCCACTAGGAAAATAAATCATTGCTGCCCGCGGCCCCCTCGGAGTCCATGAAAACAGCGCTTGTCGGTGCTCGGTAGGTCGGCTAACTGCTACCGTCGGGCGCCAGTGGCCGCTCCCAACTCGCGGCTCCCCTCAGCCCCCCGCCTCCTGTAGGTCGGACTGTCTATGACGCCCCTCCCCCCTCCACGAGAAGTGCCCGCTTATAACGCGGATTATTCGCCTTTCATCACCCTGTAATTAGGGAATGAGTTTATCGACCTGTTTCCGAGCAGCTCGTGCCGTCTGAGCAGCTCGCGCCCGTTCCCAGGCCCCTCGCCCGGCGCGGAAATTTCCATTACCACCACCAACTGAGTACTTCCACCTTTTGTGCTGGCCGCTTTGACCTCAAACCATCTTTATTCATCTCAACTAATTGACCAAACCGCATTAATCAAAGTGACGGGCATCTCCAGAATTAATAGGCTATAAGAAAACATGTTTCTTTTTTTGCCCCATCTGTTTTTCGGCGCCCACATCTGTCTATTTGGAAGATCTCTCGTAAATCTGAGTATTTTGGGAGGACTTATTGCTGGGCCAGCCGGCGGCAGCTGTGCGCTGTGCGCCCCGACAGGTGAGAAATGACGGGGCGCGTGCTGAGACGTAAGGAGAGGGGGTACTATGTATGTTAAAGTACCTGTAAACTCAACCCAATAACAGTCCCGTGATCTCCAGCAGCTAACCTCCCCCTTCTAAATGGGCCAGTCTTTCCAGGCCCCTTTGACACAAGTGCTAGGGACCCCGGTGTGTGTGCGGGTAGATCCAGAAGTCTGCTTCCTGCAGGTGACATCCGGCCCCAGTTTGAGCCCCTCGTGCCCCCTCGTGCTGGACCCTGAGGGCCGACCACTACCACCACTCGCCGGGCTCAGGTATGCCTGCCGCCGCCCGTCAGGTGGTCCCCTCACCCCCACCCACCCTCCCTCCGGCCCGGCCTCGCCCAGCTGGATTGTTGTCGACCCATCCTCGAGCCGTCGGCAGATTTACCAGCCGGGAGTCTAAACAGGATGCCCGACCTCTCAATGGGATCGGCGAGTTGTGAGGCGGTTCGGAGAGGAGCACTAGAGCCGGAAGAGTGGTGCTTCAGGTCGTGCTAGTCTAGTGAAGCTGATTAGAAGGGATATTACGCATGCGCAGATTGATAGTAGCTCATGCTGTGATATACTATACAATAAGACCTCGTGATCCTAAATGCCGTGGCGTAACCAGGAGATGGGGTCTGGACCATTTAGATTCTCCCCAAATTGTTTAAAAGTTGAAATTGGTGTTTGTGATCCATTTTGTTATTCTGGACCCACGTCACATCACGCTGGAATCCGCGTCAAATATGAATACATTTTAAAGGAACCTAACAACCAGCCCACCTCTCGAAGTGTGAATGTACAGATGGCACAGATCTTAAGCTTTTTATCCAAAATATTGAGTTTCTGAATCGACGCATGGTTTTGACGAGGAAAGTCGAATTCAAGCGCCACGAGTCAACCTGTTCTTGGATTTTCTTGAAAAAACATTGCTGGTTTGAGTTAACTGAATTTCCCTTTGTCCTGATCTAGGAACAGAGTGATAACCCCCAGTCCCCTACTAGACATATCTGCTCTGGGATTAGGGTGGCACCTACACGCCCCCTATCGGACACACCCATTCTAGGATCAGGTGGTACCTACCCACCCACTTCAAGCTATACACATTCAACCACCAGGGTGGTACCTACCCTCCGTCTAGCCACACCTGTTCTAGGACCAGAATGGTACCTTTCCGCCCCCTACTGGCCATACCTGTTGCAGGCCCAGGGTGGCACAAATGAACCCCTAACTAGACTTTCTTATCTAGACTCAGGGATGTTCCTGCCTGCCCGTACTGGCCGTAGGCTTTCTAGGCTCAGTTTGGCCTAACTGCAGCCGACTGACCACACCTGTTCTAAGCTCGATGTAGTGTTGTGCACCTCCTCCACCCCACTCCACCCAAAAAAACAAAATGACCATACCCATCCCAGGCTTCCGTGGTATCTACCCACCCTGATACCATCCCTATACAATTCTGTACTCCGTAGGATGCATACCTATAACCAACTGAGAAGGGGGTACGAGGGGGTTAGCACCCCGAGGCTGGACTCTGATATCAGCCTAAGGGCAGGGCCTGCAGGCTGATATCGGGGTCCAGCCAAGGGGTGCTGACTCCCCAAGGACCCCCTTCGAGGTTGGTTATGGATTTATTATACCTTTTCTGTTAGACCGAGCTCCTAAGGAAGGACACACAGCAATCAGTGATGGTGGGGCTGTGATGCTGCACATGTTTTTACATTTCTTCATATAATGTTTTTGATATCCATCAAATCCACAAACAGTAAGCAAGTAAAACGTAGCTAGGAATGTTGTGCAGATAATGCATATGCTAGATTTTTTTTATTTCTTAATGATTTCTTTTTTTATTACCGGTATTAATTATTGAAAAATAAAAGTTTCTGTATCATCCTGAAGGGTGATAAAGGGCTGGTTTCCACCCAGGTTTGATACAGCATGCCTTAAACTCTTAACTATTAAACGTGTATGACCCTAAGGTATAATCAATGTACTTACCCGCTCAGTGCCCGTCAGCTCGAGCCCCGCGTGGAACAGGTCCGTCTCGGCCATGTCGAGTCCATGGTCGAGCGGTCGGAGGCCGACGCTGACGTTGTGCGCCGCCTCCCTCAGGCGGAACACGGTGTGGTTCAGGTTCTGCATCATGGCGTCGAAGGGTTGCAGCAGCAGCATGCTCTGGTTGTAGGACTGCTCGGCGCTGCAGCTCATGGCGCGCGACACCTCGCCCATGTTGACGTAGATGTTGGTGACGGGCCCGTCGAGCAGGAAGCCGGTGACGAGCAGCAGGAAGGCGAGCCTGCCGCGCGTGGTGCACACGGACGGCAGCAGCAGCCCGCCCACACAGCGGCACAGGCGCGACACGGCGAAGGCCAGCATGCAGAGCAGGGCCACGGACAGCGCCGTCAGCACGGCCACCATGAACGGGTACTGCAGGGCGTACAGCATCCAGACGAAGAGCACCAGGCCGACGAGCAGCCCGGCCAGCACCGCGCACACCAGGCGCAGCGACCGCCGCGTCTCCCGCTCGTCGCGGTAGCAGATCTCGTTGGCCTTCTGGTTGGGCGGGCCGTAGGCCGCCGCGTGGTGCGCGTGCCGGTTCTTGAGGATGGGCTTGTACCGTTTTTGGACCTGGGGCTTCTCGGCCGGCGGGCACTCCAGGGTGCGGTAGTCGCTGTAGAACTGCTGGGGCTTGGGCTCCTTGTGGCCCGCGCCGGGCGGGGTGGCCCCGCGCGCCTCGTTGGCCAGGTTCTGGCGGTCGGCCGGCTCCAGGGTGGCAGTGCGCACCTGGTGGGGGTGGGGGTAGGGGTGGGGCAGGGGCTGCGGGGCGCCGTAGTCCGCCTCCTGCTCCGGGCTCACGTTGGCGATGACCGTGGCGTCGGACGTCTGCTGGTCGAGCGGCGACTCGAGGTCCGAGTTGTCGGCGACCACCATCATGAAGTCGTCGTCGCCCTGGGGGCCGGGGCCCGTGGGGGCGGGCAGCTGGCCCGGCGGCGCGCTCGTCCGGTGGCGGGTCGGGGTGGGGGTCGACTGGCACGACGGGTTGCTGTAGGTGCGCGCGCGGCATTCGTCCGGACTGCCCTGCCCGTCGCTGTCGCCCGACCCGGCGCCGACCTTCACCGACGTGTCCGACGGTTGCCGGAAAATGTTCTTGCCGGCGTTGGGCCGCACGAACATGTGAGGTTTGGGCGCGGGGCGACCATAGCGCGCCTTGCGGGGGCTGGGCAGGGAGCTGGGCTGGTCGCCCGGCCCCTCCCCGGGGGGCTCCCCCCGCACGCCCTTCTCCTTACTCTTGCGCCGCTTGGCCCCTGCGGCCAGCTTCTCGTAGGTGTTGGGGGGCGCCCCGGTCTTGGTGGCGGCGGGGGGGCCGTAGGCCGGGATGTGCGGCTGGTCGACCGGCAGGACGAGCTCCTCCTCCGTGGGCGGCGGCGGGAACTCGTTGGGGTCGAAGTGGGAGTCGGTGATGTCGACGAGCGGCCCCGTGGTGCCGCCGCCAGGGGGGTCTGAGGGCGGGGGGCGGGGCGCGGGTTGGGGGCGGGGGGCGGCCCCCGGCCCGGGGGGTGGCGGGGTGGGGCCCGTGTCCGGCAGAATCAGGTGGGACGGGAAGATGCCCACCGTGTTGCGGGTGGCGTTTCGGCCGAGCATCCAGCCGTTGGTGAGGTCCTTGACGTTGGTGATGGAGTCGCCGGCGACGAGCTCTATCTCGCCGTCGTGCTGCGGGCGGTAGTCGCGGATGGCGCAGTAGTTGGCCTCCAGCTGCCCCGACATGGCGCCCTGCAACGGACAACAAGGGACACGGTTAGAGCTCATCACCTGGGGGCCTTAGGATGCCCTGTATTAGAGGGTATCAGTAAAACATGTAGCGATAGACAGGAGGCGGGGATGGCGTACACAGCCCTTTTACCAAGGAAGTGACCGTCATTTACATGTAAAGCATATCGAGCAAGACATCTCCCCCAACCAGATCCAACCAGGTTATCTACCCTTGTTAACAGCGTTACTTACAGACCGACTAACGACGTGGGCAGCCTGACGCTCAATATTGGGTAATGTGCCCACTTGGTATGTTTTGGTAGGCTGATCCCTGGGCCGACATGTGACTGGGGAGTTGGAGATGACGAGTCGGGGTACGTTGATTAGGGGCGTGGCGTGGGCTAACGAGGGTCCCGGGTGAGTTACACAGGCCAGGTCAGTGGAAACACCCGTCAGACCGCCCCAGCACCGCTAACTCACGGGAATCTAACTTTACAGATCAGGTCGTCACCACAAGATTGGGGAGGTGCCCTGATGCATGATCAACACCTTGCATTTGGGATGTGTTAATGCACTTGTCCCAACCCTGGGACAACTACAAAACGTTGGTTCATCATCATAACCAGTAAAAGTAACCACATTTTAGTATGTTCTGTTTATTGGATGTTTTTAATGCAGTTTTGGGTTTGGCAAAGAGTTGGAGTTCAATCAGTTGTTTTGCATATATGTGTTAGTTGTTGTTGCTTTTGTTGATGTCGATGTCTTTGTTCAAATTGTTGTTGCATTTGCTTTGTCTATTTTTGTGTGTAACGCCCTAGCACCTTACTGTCTTATCCATTGAGGATGGTTTCTGCACAAGAAAGTCCTAATTAGAAATGCGCCAAGTGTACCTATAGTTTGGTTGCTGCGAATATTGTCAGTGAAACTTGGCTTCTCAGAACACCCTAAGGAGTGACAGTCCTGACGCCGCTAATTCCCGCAGTAGAGGGATAAGGTGTTGGGTACAGTGGGAGCACGCGTCTCGCGGCATGCCCGGGGGATTAAGCTTAAGGGTGGGATAATCCGCGGTAACCCAAAGAAGGGTCTGCTTATCGGCGGATAACGGCGGGATAATCCTACGTCCCAACAGATGGCGGGTGGTCGTCGGGGTAAAACACCTCTGACTGGGGGCGCTGAGGACGGGGGGGGGGGGGGGGGGGATTCAGTTCGAGTAGTAAGTTCCAGAGTTGTAACTCTTCAGATTTTTGTCTGATTTCATTTTTTCCCTACCTCAAATAATAATTCTCAAAATTGATTCCTACATCACATTTAATAGCATTTTAAGATAATTTCATAGTTTCTTCCTTCGGTTTCAGATTAACCCTGATCTATATCACTCAGTAACCAGTTCTAGGCGTCAGTGTTGGGTGGAAGGCGTGTTCGTCTCTGTACCATGTACGGGGTACGATTAGAAATAACTAAACCTCGTTGGAGCAGTAGTTAAGTTCCTCCTGGAGTCCCCCCCCCCCCCCCCCCCGCTCTCCATCCCCGTGTGTTTTCTTTCCCACTGAGTGCACTTTGTTTTCTGTTCGATGTTACCACAGACCTCACGCCTGTGGTGGTCGCTGCGTGCACGCCGAGCCTGGTGACTCTCGACGTGGGACAGCACCCCGTCACAGGCGACTGTCGCATGCCGCACCATAGTGTCCGAACAGGCTCAGGCTATGTAAATACATAGGGTGTGGACTTTTTTTACATTGCATCTCAAAAATTACAAACTGAAAAGATGATTTCAGGCATTTGATATGGCGCTCGCAATATATGGTAACGCTAAGGTTTCTTGACAACTGATAAGTAATTGCGCATCTGGAACCTACAGAACTGCCATTGCCTCGATGGGATTCTATATCCATTTCTGTATTTTGGAAGCGATCGTGGGCAAATATTTAGACCTGGGCCCTTGGGTGACGTGACGCGCGGCCAGACCCAGATTGCCGGGGAGGATGCAGGCAAGGTAGGCAGAAACCGGAGAGGGGGGGGGGGGGGTGGTGGGGGAAGTTAGCATGGGCGGGGGGAGCAGCTCCTGTAAACAGGGCGACACGCGAGCAACTCGCCCCTCTCGGCCACCACCGTACCTCGCACCCCCACCCCCCAAACCCACGCCCTTAAAATGGGACGGACACATCTACACTCTAAAACACATTATAATATCTGAATAGATATTATTTATTCAGATGTTTTAATTAAATTATGTAAGAATTGATATGTATTACACAATATTTTCATATCTTTTATATATGTAACATAGATATTTAGAATTAACATTATGAAACTGTTGTATGCACTAAACTATACCCTTAAAGTAGTGTCTAAACTATCCGTATAAGGTCCAGGTGGAGCAGCTACCTACTACCTGGAGCCTGACCAACCAATCAGGGCCCTGGAGCAATAGCCAGGGAGTTTTGAATGCTCCACTCTTGACAATAGGGGTCTGGACACCAAATAGGACACATTGTGTTATGTGTAGTGCCTATTCTTAGGCCTATGGTTAATGACCTGTGACTAAAGAAATACATCTTAATAATTACACCTGGCCTCATCTCATCATTACTCCCCTGAACAATCATAATCAGAAAGTATTATACCAGTACTATACTGGAGCACTTCGCCGTCAAGGTGCGCCACTATCGTTACATTCCCCTGCGTCTACGGCACCTTCCCGCTTATCACCTACCACTACTACCAGTGTGTCGCTGAAACTTATGTCACAGGGTCATGCATTTAGTGCTAATAACTCATTGTAATTTTGATTAAGGATATTAAATAAAAATCACATAAACCAATTCATTCGGCCTATGAGGGTCCCAATTCAGCCAATCAGAGAAGCCAGAACTGCATTGTCTATAACTTATACTATAGTATAACAGGAACTAGTTTATGAAGCCAGTCTAAAAGTTCTTGTATTATGATAGTTATTGAAAGAAAATGAGGTCCAACATTATTAAACGTATGTCTTTAGGTGAAAGCATTAGGTTATGTGTGAAAATAACATCCCTTTACTATCCGGAAGTATGGGAACCAAATGTAAATATTCAGTATGGTGGAACACCCCTGACCCCTCTTTGGCTTCAGTAGGTTAGATTGAGCCCGAATCAGCTCTGACAGGGCGGTGGGACCGGCTCGCCCTCCTCAGTCACTGTTTGGGTCTGGGTGGCGGCTTTGGGTAATATCGTCTTTATCTTGACCGTATCATTTGGCACATTGAACACGTTGACGAAGCCTTCTATGCTGTCCTACATGTATTGTGAAACTCTCGGTGACACTTTGTCACGTTAAGTGGATGATAGCTTATAGCTATAGCAGGTCGGGAGGTGTATGATTAAGTTGTATCCACAGAATATTACGTGCCTGTCAAATATCCTGCCAATCATTCAGTGTCTGCAAAAATATCTTAATAAGAAGTCCCTCTGTTCTGAACCTAATTTAACAGTTTTTCACCAGCAAATTATAGCGTGAGGCATATATAGCGAAGGGGACATAATTCCCAAATCTATTAGGCATGGACTTTACACTATATGCTTTTACACTATATACCCTCAGACTATAGGCCTCTAATCAGACTAACTTGTCAGTCTACACGTCGTAGATCCCGGACAACATGTTGGTCGCGGTACACGTCATCCATCATCCACGCCTATTCCCACCACGTCATATTACCACACAGCTGACGGCTACATCTCATCTGCACATCTAACGTCTAGATCTGACCTACACATCTAGCGTATATATGTATTAATATTATGTACATTAACCGGTTAGGTCAGGTAAAGACATTGGAAGCCAGTACTATATTACACCAGGGGCGGATCCAGGAATTTTAGAATTCCATGTCGGGGCAGCTGGGGGCGCCTCAATTTAAAAAAAAGTACCGGCGCCCATCCCAGGGGCTCCAGTTTTACATTTAAAAAAAGTAATATTTGATCTACCCCCCCCCTTTCCCCCCCCCCCCCAAAAAAAAAGGGGGGGGGCGGGGGCGGGGGAGGGGAGGGGGGGGCGCACGCCCCATGCGCCCCCTCTAAATCTGTGCCCTCTACATACATGTCAAAGACTGCATTAATCTGTTAACCAGCACTGCATCATGGGGCCGAGGACGCCTTCCTGGATGGTATGTGAGTTATCATGAGGGGCCTCGCCATTAACATCCAAAGTGCATTAGTTGACAATTAAAGGCGGCCTGGAGCCGCTGGCCGTGCGCGGGCTGTGTGGGCGACACGTGGCATATGACGGCGTGTTTATGTGTTTAGATAGCTGAGAGAGGCGCACGAAGCGACTCATCACGCCAACCTAAACACACGGCCGCCCCGGTCCGCGCCCACTGTGTAAACGGCCGATAAGACGACGGGCTCTTACACCCAGGGACACGGATTACCAATTCATTCTTTAAACCTGCTAACAGAATTTTGAAGCAGCTTTCATTTTGGCCAAATGACGAAAATACTCAAGTCTATGATGTATTTTACATTCAAATTACCCGTAAAACGCACAAATATCTATTGTGTACGTATCCCTGTTTTAGAGAATGTCCGCGGATAATAATCTAATAATTTTAGGGGGTATGGCTTCCAGATTCTATCCTTATTGAAAAGTCCTTTGTTTCCATAATATTTAATAGGCTGGTTCACAGACCTCTTTTTCGTTGCATACAACCCCATGGGGGTTTCGGGGAAGAATATAGGCTCCCAGTAGCCCCTGCTGATCGTATAAGGCGACAATAGGGGTGACCTAGCACTGACCAAGTGGTTCTTTGGGTTCAATTCCCGGTTGGTGCTGGGTTCACTAAGGGATGAGGTACAGCAAAAATGACTTTCAGGTTTTGATCCTCTGCTGTTTGCTCACCCCATCACTTTCATCTCATAGATACAATCACCAAAGACAGAATTCTTCCCAACCGGTTTTCGCTGTGAAAATTACCCTGGCTGTTGGTACAGTGTAAAACATTCAACACTCACTCACTCACTCAATCGTTACATACAATGGGATAAAAAACAAACTTAACAATGTTGCGAAATGCACATATTCACAAAAAATTGCAAAGATTGACTAACTGGTAGACCCTGTATAAACCGCGGCACAGTAGGACCAATGTGAATGTGGTTGACGAGAGGTGGTCGGGGTGAGTGGTGTGAGGAGGGGCTGCCGTCATTAGGACGGCCCGGGTCGCCTGTCTACAGTGACTGGGACATCAAACCCGGCCCGTGATCAAGGACCGGGGGGGGAGGGGGATCGTTTGGGATCAAAGGGGGCAACAGGCGGCATACCCCACACACAGATCGCGGTATAACCACTAATGCAGCCCCCTGTATGTATGCGTGTAGTACTTGCAAAAACTCATAGCAAAACACATATAATACAGAAAAGGAAACACACGACAAATTACATATAGAAGAAGTAGTTTGATCCTTAATGTCAGATCGGGATTAAGTTAACCAATATAACTGTGTTTCATTCAGAAGTGGGCGTTTTAAGAGAGTATCTAGAACCTAACAGAGATCATATCAAAGAGTTGATAATTTAAGATATTTGAAAGGCATAAAAACATGGGTCAATATTATGCAGTATCTAAATATACATTATCTAAATTTACTGCTACGTGACCTACACCTAAAAAGTCAGAGCAGTATATAAACATGTCGTTTCTTAGCGAATTCTACCTCCCATACAACACCACTCTAGCCGTCTACTAATGGTCCATTACCAACCTCATATATCTTATAAATCATGGTCGTTAAGATGGAGCAATAAGTAAGATAGATCGCCTAGTAGGTTCAGAATGGGGATTTCTCTTCTGTCCCCTCCGTTGTGACGTGCTATATATCAGTGTTGGTATTACTGTGATCGGAGAGAATCGTGGATGAGATCTGTAATAAGGTCCGGCGATGATTGTTACCGTGTGGTGGGGCGCGGACCCCTCATACTTCATGCCCTGACACAGGCAGGTGGGGGTTGGTACGCGGTTGGTAAGGGGTGGGGCTGCACAGTCTGCGTGGGATGTAGGGGGTTGGGCCCTGCTTGGTATATAAGGGGTGTAGGGTGTGGGCGCTGCAAAATCTGTGGTAATCAGTTGAAATACAGTGGTTGAATAGCGGAAAATCAGTAAATCCGAAATATTTAAATTAGCTAGAGTGTACAATCAGTAGTATTTCGGTAGCTAATTTAAATATTTCGGACATACTGATTAGGAAGTGTCCACTGCAGTTTGTTCCGGGCTGCGTAAAGGGTGGTGGGCCCTGCTGGGTGTACAGGGGTTTAGGGTAGCCGTGCTCATGGTGGCCGACGCCCCCCGCACCCCTCTCACAGTGGGTTCTATTCTGGGTGCACGCGCCGCACGTGCAGACCGCGTGTGGCGGTAGGGTAAGGGGTCGGTTCAGTGTCAGAGAGGTGGCTTCCCACCGGCTTTGACCTGCGGGTCTCTGGACACTCCCACCTATCTTACCACCTGCTGATGGTCGCCCCGGCCACAGGATTGCCACTGCCCTCAGAGATGATAGGCACATACAACTTAATACATTCTGTCTTTTAACTGTAACCAAAAGATTTGTTTTAAGTGTTCTGAGGGGTATTCCATTTTGATATGCACAGGCGCACTTGCTGATTTTCTACATTCGCAGACATTGCACGCTTATCCTTCAGGCGAGTTAGATGTTATAAAAAGACTCATTTTTAGTTGTCGGGGTTTAAGGTTGCCAAATTTGTTCTCTATTCAATACATTACATACACGTTTATACGCTCACCCCCGGCCTATTCAATGGGGAAAAGAGAAAAGTAAGGGATGTCAAAAGTTGCAGCAAACGTCGCTACTCCCGGTAGCTTCAGGGGATTCTTTTTGTCAGAGTGGGTGCTGCTGATTTATGTCTTTGATGCCAGCGCAGTAAAAAGCGGCGGTGGTTGTAGACAAGTTAACAAAACACGAGTGAGTTGGCCCTGGGGCCGGCCCGCGGACACCAACGGGAAGCCACAGTAGAAGCCACTGCCAACAACTTTCACTCAGTCATTCACAAACTCACACTGCGTTAAATCTTATTCTTCCAGCTAGGCCTTAACTTGCACATACTTCTTGTCTAGGATATGGGTTATTTTTCTACATGGGCCTTTTTTTCATGTTGGGCCATTGGCACACACAACGCGTATCATAAATGAGGCCTACATCGTGGTCTAGTTTTTAGTATATGCTAAAAATAAGTCGAGCAGATGGTAAAGAATACATGTCCGACCAGGCACGAGTCGGTTCACCATCCCACTACAGCCACAACACACACTTCCGAGGCCAAAGGTTGGTGTACTTATACTCATGTTAGGTGGAAGGAGCTAGCAACGAGGCCTGTTGAAACTGCAGTTTATAAAATACAAGACGTACTTATGATATGCGTATAAGCACTTTTCAATTAGGTATTCATCAATCATGTCACATTATATACAACCCCAGGGATTGTTTCAGATTGAAACTAAACGTAACTAAATGCCCAGCTTTGTTTACACTCCTTTGGGTGTATTTATGGCAACCCCTTCACACTGTATATAGATAGCCATCTGTTGGATACCTAACTGAAAGGTTACTTTAATTGCCCCTGGTCTGTCCAAAGGGAATCGGTATCCGTTGTTTATTGGCTGAGAATCCTACATAATAAGTTACTTTGACCAATGATTTATATTTGGTATTTATACCATTAGAAAGCGTGAAACGAGACTCTAGGCTTGAGTTTATGTAACCTTGGTACTTCCAGATTTGTCATGCATTTGATAAATCAGAGTAGGGTTGAAAAGTGCGGCATATGGGACTCTCTTACGGGGAACATGTTGATATAATGTCAGGAAAACTCCAGGACCAACGCGTACCAAGTGCAAACCAGATTACCAACAGGTTGAGAGAAGGGCAAAGAGTTGACATGACGAGCGTTACAGAAACGTCAAGGGGGCGTGCGCGCAGCTTGAGTCGGAGTAATGGGTTGGGGGGGGGGGGGGGTGTCGGTCTATACATAGCCGCCCGCAATGTGGGCATGTTGGGCCCGAGTTGCTCTGCACCCAGAGACCGGCCAACATGGCCGGCCCTTCACCTCACACTACACTCAGATGGGCGCCTGGCGGAAACTGACTGGGCCCGCCGAAAGAAGCGGGGCTGTGCAGTAAGAAGATGTTCTGTAGGCAGGCCTCTTCGGCAAAACGCCGGGGTATAGGGACTTAAAAGTTAAAAAGGTCAGGAGGAAAGGGTAGAGTTCACCAACGGAAGGCAATAGCTGCTTTTCGTTGAGTATATCCCAATTATATGACGCAAATACACGTTCTTGTCGCGCCCACCAAAATATAATCTTGAGCAGCTAAGCTGAAATGGGACCAGGTATTGCCACAGCGATACAATCACCTGGGTCCTGTTTGACTGCTCCCAAGGTTAACATTATATAGAAGTGTACTAACGAGATGTTCACTTCTTGAAATCACCAGCTACCAATCATGTCACATCCCTCCCACCCAATCACCTTGTATAAGCCGACACGATTTATATTGACGATTGAGGTCGAAATAGGACATGTCAGTGGATCTATAACTATACGGTTAACATATCCAAATAATGTATGTTTAGAGATTGTATACTTTATGTCTTGCCAATGGGGTAGTATTGAATTAACTTTATTTCAAAGCTACCCATTGCGAACCTAGGCCCTCTTTATTAATGTACAGCTACTATTTAATGATTTTGGGGGTCCTTCAACTATATGACAGGCCATCTATAGTGCCTCCGTCAGTACACAGGAGGGAGTTAAAGTGCTATCATGCCGTGCACCCAGTACCCAATTTGACTACCCAGTATTTCACCAGTATATTCACATGGACCCGTTTACAGTGAAGATTTGATCAACATGTCTCTAACCACTCGACTTGACCAACTTAGTTTTGACAAGTAAGTACCCATAAATGTGTCTACATAATAGGTCAGTTTCAGTGATCCTGCTGTAGACGTTTTGCCCTGGCATTTACTCGTTTACTTCTGTGCACCACCAGCCATTTGGTGCCCAGTTAGAAGGGTCAGACTCAATGTGAGCGCGTCTGGGCGGCCCCAGCACGTCATTGATTAGTACCTGCGTTAGTGTCCCTCATTTACTGATAGGTTCTCATGTGGGCTCACCTAGCGGCAGAGGGCGGACCCGCCCCCCATAGGGGCCCGGATCGATGACAAACACTGCTCCAGGAGGGCGTGGGGACGGGAGACCCTTGATGTGGCGGCAGGTGGCGGGCGGCAGGTTGGGCGGGCGGGCGGGCACACCTGTAGGCCCTGCACGTGCCGGCTGGAGGGATCCAGGCGTCAGGCCCGCACGTACACAGATCCCCGGTGGTTCCAGGAAACAGTCGGTCGTTTTAATCCACAGACGCTGTCGGAGACCTGTGTTCTCGTGTTCATTGAATGTGACCTCTTCGTAAGTTAATGAGAGTGTTGGCAGGGATCACGGCGAATCGCTCTCTCCAGGTCCTGGACGGGGTAGTGACCAGGGTGTGGCTGTGGTCAGTGTAACTGACCCCTGTGGGCTGCAGGAGACGTGTGTTTACCTGGCCAGGTGTGGGCGGTGAGACCTCCCTACTTACTCCCTCAGTGGGCCGCCACCTACTGGAGGCTGGGGTAGGAGCCTCACCCGTCTGCCCATGTGTCGGCCTCCTCCAGGTGGGTACGGGTGCACCCGGCAGGGGGTGCGGCCTGGCCCCAGGCCCAAACACACGGCTACACCTCCTGGACCCACCCCTGTTAGCACGTGGAGGGGGCTCGGGGATACCTCTCCTTCGACACAATCATTTACCTGCCGAACGTCTGTGAGGAGCTGACGAAGGCCCTGATCCTCATTTCACCTATCAGTAGCGGTGTGCCTGACCTCCCCAACCCCTGCCCGTACGTAGCCTCGCTGCCTCAGCACGCACACAGCTCACCGGCCCCAGCGTCCACAGGCTGCAACACTCACACATAAAGCTTATCCTCAAACTGAAACTCCTCAAACTCAAAAGTCAAACTGTGTAAACACAGTCGTAACGTAAAATATGAAGCTGTTAATGATAAGTACATGACCATCTTTCTCTACAGATACGTATAGAACCAAAGGAGGTCAACCTATTATTCCAGTGAATATTTTGGGTTACCAGTGTAGATGACTAGAGATAGAGGCGGCGACATTGATTGATGGTGTTCCCTAATACCATGCTCTCCCACTTCAGACCCGTTTATGTTTTTATAGCAGCACACAGCTGGTGTAAAAGTGCAACATAACACAAATTACACTAAACTTACCGACGCATGTGTCATACCTAAGTTTAGGCATGGCGTATCCTTCCTCTCATAATTACATGTATTTAGTAGATTTATTATATCAAATATATTAAAATCATAATTTCCTAAATGATAATCAAAGGATACATCAAATATCTAAACAAGGTACTACATCATAGAGTTTATGGTAATTAGACAGTTAGCACTCTTCTTGCCCCTATTGGTCAGTTGTAATTAGGTCACTGACCAGAGGTCAGGTGGCGAGGTGCAGGTATGCTGTAAGGACACTCCGAGTCCAGCAGCTGAAGACAACACACCATGTAACAACAAAGCAGCAATAGGCCTTTTGGTCTACACTCCTGAAACTGTAGAGAAAATATATTTAACATCAACAACATCTCCTGCCTTCAAGTCTTCTCTTCATTTAAAATCTACACTACAAAACATAAGTCTCACACGTGTAAGGACTAGGACTATTATGGTCATCGGGTTTGGTGCCCTTCCCACTGCTAGCCTTCAAACCAAATTAAATGTTTCGAGATGAGGCCAAGTTGTCTCGGTGAAGAATCCATAGAGATGAAGTTGTGTGAGCACGCTGAATAAGGTGCACCTAAGTGGGTAGGATCAGAACAGTGAGGTATGGATTGGCTAGGCCCAATCGTACCCCCCTTTACAGACAAGCCCCAGAATTCGCATTATGCCTATACTGATCTGTAATCATAGGCGCGCTTTGAGGTTCGTCTGTAAAGAGTATAGGTGAATGTGAGAGGGCACTCCCATGTGTTAGAGGTTTGATGGGCGAGACGAGCGAGACGCCTGTTCAGGAAGGTTTCGTTTGGACAGAGTGTTCATTTAGGCAAAATCGGATGGGCAATTCTTTATTGGGGAGCGGGGGTAGACAGCTGGGTATGTCTATATAGAAAGGTCATACTCATGTGGAGTAATGTAGGCGGACTTACAATAAGTTACATATATGGGTGATTTATCTCAGCAGTTTGGCCGGTCGTATTCCATCACTGCTATTCTTCTGCCCAGTGTAGGACGGTTGATCAGAAGTGCAGTCACAAATACTGCACCCATACTGGGGGTGTCAGGCCGGGCCACAGGGCGTCGCCTTTATCTAATAGTGAATGTCCCTAGAGGTCGGCAGACTAGACCGATTTGTTTATTCATTCTCCAGGGCACGTCAGTGGCCAGTAAAATGAAAATCCATAAAATTTGCACTGTAGGGAATTTCTCGGGAAGTGGGTCATTCACAGTAAGTCTCACGGGCAGAACTGAATATCCCTGTTGTCTGCGTCTTTAACCCACTGCAGTTGTAAGCAATTATGAAAAGTGATTCATGTTACATCATTTAGCTGATCACTGTAACCAGTGTACACTGATAGGGCTCGCCCTGTGACCGGAGTACATCGCCCCTCCCCGCCCTCAACCATTCTGAATGTAATCTCCTATGACGTTCTCTCCCTGGTGACTACTCCTCACCCCTACTCCCTCAGGACCATATTCCCAACTACTGTATAATCATTATTTTGTCGGCTGTGACCAGCACTATCATTCCAACCACCCATTCTACTACCCTCCCTCCCTTCCCATTTGGTGCTACACTCCTTCCACTGCCTTTCCCACCAGAATTGCCCACCACTGCCCTACACACCACTGCAATTTCCACCAAAATTGTCTCTTCCCCTCCCAACACTGCCTATCCAACTACAGTTGTTACCCTCACAACGCTGCCATTTCCACCACATTATTTACTTCCCCTCCTAATACAGCCCATCCCTCTACACTTGTTACTTCTCCTGACAATACAGCCCATCCCTCTACACTTGTTACTTCCCCTCCCAACACAGTCCATCTCACCACAGTTGTCACTTCCCCTCCCAATACTGCCCATCCTACCACAGTTATAACTTCCCCTTCCAATACTTCCTTCCCCGAAGGTTGGACTGCCCTTCCTGCTTTGTCCTTTCCACTGCTTTGTTTCACCACTATATATATGTTCATGAGCATGAGAGCTCTGCCAGTAGTGTCATATAGCATGTCGACACTCCTGTGCATATGTTTACACTTGCTTAATTATGATCAATATCCAAAGCCAGATTGGTGCTCAACTAACTCGTCTCGCCCTTTTTGTATTTCGTATTCTTTAGCTTCCCCTTTTGCTCTGTGCACCAAGCAGCCTCTCCTTGCCTGCTGCCACTATTGACTTTATCAGTAAATTCTTTGTTGCGTCTCTGACTTTTACTGGCAGGGAATTTGAAATGGTCAAAGTGTGAGAGTCGGTGGGCCCGGTAGGTGTGGAGACAGGGCTGGCGGCGGGCGGTGTGGAGGGGGTGGGGTGGGCCCGTCGGAGGCGGGGTGAACACGCCGGACGACACGCCTCTCCCCGCCGCCATTAATGGCCGCCGACAGCAGAGATGATTAGAACCTGCAATATCAATCGGCCTCAACCGACTACAGTCGGACAGACAGTAGACGGGAAATTACACACGGATGATTCAATAAAACCCGTCATTGTACAATGGGGAAGCGTTCTCGGGATGGCTATGTCTTCGCCATTTCCATTTGAATTTCAAGTTAACAAGATTTTGTCGTTAATTGCTAAACAATAGTTTTGTTGGCCTGGAAGAAAGTAACCATGGAGATGTTATTGATGCAGCAGTTGATAATGGACGCGGGTCTTCGCCACTCTACTCGGCTACAATCAGAGTAATCCTATTATAGGAGCCATGTCTGAAGCCACATCCGAAACCACACCCACCTAGCTAATGCTATCAGTGGATCTATAACGCGTCCACGTGTTGGCTCTGTGGGGTTTCAGGGTTCTAGGGCCCAGACGACGTGGGTTACTAAGTGGGCCTGTCAGGTGGACTCCGTGGTTGGTGTGAGGTGTGAGGTGCAGGTGTGCAGGTGTGCAGGTGTGCAGGGGTGAGGCGGTGCTCCATCAGGCCGAGTTGGCCGGGCCCTCCTGTAGACGGCCCGGCGTTAGACGCCCGTGGGCAGGGCCCATGTCATTCACCGGGCTGGTGTATAGGAGGGTCGGCGGGTAAAGACCAGATGGCTCAACACTACACGGCTTCCGACGTACTCTGGTTGAATTCGAATAACTTTAACGTGTTCAGACAGTCGCGAACACTACTGATAGACCGATTGTTTGTTAATTAAAATGGCTTCAGTGTGACAGCTTGTTCTGTGTAATTTGTGTAGATTCTTATAACAAATATTAATGTTTGAGTTGATCACTACGGACTCGTGTCTAGGACACGATGGAGGTTTCACTTGACATTAGATTAGTTTAGAGAGACACATTTAAAGTGGAATGTCAGCTTGTCTTACCGTTGGTGGGTTTCGGCGGCGCCGTGGGCGCGCGGCGGGCGGCCCGTCGCCATGAGCGGGCCGTCTGCTGGGGGAGGTGATGAGCGGCTCCACTTCCCACCTGGCCGTGCCGGGAGCAGCTCGTGTGTGTCGGGCCGTGACCCCGTGAGGCGGGGCGTGTCGGTACTCACTGAGGGGCCGTGTGCTCTAACCACACGGCTCTATACCACGCGCCACTCCTACCGCGGTCCGCCCTGAGTAGTACTGCGCTGGTCGTCGGCACCAGGCACTGGACCGCCCAGTCCTTACGCCAGTAACCAGTGCTGCCAGCTGCGCGCGATATGTGCACTCAGGCCGGATCATGACGACCACCACTGCCTTCCGGCCAGTGGTCGCCTCACTGCAGCAGGGGTTTACCCCCTGATACCACACCTAGGTGTCTTGCTGGTCCAGATAAACACGAATTCAAATGGCCGTATTTAACCTTCATTCCCGTCGTTGAAATTATTCTCACGTAAATTCACTCTATCTCTTTCTATATACGCTGTCTTCAAACAATTTTCATATTACCGTTGTCGTTAACGTGCATATATAAACTTCCTATTTCGAGCACATGCCCTTGTGGAAGGGCAATTCCCTCGCACGTTTTAAAACCCTTCAACGACGTTCCATCGTTTCTGGTCCTGGTTCTCCATCCTTATCCATGGGCGTAATCGCAGATATAGAGTTATAAGTTGACGGAGAATCTATCTCTCCAGCCTGCAGATGTCCATGGACTGGGCGCACTGCCCTCCACACATGGACCGGGTAGACGGCCTGACCTTGGCCGGCCAAGTGGTCGCCTTCTGACGGACCCCCAATCTGATTTGCCCAGCGCCGGGCGGCTAGGGGAGGCACATGCCTGAGTAGCGCGCTCCACTGGATGGGGCGTCGCGCCCCGAGCCCAAGTAGTCGTCGCGCCCGTTTGGAGTGGCCGGTGACGGGGCGCCAATTTCTGTGGGTTAAGGGCGAGGGCCTGAGGCTGGGGGAGGACCTGCTGCCGCTAGGGGAGGGTGGGTCGGCGCTAGGTGCCCCGAAAGCGGGGCCGGCCCGGGGACGCGTCAATTAGCGGGCGAGTGTTAAAGCCGGCCGCATGGCAGGCCAATCAGGTCATAGGTTTATGGGGCAGACGCGGCGCGGCCAGCCCGCCGCCCGCCGCTTCATTGGATCAATGGTAATCCAAACAACTAGGTCACAGTGATCTATCACCAACCGTTAAAAACGCCTTCTTCCTTTCCTCGAGCTCTCTCATCTTCTTTGTTTTCAATTTACAGATTGCATAGGGTAAATCACGTAAGCTTGTCATAGCCACACGATCAGAAAAGTGAGTGAAATCGATGCGTGGAGGCGCTACGGACGGCGCCAGCTTTAAGAACGGGGATACTTTTTGCTGGAGCCGAGGAACCATGGCTCGCCTCCCGAGATGTCGTATTACGATTGGGGGCTATCGCTTTAAACCTTTCCTAGACAAGAGAAACCCCGTATCGTTGATCATAGTAAGGCAGGCTGCTCAAGCTGTGCGCGCGGGGAAGAAAGAGTCAGTAAACGAGGGTCTGGGCCTTCCCTCAAACTGTTATTGGATCTCGGGGGAAATTATACATAATTGAAGGGGTAATTATGGATCATCTCCTTACGCAGATCGCGTTTGTGGTCGTCCCTTCAGAGAGCCGCGTATCATTTGATGATCTGAATACCGAGAAGCGAGCGATAATCAGGGGAGTTTAGAAGGGGTAAAACAAACCCTGCGTGCGGCTGGCGGCAGGAACAGATTCATTTACTGATACCGGGGAGCCTGATCGGGACGTGATATATGTACTGTATCGATCTGCGGCCTTCGGCCCAGCTGAAAAACTGTCAGAATGCTCGCTTTTCAAAAATTAAACACCCCTCGAGTCGGGGGTGAGGCACGCGGCCCTCCGCTCCCTTTGTCATGTGACCGGAAGTTGGCACCTCGGGCGGGCAGTGGGCGGCCCTCGACTTTTGCTCATCAG
The DNA here is from genome assembly GCA_936440205.1 of Lepidonotus clava. Classification (NCBI taxonomy): domain Eukaryota; kingdom Metazoa; phylum Annelida; class Polychaeta; order Phyllodocida; family Polynoidae; genus Lepidonotus; species Lepidonotus clava. Next base: position 21,498,998 of record OW387141.1, read on the forward strand.
ATACAAGGCTCCCAGCGGCCATATCATTCAGCAGCCCCAGCCCGCCCGCTGCCCCACACCGCCGCACTACATTGTCCGCCGAAATGAGGCTTCGATCCAGGCATTCCTTCCCTGGGCAAAGGGGCATGTGGGGAGGGAAGGAGGGGGTGGGGGCGCCCTATTCGGTCGCTAGAGGAGTGACCATCACCGGTCGGTCCAAATTCTGATGCAGCAAAGCTTACCCGTCCTCGATTATCACCAGACAGGTCTCTGGCCAGCTCTATCTAGCCAGGCCGTGAGGGATAGGATGCACAGTGGGAGGAGTGGGGCCCATAATGTAAGGGGCAATAAGGGATGGGCCCATGGTGCAAGGGGCCATAAGTGCGAGGGCCCATAGTGGATGGGGCCCATAGTAGAAGGGGCTATAAGTGATGGGCCCATAGTGGGAGGGGCCATAAGGGATGAGGCCCATAGTAGGAGGCAGTGAAGAATATGTTCTGGGTGTGAAAAATGGCCTGTCTTTGCAGGGTTTATGACGAACAGAGACTAAATGACACTAATGTGACTGACGAGGAATGGGACATGTAGATGGAATTCTAAAGTGTGGTTTTCCAGATAAGAATCGCTGGAAATAATGTTGTAGAAATAGAAATACCCTTAGAGGAAAGGTTCCCACTAAAGGTCATGGCCTACATTATAGAGGTGAAAGTTGATGAGGTGAAGAGCGGGGCCCGAAGTGGCAGTGCATTAAAGACCAGCTGGATTGGAGCCAGGATTGGCCCCAGTAGATCAGGCCCACACTGCCAAATAGTCTCCTTAATTAAGTGCACATTTTCTGACAAAAAGTTGACCACTGTTTATCAGACATTGTGCTATCTTGGAAAAAGGCTAATAATGTGATACAACATATGAATGTGTATCAAGGAGCCAAAGCAATACATCGTTTTTTGTTGGCCTGTTTTCCGCCTCGGCGCAGTTCAATTATTTATCCGGTGTCAAATGCTGCAGCATTATCGTCATATTTATCAGTCCTGGGTGTCTCTTCGCCCCGGGGCCGGCAGCAGCCCCTCCCCGTATCAGCCGGCCCAATCTGACCCCTTATAGGCGCACTGACCTGCCTACAGGAAACTCTCGGAAATCAATGACGTAAAAATGTATCCGCTGCGTCGGATTTGTTGATGGCTGCCCTCGGCAGGGGTCGCAGTGAGCCGACTGGGGCGCCACAGGCGGCGGCCAAGGAGCCGCGCCACCTAGAAGGCGACTTTTTGTGGGCCCCACTCAGCCTGATAGACCTTGATGGACAACTCTGATGGTATCATGGCCACTAAAGCTCTCCAATACCTCCATGTGACAAGATTATACTCTCATTGGATTCATTCTACGGCCATTCGGCACTGGGGAGACCAGAGATAGCATCTGTTGCTTAAGCCTGGATGCTTGAGGCAGGGTGCCCTGCCCTGTACTGTACTACAACCACCCTCACGGTGTCCTCGCCTTCATGCTGAGATTGCTGGCTCTCACCCTCATACTGAGACTTGCTTTCAGCCTCATACTGAGACTGGCCTTCACCCTTATACTGAAATTGTAGGCCCCACTCTTAAACTGAATCTGCTGGCCTTCACCCTCATACTGAGACTCCAGCCCTCACCCCCATACTACAATTGTCTGGCTTCAGCCTCATACTGAGACCCTGGCATTCAACCTCAGTCTCATTCTGCGACTGTCTGGCCCTCACCCTCATTTTGAGACTCCAGCCATCACTCTCAAACGAAGACTGGCCTTCAGCCTCATAATAAGAGTGCTTGCACTCCCCCTCATACTGAGAGTGACGGCCCTCATCCTCACACTGCGACTGTTCAGCCCTTCCACCTCATACTGAACGGCCTTGCCCGAAGAAAGGTGAAGTCAAACTCCCACTTCTATTGGATGAGCTTGAATTAACTTGCTGGTCTAGGTTGCTTGGATTTTATCGTTTGAATTTTGCAGACTTTGGTAGTTGAATTAACTTAGATTCTCTTGAAGCTCAAGAACTTCCTAAAAATCCTAGCATTTCTAGATAGTTCAAGGTCTAGTGTCTTGGAATATTTCTAAAACAGGTACTTCAGTGCTTGACTAGCAAGCTATTTGGAGCAAAAACAAAAAAGTTTGAATAAGGTAAAATATTGAAGAATATCCTACGTTAGATGAGGCTGGAATTAAAAAAAAAAACATCAACCAGGTGCCCTAACCCATGCCACTCTCAGTGAGATTGACCCGGTCCCTCGTCACCAGTCCCTTCTCCCATTGAGTGAACTCAGCCCTCGTCGTGCGCCCCTCCCCAGCCGTCAATGACAACACGGCCCCGGCCAAGCCCTGAGCCCACCTCACCAGTCACAGCGGGGCATGGACCCAGAAAACTGCTATAATAGGTTCCCTTAAACCATAACATTTACCGTCTATTAATTTGTTAATATGATACAGGTTTTCGCTTTACTTCTTGAATCAAATTGTACATTTATGGTTCTATTTAAAGCAGTAAAAAAAACAGTTGCTGCGTTTGTTGGGGGAGGAGGTGTGGGGGAGGGGGAGATGAGGGACAAACTGAGGCGGGGCCGGGCCCGCAAAGAAGGGGCTCCGGGTGATGGATGGGGTTGTCAGGAGACAGGTAAGGACAAGCCGGGCGTAATGGCAGCCCCCTCCCCCTCCCCCCGCCCCCGGTCCAGGTACTGCTCGCCCCACGTGCCGCACCCACGACCCACGTGCACATCCCCAGCCAGGGAGTCTAATGATATTGTGATCAAATCTACACAACAGATATTTGGCTTTCAGTCAGTTAGAACCTTGTCGTCACTGCTTGCGTGATGTTACATTATGGAGCATGACTGTCTCTCGTAGTTTCTGTGAAGTTCACTGCTCCATTCTCACGGTGGTAAACTCGCATGTTAATATTGAACGCTGCACAAGCTGAGAACTCCCACAGCGGAAAGCTCTAGCAGTCTGAGCCCAGGCGTCTATCGCAGGCGGCGCCAAGCTAGATGCTTCTAAAAGTTCAAGTTGAGACTTCCTACGCTATATATATTTAAACCATAAAATGTTCGAGTCGATGGCTTTCGAGGAATGAGAGGCCTACGAATATTTACGTTTTGCTGCGAGACCGAGGTAACCAGGGGTTGCCCAGGAGGTGCTCGGCGACTGACATGTCCCGTGTTGCGTACCTTTAATCATTCGGGTCTTTTCATATGAAAGGATATCACATTGCAACACTCTGCAGTTTATACCCTGTTTTGCATGAAGGAATACATTTTAAACGACAGGTTGAAGAGACGCGTTATAAGGTGTGGAAGAGGTCCGTGCTGCAGGCTCTAAGTATAGCGCCGTGTCGAGCGGCTCCCCAGCCGGTCGGCTCGCACGGCAAGCCGCCTCCTTATGATCGATACATACAAATAACACTACCGAATTTTAGACTGGAAGGATGAAAAATCCGCGCGCCTTGGCCGGGGTGTGCGGGTTTGGGGGTAGGGCGCGCCGCGAGTGGGGCAGATTAGGCGCGCGCCCCGCTCGCCCGCTGTCGGCCCAAATGTACTTTGGCGGCGGCGCAGATTTATTAGGACCTTCATGGGTGCGGCAGCGCGGCGGGCCGCGGACGGACGCGGCGATTTGCGTCCATTCACCAGGGGCCGCCGCACAATCCCGCCTGTGTCAAGTCGGACGCGGCGAGGTGGGATTGGGCCACTAGTCAGATTAGGGCCAAGCATGTTAACACAGACAATAAGTCAGACCCGCCGCCCCTCGTCTCTAAGTACCTCCTCCTCCAGCCTCACCGCGCCACCGCCTAACACACACTCGGTCAACAAGAATCTAGGTCCCTTCGTTGTTGTCGCTATCGTTATTGCTTATGTTGTTGGTTGTATTATTGTTGATGTTGGTGATTGCAGGGCAAGGTACAGGTTGGCTGGGTAGACATAAGGTTTGGGGCGTAGTCCAACTAAACCTACTAAGCAGGAAGGCGTATAGTCGTTGCAGTGTGTGTGGCGTGGTCGTTTCTTGGCGCCTGTGGCAGGGCCTGCTGAGGTCCTCAGACCCTGTTCCAGGACCATCTGAGTACTAATTACCTAACACCCCCCCCCCCCCCATCCAGAACCACACCAGACAAGGCGTCGATAGTATACGGGACGCTGCCCTCCTGTGGGGTCCGACGTCGGCATACCGCCGCCGGAAGCGGCTACTTAAGGATAGGCCCGCACTCATACTGACTGGCCGCTGCGCACGTCGGCACATCCGGTGAAACCCTCGTTCACCCCGCCTAACTAACCACCATCGACATACGCCGTGTAAATTGACATCGATCAAGACTGATTTACATAAGTGAGTCGACGAGGCACGTTCATTGCATGCTGGTCTGGGCACGGGGCCATTGTGGTTGTAGCCGGGCCACGGCAAGAGGCGGCAGTCAATATGGACGGAAAATGAGCCCCGATGAAAGGGCCGAGTGCGGGGCCCGTCCTGAGAGCGGCCACTTCCTACACGACAGGAAATCACCAACTTTGCGCTGAACTGGCGGGGGTGCGCTGAACGACAAGTCGCATGTGTGGGTGTGGTGGGCGGGGCGGGGCTAAAAGGTCCCGCACAGACTAGGCCGGGTTTACACGACGACTGGGGCCTCCAGTGACCGATTCAAGGATAGACCAGTACTGGTCAGCAAAGGGAAGGCAGCTTTCAGATAAAAAAGGGGAAAGATTCACTGCTATGACGTTAGTGACTCAGTCAGAAAATGGACCCCCTATAAGTCGTCAGGTGTCCGTCAGAGAGGTTTGTTAGGCTCGTAAATCTGTCTTTAGGTCTTTAATCCACTGAGTTGATATGTTTGTAAAGTTGTGTCTGTTTTGGGCTGCCTTCTGTCTGCTAAGGGTTTAGGAACGGTAGGCTAGTAATATACGCCTCTTGCCGTGGTGTTTAAACACCGTGGTCATGGGGAAACTGCCTCAAACATTGGGATTCGGAAGATTGGCTTTATCTTTTGCAACTCAAATGAGAGCCTATGTTTAACCGGTCTGGGGTTTCCCATTGGGCAACCATTGGGCAACCACTCCTGAAGAAAATTGGTCTGGACTTGTGCATGGGACTATGATGTAATTGAACATACTGACTCGTAGGTATAGTGCACACATACGTATGACATAGGATAAGTTACGTCCTCGTCAGTGGTAGACTTTAACACATCCTGAAACTGAAAGGAGTTAAATCAGTTCGGCCCTGAACGGTATTGCCAAGTGGGGAACAGCAGTTGAGTAAATGAGGGCCAAAACACCGACACTCCCGGAACATGAAACACTGTCAGAAGGCTGGCTTGGGCACTGGTACCTGAACCTGAGGGGTGTCTTCGCCTGTCCCTATAGCTAATCCTCAATTGTTTTCTTAAGGGTTGGCGACTGTCGCCCCTCTCCCGGCCTCGACTTAATCCCCCCTCGACCTTGTTTACACAGCTATTAATATAGGTACAGCTGATGCACCCTCTGCCCCGTACTCTGCACACTGGAAAGAAAGAGCCAGGAGGGCAAAGAAAGGGCCGGGAGGGCAAAGGAAGGGCCGGGAGGGCACCCTGCAAGTTTTTATCAAAATCTGTTGGTTGAGTTGAACAGTTGGTATATTGATATATTAATACAAACCCCGATATAAACATATCATATATAGAACTATTGAAACACCAAAAATTAAATTAAATTACAGATTGAAAAGAGGTTTAATTACAGATTGAAAAGAGGTTTAATATATGTGTTTCAGTTGTATGCTGAGGTATGGCTACCCCCCCCCCCCCCCCACCGAACAGCAAAAAGAAAGAAAGTACTACCAACGCTGCATTCCATGAATTGATAGTACAATTAATATTAAACCTCTTTTCATAAAACCAAAAAAAAAAGAAGCTGGGCAGACTAAGTGTGGTACTTAGCCCGCCAAGTCTGTCCTAATAATATTAAACCTCTTTTCATAAAACCAAAAAAAAATGAAGCTGGGCGGACTAAGTGTGGTACTTAGCCCGCCAAGTCTGTCCTAATAATATTAAACCTCTTTTCATAAAACCAAAAAAAAATGAAGCGACTAAGTGTGGTACTTAGCCCGCCAAGTCTGTCCTAATAATATTAAACCTCTTTTCATAAAACCAAAAAAAACTGAAGCTGGGCGGACTAAGTGTGGTACTTAGCCCGCCAAGTCTGTCCTCCTGGCTCTTTCTTTCCCTCCTCGCGGCAACCGTTCAGCAACTGTACCTATGCCTAATGTTTATATAGCAACTTAACAGGGATTATTGAGGAGGAGACCGACGCCCGTCGGCCCAAACCCCTGTATAAACAAAGGATTACAATTAGCTATAGGTACAGATGGGTGGCACCCGAACCTGAATAGCACGGGACCGAACGGGTCCTAAAAGCTCCCACTGCCCGAAAGTCAAAGTCGAGTTGGACTCTCACAATCGAGTTGAGTTGAGTTCGGCAGTTGAGCCGGTATCAGAATTGGGATTTTGGTGACTGATATACAAGGAATAATTATGTGGTTGAACCTTGAGACAGTTAAACACTGGAGAGGCACGTTACCTTTTTTTAGAAAGGTTATTGAGAACTATGTATATATGTGCTTATTCTTTCAAAATTGAAATAGCAGTTTACCTCGTAGAGAAACCGAACATCCATGATTGCAAGCAGCTTCCCATATTCACTTACAAATTCAGCAATACACCCTTAACACATCGAGTGTTAATTCAATTTGAAAAAAGTAGCCTAGATATAGATAGCGTTACATATTTTGACCAAAATAGAATGATCAATCGAATAAGTGCGACAGTCCATACAGTCACGCTGCTCCATCTGTGATTTGTCACGAGCCCCGAGTAACAGCCGTCTCTAACAAGTGGGAAGAGTCATGCAACCACCAGATAGAGTCTCAAAAGGACAGCCCTCTTTGCGTGCAAGTCTGAAAGTAACGTTGGACGACAGCGTCAACATCTTTGAATGCATACGGACCACCTTCATTTCTGATATCGAGCGGTGTGTTAGTTAAGATGTCTCAGCCAGGGAAATGGACCTGCTCGACGCTTTGACGATACTCATGCAACCTGAGACATGCAATATTAGCTTGACATATGGCTGAAACCATTCGTTTGTCATCAAAACAATCTCTGTTTAAGACCTATCTTTATTAGGGTCAAACATCACAAAAACAATAATAATTAGCCCTTGTCTTGATTTAATGCCCGTCCCAAATTCCTGCGGACACAGATCGCTGACGTTATCTAACTGATGTGTGACGAAGTCTACCTGTTTCTTCCCTACTTTCGAATATGTACTCTGTTTTGAACATAATCTGTATGTTCATGCTGTTTTTTTTTTCTTTCAGGTAAGTTTGACGACAACGTCCTTGGCCAGGAAGGCTATCATAAGACATCAGTATCTTTGACCAAGGTCAGTATTGCCTGCCCCACCACTCCGAACGGGGATCGTTCCAAGATCATTCCAGGGCAGATCTCTTATGGCAAGACAATCTCATGATTCTCTCTTGCGTAGTTGTTCTCTATCTTTACCCAAGAGGAAAAAATATAAAAGAAGTTTTTTAAATAGCTTCTAGCCTGTATCAAAAGCCAAGGCCCCCTGAACTGGTTCTGATTGGCAGACGATTGAACTTTTTGTCAATATTGGGTGCTTTTGGGCCCTTATTTCCAATTAGAATTTGGTAATATGATGAAATATTGTAGATCTACTGTGCCAATTTTAGTGTATGAAATAAAGCCACTATCAGCTTGTGTGGAATAATATGAAGTGGCATATCAGCCAATCAAATAGCTACCACTGGTGGTGTTACATAGTAGAATAGTTTATTTAATGTGGAGTGGAGCGGGACACCAGTCAATCAGATGGCTGCGTTGTATATGCTTAACGTATACAGACCAAACTGCACATAGTGGATGCTGACCTCTTGAAATTAGATAGAATGATTTGCCCTTTATCTATCTAAAATTTGCCCTTTACCTATCTAGAAATTATGAATCCAAACAAAAATTAAGGAACGGTTAATATTGCATTGTACTATTTATTTATTGACATCTTGATGAACTTTTATCACACATTGGTAGAAATAGAAATTCTCACTGAATTAGTGACACACAAACATATATATGAGGGAGAGGTAGTTTTGGTTAGTTTTTGGAAAGATTTGCAGACCGCCCACAGTTGGAATCCTAAAGTGATATATATTGAGTCTAATCATTACTAAATCCATCTCTATATTTCCCTTTATGTTATACCCTGTTTAAAATCCACGCTCTCAGTGTCCCACCTACCGCCTGTTGTGTGTTAGTCCGATGTCGATACCATGCCGGGCCTGTACCCAGAGGGGACCGTGTGATTAGTGTGGGTGTCGTCCCCTCGCCCCCACCGGCCCTGACGCCCTCACAAGGACGCCCGCTCCCAATCAGGCGCCGCCCTTGTGAATGGAGGCTACAGACGCCCGGATAAGGCTCCTCGCGGCCTGCACTCAATCTGGGATTTGGGAGGGGGGTAATTCCCTCAACCTAATAACATCACAATTACTGCAGTCAAATTGAATCTGTTGCGGTCACAATATCTGTCATTATCAGTGCGTATTTCTCACTAACATTTGAAAACAGTAGTTTCATTTCATAGTATGTAAAAACATATTCAGCTCATCTAGATCTGGATTAGGGTCAAGGGGACAGCATTGAAGACGCTATTGGTCGACCATAGTAGTGGATCAAGGGTAACGATATTAGCTTACAACTTGTCTAGGCCTCCCCCCGGACCCCGAGTCCCCAGCAGTGGTCTGCCCGCCGCCACTCCCACTCCCCACCACTCAGGTCCTCGGCCCAGACGCCGACACCCTAAAAGCGCCCCTTAAAGTAGCGCACAGCCCCTCAGTATAAGTGGCCGGCCATTTACTAAAGCTGAAAATATGTAGAAACCAGAAGGAGGCGAAGGGAAGGAAATGAAGGTTCCCTGAGACGGCGCGTGGCCCTGAAGTGATTCCCTGTAGGTGGGGTCGGCTGTACGCGGTGACCCGCCGAGGGACCACATCCTCCAGTCAGTGTACTATCCGCGAGACACCGAATACACAGTAAAATCATGCAATAGCTTTACAAATAACTACTCAATCTGCTTTGTTGTTCCTTTCCAAGATGATGTGCTTACATTTAATGAACACGATTAAAATATAACATTGCGAAAGTTATAAGTGTGCTATTTGGTACGGGTCAATAGGGAAAGGTTACCCATGGATAATGAGGGAAGTCAGTCGTGTGTGTGTGTGTAGAGAGAGAGGTGTGTGGGGGGAGGGGGTAGCAGGAATTAGTCAAAAAGGAAATAAGGAGATAAACTATTGAGCGATGTTTGAGTAGGGCATTAATAAGCCAAACTATTGAAGACCATTTGGAAAAAGGGAAAGGAATGAACAGGGCAGGTAGGAAGCCATCCTATTTGACAACAGTTGTGATAGGGGACATTGATGGAAGGGCAGCTAAAAATCCATTTCTTTGACCACCGTTTAGAGAAGGTGAGAGGGTTAGACAGGGATGGTAAGGTAAGAAGCCATATCATTAACCATTGTTTGGAAAAGGGACAGGAATGGACAGGGCAGGTAAGAAGCCATACCACTGACCATCATTTGGCCTTGAGGACAAGACGAATTCTTATAAGCACCAGAAGGAAGCCATATCCCTGAAAACCGACAATGGGCAGATTAAAGGACATGGTAGTATGGAAGCCATACCACAGAATATCAATAGGGATAGAGGACAGGAAAGGACAGGCCAGGTAGGAAGCCATACCACAGAATATCAATAGGGATAGAGGACAGGAAAGGACAGGCCAGGTAGGAAGCCATACCACAGAATATCAATAGGGATAGGGGACAGGAAAGGACAGGCCAGGTAGGAATCCATACCACAGAATATCAATAGGGATAGGGGACAGGAAAGGACAGGCCAGGTAGGAAGCCATACCACAGAATATCGATACGGATAGGGGACAGGAAAGGACAGGCCAGGTAGGAATCCATACCACAGAATATCAATAGGGATAGGGGACAGGAAAGGACAGGCCAGGTAGGAAGCCATACCACAGAATATCAATACGGATAGGGGACAGGAAAGGACAGGCCAGGTAGGAATCCATACCACAGAATATCAATAGGGATAGGGGACAGGAAAGGACAGGCCAGGTAGGAATCCATACCGAAGAATATCAATAGGGGTAGGGGACAGGAAAGGACAGGCCAGGTAGGAAGCCATACCACAGAATATCAATAGGGATAGGGGACAGGGAAAGGAAAGAATAGGGCTAGTAGGAAGTCAGTGCACAAAATATCACAGAAGCCCTACTCTTTAAAATCGTTTGGGATAATGACCACTGACAGAAGGGCAGGAAAGAAGCCATACCCATTTCTGAAACGTCACTTGACGTCACTGGCGATGTATTTGCCCTTCCAGAGCGTTATCCGATCACTCCAAGTCGTGAATTTGGTTCTCTCATAAAACGCACATCATTATGTGTCCTATATCATTAAATAACATTTATCCATATATACTCATAGAAATCATATTTAATATTTGGTTGCATGAGGTGGGCCGGAAAATGATTTCTAACTTTCTAAAAGTTTACAAAAACAGTCTGTTGGGAAGGGAGGGTTCTCGTGCATGAATCCGGACATGGCAGGTGCCTCTGCGTACCTCCACAGAGGGCTAGACCCCCTGTGTCGGACGCCATCTTTGTCCCACCTTCTCCCGAGCCAGGTTCGATGAGGGAGTGGTGGGATAGGCGGAGGCGGCCATGGATCTGTGGATTGATTGCCTGGGAGGCGCAGATCCCTCCATTTATCAGCATCTGGCTTCTGCGGGCTGACCCCCGGACACAGACGCCACCACCACCACGCCGACTGCTGCTTGTTTCTCCTGGCCCTCCTCCAGCCGCAAACCCGACCTAATTCGATGGGAGACAGCTCCAACTTGATTATCGTCCCCAAAAATCTATTCATACTCATTTTGGAGCAGTGTCAGTGATCAGATTATGATGGCGGTCATTGGAGGCTGGACCCCCGGTGAGGGGACCGTCAGGTGCTGGGTATAGGGCGCCTGACGGCCGGGGGGGGGGAGTGGAGGGAGCTATACATGCCCCAGACCGCCCCCAACAGGTGGAGCTACAGTCTACGTGGGACTCTCTACATCATGAACCAAGCGTACCCACCCTCAATATTACATTGCCTGAGGCCCGAGGTTGAGCATACCGCAAGTCATGTTTTCCCACATTTTCGTATGAGGTGTTAATCAGGAAGTGTTCTCTCACAATTCAGTTTTGTATGTAGGACCTTCCCCGGCTAACAGAAGCCCTGCGCGTCATGTGGTTGCTCGATGGCGTCAATACCAATGAGGGGTGGGGCCGGGCCAGTCCCGACACGGCCTGCCCCCCCCCCCCCTCCCCAGTCCGCGCACGTCACCCCGGCCGACGCCAGCAGAGACAGCGCCGATGACAAAGCTGTCTCCGCTGACGTCCTATCGCTCTCTATCTGCACACTTGACAGCTCATGATTCATGATGCATATCTGCCCTTACCCGGCAGTAAAATGATACAATGAGATTGTGGCAGCGTAATATAGCTTGAATCCCTACATCCAGTCGAGTGTCCCCGCCACTGAACACTGGGTATGCATGGGTAAAATTCTAATAGGTTTGGGACAGCGCCGATGACACACCCATCAACCTTGCAATGCAATCTTTGAGTACGACCCCTGTTTTGTGCTCATTAATGTAATTTTGATGGTGCTCTATTGTGCTTCCCCCTGTATGTATGCAGGTGACCCTGGCTGTATTATAGCCCACCCCCTCTATATATGTGTGCAGGTGACCGCCTCCTCCTCCTCCCCCCCCCCCCCCCCAATGGTATTGGGGCCTGGCTGGGGGTGATGGATAAGGCGGCGGTCGGCTGTGGCGTCATGCCTCATTCCTGGGGTGCGACTCGGCCCGGGCCCAGTCCCGACATCGGGGATAGACATGGGGCGGCAGTGAGATGAGCCCGGCCGTCCCCTGGGACCATGGCCAGATAGCATGGGGCGTTAAGCCCATACCAAGCCCACAGGTAGCCCAGACAACACGGGGCGTTAAGCCCATACCGAGCCTGCAGGTAGCCCAGATAGCACAGGGCATTAAGCTCATGCCGAGCCTGCAGGTAGCCCAGACAGCATGGGGTTTAAGCACATACCAAGCCCGCAGGTAGTCCATAGAGCACGGGGCGTTAGGCCTGTACCGAGCCTGCAGGTAGCCCAGATAGCACGGGGCTTAAGCCCATACCTAGCCTGCAGGTAGCCCAGATAGCACGGGGCGTTAGGTCCATACCGAGCCTGCAGGTAGCCCAGACAGCAGGGGGCACTAAGACCATACCGAGCCTGCAGGTAGCCCGGATAGCACGGGGCGTTAGGTCCATACCGAGCCTGCAGGTAGCCCAGACAGCAGGGGGCACTAAGCCCATACCTAGCCTGCAGGTAGCCCGGATAGCACGGGGCACTAAGTCCATACCCAGCCTGCAGGTAGCCCAGACAGCAGGGGGCACTAAGTCCATATCCAGCCTTCAGGTAGCCCAGACAGCAGGGGGCACTAAGTCCATACCGAGCCTGCAGGTAGCCCAGACAGCAGGGGGCACTAAGCCCATACCGAGCCTGCAGGTAGCCCAGACAGCAGGGGGCACTAAGTCCATACCCAGCCTGCAGGTAGCCCAGACAGCAGGGGGCACTAAGTCCATACCCAGTCTGCAGGTAGCCCAGATAGCATGGGGCGTTAGGCGTGAAGCTACTTTACACTTAATTCTTTTTAATTCGTGTCTCCTCAGGTAACAAACCATTTCAATAGATACAGTGCCAACGTGAATTTAAAGTGAAATTATTACACAGCCAATCGTTGTTGAGACGTCTAGGTTACCTACCCATGTTTGTGGGGATCACCTAGCGGCTACGACGAGTGCCGCAGTGCCACCCGGCGCCCCTAGCCCCCGCCTGGAGGGACGTCCACCCCCAGACTCCCGCACTGCCCCACATCACATGCCGGAATCACCATAATGCTGCTGTAGTCGCCAAATACCCGCGAGAATTCTCACAAAGCGTGGACCCATTCTGGTAATCTTTAAGTGGTCAACAACTATATTAATACAAACGGCAGACTGGAGGGTGTCGGAGAAAGTGAGTGCAGTCTGGGGCTTCGTCAAGAACGGCAAAAATCTCTCTCAGAGAGACACATCTCTTATTTCATTATCTACATTAAACATCAAACTCCGACCCCACACACCTAGTTATAAGAGTTTCATCGTACATGAGCTCGTCAGTAATAATTCTCTATATACATTTTAGGTAAACTTAAAGAGTTGTTCAGTTCTGAACCGGTTTATGCTGCAAAGAATAAAACGTGCTGGAAGAGGGCAGAGAGGCAGGTGGTGAGCATGCCAAGTTCAACACGTAGTCAGGTGGCCGTGGTGGCTGACACAGTGTTGGATGGGCGGCCCGGCCCGCGGCCAACAACAGCATTAGTACAGGGGCAGGGCAGGGAAAGTAACACAGGGGGAAGGGGCCGGGACGAGCAGGTAGGGGAGTCCCCCCGGACCGGACTGGTATCTTAAGTTATGCGTTCAGAGGTGGCGTACCCCGGTGGTACACCAGTTACTACGAAGGGAATAGGAGAGTGAACGTCCTGAATGAAAGTGCAAGTGGCTCAGTGAAATGCTGAAAACTCTTGCTTCATCCCGGACGTTGTTGACATGTTTAGTTACAACAGCAACGGCTGACAAATCCGGATAGAGTAAAGTCAGGCCCCTCCTGTCCTTTCATGTAGACATGTACATGTATTTGTATATTCATATTTATATATTTATATATATACTTCATGAAGATACCGAAGTATTATTGTGAATAAGTCCATGGCACGTCAGTCGTTGACACACACACACACACACACACACACACACACACACACACACACACACACACACACACACACACACACACACACACACATTGATATTTAGATGTAATAAATGCTTCAAGAAACGACCAGTTTCATATGCGCTACAATTTTTCATTCTGTGCGTGCCTAGACGTTTTCTCCCTCCTTTCTCGTGTCCATGGCCCTTGACCGGGCTGCCAGCCCTGACCACCCTCCTCCTGTCGAGAACACACTCTGTAACTCGCCCACTCGTATTCCCCGGACTCGCCGACTCCACAGACAAGTATTCTGTCGTGCCCGTCCATCGATCACACAATATGATTAGCTGCGGTTCGAAAGGCGTTCTCCATGGTCGGCACTAGTACCGGGCAGGGTGGAGGGGTGGTGGGGAGTGGGGGGGGGGGGGGAGTAAGGGGTCGGGGAGAGGGAGAGAACTGGAAGTACGGGCCGAAAAAAGAGGGGGAATGGGGAAGTGTGCGTCTGGAATGACATTGGAGGGTATCGGTTGCAAGCATTGCATCTTTGTAAATTTTTGCAAGTGTTATCTGTAATGGTTACTGAGGCAGGCTTCCCCATGCTCTGCTGCCCTTTGCAGGTGGTTTTGATGCCCATGGGTGCTAATGGATGTGATGACCAGCTGGGGGTGGTTAGTGGCAGTTGGTGCGGTGCCCAGTGCAGGTGGTTAGTGGCAGTGGGTGCGGTACCCAGTGCTGGTGGTTAGTGGCAGTGGGTGCGGTGCCCAGTGAGGTGGTTAGTGGCAGGGGGTGCGGTGCCCAGTGCAGGTGGTTAGTGGCAGTGGGTGCGGTACCCAGTGCTGGTGGTTAGTGGCAGTGGGTGCGGTGCCCAGTGAGGTGGTTAGTGGCAGTGGGTGCGGTGCCCAGTGCCGGTGGTTAGTGGCAGTGGGTGCGGTGCCCAGTGAGGTGGTTAGTGGCAGTGGGTGCGGTGCCCAGTGCCGGTGGTTAGTGGCAGTGGGTGCCGTGCCCAGTGCAGGTGGTTAGTGGCAGTGGGTGCGGTGCCCAGTGCCGGTGGTTAGTGACAGTGGGTGCAGTGCCCAGTGAGGTGGTTAGTGGCAGTGGGTGCCGTGCCCAGTGCAGGTGGTTAGTGGCAGTGGGTGCCGTGCCCAGTGAGGTGGTTAGTGGCAGTGGGTGCCGTGCCCAGTGAGGTGGTTAGTGGAAGTGGGTGCCGTGCCCAGTGAGGTGGTTAGTGGCAGTGGGTGCCGTGCCCAGTGAGGTGGTTAGTGGCAGTGGGTGCCGTGCCCAGTGAGGTGGTTAGTGGCAGTGGGTGCGGTGATCAGTGCCGGTGGTTAGTGGCAGTGGGTGCCGTGCCCAGTGCAGGTGGTTAGTGGCAGTGGGGGCAGTGCTCAGTACCGGTGGTTAGTGGCAGTGGGGGCAGTGCCCAGTGCCTGTGGTTAGTAGCAGTGGGTGCTGTGCCCAGTGAGGTGGTTAGTGGCAGTGGGTGCGGTGCCCAGTGCAGGTGGTTAGTGGCAGTGGGTGCCGTGCCCAGTGAGGTGGTTAGTGGCAGTGGGTGCCGTGCCCAGTGAGGTGGTTAGTGGCAGTGGGTGCGGTGCCCAGTGCTGGTGGTTAGTGGCAGTGGGTGCGGTGCCCAGTGAGGTGGTTAGTGGCAGTGGGTGCCGTGCCCAGTGCTGATCATTGTGGTGGCAGTAAGTCAGGCTCCCAGGGTGGATGGGGATGGCGTCCCATACCTTTGTAGGTCTTGTCCTGACCTCAGGCTTGGCCGGTTAACCCCGCTACTCGCTAATGGAAATGGCCAATGGAAATATGTGACCCATGTCACCCCTTCAGGCAGGGCACTGCCTTCATTACTGGTCGCCGAGGAAACCAGGCTTGGCGATGACCAGAGACATGTATAAACATCTGATCGATTCATTCCTGTTTGTCATCACTGCACTGGGCCGCCCAGTCATCTGCTTATACAGCGTACGGCGGTTTGGAACATGTACGGAAAGTTGTTGGTCATGTGACCAAATTTGAGTGATGTATGATTTTCATTTGGAAATTATGACGGAATATGACCCACTGACCATCAACGTCGCATTGAGCTAAGTTTTGAAGTTCTAAATACGTTTACATCACGTCTGTATATATATGGAAGAACCACATATGGTGAGCCACTTGGGACCCCATTCCGTACATATATGTAAGCACACACTCGGCCTACCCCTGCTGGCCGTGGAGGGGTGGCGCACGTCGAGGGTCGAGGGTGAGGCTGTTAGTGAGGGGCGGTCAGCGACAGGCTGTCCTGGTCAGTCGGTCGGAAGGGCCGGCCCAGTGTGGAGGTGGTTATCCACTGGCCGCTGGTCCATCTACCGGGCCTGTATGTTTGTGTTGGGCAGCAAAGCCACCCCGGAAGCCACTTAGCTAATGGAGGCAGCGTCTTGGTGGACGCTGGGCGTCCTGATGTCCTCAGCGCACCCCACGGTCCGCCACATACTCACCCAGCCGGTTCAGCCATCTTGTTTATCCATAATTGTATTATCATAACGAGTCTCGATTTGGAGAGGTATTATTTTTACTTCTACCCTGACATTAAAACTTCAACTTTCAATAAGGAGGAGACAATTTGGAGAGTAATGATTTGCCTCCAACGTGCTGTTCCCTATCCGAGATTTGACTGTGCTTCTCGTACCACCTTTCCATTCCCATAGAATCGATCATAGTGCTGTGTGCAGGCAAAAATGTGAGTTTCCTGACATGTCCTGATTTAGCCGACGTCAACTTAGAAATGGGGGAGAGGGGGGGGGGGGGGGGCAGAATAATAAGTACATAGCCATACTCAAATTATTACCCCATGCGGTATAGAGACCCTTTCTGGAACATCCCTAACGACGAGCAGGGATCCAGGACCTTTGTCTTCTCCTCCAGGCAGACGGGTCCCTCTCAGATTAAACCAGTAGTTACACATTTCCATGCTCGTGATCAAGAACATAATTAGTTTTGGGAAGAGACGCAAAGCGGCTTGGTTGTTGAGAGAGGTGCAGACTGTTGGTTGGTACTCCCCGCCCCACCCGTCTCCTGCCCCCCCCCCCTTCCCCAGCCCACCACTGGCGGCGCCACCTGTTCCATCACCCGGTACCCATGTGACCGCCGGCCCAATGTAGCCCCACTCACCCCCACATGGCCCTGCACAGAGGCCCTTTAAGTCATCTGGGTACCCATGTGACTGCCGGCCCCATGTAGCCCCCGCCCACCCCCACACGGCCCTGCACAGAGGCCCTTTAAGTCATCTGGGTACCCATGTGACCGTCGGCCCCATGTAGCCCCCGCCCACCCCCACATGGCCCTGCATAGAGTCCCTTTAAGTCATTTGGATACCCATGTGACCAACGGCCCTGTGTGGCCCCACACATCCCTGCACAGAGGCTCTTTAAGTCATCCAGTTACCCGTGTGACTGCCGGCCCACACGGCCCTGCACAGAGGCTCTTTAAGTCCCCATGTGTCTGCCAGCCCCACGTGGCCTGCAAGAGGCCCTTTAAGTCATGTGGGTACCCATGTGACTGCTAGCCTTATGTGGACCCCACAGGGCCCTGTACAGAGGCTCTTAAGTCAGACATATTGCTCAAGACTTACACTCGAATCATGGAGGTGGGGTCGAAAATTCAGAATAGAATGTGAAGTTCTAGGTAATATGTAATGCATGATTTAGCACCAGCTACTTGATTCAACATTTCAACTGTTCCTATATATGTTCGACAAGAGGAGTCTATGGCTATTCAGAAGTGAAATCTTGGGCGTCAATTGGTACTCGTACAACAGTCTCCGCCCCGAGCTGCCCCACAAGACGCGCTACTCCACCCCCGACCTCCAGATCTAGTCTCAGCTTGGAGAGTGATGACACGGACCACCAGGGGAAGGGCGTTAAGTCGCCGACCCCGGATCAATGCGGCGATTGGCTAATTTGTAAATGGCCTTGATCTGCCCCGGCCGGCCCGTCCTCCGCCCCGCTCTGTGTGCCCGGCACACGGCTTGATTTGCTGGGGTCTTCCCAAACACCTCCGAGTCTTTATCCAAGTCGGACCCTTCAGGTTTATTACATGACCTTCTATGGAAAGCCAATTTGGGAAGGCGCCGCCCCTCTGCTCATTCTTATTCGCGCGGCGGGCGCGGGGCGCGGCCGGTCGGTGCTGGCTATCGGCGCCGAGCCCCGTAATTTGCTGCTTGTCGGTGCTATTTGTGGCCCCCGCCGCAGATATCTGGGCGACCCTGATTGGCCAATCTCCCCCGGCCCGATCCCATTAGGTGGCGGGTCGTTAGTGCGCAGGTCGCATTAATCGCCGACGGCGCCCAGTCGGCTAAAATAAACAAGGCGTGGTCAGCAGGCCGCTCTTGTCTTTGGGGCGGGATGTCAATGAAACCCTCTTGTCCTGAATCTGAAAGGGCCTGGTCTGAGGGGTCCTCTCGTCCAGGGAGGGGATGACTTTTGGGGGGCCTTGTCCTAAAATTGAAAGGAGCTGGTCTGCGGAGCCTCTTGTCAATGGTGGTGTTCCTAGTGAGTTATACGTGCCCTTTCACTCTCACAAGGTAGAGAAGACGGCCAGGAAGAATGTGCCCTCCTTCAACAGGAATGGTCAGTAGGCCGATGTCCTGCCTGCAGAGGAACGGTCAGTGTTCCTTGTCTTGCGTGCAGAGGAACTGTCAGTGGGCCCGTCCTCCTGCCTGCAAAGGAATAGTCAGTAGGCCCAAGTCCTGCCTGCAGAGGGCATTGCCAGCGGGGGAGTGGCCCTGTAGAAGAACAGGTCAACAGACTCCTCTTTGTTTTTTTCTTTTTAAATTTGAACAGAGCTCAATTTATTCCACAATAAGGTATTTTTTCATCTATTCCAATTTAGGCTCACTTTTGTTAGTCTATGTCTTCCCTGAAAATGACCGAACAGAAGTCAATACACACTTCCGATGCTTTCAACCATAGATGGAAAGAACACTATCCTTGCATACAAGAGAGCTGATCATTTCCATCTCCCAGCGTCACGTACCAGTTTAGATGTGTTCAGATGTAATAGAGTCTATCTGATATGTATACGGACGTGACAAAGAGATATCTTTGTTTATACGTTAAGCTAATAGATCTAAGGATATGGGTGGCTGAAGGCGGGACGGGTAAGCAGTGGGCGGTTGCAGTGGTTGGGTGCAGTGACCAGCCCCTGGTGGGCAGCGGGTGGCCGGACAGGGGGGCGGCAGTGGGCTCGGCTCGAGCCCCTCCCGGTACACATTATCCCTGCGGATTACGCCGATTGTCTGCCAGCCGTACTCCCTCATTTGCAACAACAGCCATCTTCCGGTTTCCCGCCGTGCCCATTCCGGCTCCCCTTACACCACTCTCTTTGCCGCACCGACTTTTGCCTTCAATTTGCAAATCTGCAGCTGCTTGTTCTTTACGCCGAGCGTGAGAGCCGCTTCACTGAGCTCCCAGCTCGCAATTTGTATGATTTGATTGGGCGCGGTGGGCCCGCCCCCACCGCCGCCCGCGCGCCTATTGTTGGGCGCTCGGCGTGGCCCTCCGAGGGCCAGTCGGGCCTACATGACCACGCAACATGAAAGCTAATGCGCCCGGCGACTTGTCGGCTTAACGCCGGCTTTTTCTGGGCTCGCGGCGATCCTTGTGTGGCACGGACATGAAAGTGACATACATCCTCCCCGCGACATGCGAGCACAATTGACGCGGGTCTGCCGAGCTAAAGATCTCGGGAAAGAAGTGTCTGCTTGCCGGATTAGGGGAGTCCACTTTAATTTGTCCTTTCGGGGGCAGCGTGTCCGCAGCGCGATAACTGTCATTGATTGGACAGTAAGAACCCTCGGCGATTTTTTACGGCGTTAATAGATGGTATGTAATTTCTCGGGGTTGACAAGCAATTATAGTGCGTGACGGAAAGTTGGCTTTGTACATTAAATGCCTCTTAACTGGTGTAGTTGTGGTGGCCGTGTGCGGAGAGCGGCGCGGGCACTGTGGACGATGGCGCTAGTTGGGTCATAATTACAATGGCCGTAATCAGGTAAATCTAATTACCTCCGTGTGCCATAACCAGAATACGGCCACCACCCAATGTCGGCCTAAGAAGATTTCATTTCCCCTCTCCTCAGAAGCCATTACAAGCCCCAAGTCCCAGCCGCGGCCAGCATATCCTATTTCATTTCACTGGAATAATTACATGGCAAGTCGGGAAACTTAAAACTTGCCATAGATATTCACCGATATTGGTTCTCGTCAAGTAGAATAAGGCATACTCGTGGCAGGAAAAATGATAAAAAGTCAGCGTTTCCTTTCGCCTTTGTACCGACTAACTTAACTGGATGGTTAAGACTTTAACTCTACTAACCGAGAGTATGTTCACGTCGTTTACTTAACAAGTTTTGTAGCCGGCATACCTTTGTTTGTCGCGGGATGTGAATTAACCTATAAAATCGTCCTTTTCTGGAAGCTCATTAAAATTGTTAAGTCATGTATTATGAGCTAGATTGAAGGAGGTGGTGTGACTGTCGGGAATAGGCGTGTCGATTCACTGTTGGGAGTAGTGTGCCTCGATCAATAGTCTTTGACTAGTCTTGTTTTGGCGTCGACGCGGGCCCCTATGGCCGACCGCCCCGACTCGGCCCGCACTGTCGGCGCCCGCTCACCAGCCACCATTTGATTAAACAGAGACATTCACCCAATGTTCACCCACTGAAACCACTTCACCACAGTCAAGGCTTTCGTCTCCAGGGTGTAATTTAAACATTTGCAGATTGCTATGAGATTGGACGAGCCTGAGATTGTCTATTTAAGACAATGGTAAGCATGAAATAATTAGCGCCCACAGCGAAGCGCCTCCCAATCAGGTGTCCGTCACTTCTAATGTCCTCGGCGAGCCAAGCGGAGCAATTACTACCAGCACTCTCTATGGTCCTCTCCCTATAGCAACCGCCTAAACCCATTCAGTCCGTGCACGGACGAAACCAGGGTTTCAAGATCGACCTGAGATTGTATCAACTCAAAATTTACAGCTTGCCAGATGGGCAGATCAGGATTGACATACATATTACGACCTTCTGATGAGATAATCTTTTTTTTTTAAATATCATAACCCCAACCTCCCCATCTTGAAATACTGGTTTCACGATGGGGAGTTTCATAAGACATTCCGTCTCTAGAATGACCTAAGGACGCGCTTGATTCCACTGGAGGTTTGGAAAACCGCTTTGTTGCCCATGTCAAAAAATGTGCAACGTAACGTCATATTTCAGTTTTAAATAGTGGAGGTTAATTCATCACAATATCTTTTATTCTAACTCATGGTTTTGTTTTTAACAAAGGAACTCTTATCCTAAATGCAATCCTTCATTTTTCAATAGACAACCCTAATGGTGTGCGCGGATCACTTAATCTAATTTCTCGTGGTTTATTTGTAATGGGACTGGCAACAATAGATCTTGTTAAGGCGTAGGGCAGAGCCAAGTCGATGAGTTTAGCGCCATCATCTAATGTTGGTGGCTGTAAGTCCCACTAATGAGGCCGACCTGTGCGTGCAGTTATCTGGTTGCTGGGCTGGAGGTGAGTTAATCCCGCACTGAGTGCGAGCATTCACCACGCCAAGGGGTAGGGGGGTGCACGTGGGGCCGGGGCACGTGCAGGGTAACCACCCCTCATACGTCTCTCATCATACTTATACACTGGGGAAACTTTATTTCCAATAGGCTTTAAATGGTATGAAACCGACCAGACGGGGGTAGAACCAATTTCCTAATGTGTTTTCAGCCAGCCTTCTCCCCCATTAAAAAGTGTGTTCTTCGCCCGCTACTCGGCCCACTTTTACCCCGTCCAGCGTTCTTTTCCCATTAATTAACTAATTAGCGAACCTCATCAAGTCCACCTGCCTATTGTCAAGTCATGTCTGCATAAAAGACGGCTTAATGCGGCTCGCCGCTCCCAGGGGGCGCGCCACGCCGGGCGGGTCACGTGGCCCGTGAGAAGTGACACCTCTCGCGGGATTTCACTTCTTGTCGGGAAATGGGCGTCGCGCGCACCTAGGGCAATAAGTCTACCGGAAGGTAGGAGCGGCCCGCGCCGCCCCGTCACCAGGGGGAGTTACCTCCGAGTCGGGGCACTTTCTGCTCGCCGCAGGTGCTGGTCTATGGCTGATTATTATCACTAGGTATATGGTGATTAGACGGGTTTTGGTTAAAACTCCCATAGAAAATGCTTTTTTGCTAAGGACAGATATCTGGTTCTAATCTACTCAGCCAAGATCCCGCGGTGACGCTGTTGTCGTGACACTGTCATGACTTTTACACCATCGTCATAATGGTGTCATAATGATGATACCCACCTGCTCCTGGTCGGCACAAACAGAAGTAGACTATCGAAGTCCCTGGTCCCTAGTCCCTCAAACTCATATGCAAGAGGTAAAAAGGTCAAGGAAGGTGTAAGCCAGGAGCTGTACTGTTTCGAAAATTCAAATGGGATGTGTAAGATACATGTATGCAATATCTATCATATCGTAAACATAATCATTACATGGTCTAGCACCAAGCCCTGTCATTGAACTCGTTGGAATTCGGAATTTAGAATTTCTTTTGATGTTTACCTAAAAAATTAATCAGTCGGGACTGAGGAGTAATCCAGCGGAAATCTTGTCTGGTTAGTGTAATCGTGTATAGGATATGAATCACTGGGATCATCTATAGCCAAAACTGATTCCCCGTCGATGATTTCGAAACTATATTGGACCTGCTTGGAATTTCTTGGATTATGGCGTGACCCTTTATATCCAACTAGGAAAGCGTTTGATGCCGAATAATACAATGTTGATATAATTGCAAAGGTATCCTCGTGTTGGAAGAAAGAATGGAGGGACGGGTAACAATGATAGCTAAATCAGAATAAGGTTTTCAGATAAACGAGAGCCTGAAGAGCAGCTCAACGTATATCTATGATATTATGGTGAGGAAATGGGCATTTTGTTTCATGAGAAAATGAATTTCATTGTAAATGCACAGTTCCTAGCTTAGCTGCCATTACCAAACTCAAACTGCCCCTTGTGGAGAGGTAGATGATGCCTAATTGCACAGTGAAGGTACATGAGGCAGTTTGACGTCCGTAAGCAGACGCAGAAAGAGTTTAATTTCAAGCTCAAACTCCAGTATGACTCCATTGCTCCATTTTCTTTTGGAGTAGGAGTGCGGGTAGCTTCTCCTGAGAGGGCACCAACCCCCTCATGCACCCCCTCCCCCCACTCAGTGATAAGGTCATCGCACCACTGTGGCGGCAGTGAGGGGACTCTGTGGACCGGGCACTTGGCCCTCTTGTCAAGTCTGGGGTCAGCACCAGTCCCAACAGCTCCGGGAGTGTACAACACCATAAAACACGGCTAGGAGGCCCACTGCTGGCACAGTATACTGTCCCCACGATACTGCTGTACATGGGCCAACATCACACATTGTACCCATGATACTGCTGTGCATGGGCTAAAACAGCATACTCTCCCCCACATTCTGCTGTACATGGGCTAACACAGAACATTATCCCTGAGATACTGCTGCGCATGGGCTAAAACAGCACACTGTCCCCATGGTTCTGTCATAAATTATCATACCTTAGGATGATACAGGAAAAATTCTAGAACCTGTGGAAACATGTGAGGCTAATGGCGGCTGTGGATATAATGATTGCCGCCAAGGAGCACCATGTGACTTACATGATACTCATGCATATTAATTAGTAGCCTCCGAGACAATTCGCACATGTTCCCAAAAATATATATTAATATAAATACTGATTATATCACACATACGCTTTTGATGTTTGTTAAATCTTTTCTTATCCTAAAATTACCTATCGAATACTTTTTTCATTGTTTATAATTTCCCCCGTTCAGACTTCTCCATGCCTGCAGGCTGTCAGTGGTATCTAGAGAGTTGTCAAAAACAATGGCGGCCTAATAAGGGTCCCATGCCTAACAACGGCCTATGCCGCCCCAACCAATGCAGGGTGGCAGAGTATATTGCTCTTATGGCACGTCGGTATGGTATGTGCTTCCCATCTCAGCAGCTCCTGTAGTGCACAAGTACAACTCCATAACACGGTTAACAGGCTGTGGTGTGATTTATCATAGGATTCTGTTTTGCATTGAGCTGTGGAATATAATTGTTTGTGTTGTACACAACGTCTTCTGTGACCCCTGGAAAAATAAGGTCCTGAAACCTCTTAAGACATTGAAGGTATTAAGGTATCGAAAAATTGTCAACTACATTCTAAAGTGAAAAGGTGAATCATCATAATTAGCCTAAGCTTTTTTATTTTTAAACATTTCTGTTTTTTTCGCAAATTTTCTCAAGGATCTGCCTCTTTCAACATGTGAATAAAACTAAATCCCGCTGTCGTAACATGGCCCCTGTACACGACCCTGTGCACTGTGGGGCATTCAATGTCGGGGTTGGTGGGGACGGGGGTGGGATGAGGGCGTATATCCTCATCTGGGTTACCATCCTACTGTACAGGCATATGGATGAGTGGTCTGGCGAGCAGGTTTTTTTTTTGTTGTTCTTTTATTGTCTCCTATGTGATGGTTAAATCACCGCTGTCTGTTCTGATTGTGTCTGGTAGCGACCAATGGGGTAAAAAGGCGGGGAAAGGTCAGTGGGACTGGGTGGGAGCAGCGGCCGAATCAGGGTCGCACCGCGGGGTGACATCACACTGTAAGAAGTAACTACTGTAAATTTACAGCAAAAGTTGCTGGCAGCAAAGGTTCCAGCAATTTTTGCTGTAAACTTACAGCACTCTATGTACTGTAAATTTACAGTATAATGTACTGTTAATTTCCTACGGCAAAATATGCTGTAAATTTACAGCTGACAAAGTGCTGTAAATTTACAGCAAAAGTTGCTGGCAGCAAAGGTTCCAGCAATTTTTGCTGTAAATTTACAGTACTTGATGTATTTTTACAGTATGCTAAATCAAAGATTTTGCCATTTTATCTTTATCAATTTCCTTTTTAAAATCCAACTAAATGTTGGATAAAGGTATAATTCCAACTTCAAACCCAATGTATATTGGATGAGGGATGTATTTATGCTAAGTGCATTAGCAAATACATGCATGGAATGATGGTATGATAAGGCACTTCCAATCCAACACTTGCCTATGAAGGCAATTTGCTACCAAAAAGGTGTCTCAATCAGACAATTATCTCTGTATCTTGAAATTATTAAGACAGAGTGGGGATATCTATTATGTGATATACTAGATTAGTCTATTGATCTATTCATCATATTTAATCTTAATTAAAAGTAAATAATTCATCTTAAAATATAGTTTTAAGGTAAAAACTAAAAATGTTTTACTGATGATAAACATTTGCCCCACCTGGTGGAAAATAAATTTACAGAAAAAGCACTGTAAAATTACAAAGTTACTGTAATTTAGTAAATTTACAGTACTAATACTGTAATTTTACAGTAAATATTGCTGTTTAATTTCCAACAGCAGAAAGTGCTGTAAATTTACTGCAAGAACTGCTGTAAATTAACAGCAACTTTTTACAGTGCAGGTCACAGCTACAGGTTGGTGACAACGGAATCATAAACCCATCCTGTTCACTACTACATAGGAAAAAAATACTTATTTGGGATGGAAGCAAGTAATGTTCTTATCCAAACATTTGGGTTTAGTAATAGAAATATACTTTACGTAATGTATGCTTTATTTCCATTGTATTTTCAACTTGCCTACTTGTGGATGTAGGCGGCTGGAACCTATTACCGATTTTAGGGGGCTGGGAATCTTCATTTCTGATAACAGGCTACGCAATATAGTTACTATGCATACCTCACCCAATGCATTCGGGACCTTAAGCCGTTGGGCCCCTGCATAACGGCCTGCAGTACCATCTCGCCTGAACGTCTCCCTTTATGGGGGGTATGATATGTCACCTACTACCTGCCCAGGGACTGGACACCATGATGAATACGCCTGTATTTTAAACTGACACCTATTGAGTAGTTGGGCTACCTCTGATGCACTAATACAGTTATTTTATCAACTGTTAACATTCATTAGGCTCCATATGGGGTGCAAATGGATTCTGATATAAAGACTGAACGTGCAGTCTATTACTCTAGGCCTAAATGCTTTATATAAGTGTTGTCTGGGTTACTCCAATAAAGCACTTAATCTGCAAAGAGACTATGCATTTAGATATCGATTTGACCTTTCGACATTTTCTTCTATACGTAATCTGACTATCACTGAGGGTCATGATGCCGCAGATGCTGAAAAGTGAACGATGTCATAGGAAAGTCACGCCAAAGTCCTGGAATTTGTTTAAAAAAAAGTGACGAGTGGTCTAAAAATGACAGGCGCATATGATAATAAAGAACATAAGGTGATAGGGGCTTCATAGAAGTTTAACTGTTATCAGAAATCACAAAGAAAGTATTACATGAGACACCTGTTCAGAGATTGTGATGCATAGGGGAGTGATCTGTGCCCAAGTTGTAAGGGAGTGATCTGCAAACAAGTTGTAGGGGAATGATCTGCAGCCACGTTGTAGGGGAGTGATCTGAAGCCACATTGTAGGAGAGTGATCTGCAGCCACATTGTAGGGGAGTAATCTGTAGCCACATTGTAGGGGAGTGATCTGTGTCCAATTTGTAGGGGAATGATCTGCAGTCACTTTCTAGGGGAGTGATAAGCCACATTGTAGGGGAGTGATCTGCAGCCACGTTGTAGGGGAGTGATCTGTAGCCACATTGTAGGGGAGTGATCTGTGTCCAAGTTGTAGGGGAGTGATCTGTAGCCACATTGTAGGGGAGTGATCTGTGTCCAAGTTGTAGGGGAATGATCTGCAGCCACTTTCTAGGGAAGTGATCTAAAGCCACATTGTAGGGGAGTGATCTGTAGCCACTTTGCAGGGGAGTGATCTGTAGCCACTTTGCAGGGGAGTGATCTGTAGCCACATTGTAGGGGAGTGATATGTGTCCAAGTTGTAGGGGAATGATCTGCAGCCACTTTCTAGGAGTGATCTGAAGCCACATTGTAGGGGAGTGATCTGAAGCCACATTGTAGGGGAGTGATCTGTGTCCAAGTTGTAGGGGAATGATCTGCAGCCACTTTCTAGGGAAGTGATCTGAAGCCACATTGTAGGGGAGTGATCTGTAGCCACTTTGCAGGGGAGTGATCTGTAGCCACTTTGCAGGGGAGTGATCTGTAGCCACATTGTAGGGGAGTGATCTGCAGCCACTTTCTAGGGGAGTGATCTGAAGCCACATTGTAGGGGAGTGATCTGTAGCCACTTTGCAGGGGAGTGATCTGTAGCCACTTTGCAGGAGAGTGATCTGAAGCCACATTGTAGGAGAGTGATCTGAAGCCACATTGTAGGGGAGTGATCTGTGTCCAATTTGTAGGGGAATGATCTGCAGTCACTTTCTAGGGGAGTGATCTGAAGCCACATTGTAGGGGAGTGATCTGCAGCCACATTGTAGGGGAGTGATCTGCAGCCCTATTGTAGGGGAGTGATCTATGACCCGCCTTGATTGGTCGACTCTTAACCAGCCAATTCTCAGCTCCTTTCATTGAATCCACTTTTTCCCGGCCTAATGCATTCTTTTTGCCATTTGCATTCGGTGAGAGTGCTTCTTTTTACTCCTCTGTAATTAGTTCAACCAGTTTGCTTGAATATTTAAGTGCCCCAAAATGGTGTAATGACTGACGTTGGAACAAATCGGAAAGCAGCGTAAGCAACATACCATATTCCAGTGAAAATCATCTCGATCATGTCAGCAAACTGGATAAAAGGAGAGCGGGTAGCGGGCTTGTAAGGTGCAGTAAATAAACGGGAATGGGTGAGGGGTACGGCCACACAGCAAGGAAAGAGACCAGGGCATCACTTCCTGACCTCTCAAACACACGTTAGTGTCCGAACCATCGCAGCGAGGTTACCACCGAACTGATCACATTATAAGTTGTACGTATGATTATATATACTTCTCAAACAAATATATCGCTATAGTTGCTGAAATGATTATAATGATGCATAACCTTTAAATCCATTATTATTATTATAAGTAGTAGAGTAGTATAGAGTTGTCGCGTGACTACACGCCTCATATGGTTTCATTGTTTTACTCGAATGTAGATACAGACAAGTGAAAAGAGTAAACTTTATTGTGCAACCCGAAATGTATTAGTTGAATGATTACAATAGACTCTTTCTGTCACTGAAATAGAAGGCACTGGTGCTTCGAATCGACGCCAGTCGTGCTGAACCAAAGCACACCCCAGACCTACGGAGGCGATTTAACATCTGCTTGTAGAGAAGGCACATTTTGTAATATCACTTTGAATATTACCCTACATTAGAAAAATGGATGTGGACCCCATACCATAATCAGATTTCTACCCCTAGCTGAAGCCATGGGGAGGGAAGTGGTGTGGTCATTCCAGTGGTGAGATGGCGCCGTCCCACCCCAGCTTTTCTCGTCCGTCCACACCTACAGCAGTCACTGCCTGCTTCACTCCACTCGCCCACACACGACTAGAAACACATCTTTATACATATGCAGTCTTCATAAAAATGGAATCGTAAGGACGTCTCATTCACGTCAAGCATACGCTACATGAATAAACTCCTAGTCTTAATGAGCGCGGACGACAGTGCCTGTGGGAGACTGAGTCGTCGTGGTATGTCTGACAAATTAAGAGATTACATTTTTACGACTATATGTTCGTATTTTTTCAATTAAGAGTTTCGCGGGTAATTTTGAATGTCATATCTAAATGTTTTCCTCTCAATCAGAAGTTTGGATGCTGGTTCTGAAAGTCAAAATTTCAATTACCAATTTTTATTGATAATGTTCTTGTATTCCTGCAAATTAAACCCCAGTCTGCAAGTCAGTACGTCGGTATACGTTAGAGACATACTACACTACTCTGCAGTCCATTATTTTGGTTTGTTGCAGACACTATGTACACCAGTCTGCAGTCCAGTCCATGTATATTGGTTCGTTATGTACTGTACCCTAGTCTGTAGTCCAGTATATCGGTACGTTACAAACTGTACACCGGTCTGCAGAATAAGATACGCCATACAAAGTTTACACCAGTCAGCTGTATGCAAAACAAACCATAATATTATGACAATGAGTAGTGCAATATGCTTGTGCTGATCTGCTCATTGGAGTCAAGGTTCAGTTTGGATGTCATTATAAGACATTCCATATACATGTACCAGATATATGTACAAACTACAAAATCAACAATACCCCATAAATTTGTGGGTTTGGACGTGGCTTGACTGGCCATTACTACAGTGTTAACCTCACACGCGTAAAAATGTGTGAAGATGTGAAAAATGATGAAACTTGAAAAAAGAAGAGGGAGAATGGCCTTCAGACCTCTTTGACCAGTGATATAATAGGAACCCCTGAATAGCAGTAGCCGAAGTCAGTTGCTGTACAACGGTTTTGGGCGACGTCTCCTGAGCCGTGGCTCCCGGCCAGGTGTCTAGAGTAGCGGGGCGACTAGGGACAAAACATGCCAACTGAGGGGAAACTAGGGGAGCTGTACTTGTAGGACAGGAATAGACCAGACGTACCACCTGCTCGCACCCCCGACAGGACAGGCCGCCTCACCCCGCCCCGCACGGCCAGAACGCATTCCGGGGGCTGCTGTACGGCGTGGTACTCTGAATCAGGGGTGAATCAGGGGTATGACTTAGACGCACCTCCTCCCCGCCCTGTGGCCCCTGTATATCGGTGTTCATTAAGACACCCCGGCCGTCACCTCCACCCAGGTGAGGCCGTCCGGCCTTCTCCCAGTGACCCCTACCTGATAATCGCCGCTCGCCCACTGGTCGCTGGAGCTCGTAATCCACAAAGTGCGCTGTGCTGGTGGCGGCGTGCACCGAGGCCCGAGTGGCGCGTGTCGCCCGGTGCGATCAACTCTCGGAGACTGAGCTCCCTCCTCCCTCACCGGGTCGGCCGCCAGGTGCAGCGCGCCCACTCGCCGCCACCCGGAGCTACTCGGGAGCTGCTCGCTGGGGGCGGGGGGCGGGGGGAGGAGCATATGGGGAGGGAGCGGACAGGCCGGGAGGCGTCTGGCACTGTACCCCCAGCTGGAGCAGCCTCGAGTCATCGACACGTCCAGGTCTGACCCACCGTCCACCCACTGCCGGTACAACCACGTCTTGTGTCTGCCGAGACCCCGCATATATCTATTCAATGGCTGACCCCAGGCCACTAGGTTAAAGCATTAGCACTGATTTCTGAAGTGTCTACATTAGCATTAGTGTTGATGTAGGATAGCTAAGGGTAACATAATTATGAGGTATGATACAAACTTAAACTGTATCAAGTTTTTGATGAAAAGTACTCAGATATTCCAGTCACTCCTTCTCCTTGTTAACGATTGATCAGACAGAAGTTACAAAATTCAGGTATACTGCTCAGGGGCGGGACCAGGAATTTAAAAAAAAGAAGGGGGGGGGGGCTATAGCTAAAAAATTTTACATTAAAAAATATGATATTTGGGACAAAATAAGGGGGGCGTGGGCCTGGCACGCCCCCTCCCCATATCCGCGCCTACTGCTAATCTGTGTGATAATTAATAGAACCGACTTATTAATGCCCGCCCCAAACTTTACGTGCATGTTTATATAGAGAGAAGGCTGGAGGGTCAAGGATGTACTTATCAAGGAAGATACCACTTAATGTTTATATTCTTAATGGCGCATTTAAGTGGCGGAAGTCCTTGAGATGTTGTGTCACTTTTTCTGACTTACCACTTCGGATTTAGGTTCAGGAAAGCAGTCGTCTCTACAGATGATGTGTACACGACTGATCGGATCATACGGTATATTGGTGTGAATGTGAATCATGCTTTATCTGATTTATGTTGTGAATAACAATATCAAAACAGATTTTTTAGATTATTGTTCAAACACTGCAGTATTTTTTGGTATTGGCGACTTATGTTGTCCTTTTATATCCTACTTCATAGAATGTTCCTCGAATCTGTTTTCCCCAAGGTGAGGCATGTCGACTGCCGTAGGGCACCAGCGTGTTAACTGTTGTCCCCTTTGGCTGAGAAGTTTGGGTCTGAGTTGAAGAACACGACTCGGTGGTTTGTGTTCTGTAGGTATATATTTAGTAGGAGTGCCTGATACCCTTTACAGCTCATAATGACAGTTTAATTCAGGCAGAATGCGCATTCTGAGCCCAGTCTGTAAATTGTATTAGTGTGCCCATACTGCAGTCCAAACCTCGCATTTCCAGAGGGAGGTTTCACTTTAGTTTTAACTACACTCGAGTTATTGTATATCCTGTTTCATGTACTACATACTTACGGATGTACATACATGTATTATTTTACTTCCATTATGTGGATGACCTGGTACATGACTAGCTGTACATTATGTGGGTCACTAGCTGGTCTGTCAAACTATAGCTGTTGGTGAGTGGGTGACTTGGCATATTAGACTAGCTGTACAGCAGGCAGCAGTACACTTGGTATCCAACTCATTTTAATTTCAACATGTACATGCTGTCGCTTCAGTTCGCAGTATGTTACTTTTGGCACAGTTTAAGTTGTTGGTGCCGCCTGTTGATGGTACGTCGGTCCCCTGGTCGGACGGCGCGGACCCCCGGGAGGAGGCCCTGGAGGTAGGTAGGGTCGGCAGGTACTCGTGTCGCCCCCTGCCGGCCCGCACCCGGCGCCAGGTGACCGCCCACTACGCCTACCCGCCGCGGCTGCCACGGAGAGGCGGCGGCATGTCCTTAGAGAGGCTGAGTGGGTTATTTATAGAGCAGTGGGTGGGTAGCGGCCTCCCTCCTCCAGCAGACCACCACTGGTCAGGGACTCTCCCCGGCCTGGAGGACGCGGCTGCTGCCTGCAGGAGGGGGAGGAGGAGAGAGGGGCGTAGGTCTCTTTTTAATAAGGTGATTTAAGGATAGACTACGGGGATGTGGTGCCATTTCGCCACACGGATGATAAAGTATATAATAACTGTTGTGCTCGAATATGTCCTAGGATGTATCATATATCATTAGATAGCCCACTTACCACAATACCTCATGATATAAATTATATAGCTCTGACTTACAAAATAGATTTACAACAACCAGAAATCTTTGAACTGAAGTATCTAAGAATGAAAGAAAACACATGAAACTTGGTCTGCGTATTGCTTAGACCCATTTGGAGGAAAACGTGTAATTCAACCCAGTCTTTATCTTATACAATTTAGAAAATTAGGTCACAAAACATTACAAAAAGTCTCCTGTTTTTTCATAGAAAAATCTGAGATGTAGTTCCCTCCAGCTGTATTTTGGTGAATGCTACTAGATGAAAAATCCCTGAATCTGCATATATTGATTGAGAAATTTCGGATCAAACAATGAAAGTGAAAAAAAGATGTTGTTCACGTTTTCTCCAGTCAGGGCCCAGTTTCCTGTAGTCATCATTTACCCGTACCTTATTCAAGATTTCTAAGAAATTTTAGCCCTTTATTATATCAGGATGATGGCAAAACTGTCTTTAACAGCTTATTTGTCTGGGTGCCCACGCAGGTCTTATAAGGTATTAAAAGGTCTTATTTTGGTTTTGCCATTTATAAGGCTATTCGAAGAGTCTTACTTTGCAGTCCAAAGTCTTATAAACGTCTTATTTTTAGGTTCAGTTGAACTTTTCAGATTATGAAATTTGTTCGTTGTCCAACAACATATCAGAATTTTCCTCACTTAGTAGTTTAGACCTATGTATACTTCTATAAAAGCACCTTTGGTTGCTTAAGAGACATAACCAATTGTATTTACCTTTCTTGTAGAACTTTCCCAAATATAAATACTTTTAAAGGAAAGGTGACTGAAAAGGTCTTATTTTTTTACTCACGAGAAGGTATTATAAAGTTCTTATAAAGGTCTTATTTTGGTTTCCAAAAGGACGTGGGCACTCTGTTTGTGTCAGTGGGTTCACCAAACTTATTTGGGAACCTGTCAAGCCCAACCGTGGGAGTCAGTGGATGAACTTCTTAGGTAGGAACTATTCTTCTGCTCAGGCAGGGACTGCTTGTGATGGGCATACAGGGGTGAGTCGATGGTTCCTGGGCCCATGTACATGTTTGGCGAGTCATTGGAGCTGTAGGGCACATGTCGGCAGGTAGCCAGTCATGGGTCAGGGAGGTCTGACAAATTACAACCCTGCCAAAGTCACCGAAAGGGCAGACCAAGTCCAACAGGGAGAGTGCACTAAGGTCACCATGCAGGTAAGAGTGGATCTAGGTCACCGGGTCAATGGACACATACCTTCTCTATCTTTTAGTTGGAATATGTTTTTTTTAAATTAAACATAAATATAATTGATGCGCCGAAGGGTCTGTTATTGGCCATGTAAGACAGATCAAGGTGTCTAGACAAGGTCTCACACTGAGGGTAAAGACAAACCAAGGTGACCTGATTAGGTCTGACACTGGGGGTAAAGACCAACCAAGGTGACCTGATAAGGTCTGACACTGGGGGTAAAGGGGATCCAAGGTGACCTGATAAGGCCTGACACTGGGGGTAAAGATGGACCAAGGTGACCTGATAAGGCCTCACACTGGGGGTAAAGATGGACCAAGATGGCCTGATAAGGCCTGACACTGGGGGTAAAGGGGATCCAAGGTGACCTGATAAGGCCTCACACTGGGGGTAAAGATGGACCAAGGTGACCTGATAAGGCCTCACACTGGGGGTAAAGATGGACCAAGATGGCCTGATAAGGTCTGACACTGGGGGTAAAGGGGATCCAAGGTGACCTGATAAGGCCTCACACTGGGGGTAAAGACGGACCAAGGTGACCTGATAAGGCCTGACACTGGGGGTAAAGGGGATCCAAGGTGACATGATAAGGCCTCGCACTGGGGGTAAAGAGGGTCCAAGGTGACTAGTGAAGGCCTCACACTGGGGGTAAAGATGGACCAAGGTGACCTGATAAGGCCTCACACTGGGGGTAAAGAGGGTCCAAGGTGACCTGATAAGGCCTCACACTGGGGGTAAAGATGGACCAAGGTGACCTGATACGGCCTCACACTGGGGTAAAGATGGACCAAGGTGACCTGATAAGGCCTCACACTGGGGGTAAAGGGGATCCAAGGTGACATGATAAGGCCTCGCACTGGGGGTAAAGAGGGTCCAAGGTGACTAGTGAAGGCCTCACACTGGGGGTAAAGATGGACCAAGATGGCCTGATAAGGCCTCACACTGGGGGTAAAGATGGACCAAGATGGCCTGATAAGGCCTCACACTGGGGGTAAAGATGGACCAAGATGACCTGATAAGGCCTCACACTGGGGGTAAAGGGGATCCAAGGTGACATGATAAGGCCTCGCACTGGGGGTAAAGAGGGTCCAAGGTGACTAGTGAAGGCCTCACACTGGGGGTAAAGATGGACCAAGGTGACCTGATAAGGCCTCACGCTGGGGGTAAAGACGGTCCAAGGTGACCTGATAAGGCCTCACGCTGGGGGTAAAGATGGACCAAGGTGACCTGATAAGGCCTCACGCTGGGGGTAAAGACGGTCCAAGGTGACCTGATAAGGCCTCACACTGGGGGTAAAGATGGACCAAGGTGACCTGATAAGGCCTCATACTGGGGGTAAAGACGGTCCAAGGTGACCTGATAAGGCCTCATACTGGGGGTAAAGAGGGTCCAAGGTGACCAGTGAAGGCCTCATACTAGGGGTAAAGATGGACCAAGGTGACCTGATAAGGCCTCACGCTGGGGGTAAAGACGGTCCAAGGTGACCTGATAAGGCCTCACGCTGGGGGTAAAGACGGTCCAAGGTGACCTGATAAGGCCTCACGCTGGGGGTAAAGATGGACCAAGGTGACCTGATAAGGCCTCACGCTGGGGGTAAAGACGGTCCAAGGTGACCTGATAAGGCCTCACACTGGGGGTAAAGATGGACCAAGGTGACCTGATAAGGCCTCATACTGGGGGTAAAGACGGTCCAAGGTGACCTGATAAGGCCTCATACTGGGGGTAAAGGGGCTCCAAGGTGACATGATCAGGCCCCACACTGGGGGTAAAGACAGACCAAGGTGACCAGTGAAGGCCTCACACCTGGGGCAATGAACACCCACTGCAGCCACACCTGGAAAGACATGGAAGAGATTTTTACGTCCTGTTTAATGTCTCTGGTCATAATTCGCTCTCCTTTGACCAATGGCTGGTGTAAAGACTTTGGCTGAACTGCAAAAGGGGGTAGCCCTTCTATAATTGTACGGCCAGAGGTGGTTGTAAACATGAGGTAGCAATCTGAGGGTTTATATCATTAAACGATGTACAATATCAAAACAAACAGAGCACTGGTTTTCATCTCTTGGAAGTCTATGTAGTATATTCAACAAATACCCTGGTAATCCTCGACCCCTCTTCAAGGAGAGAAAATATGTGCTTAGGACGGCAGAAACGTGAACTTTTGACTGCCTTTTTTCAATTTAGGAATCTTCACATAAGGTTCTTCCACTTGTGGCGGTGGTGGCGCGTGGCCAGGTCAGCCCAGGAGGTTGGGTAGTGGGGCTGCCAAGTGCCATTCAGCCTGAGCGGCCACCGGCGTCAGACACATGTACCCGACCACCTCACCTGCCACTGCCTTGGGGGAGCAGGGGGTGGCTACATGGCCCTTGATAGACATACAGGTATATACGGAGATATCAACGACTGGGCTTGAGAGCTCAACCTTCAATGTGCATATGAACTCATGCTCAACGGGACATTCCAAGAAAGTCAAGGCCCTTGCTGTAAGAATGTGCTTAGGCATAAGAAAGGTAATGCTGTCTTCAGGTAACCCGCCCTGCCCTTAACATTTGGTTCTACCGTAACTCTTTTTGATGAAAACAGAAAGAAAAAATAAATCAATACCAATGATAAAAATGGCAGGAAATCCGCCCTATCCATAACATTTGGTCCTACCCTAACACTTTTTGATGAAAATGGAAAGAAAAAATAAATTACTACCAATGATTAAAATGACAGGAAACCCGTCCTGCCTATAACATTTGGTCCTACCTAACTCTTTTTGATGAAAATGGAAAGGAAATTAATCACTACCAAGGAAATAGGATACAATTATTTCAACAAGGACTATATTTTAGATGCTAAAAATTGTTGATGAGGGCGTTTGGTGGAATTCACAACCCAGATACTTTATATTTAAAAGACTATTAGCCTCCCAAAAAAGTACCCCTGACGTGGCCTGGGCAAAATACCCTGTCTACACCCACTTGCCAAAACGCAATAACCTATGTTACTGACCTGCTGATATGGCTATCACACAACTTCTGCCTCTCTCCCTGTTGATGTAGCTATCACACATCCCCTGCCTGTCCCCCTGTTAATATAGCTATCACACATCCCCTGCCTGTCCCCCTGCTGATTTGGCCATCACACATCCCCTGTCACCCCATGGGGGTTCCGGGTAAGAATAGCCCCCCAGTAGCCCCTGCTAATCGTGGAAGGCGATGATAGGGGGGACCCAGCACTGACCAAGTGGTTCTTTGGGTTCAATTCCTGGTTAGTGCTTGGTTCACTAAGGGATGAGGTACAGCAAAAATGATTTCCAGGTTTTGATCCCCTGCTGTTTGCCCGCCCTATCACCATCTCAAAGACAGAATTCATCCCAACTGCTTTTTCCGGTCAAAATGACCTTGACTGTCAGTACGGCGTAAAACGCCCAGCACTCATTCACTCACTCACTCACACCCCTGCCCATCCCCCTGTTGATATAGCTATCACACGACCCTGCTGAAATGGCCATTACACATCCCCTACTGAAACAGTCATCACACATTCTCTGCCTACGTCTTTCTTGTGATATAACTATCACTAGTCCCCTCGTTACATCTACCTGCCAATATGCCCATCATGCATCCACTGCCTTTAATTCCCTGCCAATATAGCTATCACACATTCCCTAGATGCTTATATCCCCTGCTGATACGGTTATCACACATCCTATGCCTAGGTCTCTCTGGTGATATAGCTATCACACATCCCTGCTTATATCTCCCTGCCAATAAGGCTTTCACACACACCCTGCCTATGTCTCCCTGCCCATACCCTTCCTATGTCCCCTACCCATATGGCTAACACTTACCCCCTGTCTACTCCAGCATCATGCATGCTACATGTTGCATTCCCCTTCCAACCAACCTGACAGCACACCACCATGTACCCATCTCTAGTTGCGCTTTGCTGAACTTCATTACTCTGAAGGTACAATGCATTTGCCAATAGAACTGGCCCCAATGTGGGTGAAAAGCGACTCCCCCATCCGCCAGTTATTTTTAGACCTGTAGGTTAAGGTTTTGGCAGGTTTAGTGATAGATCTCCGGTTCAACAGCTCTCTAAACAAAGTTGCTGTATCAGACATTCTTTCAAGCAAAAGTGTTTATGTATCGTTCAGTGCGATATAGATCAATTACGAAAACTTACGTGGCCTTTTGATATCCATTTGAAAAAAACACCGAATACAAGGCAACTGGCTTTTCTTTATTGTCGCAGAACATTACGTTGACAATGAAGGAGATTTGCCTAGTGAGTAAATATGAGCTGCTTTATAAACAACCCATTAGGTAAATGAATATCATTACACGGCCCTGATAGCATGTGAACATTTCAGTGCTCCCATAAACCTTTGGCTCTGAGCCTCCCCATCCCCATTTTAGTCGTTTTACCGTTATGTGGAACTTCGGCTCTTGATAGTTTGGGTTCATATAAACATAGAAAAGATGTACTTCTATGATTTAATGAAACAAGAGACTGGACGGGAACCAACCGTTGACTTGTCTTCATTTTTCTTACTCATTGCTGAGTAGATAT
This sequence comes from Lepidonotus clava, assembly GCA_936440205.1. Classification (NCBI taxonomy): domain Eukaryota; kingdom Metazoa; phylum Annelida; class Polychaeta; order Phyllodocida; family Polynoidae; genus Lepidonotus; species Lepidonotus clava. The sequence goes on from OW387141.1 coordinate 21,536,778, forward strand.
GTCTAGTCCTAATAAAATGATGCATTGTTGTAATTATCTTATTACGGAGGGCCTGCCGTGTAGATGGGTCCGGCGGAGAAGGCCATTTGTGGGCCTGTGTCTGTGGCAGGCAGCAAAGGAGGACGATCTGCCTGACCCGTCCGATTGTAGGCAGGAGATGGAAAACAAATAGGAGCAGCCGGTGCACTACGCCATGGTAGGATTTCCTGTAATCACAGGCATTGCAGGATTATGTATACTAATGTGATTGTCATTGGGAAAAGAGAAAATAAACTCCTGGTCAACTCGACAATTAAGATCAAAAAGCAGTAAACAGTCTTGTGTACGGTGTCGTAGAGGTGGGCCATAGAAACTATAAACTCAACCTAATAACTTGCATTAGGTAGATGAGGCATGGAGCCGTTAGAGGAGCTCGAATAGACTCAGCCAAATTACCAAATGCACTCTCATTTGGGACCGTGCCCATGTACAATCTGATGGCATAATTAATAGCATAGATATTGTGAACGCGAAATCTCCTAGACGTAGTCAGAATTACTGAAGTATTATAATCAGTGCCTTCTCTAATCCAGATTACAGCACAGGTAGCGTCCTGACCAATCGGATTAACACCTGCCCGGGGTGAATGGCAACTGCCGTGAGCCGAGGGCTGGGCTCATTTACCCTCCCCCCTCCCCCTCCCCCCTCTATTCCCCGACGCGCGCCGTCTGTTCGGTCTATCGCCGACCAAGGCCTGTAGCGCCGGTCGGAGATATATACGGTCTCATTTATATGTTTGGTGTTTGTTATAAAGATTCCCCCATATACTGTGTGCACTAAAAAGTGGACAGGCCCTTATAAATCAAAGCAGCCATGACGCATGGGCCGTGCGGAGAGTGAGGCGGGCGTTTCGATGGTGCCCTCGATACAGGGGTAGTGTGTTGGCGCGGCGTAGATGGCGTGCTGATAGGGCCGGTAAACGCCGGGCCGGGGCCCGCGGTTATTGATGCTGCCTTGTACGGGTGGACAAGGCGATGAGATAAGGACATTGGTTATCAGTCCGCCAGTGATGTTTGCCGGCAGATAACAGGGCGCCGCCACACAAAGACCGCCCCATCCCCCTCTGAAGGCGGCACCGTTTAATTGAAATATCTAAAACAGCCACCTTTTTTCAGCCCAGATTTTGATTTAGACAAGCGCACGGCGCGACCAGAAAAGGTAACAGTAAAAAATCAATTATTGCCATGTGGTAGAAGATGGCATCATTGGAATCGGTAACTGCTTTGTACCGGTCCCCATTGAGACGGGTCCTTGATTCATCGGGAATTCATAGTCACCAACCAGAGCTCGGACCAGTTACCTTCGGTTAGTTTCCTTATGCTTAAATCGGTTCATTGAACTGCCTTAAATCATAATGTATGCGAAATGTTTAGTTGATTATTGTGGTTTGGTAGATCTAATCGGTGTTACTTCATAACAATTAGAGAAGACAGATAGAAAGAAGAAGTCATATGGAAAATATGATTCTAGCCTGACCATTTTTTAGTTATCTAGATCACAAAATAACATAACAAAGACCAATTCATACGCAAATATAAAAAGACTATTGAGATGTCTCAGGGAGAGTACAGCATATATAATACCGGCCATATTAGATGCGATCCTCCACACAGGTCTTTCCTGTGGGTCTGCCAACTTTCAGCTACAGAGGCCGGGAGTGTCTTTCCCTGGGAGTGGTTTCGATTCTTGCTATCGACTGAGAGACCCTGAAGTATGGATCAGGGATTGGTTCTCGAGTCGGCCCTGTTCTCAAGAAGCCCTTTGCCAAAAAGGGCATTTCAAATCCCGCTAAAGTGGTAGATTGGTGTCGGGGCCGGCGCTGCCCTTTGAACCTGTCCTAATTGGGTCCAATGGCGGCCGCCACCGGGGAAGCCACAAGAGGAGCCAGCGGAGAAGCCATTGGCGAATTGAAAGAAACCTTCACTTTGAAGTGATGCGCGCCAACCTTGAGGGCCTGCCTTAAACAGCTCAGTTAATCCAGAATGTATGTTGGCCTTTTCTATTTGATTTTTGTATACATAAACGGTCATATCAGGATACTTTAACAAACCTGAAGCATTTGGTTAGTATTGTTAGCTTCGCCAAAGGCCGACCAGATTGTGCAGTGATGAAGGTGCCTCGGGTAAGGCGGAGAATTGGCCGCGGCTATTAGCCGGGCGGGCAGAGGGCGTGCGGCCGGCGCTGGTCAATTACCGTGACAACGTATTGATCCGGCCGGACACTGAGGTGGCGGCAAAGGTGAGTGATCCGTCGGACAAGGGCCCCTCACTCCCCACCGCCGCCCCACTTACAGCCCTCTCTGCTGAGCCTCCCCCTGCCCTCATCCACCAACTCTCTGCTCTGAGCCTCCCCCTGCCCTCATCCACCAACTCTCTGCTCTGAGCCCCCCCTCCCCCTGCTCTCATCCACCAACTCTCTGCTCTGAGCCTCCCCCTGCCCTCATCCACCAACTCTCTGCTCTGAGCCCCCCTCCCCCTGCTCTCATCCACCAACTCTCTGCTCTGAGCCTCCCCCTGCCCTCATCCACCAACTCTCTGCTCTGAGCCCCCCTCCCCCTGCTCTCATCCACCAACTCTCTGCTCTGAGCCTCCCCCTGCCCTCATCCACCAACTCTCTGCTCTGAGCCTCCCCCTGCCCTCATCCACCAACTCTCTGCTCTGAGCCTCCCCCTGCCCTCATCCACCAACTCTCTGCTCTGAGCCTCCCCCTGCCCTCATCCACCAACTCTCTGCTCTGAGCCTCCCCCTGCCCTCATCCACCAACTCTCTTCTCTTTGCTATTCCACCCTGTTCTCCCCTTCTGCTCTTCTTCTCTACTCTCCCTCTCTGCCCTCTACTCTCCCTCCCCGCTTTCCCTTGCTTATTTCCTTTATCTACTCCCTCCTCTCTGTCCTCCTTCTCCACTCTTCTTTTCCCCTCTGTTCTCCCCACCAGCATTCTTTCCCCTTTCTACCGCCTCATTTCAGCTTCTCCTTTCTCTACTCTCCCTATGTAATCTCCCGCTATGTTCCACTTACCTGGTCTCTCTGAGTCTCTCTCAGCTCTCTGCTCTCCCGCACTGCTCTTATTCTCTCTCTTCTACCTCCGATCTACCTCTACGCTCCCCTTCAACTAAATAGACCATTATAATAATCTTCTTCATTTTGAGTTGAGCTTATAAGTTATGTATATGGAAACAGCCACAAAGTGACTGTTTTTGTTCTTTTAAAGCCGAAGCTTCGAAAGACACTACTATACACAGATAGTACAGGTGTGTGTCTACCTGCTTACACCTTATGGGTTAGCTGGTAGTCAGTGGGTTCCTGTCGGCGACCCCGAGCCTTTGGAGGGCCGAGGAGGGATCAGCTCGGCAGGTTGATTGCCCTGATTTATTCCTCTGGGTCCAACTACCAGGGAGGGACTTAGGCGCGTGGGGGAGGAATATGGTGGGGGTGGGGGCATGGACAGGGATATGGTGGGTGGGGGGCAGGGATATGGTGGGGGTGGGGGCGTGGGGCAGGGATATGGTGGGGGGGGGGCAGGGATATGGTGGGGGTGGGGGCGTGGGGCAGGGATATGGTGGGGGGGGGGGGGGGGGGCAGGGATATGGTGGGGGGGGGGGGGCGTGGGGCAGGGATATGGTGGTGTTTTTTTTTTTTTTTGGGGGGGGGGGGGGCAGGGATATGGTGGGTGGGGGTGGGGGGGTGCGGCGTCCAGACGGATGTAAAGGAGGATGATGTCCGGGAGCACTTCTCACCCTGGTTTCTTTTGGCAGAGCTCTGGCTGAAATAAGCACTGGTCATGTTTAACTCATTATGCAAGGGCCCCGTGTCTATTAGGGATAAAGGAGGTGTTTGTTTGTTGGTTTGAACCACCAGACTCGGTGATTCTGGAGCACTAGGTTATTTAACCCTTGCTCCTGGATGATTGAATCTATGAGGAGGTAAAGACAATACCCCTTCACTTTTACCAAGGCAGGTGTTCTTTAATGTGCATGGTCCTCTAGGCAGGGCCATACACATTGATAACCTTTGATAACCCTGTTATTGTCACAGGGAGAATACCTGATGCCACAGCAGCAGGACAGAGACTTGCTGCAACCAACCTTCGGATAACGAGGCCAACACCCTACCACTGTACCACTGGGACAAATAAAGAAGATAGGATCATTCATATTTGTTCATACGGACCACACCCGTCAATGGTGATGGTCACTCAGTCAAACATGAGAAGTCTTTAGCCGTGTCCCACGAGGCTAATAAACTCAGGGTATAGTGCATTTCATTGGCCGACCAGTGTTAACCCTTTCCAAGCACAGCTACGAGAGCAGCCATCAGACTCGAGAATCGGCGGTCGCCCGGCCAGTTTGTGGGGCGACTCGGCCTTGGTGTGCTGCATCAACCTGAGGCATGCAAACAGTTTTCAATGAAGGTGGGCATAATAGACATGTGTTAATTATCTTACTGCCTTATAGCTATTATAGCAAGAGAGCACTTGAAACGTACATTTTAAGGATTCATCTGTAAGTGTCGTGCTACCAGAAAGTAATCAAACTGCTTTTTTCCTGCCCTTTATACGACCACTGCTGGCGTGCACTCCTCTCTTGTTAGGTCACCAAATGATGGGTTTAAGTTGCGGCGCGCCGCTTACTCTAATCCGGCTTACAGGAGAGTGGGGCACTGGCAGATCAGCCAGACAGTCCATCATCAGCGGGCAGAGTTGGATCGGCGTGTCCAATCGAGATGCCTTATCTTACAGCTGCACGTCGCTACTCTGACCGCCCAGGACGCTACCCCGCCCTGCGACCTCCACACCCCATGCCCTCCTCACCCCCTTCACCCCGTACCACTCCATGTCAACCTCACCCTCCTTCATCCCATACCACTCCATGTCCACCTCACCCTCCTCCACTGATACCACTCCATGCCCATCTCACCCCCCTTCACCCCATACCACTCCATGCCCATCTCATCCTCCTTCACCCCTAACCTCTCTATGTGCCCCTCACAACCTTCATTCCATACCTCTCCATGCCTGCCCCTCATCCATCTTCACCCCTACCTCTCCATGCACCTCTACAAGCGCCCCTCATCCCCATTCACCCCGTACCTCTCTATGCCCGCCCCTCACCCCCATTCACCCCATACCTCTCCATGCCCGCCCCTCATCCCCATTCACCCCATACCTCTCCATGCCCGCCCCTCATCCCCATTCACCCCATACCTCTCCATGCCTGCCCCTCACCCCCATTCACCCCATACCTCTCCATGCCCGCCCCTCATCCCCATTCACCCCATACCTCTCCATGCCTGCCCCTCATCCATCTTCACCCCTACCTCTCCATGCACCTCTACAAGCGCCCCTCATCCCCATTCACCCCGTACCTCTCCATGCCCGCCCCTCACCCCCATTCACCCCATACCTCTCCATGCCTGCCCCTCATCCCCATTCACCCCATACCTCTCCATGCCTGCCCCTCATCCCCATTCACCCCATACCTCTCCATGCCCGCCCCTCATCCCCATTCACCCCATACCTCTCCATGCCCGCCCCTCATCCCCATTCACCCCATACCTCTCCATGCCTGCCCCTCACCCCCATTCGCCCCATACCTCTCCATGCCCGCCCCTCATCTTGCTTCACCCCGTACCTCTCCATACCCGCCCCTCATCCCAAATCACCCCATACCTCTCCATGCCCGCCCCTCATCCCCATTCACCCCATACCTCTCCATGCCCGCCCCTCATCTCGCTTCACCCCGTACCTCTCCATGCCCGCCCCTCACCCCCATTCACCCCATACCTCTCCATGCCTGCCCCTCACCCCCATTCGCCCCATACCTCTCCATGCCCGCCCCTCATCTCGCTTCACCCCGTACCTCTCCATGCCCACCCCTCATCCCCATTCACCCCATACCTCTCCATGCCCGTTCCTCATCCCCATTCACCCCATACCTCTCCATGCCCGCCCCTCATCCCCATTCACCCTATACCACTCCATGCCCTCCTCACCCTCCTCCACCCATACCACTCCATGTCCACCTCACCCTCCTCCACAGATACCACTCCGTGCCCATCTCATCCTCCTTCACCCCATACCTCTATATGTGCCCCACACAACCTCCCCTCATTCACCCCATACCTCTCCATGCCCGCTCATCTCCCTTCACCCCATACCTCTCCATACCCGCTTATCATCCCCATTCGCCCCATACCTCTCTATGCCCACCCTTCACACTCTTCATCCCATACTTCTCCATGCCCCCCTCACCCCCTTCACCCCATGCCTCTACATGCCAGCCCCACATCCCCCCTTCACCCTATACTTCTACATCACCCCCTCCCACCCCTTAACCCATATCTTCCATGCCCATCCGTCACCCCTTCCCTCAACCCAGACCGCTAATAATTCCCTTGCCCAATACCTGTGCATGCCCTACTCTCACCTCTCAACTCACTCCATAATTCTAGATTCAAACACCAAACCTGCCCCCAACAAACCTCTTTATGCCCACCCCTCACCCCATATCTCTATATGTCCTTTCTCCCATTACTCCACACCTCTATGTGCCCAACCCTCCCCTCATCGAATATACTTTAGCCTGCTCCTGAAACTGAACAAAGCTCAAACCCTCCCCACTCCCCCCTCCCGCCGCTGACGGCCGACCAGGACGACCCCCACTCTGCCCCGTTTAAAGAGTTCCATCCGACGACGAGTGGCGCCGCCCTGCTGGTGACCCTGTGTCAGCGCGCCGATTGTGAAGTAATAGAGCTGGAGACGGGGACGTAAACTGCTGACTTCTCCCTAGTCATGCGGCATGCTCGGCGCGTCGGTGCATGGCATGCTCGCCTGGTGGTCAAGAAGGAAGCGCGCATATAATTATATATAATTTTTCATTGTCCGAAATCAAGGGTGCACCCTGCACCCAAGGTGCATGGTTCTGAAGCAAGGTGCATTTTTTTCAAATGTGCGGACCAGGATGGTGCATGTTTTTTCCCCACAATTTTACACTGCTCTAGTAATGTATGCACAGAAATGTCTCAGGGTGCGTACTTTTAGAACCTATGCACCTGGCGGGTGCATAAGATAAAACCTTATTTTCGGACACTGATATTTTCATATTTTTAGTTACAACTTTTATAGATTATAGATGGAAGGATTCGACCCGGGATTCGACCCGACCAGTAAGGTTAGTCAGGGGAGCCAAATGTGAGTTGTGATTATTTGGGGAACCATGTAAATTGAGCAGTGAGTCAGGGAGTAATCTGTAAAGTGGTGTATAAGTCATGTAGGGTGAGGCACGGGGTTTGCTGGCGGCCTCGTGCTCAGGTAAAAAGTAGGAGTCTTTTTCCGTGAAGACTGCTATTCAGGGCCTCTGGTCCTCCTCCTAATCTCAAGGTCAGGTTTCCCGAGACCCATTTGTACGGGGCTTATCTCTGCACGCGGCCCGACATGGCATTTTATAGACCCAGCCCCACTTGACTTATCATTGTGCACGCTACCACATTATGTAGGACGATAATCAAGAGCCTGGCCTCGGGCTTACATGCTAGATGTAACTACTTGTAGATAGAAGTGTTATTTCTACGATTAGCAGATTGGCAACTGAAGCACCACATGTTGCAGCAAGAGCGTTTCCCTCCCCGGCATGAAAATATTCACAGTTTCGCCAGAAATACAATTTTAAATAAATGGTCATTGAAAGAAATAAGTTTATAGTGAAAGCTGTTTGGCTGTTCAGATTTATTCACTTGAATACATTTTTACTTGACGTTGAAATCACATCTTTAGATTGGTCACATTGGCTGAGCCTCTAACTTGACTGTGTCCTCAGGTGTTGAGAGTAGCTCCCATTCACTCAGCCTCCTTGAAAGGGTACCCACAAGTTGACCTTGTAATCACATCTTGAGAGTAGCTGACATTGGCTGGGCCTCCAACTTGACTGTACTCAGGTGTTGAGAGTAGGTCAGGTTGACTCAGCCTCCAACTTGACTGTACTCAGGTGTTGAGAGTAGGTCAGGTTGACTCAGCCTCCTACTTGACTGTACTCAGGTGTTGAGAGTAGGTCAGGTTGACTCAGCCTCCTACTTGACAGTGTACTCAGGTGTCTCCTATTCGATAGTTTACAGCTATATATGAAACACTTAGGACAAGAACGAACACAAAAATAAACAGGATTAACCTGTACGGATCCATTTTGGTTGGCCTCTTTCTATCTGAAATATATTATACCATAGATATTTGATTGCTGTCACAGTATTGTAGAAGAAACCAAATTCCGTCATACTTCACTGGTTATAGCGTATAAAATCGCATGAAGAAGGAATGTCTCACGAATTGGTTGGACATGCGACATCACAAAGATCTCATTTAAGTAAAAAGTATTGATGTATGTAATTCCAATCTGGTAAAAATTTGATATAAATTTAGCATGCCTATAGTGAAAACGCTCTATATAGTGTTCGTGGCTCCTGTTATACCAACCGTCAAGAAATGTGGATATGTGAGCTGGCGGAGGCAGATCAGCACTTGGGACTAGGGTTATAGGGACCAGGGACCTGGGGCAGGAGGCAGCATAGCGTCTGGTGGTCACGTGATGTCACGCACCTGCCCCAGGCGTGGGGACCAGGCTGGTTCGCGTGAAGAGGTAACCTAAGCCGGCCAGGTGGGGGACTCAACAAGGAACTGCTAGTTACTCTAACCCAAGTCTCTCACCCTGCATGCCATGTCCCACCTCTCACCCTGCATGCCATGTCCCACTTCTCACCCTGCATGCCATGTCCCACCTCTCACCCTACATACCATATCCCACCTCTCTCTCTGCGTGCCATGTCCCACCTCTCACCCTGCTTACCATGTCCCATCTCTCACCCTGCATGCCATGTCCCACCTCTCACCCTGCGTAACATGTCCCACCTCTCACCCTGCGTGCCATGTCCCACCTCTCACCCTGCGTGCCATGTCCCACCTCTCACCCTGCTTACCATGCCCCACCTCTCACCCTGCGTAACATATCCCACCTCTCACCCTGCGTAACATGTCCCACCGCTCGCTCTGCATGCCATGTCCCACTGCTTACCCTGCATGCCATGTCCCATCTCTCACCTGTGTGCCATATCCCACCTCTCACCCTACTTACCATGTTCCACCTCTCACCCTACATACCATATCCCACCTCTCTCTCTGCGTGCCATGTCCCACCTCTCATCCTGCATACCATATCCCACCTCTCTCTCTGCGTGCCATGTCCCACCTCTCACCCTGCATTCCATATCCCACCTCTCACCTGTGTGCCATATCCCACCTCTCACCCTGCATACCATGTCCCACCTCTCACCCTACATGCCATGTTCCACCTATCACCCTGCATGTCCTGTCCATCTCTCACCCTGCGTGCCATGTCCCACCTCTCACCCTGCATTTCAAATGTGTAAAGACATTTTCTCGTTTTACGACAGTTAGTGAATTTTGAAAAAGATCTGAACATCATTTACTCGCAGATTCAGTATTACTTTTCTGACACTAAACAAATAGAAAGGAAAAAGGACTCCCGCAGGCATTAGTCCCTCTGTAGAATAAAGTTTGCCTCCTGTGCGTCGGGGAGGGCTTATGAAGTGGTGCTGTGTTAACCGTGTAAAGGCCGGCCGTGACACCAACCAGGGCTGACGGCGGGGCCCGTGGGGAGGTGACACGGGCCGGCGGGCGGGGCAGGTCTCTGACCGGGCCACCTCGGGGGGCGGCCGGGGCGCGCCTGGCCCTTGTCACGGCCGTCTCCCGGGTCCACCTCACTCCCAGTATGCCTTTGTATGAAGGGGCCAGTCCGACAGTCCAACAGTATAGTTATAATAGCTGAACTCCTGGACGTCTGGGAAAATGGCCTCCACCATCGTACATCTATCTATCCTCAGAACAGTGCTGGCTAGAGTCCGGTATTGTGAGACGATTGCACAGCTCCGAAAGCGCAATACTTACTTTTTGATTTTAGACTTCTGTTATTCCCAGGGATGTTGGCGTTGCCATGGAATAACAAGCTGAATTCTACCCAATCATTCTACTTCATCATTCTGGGTGTTTCACCGTTCCATCTTATGAATGAATGGATCTAGACATGCTTTAACTTTCTAGATGCATGGTCAAACCAACTAATCAAAATAATAAATATAACTCAGATACTGAAAGGCACAAATTACTCGACGCTCCCTTCTGAATGATTAATAGACGTTAGGTGAATTGGTAACAAACGTTTCTTAATTCATGTTCGATCTGTATTGGTTCAAGAAGACGATACTTATATACATCTGCGTCCGGGACAATAGGGTTTTTCTAGCATGGATGAGTATAGTGGTATGTAGACTCACACGTCTGGGTGTTAAGCAGGAGGTTTGGCGGTCACTCAATCATCGCCGGGGCGAGGGCAGGCAGGGGAAGCCCAGCGGCATAGGACATTGTAATTAGGGTGAGTCGGGTGAGTTAGATTAAGCCGCTGATAGGTGAGTGATTGGGGGAAGCCCTGGTCGGGGTGACCTGGGTACGTGGCCTCTAACCGGCCAGTGGTAGCGGACCCTTAGTTAACCACCCTACTGAGGGTCTGTTGGCGCTAAGACAGCGGCCCGATGGGGCGGCAGGCGGCGGGCGGGGTGAGGGAGGAGCCCGCCTGACCCAGCGCCCACCCCCAGTCGGCACGCCCCAGACACACCCCACCTCCCAGGGTCACACGGTCCGCCGACAATTTGCCCGCGCCCATAACTCGCCCCACAGTCCCCCCTTTTACGGCGGCCAAGGTTTGGATGTACTGCTTGTTAATATTCAGTTCTTGCCGCAGCTATGAAATACCCTGCCCTCGCGGATGTGGGCGCCCACTCGTGGCGGTCCTTAAGTGTGGGCGTGCAGGTCGTCAATACGCGCCGTGTGCCGAGAGGCCCGCGCCCCGCAGCGCGTCCTGCCCGTCTGCCCGCCGCGCGCCCCCGCCGGCCGCCCCAACTTAGCGCTGATTGGTCCGCCGGGCCCCGTGGCCGTCGCCAGGGGGCGCGGCGTGTTTCCGGTGTAATATTCACGTATTGATTGTTTAGCGCGCCGCCCGCCCCGCGGGGGTTGGCCGCTCGCTGAGGCGTCCTGGGCACCGCGCCGAGACGACCACATTCGTCGAGATTCGCCGAGATTGGGGAGTCGGGCCGCCATAACGTTGTCACGCGTGCTCCCCACTGGCCGGGCGGCGGCCCAGCGGCTGGCGGCTGGCACGGGGTGTAATGAAAACTTGTCATCCGCTGCACTGACTTTTTAGGCTGTGTGGGTAGGTGGGGGCGTCGGGCCGGCTGTGTCCCGGGCGGGGCGGCCGTCCACCCTTTGTCACACGGCTGTATTAACCAATCAGCCCCAGGGATGGTCATATATACGCCACCCTTAAAGGGGGTGTCCTCTTGAGTTTACAGCTATATCTGAAAGTAGACAAGCCGCCAGATTTATTCGGGGCAATTCATTGGAAGCCCTGCCGTGCAAAGTCTGCGGGTCTCTATCGAGAGAGGATGGAATGAACCAGTCAGATGTAGTCGTTGATGTAGTAGACACGTTGGCCTTTTGTATCTGTTTCACCTCTCTCAGAAGAATAGGGGACGGGTGGAATTCGCAAAGATAAGAAACTGCACCGGAATAACCATTTCATTTGTCTCTAGCTTTATATTTAAGCACACTCAAGGAGACTAGGTAGAATATTTGTGAACCTGTTCATGCATATTGCATAATGGTGACGGTCGCAGCGGCTCTCTTGCCAGGCGTCCGTTGCAGGTCTATGATCAAACTTTCAAACGCAGTCAAAAAACAGTTATGCTACTCTCTCATATATCCACATGAAATAACGTTGACTGTGTTTGTTAACTGCAGTGGAGATCGAACTATAAGGATGTTATATCGCCATTCAACCTATTACCACCCACCCCCATTCCTCAAACCCTCGTGTCTCTGGCCGTGGGCACCTTAGCACGTCTTTCCACACAGTCCGTCAGGTCGCTCAGGCAGGGGTCAGTGTGTGTCAGTGGTTGCTAGGCGACTTAGGTGGACCGTTACCCAGGTGAGGTGAATGAGACCAATCTCCAGGTGAGTGGCCCTCCAGGTGGGGCCTGCTGACCCGGGCACCGTCCGGGCAGTGGTCAGAGCACTGTGCCCCGTGCAGAAAGCCGTGCACAGTAATAGGAAGGAGACTTGCAGCCTCCACGCCTTGCCCAGGTGGCATCTTAGGTGGGTTCACGTAATGTACTAACACGTTTGTTGGGTTCTTTTCGTTGTATCGGTTGAGCCCGCTGGCAGGCGCCCTCCGCGCGGTATGACCATTACTGTGCCGGACAAGGTACCACATTTTTATTAGACGAGAGTATACAATTGCAATATAATCATAAAGGTTAGGGAAGCGACCTTGCTGTCTAAGGTAGGAATTAATGGGAAAACCAAATCATACAAAGCCTGAATCAATCATAGAACAAACGTAACGTGTCGTCTCAGCATGCAGCTCGTTGTACTAGTTTAAAAACGTTAATTAAGTGGTGGCGTTGTTGCTTCTCCCCCGTCAGATGGGGGTGGGCCGGGGGACGTGGCCGTGTGCTCCGACTCCCGTCTTGTCAGCCGGTGCACGCCTATCAAAGGACGCCCGCCACAAACGATGACGGATCACCTTAATGCCTGACTTCACTCAACTCTCTCCTCTGATTGGTTCAAACAACCGGAAACTGACCTTTGTAGGTTAGGTCCTGGTTGTCAGTCGGCCTGTCGGACGAAAGTGGCGCCATTTGTGGAAGTTGTCCAGGCCCTGTTGGGCGGCGCTTACCCAGCCCCGAGTCAGTGCCCGTGACGCCCACCCCCCAGGAGGGTTGACGTGTCCGTCTGTTGGTCTGATTAAATCGCCCACGACGGACCAAGTCGGTACGCATCGACACTATAGCGCTGAGGGGCATTGATATGATACACGGCGATTATTAAAATTATGTAATGTGGGCAGGAGAAGTAAACTGGTCAATAGTTCAAGTTTCAAATATCCCTAATTGTTATGAAAGCCTAGGTAAAGGTAGTCTTAGTTTTGACAAGATAATTGCACAGGTTTGCTATAGCTTATAGAAGATGCACCAGTCATTGCCGTACCAACGATGGGTCGTGGAGGTATCTGGAACCCCCACAGTTTTCTAAAAGTTGCTGTTACAAACTACAAATAAGCTAGTGTAGTAATTCAGAAGAAACGAATACGAAGAACCCTATCAAATTTGCTTTTGAATCTCTCTTACTCGCAGGGAAATCTACGGATTGGAACTTCCTCAAATATTCCCGCGCCTTCAAATGAAGAACTTGAAACTGTAAAATGGTTGATTTGTATGTCAGTAATGGTAGTGGTGAGGCGGGGTGCCGACAGAGGGCAGCACGGGCGGCGTGGAGTGGTCGCCCAAACTGGGAAGGACGCGAGGCCGTGAATACCCTAGGTCCCACAAGGCGCGAGCTGCTGCCCGTGCAGGGCTGGTATCAGCCAATACTGATTTACTAAGCTAAAAGCATATATTTCGGGTTCCCTACTGCGCAACATGCGGACTGACATCCTCAGCTTGCATAGGATGTTATCTATGACTGTTTACTCAAGACTTGCCTGGGCGGTTGGGGTTAAAAGGTGCTTATGTTATCAGTGACACTGGTTGCATTTTATAAAGGCCAATTTATGACATGGCTGCCATTACTTTCTTCGGCATTGTTGTCGTCATTTAATAAACATATCTTGAGCTATAGAGGTTAATCATGTTATGTTATACACTTGTCCACATTTGATCACACTGAAATGTAATGAACTTTTCATTCTAAACGTTTTAGGTGAAAATATGACAAGCAATTTCGTTATTTACTTGTTACTCGGTGACTCCAGAGTCGCGTTCATACATATTTGCATTTGGGTAGGAGCAGCATGTGTAAACTTGGGGTATCAAAACATCCCTGGGCCTTTATTGGTATTTTACGGAGAGGAACACTGGTCTTGTAGGCTGGACTTTTTGATTGGAAGAAATAAAGAACTGAAACACATGGAAAAAGCATGGTCGGTGCTTGCGACTCATATAACATTGGTATCCGCACTGATCCTACACGGATACAATCTTATAGAACGACAGCATTAGAATAGAGACCCGTCCATTGATGCCTCAACTCACCGGTAGGTGTCAGGTTGGTATGATATATCATAGTGCTAGAGGTCGGCATTTTAGGGAAATCCCGTGTACCGAAATGATAATGATAGGCCAGAAAAAGTTTGATAGCAAATAGCGTCATTTTTATTACACCAGTAGAGCCTCTATTCTAGGTCGCCCGTTTCCTTATTGACAACTTAAGGATAATTTCAATTTCAATTTGGAGTTTATTCCCAACAATGAAGCTAACCATATAATGATAGCTGGATACTGGATGGGCAGTGTGAGGCCTCTGCTGTTTGGAGAGGTTTGACAAAAACATACACCCAGACACGACTTGGCCCGGCCCTGAGGCAGTGGTTGGCCCTCCTGGGGGCAATGTCTCCACGCACCACTCAGGTACACTCAGGGAAGGAGAGGCTGCCGACGTCACTGCCCCACGCCGTCTATTGACCACTGTTAGTCTCGGTCCCGTCTCGGTAGGCCCAGCTAGGTGCTGAGAGGCCCCAGCCTACATGTAGCCGGGGGTTGAGAGGCTGTGGCCCTCATGTAGCTGAGCTGGCGTTGCGAGGCTCTGGCCCAAATCTAGACCAGCCAAGGGTTTCGATGCTCTGGCCTATGTGTATTAGTAAGCTGGGGGTTGAGAGACCCCAACCTACATGTAGTGCCACCTGCCGGCAGTAGTTCTGTACAGCACTCATACTATACCTGCAAAACAGCCCATGGTCGACATGCCTGTCAACATTGCACTTTACGATCTCTCCCATGGGGACCCGGGGTAGGAGTACCTTCGGAAACTTCCCTGAAAGAACCTAGATCCTGCTTGGAGTGTGGGAAGTCGTGGGTTCAAATACCGGCCGGGTCACACCAAAGACTTATAGTGGTTGCTGCTTGCCTGGCTCTCAGTGTGAAGTAAGACCCACAAAACAGGACTGGTCGGCCTGGTGTCAGTATTAATGTGACTGGGTGGGGTATTGTGTGGGCCTATGACATGATACCTCAGTGAGGCAGCACTATAAAGAGGGCACTAAGTCCCACTGCTACAAATAGGCACCTCAGCTCATAGAGTTGGTCATTACCCTTGTGACTTAAAACTAGCAAAAATGCTTAACCTTATTGCAGTCTGGAAAGAGCCCTGAAGAGTTGGTCAGACGCTACAAAGTCACAGGTCCACCTATGCATATCAACCTGAAGATATTCCTATGTTCAATGCTTTATTAGAATGGTGAATGAACAGAAAAGTCATAACTCACTCCCACCAAACAGGGATGACACAAAGTGGACTACGATAAAGGCGTTATTGATGATTCACGGATAATTTGCATTCTGACTTATACTTCATTTTCCTCAAGAAACTTGTGGATCAAGCCGCAAAAAAGGCACTTTTTCATATACAACTCCTGCTTGATATCTACAATACGTGCCTGACTAGGAAACGAGGGAATACTTTCCATGTACTACGAGCTGGTACTATCATGACTCAAATCTTTTTACAAATGTATATATACTATACTCATGATTGTCCTCACTACAATGTGTCACCTAGTCACCAGAATATAATTTTACTTCCCCTATACTACTTTCAGAACCTTACACTATGAACTGCAAGTGAGTCCCCCCCCCCCCCCCACCCCTCCAGCAGGAGCAGGCCATACCCACGGGGCCACTCCGACCCTCCCTCCTGGGACCTGGAACAGCACCCGGAACACTCACCCTGGCCACTGCTTCCCCTGTGTGCTGTACAATCACTCACTTCACAGCAGAAACCAACTCAGACCAATGCTCACGTAACCATCGCTTGTTGCTGCTTCGAGTTCTACATCAAAACACATTTATGTGCCATCGTAGGAATACCATTTTAGAAGTTGTAGGGTCAATAAAAGAGAATGCCATTATGCATATACTACTAATGAGTTACAGAGTAATGGATGGCATTATTCATATACTACTTATGGATGACATTGTTCATATACTACTCATGAATTTAAGAGTAAGGGATGACATTATTCACATACTACTCATGAGTTAAATGGTAAGGGATGAAGTCACTTTCAATATACTTCTCAAGTCAAGACATTGACCCTGATATGTACAAGGACCTGTAGGCGGACAGTATCGCCGAGCTGTACGTAACCTGTGCCCTCCAATAACCCACAGCTAACATTACTTTCCATATACTACTTTCTGACCTCACCCGAATGGTACATACGACGTTACCTGAAGCAAATGTAACATTCCATGTACTACTCACAGACTTCGCTGTTCCTTGTGACGCGCGTGACAGTGTGACCTGACGCCAGCGTTACTTTCCATATACTACTACCTACCCTCAGTACACATGTAGTACGTGTGTGCCTTTCGGGGCTAGCCCACGTCCCTATACTACTTAGACGTCAGGTCTCGGGTACATGGGACGAACGTCACACTACTCTGGACTTCTACCTGACGAGGTCAGTTGTCGGCGCCATGAATTAAGTAGCCTTTTCTCACATCACATTTAACTGAAAGATGTAACAAGAAACGCATGGAATAGGGTACTGTCTGATGTGTATGTGAAGCGTCCGCCTGATGGGACGTGTCGCCGCCGGGCCGGGTCCTTCGGTTAGGGCAGAGGGAGGGGGGAGGGGTTAGTCAGGTGTGTCCCCCCCCCCCCCCCCCATCACACGGCCACATGTGGGGTGCGGCCCGCCCGGGGACGGCGGTAGGTTATCGCCGGGCGGATTAGCCAGGTGGCGCTCTCGGCGGGTCTGCTCCTCACCCCACCTCCCTCCCACCTCAGGCTGCAGGGGCGGCTATTAACGCCCAATTACCCGCTAATTGGATCGTGAAGCTACACCCACAGATATGTATAGTCAAAGTAATGAACGCGATGTAATATTCAGCACAGGGAGGAAAGACATTTGTCTGCCACATCAAACTTTGAGGAATAGAGGGGGGCGGGAAGGAGGGACGGTGGACTAACATCAACAACATGAATCCCCTAATGCAGGTTGAGAACATACTCTGTAAGTGCTTTGAATCCAGTGCAGGAAATATTAAGACAAGTGACAGCTTTAGGAGCGCACGTCGATGCTCAATATCATTATTAAGAAAAATCCTAGAAAAAAACGTCACAGAAGTCTTACCAAGTGATACTTATTTTGATGTTTTATCTAACTCAACCTAATGGCTTTGGGTCTTAGAACAGCCCTTTAACGTTATACAACACGTAATGCGATCTGTGATTGTCGCTTAACATTATTTCCTAAGCAATGTTTTTGGGTCAAGTGATATTTCACAGAATCTCCCACACCAAGGTTCAAGAGCGTTATCAGAACCATCACTACCCATCTTTCTGTTAAGATTGCGGCTGATTCTCTGTATTCGACAATGAAAAGGGATAACAACTCAAAAGGGTGTCTGTTGAAAAGGGGCGAGTTACATAATCCTTCCCAAATTGGTGAACTCCTGCAACAGTTTTATTATTGGCAAGACCGTGACAGCTATTTTTCAAAGATCCTGATCTCTGTTTGCGTACGTAATTCACCTGGACACAATACACTCTGCGCGTGGAAGCTTACCGCTGGGCGGTCATCAGCATGTAATTCTCCCAGCCACGAATAGCCAGTGTTGTGAGTTTTTACCTGCAGGCTAGCCTCAAACAGGAAGCATGCTGGGTAATATATCGACAAAACTCATGGCTTTAGTAAATACATCTTCTGACATCAATGCCGGCACCAGGGGGACAGGCACGAGGGTCTGAAGTCAGTGCCGACAGTCGTTGGGCACGTCCATGGTCTGGACGTCCTTTGGGAAGGTCATTGTGTCAAACGGGGCCAGTGGGGGAGGGGTGTGTGGAGACGATAAGTGTTGTGGTTTGGTGATGCGTAAACCTAGAGTGGATGAGCACTATAAACAAATATAGCTTATCGGAATTGGGATGCTGTCATTCTCGGATATATATTTGTTCAGTTATATTTTCATAGTTATGATAGTGGTTGTTAAATTGCGTAAATAAAATGCATTTCAGGTTAGGATTATATCGCAGAAACTTGGCATTCATTATGGATAAATTTTAAAAATAGTGTCAAGAAAAGAAGGGCAAAAGAGAACCGTTATGATCATGTGATCCATAATTGTGATTGGGCCTGATTTTGACGTTTGTAGCGTGAGATAGTTCAGGCCATCTCTGTGATTAGTTGGAACACCCTTAACGAAATCTCTGCGCAACTTATTGATCTTCATGAAGGTTTCATTTGTTGCCATGGCAATGCAAGATTTTTTTCCTTTTCTTTAATGACATGATATCCTTCTGCACTGCACAGTCTTTGCAGACAAATGACTTTTTATACATTGTATGGGAAACAAAAACACATTGCCACGAACGAGTTATACCAGGATTAAGTAGACGATGTATATCTGTTGATACTGGCGCAGAGTGTGTGGAGAAGTGTGAGGAGGTAGAGTAGAGAGGGCAGTGGTGCTGTTAACACTCTCAGGGTGGTCCCAGGACCGCTGAACCTCATGGTGTCCAGGGGGGGCTGTGACGGGGTAACGGTCTGCCCTTCTGTGGACCTGGGTCGCTGTGACGGGGTAACCGTCTGCCCTTCTGTGGACCAGGGGGTGCTGTGATGGGGTAACGGTCTGCCCTTCTGTGGACCAGGGGGTGCTGTGACGGGTTAACGGTCTGCCCTTTTGTGGACCAGGGGGTGTTGTGACGGGGTAACGGTCTGTCCTTCTGTGGACCAGGGGGTGCTGTGACGGGGTAACGGTCTGCCCTTCTGTGGACCAGGGGGTGCTGTGATGGGGTAACGGTCTGCCCTTCTGTGGACCAGGGGGGGCTGTGACGGGGTAACGGTCTGCCCTTCTATGGACCAGGGGGTGCTGTGACGGGGTAACGGTCTGCCCTTCTGTGGACCAGGGGGTGCTGTGACGGGGTAACAGTCTGCCCTTCTGTGGACCAGGGCTCACTGTGTCATGGTAACGGTCAACCTGGCTGTCGACCAGGGAGAGGGCCTGGGAGCGGCGTCAGGTGGGAGGGTGGCCGGGTCACTGACAGACCCCACACTTAACACATGTTGATTGGGCAAATCTGTAACGCCTAGATGCGTAGCATTAAGCATTCATGACCGGCAAATCGGTTTGGAACCAAGTTGCGGTCTCAAGGTGGTTGTATGTGAAGACTTCAAGAAAAGGGTGAGGATTGGCTTACACTAAAGTCCCAGGCTGGGTGTTCGGGGCAGGCCCTGGCCGCCGACCGGGCCCACAGCCCGACACACAGTGACCCCGCGCAGAGGTTAAAAGCACCCATCATTCCTCCGAATGATTTTCTCTAATTCTGTTTCTGCTCATTCAGAACGTTAGAGAGAACACAAATGGAAACGTCCCACCAGCGGCCCGCGTCTCCGGGCCGAATGGCGGGGTGCGGGGGTTTGGGCGTGTGAGAAATTCCCTCTGATTGCTTGTTTTACGCGGCCGACCGCACAGGAAATGTGCGGACGGGCGGCTTTTTGAGCAGGGGAGCGGGCGGCAAATTGAATTGGTCATAGGCGTGGATGGCATTGTGTAAGACATTATCGTCAGTAGCGACAGGCAGCGTGCAGGTGTTAACTGTATCGACAGGCCCAAGCACCTGCTGGTTAGGCGGCGCCTGCTCCACGCAGCCTACAGCGGGCGGCCGGCTGTCAGCCCGCGCATCTCGGCCCGCGCCGCCCGCGTCGTCAGGGATATTGACCAAGACGGGGCCTCATTGTGTGCCGAGAGGCGCTATTACCCACAGCAGCCGGCTGACCTTTCACCTCACAGTAAACCATGGCCCATACAAGTCAGGGCTGACATGCCGTCACTGCCGACTGGGACCGTTTCTGTGCGGGGACCAACCTGACAGACTCCCGTTGTTCACTTTGACTGAGTGTCGCAGTTCACTTTCACAGAGTCTGTCACCATTCATTCTGAGGGATGCCCTTCTCATTCATTGATCTGTAATAGTAATAGCGTTCACTTTGATAGAGTCTGTCACTATTAACTCTGATAGTGAAGTAGTCTGCCATCATTTACTCTGTCATTTCTCACTGTTATGGGGCATATCACTGTTGACTATGATAGTGTTTAGTGTCACCTCCTGTTGATAGTCACTTATACAAACACTTATCACTACTCACTCAGACCAAGCCTGTCACTGTTCACCCTGACGAGCCTGCCACTGTTCACTCTTACAAAGCCTGTCACCGCCCCTGTGGTGTAAAACTACCTGAAATACTTTACCTTGTGCAGTCTGGTCAAAGAACCCTAAGGGGTTGGCAGGACATTAAACTAACCCAACAAACTGACAAAGCTTGTCACTGTTCAGCCTGACCGAGCCTGTCACTGTTCAGCCTGACCGAGCCTGTCACTGTTCAGCCTGACCGAGCCTGTCACTGTTCACCCTGACCGAGCCTGTCACAGTTCACCCTGACCGAGCCTGTCACTGTTCACCCTGACCGAGCCTGTCACTGTTCACCCTGACCGAGCCTGTCACTGTTCACCCTGACCGAGCCTGTCACTGTGCACTCTGACCGAGCCTGTCACTGTTCACCCTGACCGAGCCTGTCACTGTGCACTCTGACCGAGCCTGTCACTGTGCACTCTTACAAAGCCTGTCACTGTTCACCCTGACCGAGCCTGTCACTGTGCACTCTGACCGACCCTGTCACTGTTCACTCTTACAAAGCCTCTCACTGTTCACCCTGACCGAGCCTCTCACTGTTCACCCTGACCGAGCTTGTCACTGTTCACCCTGACCGAGCCTGTCACTGTTCACCCTGACCGAGCCTGTCACTGTTCATCCTGACCGAGCCTGTCACTGTTCACCCTGACCGAGCCTGTCACTGTTCAGCCTGACCGAGCCTGTCACTGTTCAGCCTGACCGAGCCTGTCACTGTTCACCTTGACCGAGCCTGTCACTGTTCACCCTGACCGAGCCTGTCACTGTTCACCCTGACCGAGCCTGTCACTGTTCAGCCTGACCGAGCCTGTCACTGTTCAGCCTGACCGAGCCTGTCACTGTTCACCCTGACCGAGCCTGTCACTGTTCAGCCTGACCGAGCCTGTCACTGTTCAGCCTGACCGAGCCTGTCACTGTTCACCTTGACCGAGCCTGTCACTGTTCACCCTGACCGAGCCTGTCACTGTTCACCCTGACCGAGCCTGTCACTGTTCACCCTGACCGAGCCTGTCACTATTCACTCTCAATGAAAAAACTCAATGGAAGCCTTGGGAGCACTCTAAATCATATAAGTAAAACCGGATTTCGACGTAATCAGAGCTTTGGGGTTGTTACTATGAATATTTCCGTGTGTATGTAGGTGCGAGCAGGAGAGAGAGCGCCATTTAGGCAAGGCTTTTAGTCAGAAGAACGCGTACATTTATACATTAATACCAGCAAGGAATTGGTGGGGGAGGGAGGAAACTTCTGACCTCTCAGAATAAGCAATTTGGGTACATCTCACACGATGTTTGTTGGTGTAATTCTTCCCTAGTGTGTCATTGTTCAAGTGTGTCGATGGTTAGCAGTCAGTTGTAATGAAGGTCCAGTAGGCTAAGTTTCGTCTCGGCCAGATAACGATGACTAAGTAAATTGGCTGGCGTATTCAGTCTCAGTGTTCACGCCGGGAGGGTGTGTGTTCACACGGCATGTAAACCCAGGCCCGTGTCCCAGGTGACGGGCCGGGCCGGCACACACACAGTCGGCGCGTCCACTCATTGTCCACAGCGTCTTCGCCGACACCCACGATTTATGGACCATAAAAATGAGTCATGTGGCGAGTCGCCGAGTGAGAAACGTCTCATTTCCACAGCTATTAGGCAGCTCTGGCTTTTGGGCCACAGGTTCCAGACAGGGTGTCCAACGCTGACAGTAGCCATTTATCACCGACTTTGTTCCCTGACCATGCACGTTCTGATGAATGAATAACATGCCTTCACAATGTATAGGTTTTCCATAGAATATCCTTGTGGAATTATATATGTATATTACATTCCTCTGTAGGCCTATACTGGCTCTAAAGAAAATTGGAAGTTTTTTTTATCTTAACCATTGATGGATCGTTAGTTGCCTACTGTAATATCTAAAATAGGCATGGGTCATGCAGACTATGGTCCAATATGATTCAATGTATACTATTTTGGAGGGAGACATTTCGAATAAAATCGAAGAAGTGGCCAAAGTCTCAGAATGAAAAATAGACCCATCTCATAGATTTGGATAGATGTATGCATGCTTGTTCATGCATGCATCCGTAGAAAAGTCAAATGCTAGTTCTTAAGTGACTTGACCTTGTTTGCAATTCGCCTCTTTAATTCTGTGTGTTGTTCTTTATTTCCAGGAAGAATTCATCCCACAAAATGGCTCCCAGGTGCGTTGGTACAGCTGTGGACCGACTGTGTACGACTCCTCCCACATGGGCCACGCAAGGTAAGTGTACAACTCACACCGGGCAGTGCCCAGTTAGCGTACAAGGCCACATGTCCTAGTATACGTGTAGGAATTCCCCTTCATGGGCCAAATGACTTATTGGTACATGTATATCACTCCTCCCTCATGGGCCAAATCCTGAACGTGTAGGAATTGCCTTCACGGGTTACACACCCAGTAAGTGTATGAATCCTTTCTCATGGGCTACATGACCTGCAATTGTCTGACTTCCCTTGCATGGGTAAGTGTATAAGTCCTTTCCCATAGTCAGCATGTGATATTTAGAAATATACTATCCCTAGACTCAGGAGAAGTAATAATTCATAATACAAAATCGAATGGGAACATCGTTTTCAAAAATAATGTAGCGAACAGAAAAATGTTGTAATAAAAAGTCTCATGCACTCAAAAACATATATTCCATTTCATTATGATGCAATCAATAGTAAGAATATATAAACATGTTAGTGTTATTTCATTGTAGTGCAATCAATAGTAAGAATATTATATAAACATCTTAGTGTTATGCAACTGGGCTCATAATCAATAATTCTTGAACTAACGTTTCTTCTTTTTAACTACGCTCACTTCCTCTCGCGCAACCATCCTTCAAGTTGACAATCCATGGGTCATTTCCAGGATTGTAAGTATCAAAGTAAATGACGTCTGAAAACCCATGACGGAATTTAAGAGCGTCGGTAGAGATTCCATTAAGGCCCCAATGGTGGTTGACCTTCATATGCCTCAAAAATGTGTCAGCATTATGTGGAAGAGTTATTCATTGTGCGGGTTTTATTTTTCTAGGTCCTATATCTCCTTTGACATTCTGCGGCGGGTGATGAAGAACTACTTTAACTATGACGTGTTCTACGCCATGAATATTACAGACATTGACGACAAGGTAAGCATGATGAACTTAGAATCTTTGTTTTACATTTCAAAATGATTTTCCCGTCAATTGTTTCACTCTGCATCTAAGTGCCCATACAGTAGTAGTACATGCATTTGAGAGCCGGGGGCACCAGGTTAACGGAGAGTCCTGACATGCTGGGGGCACCAGGCTTACGGATAGACATGACATCCTGGGGGTGCCATGCTTATGGGCACCAGGCTTAAGGAGCTAGGGCCCGACATACCGGGGCCACCACTCTTACCCAACCTGAGGTGTTGCAGTGGAAGCCCCAACATCCCGCCCCATCCTCCCACATCCCTTATTGACTCGGCTACTCCGCCTTCTGCACCGTTTAGCCGCAAGATAATCCATTCTTATGTTGTCAACAATATAAAATCCATAGGCAGTAATCTTGGGTTTAGCTGGTTGATTCACAATGAATAGTATACATCATGTTCAACTTTTACTATCACAGCCCATCCCCTCCCTGTTCGTTGTGCTCATGTCAGTACGACCTGTACCCCATACGACTACCCCCGACCCCGGCAGACCTGTGTAGCACAGGTCATCAGGGCCCCATCCACGGCTTCCTACTGCCGCCTGGCGTCAGACGCACGCACCACAGACACATGAAGCAGTCGGGGCGGTGTTCCACCAGACATCTCCGACATCTGAGCGGGGAGCTGACGCAGTAGGACGCCGCGCTCGGCCAGCACCACTCAGGTGTGACGGCTGATGCTCTCTTTGCCGGACAAGGCCCTGCTCGTGCAGAAATCAGGGGCGGTCCTCGTAATCGGAAAATACGCTTTTAAAGCAGCATCCCCAATACACGCATGATCAGTTATCAGTCTATATCTTTATGACTTTTCGAAGCTATCAAGAACACCTATTGATGAAATTGCGGTAAAAAGATATTAAGACTGGGTACTAAAGTAAGTGTTGTTCACGGGGGTCACCAAGTCTTTAAACTGATATCTATTCTTTTGAGGAGCATAATGACAAATTGAGGAAACGTTACATCTTTTTTCTGAAAAATATACACTCTTTAAATTTTATAAACGTAATTCTATGTTATATTTGCTAATAGATATAGGCCTTTGTTGCAGCTTGTCCTAAAATGGACCTCAAAAGAAAATCGTAAATTTGTAAGCACCACAGGTACATATATATTTTGTGCTGTAAGGCAGGACAGGTGTACATAGTAAACAAGGCAGAAGGGGACAGGGTAAACTGGTGAGAGGCAGACAGGGTAAACAGGTCAGAAGGAGACAAGGTTAGGTCACAGGTGGACAGGATAAACAGGTCAGGGGCAGACAGGGTAAACAGGTCAGGGGCAGACAGGGTAAACAGGTCAGGGGCAGACAGGATAAACAGGTCAGAGGTGGACAGAATAAACAGGTCAGGGGCAGACAGGGTAAACAGGTCAGAGGTGGACAGGGTAAACAGGTCGGGGGCAGACAGGGTAAACAGGTCAGGGGCGGACAGGGTAAACAGGTCGGGGGCAGACAGAGTAAACAGGTCAGGGGCAGACAGGGTAAACAGGTCAGGGGCAGACAGGGTAAACAGGTCAGGGGCAGACAGGGTAAACAGGTCAGGGGCGGACAGGGTAAACAGGTCAGGGGCAGACAGGGTAAACAGGTCAGGGGCGGACAGGGTAAACAGGTCAGGAGCAGACAGGGTAAACAGGTCAGGGGCAGACAAGATAAACAGGTCAGGGGCGGACAGGGTAAACAGGTCAGGGGCAGACAGGGTAAACAGGTCAGGGGCAGACAGGGTAAACAGGTCAGGAGCAGAAAGGGTAAACAGGTCAGGAGCAGACAGGGTAAACAGGTCAGGAGCAGACAGGGTAAACAGGTCAGGGGCAGACAGGGTAAACAGGTCAGGAGCAGAAAGGGTAAACAGGTCAGGGGCAGACAGGGTAAACAGGTCAGGAGCAGACAGGGTAAACAGGTCAGGGGCAGACAGGGTAAACAGGTAAGGGGCAGACAGGGTAAACAGGTCAGGGGCAGACAGGGTAAACAGGTAAGGGGCAGACAGGGTAAACAGGTCAGGGGCAGACAGGGTAAACAGGTAAGGGGCAGACAGGGTAAACAGGTCAGGGGCAGACAGGGTAAACAGGCCAGAGGTGTACAGGGCAAACAGGTCAGAAGTGGTAAGGGTAAACAGGTTATAGCTTGATAAGGTAAAGGGGGAGGGGGTCGGGATACCTAGAGCCCCTGGACACCTCTAGTCCGGCCCTGAAACGGAGGCAGAGTGGACTGAGCATGAGACGAGACTAGCCGATGGGAAGCAGGCATGGTGGCCAGGCCGACCGGCGGGAGTGGTGGGACAGAAGGGAGGGGCCTTGGCAGTGGCGGGCCTAAATCAGATGTGGAGGCTTTGATGTGATTGTGCGGCTGTCGGGGCTGGGCGGGCGTCGTTAGGGTCGTTTAGAGACGAGGGGAAATTGAGGGTGGTGGGCGGCGCATGCGGCCTCAGCCCCGGCGCCACCCCCCGCCCACCGGAAGGCCGACGACACGTGGGGGCTGAGCGGGCTGACCAGGGTCGGCGCTTCCTGTCGGCCCGACCGCCCACACTGAGGGGGGGGGGGGGGGACCCTCCGAGACTCAGCTTCTCCGCACCATTACCGGTAGGGGGAGCACTGGGCCCACTACAGAACTTTCATCTGGACACGCAGATGGACCGACCAAACCAGTGGGGCCACCAGGTGCTGGTCTTGGGGAGGAGGGGTCAGGGGGTCCTACCCCCCTCCAAATATTTATAAGAACCCCTCTTTTCGACACACAGGATTTCTTTTTAGCCACTGGACGACCTGCCTTTGAGAATTGGAACTTAGCCCCTGCCCTGGTCCCCATTTCCTAAACTAAACCAATGGGACAAGCAGCCTAGTCTTCAGAAGGCCAACTGGTCCCTGGCCTCCAACTTATGGTAGTATAACTATTCCTCCGTCGTACCCTAAACAAGGAAACTGCCTTTGAAGACATGGTGCATCAATACCAATCGTTCCTAATCATATTAAATGTGTCAAAAGTTGGTTTTTTTATTCTCCGGGTTCAGCATGGAATGAAACAAACATAGATAATAGAGATTTATTTATTTGAATGAAAATATACCGTATTATAGAGAAAAGTGGTTGTATTAATTGCAATACCAGAGCCATCTAGTGTATATATATATATATATATATATATATATATCAGAAAAGAAAACTTAAATATGGTATAGAGTAAAGGGAACTGCGATCTTGACTGTTGAATACGAGGTGGAGGTCAAAAGATTTCGACCCGAGGCCTTTAAGCCGAAAGGAGTCATCACTTTAATTACCTTATTTTAATTACTTAATTGAATTACCTAATTTTCACGTCAACATTCCACGCAATGGTGCAATACATAAGATTCATTGAAAAATGTATCTTCAGATTCTTTTTACACTAATGTCAGTACATTGTGATACGGCCCTTTGGCATGCTACATAATAAAGCATATAACAGCGATGAAACGAAACAATGTGTCACAACAGAGACGATGCTGTTACAATGGGTCTCACTGTTAGTTTTTTAGGTGATCTACGATCCCAATTGATTTGTGAAATTAGTTATAGAATGACGACGTTTAGATATAAGATTATGAAATCTTAACACCTTAATGAACATTTTGATTGGGAGAGTTTTGATGCTCTATTTTTGCGCAAAAATGGACATTTCAACAAGAATGTTGTTCGCTGTTTTTCATTCTCTTGCCGTTTATTATGCGACGGGCCACTTGAAAGGTCATGACGTATATGATTGTCCATGTATGATTATTTGACATAAAAAAGTAGCTCAATATTGAAACTCAAACGAATGATGTGTAAAATCCCAGTTGCTGATAAGGTACTATGGAAAAAATTGTAAAACATCAGACTCTCGGTAAAGATTTTATTGTATGACGGAAAGTAATTCGGAATTTCATGTTTTCTTCAGATCATTAGGAGAGCGCGGCAGAACTACTTGCTGGAGCAGTACGCGGCGAAGGACCTGTCGCTGACGGCCGTTCTGGGCGACGTGCAGACGGCCCTGCAGGTACGTGGTCCTACAGGGGCGCATGATGAGTGGCCGCGCCCCGCGCCCCGTGCCGCGCACGGCCACAGCCTCACGTCCCCGGCAAATACACATGTTTATATAGACAATCCCCCAAGAAACGGCGGCGGGGGTTACAATACATTTAGAATAGATTTATGTCGGTTTTTGAAATGTACGTACTGTTACCTTAGGGGCCGTCCATAAAGTATGTACGCATCCAGTTGGGGAGGGCGGATGTTAGATTTTTTTTAAATGTGCATACATTCTAGTACAAATCCAATGCGTATTTTTGCCCAAGGGGGGGGGGGGGGAGCGGGTCTGAGATTTTTGAAAATATGCGTACCTACTAAATGGAAGGCCCCTTACAGAACCGCCCGAGTACGATTCACTCCTCCCCGTAGATCTTTCCATTCTCATAAGCATAAGAAGCCTTGTCGTCACTCACAAAATACATAATATATGCCGCACTTTTGAGACAAAAATGATGATTTCCATGGTCCCGGCTCGCCGACTTCCGGACTGACTATATCTTTGGGCACTCGGTGATTTCTCAAAGGAGGATTGGGGCGGGGGGGGGGGGGGGGGGGGGTTCTACGTAGCCGCGCACTTTAGAAAATCGATGACGACACCGAGTGACATTCACACGGCGAACCTAGCGAATATCCAAAAAGTTATCATCTTCCTTAGGGGTCGTCCATTTAATACATGCGCACATTTTCAAAAAGTTATGTTGGCTAAAGTACCCATTGGATTTGTACAGGAACGTTTTTAAAAATGTCAGACACCCTCATCCCATCCCCTTGGCTCGTACCCACTTAATGCAAGGTCCCTTATTCCTCTTTCACCTATGAGGTGTAACGTAGTAGTGACCTCGTGTCGCTGGTTGTCTGAATGCCGCTCCTGGCGAGGGCAGCGTCAGGGGACAGATTGGGCGGGACCCGCCGCCCGGCCGCTGGGGTGTGGCCGAGGCAAGGGCAGCTGATATGCCAAGCTTTTTACGCCCTGCTCATCCAACAACTAGTTTTGAAGTGGCTCATTTTTTTGTAAGATTGATGTTATACTGGGTAAAATGTGTTTATGAAATCTAATAAAGACGTAGCTCCGATCGTGTTTATATTTATGAGATATTAGTAAAGACTTGGTGAGAAAGTTTGGTATAAGGCATGCTGAGCGGTATGGCTGGGATGTGTTTGACATGGGGCATGCTGAGCGGTATGGGTGGGGTGTGTCTGACATAGGAAAGGCTGATGGATTTATATTATAGGGCAGACATTGAAGAGTGAGGAGCAGGGTAAGATCCATATAGGTATCCCGTGTGTGGTAAAGAGTAAGCAGAGAATACAGGATATAGGAGTGTGGGTCAAAGTGAGAGTGGGATAAGGCAAGGCCAAGGTATGTTTTGTGTGGTCCAAGGGGTGCATGGTGTAGTGAAGGTGTGTATTGTGTGGGCTAAGTTGTTCAATTCTTGCCCAAGGTGTGCAAGGTATGAACCAAGGTATGCATGGTGTGAACCAAGGTGTGCATGGTGTGAGTCAAGGTGTGCATGGTGTGAGTCAATGTGTGCATGATGTGAGTCAAGGTGTGCATGATGTGAGTTAAGGTGTGCATAGTTTGAGTCAATGTGTGCATAGTTTGAGTCAAGGTGTGCATGGTGTGAGTCAAGGTGTGCCTGGTGTGAGTCAAGGTGTGCATGATGTGAGTCAATGTGTGCATGGTGTGAGTCAAGGTGTGCAAGGTGTGAGTCAAGGTGTGCATGGTGCGGGCCAGGATGTGACATGTAAGGCTGCGGGCAGTGTGACGTGTAAGGCTGCGGGCAGTGTGACTTGTAAGGCTGCGGGCAGTGTGACGTGTAAGGCTGCGGGCAGTGTGACTTGTAAGGCTGCGGGCAGTGTGACGTGTAAGGCTGCGGGCAGTGTGACGTGTAAGGCTGCGGGCAGTGTGACGTGTAAGGCTGCGGGCAGTGTGACGTGTAAGGCTGCAGGATGTGTGACGTGAAAGGCTGCAGGCAGTGCGCTCCTTACCTTGAGGCGCGGGGCAGACAGTGGTGCCGCGTCGCGCAGGCTCTGTGCCGACACGGTCCGACTCAGAGGCTCGCCGAACGCCGCGCGGTTCCTCATGGTACGTCCAGTAAAGTAATCACTCATTTCTCAGGCGTGGTACTTCACAGCGGGCACATCCCGCGCCGATCAATCACACAAAACGCCTCTCAGCAGCAGACGCAGCAGCGGGAGGTGTCGGAGAGCGCGGCTTGTCTGCCCGCTGTCGGGCATGTCCAGGAGACAAAGTGCGCGCCGCCCGGGTTCCGCCCGCCGCCCGCCGCCCGCCCACATCGATACTTTTTACCGCCGCCCGTCCCGCGCCGCGCCCGTCAACGCGCGCGTCGATACTTATTAATTGGTCGCGCGATCCAATCTGGATCTGCTGAGAAAACCGAGACAGCGTTAAGAACCCCTCGGCGTGGGGAGTTACTGGTGAGCTGATGTATGTAGGTAAGGGGTGTGTCGACGTTGGGCGCCGGGACCCCCCGCCCTTCATCCACCCTACACCCATCTGGGCCTACCCCCCCCCCACCCCCCACCCCCCATTCCACCTGGAGAGCACCCACTACCCGCCCCCGCCCACCCACAAACAGGACGCCTTTACATGATCACATTTCTTACTTTCAAGTGAGTTCCAATTGGATTAGCAGGCTCGACTATCTAATTGCATGGGTTTACAGTGTAATCGGCCAACAGGTCATTGGGCGCGCTGAGTGAGGCTGGTGGGGAGCCGCCAGCCCTCCAATCCCATTTGGTGGAGACTGGGAGGGGGGGGGGGTGTAAACGGCCCCCGCCGCAAACCTTGTCATGTCGTCCCCCTAACGGGCGCACACAACTTCTCGCTCCTCGCCGCACCAATATTTTCTCCCTGATCCAATTGGAAGGCGCTGTGTGTTAGCAGAGGGTGTCGGGGTGCGGGCGGCAGGCCGGGCCGCTAAACTGTTGTCACGTCTTGGAGGCTTCACCGGCCTGAGACACACACAAAAAGGCCCCGGTCGGCGACTTAAGGAGAGAAACCATTAAGTCCGATTAATGGACCCCTATATGTCCAAGCTGAAGAAGTACACTTTGCAGAAGCTATTAGCCATCACGATGTATTTACATGTCTTTAAGGAAATATATATGCGTTAAGTGAGTATGAACATGCATACCTAAAACACGGTCTTGCTATTGCAATGACAGTGGCATGGAATTTAACCAGAGACAGAAAGGTAACAGTGGGGGGAAATTACGTCTTTAGTGTGTGTCTTAAAAGAGAGATTGAAGGGTAGTAGAGTTTTCACTAGACAGGCGTTATTGTATACATGTAATACCTCATAGTAAACCCCGTACCAGACGTTACCTGACAAGAGTCGGTGGTATTGCTAACTAGTAACTGTATATACGTTAATCTCGCCGATTTATCACTGTAGAAATAAGTTTAGAGGTCAATAGCCTGGTTCATGAACTTTAGATTTTACCAACTTCATAGAAGATAGAAGAACACAATACAAAATTGCCATACAGCATGAATATACATTTTTTTCCAAGGCTCATAAAATCCCTAATCCCCGGTCACACTTACCAACTGAACCCAACCCGACGGTACAGCTCGATAACCGTGGACAATTCCTTAAAGCCATGTACATTGCCATATATGCTACAAAATACATAAACTAAAAGGTACTGTAAGAAAGTATGCGTATGTTGAAGTTCCTTCTTTCCGTGCACGAAGGGGGCTTCACGTGGTAATCTGATCTATTTGTTGAACAACAATTTGCATACCAGGGACCGGGAAGTGGCAAGGTAGCCAGGAGTTTGTCAGGAAAAACAAATCAACATCGTTCTTACCGCTGACGCCGAAGCAAAGGATGTGTTTTTAGGGACAGTAGCCAGTGTATTTCACGTACTGTCGCCTAGAGAATTTCACTGCGATACAATGACGGTGGTTTATTACTGTGCAGTTTTCAGCGCACGGCATTTTTTATTTTTTTAATTATCGCCGAGGCCTCCCTTAGTGTATTCTAATGTCATGTGGAACTGTGCCTTTAGTCTTCGAAGATCTAGTTTATCGAGGCATTAGTTTTTTGTAGCCTGCAGTCTTTGGGGATTGGGGAGCACATTAGTGGCGATTTGTAGACTGGATGTCCGGTTATCAGGGCCCCTGGTGGCCGGCCTGTGGGCCCCGTAGCGCGGGGTGAGGGGCGGGGGCACCCCGTGTGCTCATTGGCGGCGCCTCCTGATTCGCCCAGACTCCCAAACGAGGCTCTTGGGAAGGAGGACCAATCAAAAGCCCACATCCCTGCCTTCTAGAAATGACAATCCGCGGCAGAAGTTGTTTGTGGCAATGAAAGGGTTTGATTGAATCCTCCATTCCAAGTGACCGGTGCATACGAGCCTAGTGAATCATCTTTCTGCACATACCTCTGACAAAGGGCTTTGTATTGGCATATTTATTTTGTAATTTCTATGGGTTTTTATAGAAGTAAAATAAATTGTTTTATCGATTCTATAATACATATAAAACATATTTGTACTATCCCTGTTAAGGTCATGAATAGTTGTCTGTATTATGGCGGGATGCTGTATAGGACCCTTAATTAGGAACAGCGTGGTTTTTCTGCGTCTTATAACGGCCGTCATTTGGGTACATCTTTTGCACGACGAGGTATAAAAACAGTTCGAGATTAGGATTCATTTCTCTCGTGGACCCTTTTCCTCCCACAGAACGACCATATTCTGGTTCTTAAATCAATGTTGTGTAGCTTTTCACCTCATTATGTAGCGTTGGAGAAATGAATATGTTGTGTGTGCACTGAAAGGGTCCGAATGGTATAGTGAAGGTAGTGAATGATATGATAGATGTCTAATCGTTATGGCATTGTGGCCGATTACAAGGCTGTCATTGTCGTGACGAGTGAGTCGGGTCTCAGATCAGGATGTCTCCAATCCGTAGGGACGTCACGGTGAGGGTGAGTCAGGCTCTATAACCGCACAGTTTCCAGGCTCTGGGCTGTGTCAAATATATAAGTTAAAACACTTAATGACTGAGTCTTGAGTTCTCTGTCCTCTCCTGTCCTGAACGTGTCTCTCATCGCCTGGATTTGTCTGTCCTGTCCTGAACTTTTCTGTACTGTCCTGTCCAGTCTTGCTGACCCATGCAACCCCTTTCACGTCCGAAAATATGCACCCTGCAGCGTCTTGCACAGCATTGAAGTGAATACGCTCCACTATCCAATCCTATCCCATTGTCCTACCCTACAAAGATATATGTAATAGAAAGTTGGTTTACCTACCTTGTCCAGTGATGCCATGTCCTGATCCTCCCTGTCCTGTCCTGAACGGTACTCTGTCCTACCGCCCTGTCCTTTTCTGAGCATCACTCTGTCCTACTGCCCTTTCCTGTCTTGAGTAACAATCTGTCCCACCACCCTGTCCTGTCCTGAGCAACACTGCACTATTGTCCTAAACTGTCCTGAGCAACACTCTTTCCTATTGTCCTGACATTTACAGTATGTCCTACTGCCTCGTCCTGTCCTGGGCAACACTCTCCTATTGTCCTAACCTGTCCTGAGCAACTATCTGTCCTACCACCCTGCCCTTTTCTGGGCAACACTCTGTCCTACTGCCATGTTCTGTCCTGGGCAACACTCTCCTATTGTCCTAACCTGTCCTGAGCAAAAGTCTCTCCTGCTGTCCTGTTCTGAGCAACACTCTGTCTTATTGTCCTAACCTGTCCTGAGCAACACTCTTTCCTACCACCCTGTTCTGTCCTGAGCAATGCTCTGTAAAACCCACCTGTCCCGTCATACCTTCCTGTCTTTCTCCACCCACCGTGGTATTAACCGTTCGCTATAACGAGAGGCAAGATGAATTCCTAAGCCAGTGACGGCGTGATTTTAGATCTACGAGTACTGATAAATTGGGACAGTGGCGTCTTTCTTTTGTTGCATGTGGAGGCATTCAATTAAAGCCCCGGCCACACTGCACGACCCAACTCATCTCGATTGCCTATTTGAGTTGAGTTGGGCTCAGTCGCAGAGTGTGGCATAGGTTAAGACTAGAGTCTTAGCATTATTCTAAGACTATCTAGTCGGGTCTTAGATCTTGAAATTTTGAAGATGTAAGACTGGATCGTTGGGTCTTAGGGGGGAGTGCCTATATAAAGAAATATGTATAACGGAGTAGTAGCTACGACCATCGGGTCGTACCTTACGGCATGGTAGGGTTTCTAGGCTACGACCAGACAGCCGTAGGCTCTGGCGCCCATAGTAGCCATGACAGTCCAGTTGAGTTGAGTTGGTAAGTGTGGCCGGGTTGTCTTAGTGTACGCATTCACTTTAATGTGAGGCTTGCCTTTTTTTATTTTTAATTGTTTTAACCTTGTGCTAAAGACCTTGGAGTGCATGCTTCCGGGGAGGATGCAGTGAGCCATTCTCTCCGCCTGATTGGCGCTCCCGTGTTCTTTGTTAAAGAGCTATTTGGCTTGTGTTCATTTTTTAATGCAGTTAATTGACGGGGACATAGAACTGGTGTCCACTCTGATATGAGGTATATCAATAAATGTTAAATCCCATTACTTCTGTGCTTGCCAGGATTTCTCGCAGTTTCCCCCGTCAGCGATGTTAACCTTTGTGAAAACTTGGCGGAGACAAAGGGCTGAGAGGGGAGAGGGAGAGGCCCGTTGGTTGGGACTAATGGCCTGATTGGGTTTGTCAGAGGCTGTCTCTGCAGCGGGCCGGGCCGCATTGTTCGCCGCCGACGGGGCCCGCCGTCCCACTACCGCCGAGCACGCCGCAACAATCGGTATCATCTGTCATTTGTTTCACAAACCCGTTTAAGGAGTCCTTTTTAGCCACAGAGACCTCCCCAATCAGTCTGCCTAATTGCGTTTGTTTTGAGCCTGGTTTGAGCGCGCGGCGTTAAAAACGTTCATCTCGTTTTCAGGGTGGGGGGAGAGCCGCGTCAGGTCGGAGCCTGGCGGCGGTAGCTCGGCCTCACCACCCGAACACTCAGGACATGGCCACAGACATGGCATTGTGGGGAGAACAGTATCTGAAGGAAGTCATCAGTTTTAGTTACGGCGTTGAAAAACCAAGACAAAACTACATGGTACGCCCCGCGTTAAGAGGGTAGGTTCAGGTGGCGCTGGGCCGGCCGAGTATGCCCACCGGACTTAATTGGGCCCCAATTACCTGTCCTAATTTGCCAAGCCTTCTCTTCTTTACGAAGCGGTCTAAAACAGTTAGGAGTATGGAGAGAACAGTTGGCCTCGTTTAGGTGGTTTACTCTTTACTTAATGTATTAGTATTACGTCAGATAAACTGATAAGCCCATTTTTCCCTTATTTTGCCAGTCAGTATAACCCATTGACAGTTGTACCCGATGACGAAATACGTTCATTGTGTATTTCGATATTTGATTTAAATGTCTGCATGGCATTTTGGAAAGTATACCTGTAGAGGGACTGAATATACCTATGTATTTCTCGTGATAGGTAAACCACACACAGGAACCTGACTGAGAGCCAGCAAATAGGAATAAATATATAAAACAATTTGTGAGTATTCTATACCGCGTTCGGGAGTCATGGTCGGCGCATGCGCATACCCTTGGCGCCAATACCAATGGGGGGACAAGCGCGACTTTCCAGCCTATCAGGAGCATCCCTTTTCCAACATGGCGGCCCCCACTGGGCCTCTCCCTAACGCGGTATAGATCAAGATCAAAATACAGTAGGTCTAATGCTGAATATATGGGTAGACGTTCTGATAATGCAGCGTAGTTACACTAGTTGCATTCTGAGGCCAGTTTTACTTGTTTGAACAGTTTACAGGACGGGCTGGTTAAACCTTACCTGACCAGATGCACCAAGTCACCTCCCCTCAACTAGACTTTCATAAGTTGAATATAGTATGTTACCGAGCCATCGAGCTTCTCTGGTGTAGTGTTTACAAGGTAATGTGAGTTTCTATAACCATTTCATAGTGGCAAGGCAAAGAGGACTTTTGACATGCCATGCTCCTAGATCTGGCCATTTTAACGGTAGGTGGGGGTGGGGGTGGGGGGAGCAGGGTGCTGGGCCACGTCTCGATATTGAGGGTCATGAGATGAAGATGGAGACGTCAGGGTGCGTCTATTCCCTTAAGTCAACCCTGTTGCCATCGATTTTAAATCAGGTTCACTCAGTGATGCCTGCCCGATAAAGTGCATGTGACGGATACGTCCTGTGTGCTATTTGACCACTTTAACAGGCGACAGGTGCCTAAATGGGTCTAACGTGAGAGACGTCAGCTCTTAGCTACAGACCCATATCTGGGTAACCTGCCTTCCACTCTTTTTAGAATTGAGAGACTCAAGCAGCCGTAACCCTGCTTCACACAGACTTGCAGAGGGGCGAGTTGGGCCAACATCGCAGCAGTGACTGCATTTGCATAGGGGCACAATGGTCCACTGTCATGGCAGTAACTACAGACCACATAGGGGTGACATTGTCTACTGTCATGGCAGTAACTACAGACTACATAGGGATGACATGGTCCACTGTCATGGCAGTAACTACAGACTACATAGGGATGACATGGTCCACTGTCATGGCAGTAACTACAGACCACAAGGGGGTGACATGGTCCACTGTCATGGCAGTAACTACAGACTACATAGGGATGACATGGTCCACTGTCATGGCAGTAACTACAGACCACAAGGGGGTGACATGGTCCACTGTCATGGCAGTAACTACAGACCACAAGGGGGTGACATGGTCCACTGTCATGGCAGTAACTGCAGACCACAAGGGGGTGACATGGTCCACTGTCATGGCAGTAACTACAGACCACAAGGGGTTGACATGGTCCACTGTCATGGCAGTAACTACAGACCACAAGGGGTTGACATGGTCCACTGTCATGGCAGTAACTACAGACCACAAGGGGTTGACATGGTCCACCGTCATGGCAGTAACTACAGACCACGTAGGGGTGACGTGGTCCACTGCCAAGGTAGTAACAATAGGCCACAAGAGGGTGACGTAGCACACTGTCATGGCAGTAACTACATACCGCATGGCTTTGGGTCTTTTCCATTAACGTTCTGCCATTAAGTCATGCTAGACAGTTCTTATTACTTTTTTTTAAAGGTATTTAGCAGATTTGTTTTCATGGGGTGTGTAAAGGATTGAATTGCTTCATTTGCGTTTATAACTGCAGCATAAAACGGTCAGCCTTTCATCAAACCAATAAAGCAAAGGCAGCTGATGGACTGTTAGAATACATATAACCAAAGTACATGTCGCACTGTATTGGTAAGCGCATAAGAAACACGTAGAGTCTGATATGAGCATCGTTTTTTTATGCTAGTGGTGTAATTGTAAAGCTGGTAGTTAGGACGCTCCTCCTATAATTGGTGTGGTGTGTGTCTTACAGGCTGAGACGCAGCCTCTTACGGCCGGCCTCGCCCTGATGTATGGGCCGACAACGGGGGCCTTTTTGCGGACGCCACGAGTGGTTACCAAATAAAGATAAATGAATGGCACACCCAGAAACAAGCAGCAGTCTACTCGTCGTTTTATATTCATTGGGAGGCAGTGTACTGTGCTTCGAGAAAGACTTGGCCCCGCGTCACTCTGTTTGTTATTCATAGGCAATGCCTTCAATGTAATAAGCTGGAGCCAGTTGGCATGGAGTAGGGGCCGGCCTGGTAGAAGTGGCTTTCTATTGGTCAGAAGCCCAGCTGGTGCCCACTCGTGTGGCCACCCGCTGCCTCACACTACACCCTGCTCAGCAGCCAACCAACTGAAACATGGAGGACGCCAAGTGACAACACCAATTTGGGCCATCATCCTTAGATTTGATTTCAATGACGTGGTATTTAGGTGAGAAGAAGTAAAGGAACTGTGTTACGGCCGACCAGGACACCTGGGGCAGTCCCTGGGGGAGGCAGTCAGACCTGGGGACGGGCTGCAGGCAGAGGATACCTGGGGAGGACCCTTGGGGAAGCAGTCAGACCTGGGGATGGGCTGCAGGCAGGGGACACCTGGGGCAGACCCTGGGGGAGGCAGTCAGACCTGGGGACAGGCAGCA
Organism: Lepidonotus clava; assembly: GCA_936440205.1. Taxonomy (NCBI): domain Eukaryota; kingdom Metazoa; phylum Annelida; class Polychaeta; order Phyllodocida; family Polynoidae; genus Lepidonotus; species Lepidonotus clava. Next base: position 21,574,422 of record OW387141.1, read on the forward strand.
GGCAGGGGACATCTGGGGCAGTCCCTGGGGGAGGCAGTCAGACCTGGGGACGGGCTGCAGGCAGGGGACACCTGGGGCAGACCCGCGGGGAAGCAGTCAGCCCTGGAGGTGGGCTGCAGGCAGGGGACACCTGGGGTGGACCCTAGGGGAAGCAGTCAGACCTGGGGAGAGGCTGCAGGCAGGTGACACCTGGGGCAGACCCTGGGGCAGTCAGACCTGGAGGTGGGCTATAGGCAGAGGATACCTGGGGCGGACCCTGGGGGAAGCAGTCAGACCTGGGGACGGGCTGCAGGCAGAGGATACCTGGGGCGGACCCTGGGGCAGTCAGACCTGGAGGTGGGCTGCAGGCAGGGGACACCTGGGGCAGACCCTGAGGGAGGCAGTCAGACCTGGGGACGGGCAGCAGGCAGGGGACACCTGGGGCGGACCCTGGGAGAGGCAGTCAGACCTGGGGACGGGTTGCAGGCAGGGGACACCTGGGGCGGACCCTAGGGCAGTCAGACCTGGAGGTGGGCTGCAGGCAGGGGACACCTGGGGTGGACCCTAGGGGAAGCAGTCAGACCTGGGGACAGGCTGCAGGCAGGGGACACCTGGGGCAGACCCGTGGGGAAGCAGTCAGACCTGGGGACGAGCTGCAGGCAGGGGACACCTGGGGCAGACCCGCGGGGAAGCAGTCAGACCTGGGGACGGGCAGCAGGCAGGGGACACCTGGGGCAGACCCGCGGGGAAGCAGTCAGACCTGGGGACAGGCTGCAGGCAAGGGACACCTGGGGCAGACCCTGGGGGAGGCAGTCAGACCTGGGGACAGGCTGCAGGCAGGGGACACCTGGGGCGGACCCTGGGAGAAGCAGTCAGCCCTGGAGGTGGGCTGCAGGCAGGGGACACCTGGGGTGGACCCTAGGGGAAGCAGTCAGACCTGGGGAGAGGCAGCAGGCAGGTGACACCTGGGGTGGACCCTGGGGGAGGCAGTCAGACCTGGGAATGGGCTACAAGCAGGGGACACCTGGGGCGGACCCTGGGGGAGGCAGTCAGACCTGGGGATGGGCTACAGGCAGGGGACACCTGGGGCGGACCCTGGGGGAAGCAGTCAGACCTGGGGACGGGCTGCAGGCAGGGGACACCTGGGGGGACCCTGGGGCAGTCAGACTTGGAGGTGGGCTGCAGGCAGGGGACACCTGGGGCGGACCATGGGGCAGTCAGACCTGGGGACGGGCTGCAGGCAGAGGATACCTGGGGAGGACCCTGGGGGAGGCAGTCAGACCTGGGGACAGGCTGCAGGCAGGGGACACCTGGGGCAGACCCGTGGGGAAGCAGTCAGACCTGGGGATGAGCTGCAGGCAGGGGACACCTGGGGCAGACCCGCGGGGAGGCAGTCAGACCTGGGGACGGGCAGCAGGCAGGGGACACCTGGGGCAGACCCGCGGGGAAGCAGTCAGCCCTGGAGGTGGGCTGCAGGCAGGGGACACCTGGGGTGGACCCTAGGGGAAGCAGGCAGGTGACACCTGGGGTGGACCCTCGGGGAGGCAGTCAGACCTGGGGATGGGCTACAGGCAGGGGACACCTGGGGCGGACCCTGGGGGAGGCAGTCAGACCTGGGGACGGGCTGCAGGCAGGGGACACCTGGGGCGGACCCTGGGGGAGGCAGTCAGGCATGGTTACAGGCAGCAGGCCGGGGACAACTCCTCTCAGAGAAGGACCATGTGGAACTAACCTGGGACAGTCACTCCAACGATTATTTAGACAAGCAAAGATATGTAACTTTGACCAAGGCCTCTACGTTTTTTGTGACATCGTCGCTGTTGGCACCCCCTATGATAGTTTGTTCAACCAGATACAAATAAATCAACAGGTTGTCTTTTTCGATCTTTTTAAAAACTTAAACAAATGCCGATGGCGTCACAAAAATGGCAAAACAGACGATGCGTTTCTCATTGGGGGCGACTGTCACAGGGGGTGCCACTATCGACGGCATTACGGTGAAACGTTGTAAATCACTGATCTTTGTGAAGCCATAATATTTTTCACCACTCTTATACATCTGTAGACATTCAAAGAGTGACTACTGTGAGCACACCGTGTGAACACACAATAAGGACATCTATTCTGTATACAGGAGAACCAACCCCCTCCCCCTCCCCCCTGCCCAGTCCCCAAGAGCTTCCTTCAGACAATTATTCTGTATCCTGGGGACAGCTATCAAGAGAACTGGCATAGAGAGGACTTTTCTTGGATAAGCCATTTTGAAATAATTGGGCCTATTCCCTAATGCAAAAGGACGACCAAAGTAAAAACCCGTTTATCCCTGTACCATATTCTCATACAACTCTAATGTAGCTTCATATATCTACTTGATATGATTTAATCATAATTAAAATTCGATAAACTATTTTTGGTACCCGAAGAAAATTAATAGTCATACACTGTATAGCAAGTGATAGTTTAATTAACATATCTCTGGCGTATATTTGGTAACCAACGAATCTAAATATATGTATGCAAGATTATCGTTGCCTATGTAACGTTAAGCCAATTTCAAGTATATATGGAATACTGATATTCTTTCTTCTAATTCATTTTGCTCCGTACTTTTGTTATGGTCTGCAGTTAGTTTAAACCAGTAAACTCATAAATATGTAGATTGCACACTCAAAATGCATAGCCCTGTTATATCCCTTTACTGCCTGTTTAGCGACAAAATATATGGAAATAACGCCCTCCAAGCACGCCCTCTAGGAGAAATTGTCCCTTCAGACAGGCGTACCTCGGCCGGGTTGGGGCGGGGGTTGTGGGCGGGGGAGGGGGAGGGGGAGGGGCAGGACCACTGTTGTGGGATTCAGGGGTAGTATGGACACGCCCACAAGTAGGCCTTTGGTTCTCACAGGAAAGCACCCAGCTACAACCTCCTACCCACCCACATGCCCCTCCCAACGTGCCAAGCCGTAGTCTGGTGCCTCCAAACAATCGGGTTGACCCAATGTCTGGGGTCCGGATTTACAGTGTTTCAAATAGTATCAAGAGCTATATGATTACATGAACGATATCCAAGGAGAAATTGAATTTAAAAAACAATTATTTTATCCTTTTCTTTTGTCTCCTTAATGATATCTTTTATTTCACGTCATTACAAAATATTTGCTAAGACTGGCTACCTAAACCAGGTCTAAATCTTTGGATGATGGGTTAACTACAGTAATATATATTTAATTAAAGGAAATCCTGCGTGAATCACTTAGCAAACAGTTACGTTGAGTTTATAGAAGGCCTTGGTCTTATGATCTGCAAACACTATGATTAGTTTTATCAAAAGCTATCACTGTAAGCCAGGAATATTTTGTTTTTTGCACTGTATATCTTCCATAAACACGTGTCCCGGTCTGCCGGTACAGTCCTTTCACAGGACAAAGAGCGGCCTGATGTGACCCGACGTCACATGATACCTTCTGGTGACACGGGGTACCGTGTGATGTCCAAAGTATCCGACGCTTTACGTTTTAATGTATTACATCAAAAGTACGGTAATGGCGTGAGGCCCGTCGGGATGCAGAACGTCAGGCGTGGCGCTGGTCCTGACACGTGGGACAGGGACAGAGGATAGGGACAGGGTCCACTGCTGGGGGGGAGGGACAGGGGCTGAGAAGTGAAGGGCTTGGACACAAAGGATCGGGATAGAGCTTAAAGAGGATGCGAAACGGCATTAGAGGAAATGAGAGGAAATTTATATCATTGACAGGTTTTACTCAAACTAAACTTAACCTCAATATGACAGTTTGCCCAGGCTGGTCTCCCCCCACCTCCCTGATAGCTATAGACAACAGAATCTGATGTCAGGGGAACGCTGGGCTTTGTTGGATGTTTCTGTTTAATGCTCTAAACTTTTACTTGAAAGAAACAGTTTGGCAATTAATCGTATATATAACTTGTGATTCTGCCAGCTATATTTGTCTATTGTTTAAATTTCTAGAATCAAAATCATTTTCCTTTGGCCCCTTGACCATATAGTCTGGCGGCCAAGGAGTAAAATTCTGATTTTGTGTGCCATAAAAGGTTTATACCTGAAACCATTTCAGGGTGCTAGAGGGGTCCTTTGGGCATTAGAAAATGCCTGTTGTCACCCCGTAGAGGTGTGCATGAGAGTGACAGCAGCCATTTTGTTTGACGCCCCCCTTCAAAATATGACATAGTATGACACAATCCTTTTCTGTAATAACCTAATCAATTTCTAAGCCATCCATTTCATACTGGTCAAATCAACAGTGGATTAGTAGGGGAAGATATAACATGAGTGTCATTGACCTTATCCAAGGTCAAGGTCATCAGAATTAGGGTCAAACTTTGAAAAACATCAAAATATGAGTGCTTCATTTTTTCCAAACTGTCCCAGTCTATGAAATATGTATAAAATACATCTAAAACTATTATGGAGTGCTAGAGTAGTCCTTTGGGCATAAGAATATACCTGTTGTCACTCTATAGAGGTGTGCATGAGAGTGACAGCAGCCATTTTGTTTGACTACCTCCTTCCAAATATGACAGTATGAAACAATCCTTTTCTATAATACCCTAATCAATTTCTAAGCCATCCATTTCATACTGGGCCAATCAATAGTGGACTAGTAGGGGAAGATAAAACATGAGTGACATTGACCTTGTCCAAGGTCAAGGTCAACAAGATTAGGGTCAAACTTTGAAAAACATCCAAATATGAGTGTTTTATTTTTTTTCCAAACTGTCCCAGTCTATGAAATATGTATAAATAATATCTACAACTATTCTGGGATGCTAAAAGGGTCCTCTGGGCATATGAATGTGCCTTTTGTCACTGAGTGAAAGTTTGTATAAATGTGAGAGCAGCGATTTTGTTTGCCTACCTCCTTGAAATAGGACTTAGTAAGTGATAGTATCTCACTATAATAGCCTACCCAATTTTTAAGCCATCTATTTAAGATTAGGCAAATTACTAATGGATTCATAGGGAAAGATACATGAGTGACATTGACCTTATCCAAATTAAGGTCAAATCTTGAAAAACATCCAAATATAAGTGTTTTATTTCTTTCAAATTATCTTAGTCTATGAGATATGTATAAATAATACCTGAAACCATTCCTGGGTGCAAGAGAGTTCACTTGTGCATTGATAAATGCTTGTTGGACCACATCCAAGGTCAAGGTCATCAAAAGTGAGGTCAAATTTTGAGAAAAAACACCAAAATCTGAGTATTTTATTTCTTTCTTTATGAATAACACTTGAAACTACTCTGGAGTGCTGGGGGGGGGGGGGGGGGGCTTTTTCCATTGGTAAATGCTTATTGTCACTGTGAATGTGTTTGTAAGTAAGTTTGACAGAAGTCATTGTGTTTGACTTACCCTCTATACAGAATGCCTCACTAGAAGCAGTCTTCCTCTTATTAGCTCATGGAAATCATTAAGCCATCTTATTCATATTGGATATATCAAAAGTGCATCAGGAAGTGAGTGTTTGACATCAATTACTGTGAACTTAGCTTAGTTTAAGATAATTAGAATTGATGTCATTTGTTTTAAAATAAAAAAAAATCTGAGTGATTTCTTTCACACTATCCTAGTGTATAAAACATGTAAGGATTAGGAGGAAAACTATTCCATTGTGCCTTGGTGGTCATTGGAAACTGCTGTTTCTCTGTAAGTGTAACAGCAGGCATTTCATTTTTATTACTCAGTTAGAAATAACACCTCGTCAGAACTCATTCTCATAGAATTAGCAGGCAAAGACAGCAGAAGGCAACACTTCCTCTTAAATTATTCATCCCTTCTGCTTATATCATCAGAAATAGTTTATACTCATATTTGGACAGATAACATAAGAATTAGTAAAAAAAAAACACTAAATATATGGGTTACATTCATTGTCCAATCAGTTTTCAAAATCCATGGTGTACCTAAGTCTGAGACATGCAATTCTTTGATTGCTTGATAAACTGTATGCCTATTATAGTGCACAAAATAACCCTCAATTTCAAACACAGTTATATATTTAACAGATATCAACTGGTAAACAATCAATAGGAGGGTATATATCTCTCTTCTTGAATGTCAAATCCAAAGTTTGACCCAAATTTCACTTTTATTATATAGAATTTTAAAGTTTAGAGGATATATGTGTGGTTTTGTCATGTTCCCCATGTTTGTAAAAGCTCTGAAATCCATCCGTCCTGAAAGACATCAGAATTATGGGTTCTTTTTCTCAGATAAACTTTATTTTTAGGTCTTACAGACTGGATGTAATGTAAGGAAATGCTAGAATTACTGAGCAAATATGGCAAGAGATTAGCAAGAGATGTATCAGATTCTTAGTTCATGTAATGCTGTCATTTGGATGTTTAAGATTTCTTTAGAAATCAGTCATTCATGTTAGATGGAATTGTTGTCTCAGTACACAAATCCCCAATAAACTTCGAGATCATTGTAGAAGCATCTATTTTAAAAGAGCCATTTCAGTAGGCTGATAATTAACCCTTTAAGGACGCCAGTATCTCTCAGGCATCACCAGCTATTGACACCTGTATCTCTCAGGCATCACCAGGCCTAGACGCCAGATGACTGAGAGATACATAGCAGATATGACAGAATTGTCAATTTGATGCTTAATATATATCAAGAACTTTTTTTTCTATTTAAAAAGCCTGAAATAGACCATATTATAATTTATCTAACAATTTCTGTTGGGAATTAATTATTTATATTCATGTTTTAGCTTCTTATTGGTCTACTTTAAAATGTTATGGTAACAGTGGCGTCTTTTGGGGATATTCCCTCAGTTATTTGGTGTCCATTATGTACAATTTGAAAATTTTGTGGAGTCTTGAAAGGGTTAAGTCTCCACCATGGGAGAAAACTTTAATAAGATAAACTTGTGAGAAGTAAGAAATACGAGGAGTTACTCCTAAAAGAGGCATTGAACATATGGAAATATTGAAGGTGATATATATAGAGGCATAATATCATGAGTCATGGGGTTCAGAATATGGGATACGGGCCATTGCCATACAGATTTTATACGTCAAAGGTTAGACAATGTGACTGATACAGAGCGCTAATAAATTGGAGAGCCATCATGAGAAGATCAAAGGTCAAATTTTAGGGTATAGTCTAATGAAATTGCCACTGTTACCCAAACAGACCTTCACAGAGTGACAACAACCATTTGCCAATGCCCAAGGGACCCCTATAACTCGAAAAGCTAGTTTCAGGTATACTTATTTTATGGGTTGGAACAAAATGAAATGCTATATTTGGATATTTTTTGAAGTTTGACCTCTATTTTGGTAACTGTGACCTTGAATAAGGTCAATGTAACTTTCCCTACTAATGTTTTAATCTTCCCCTACTAATGTACTATTAATTTGTCTTATATGGAATTGATGGCTTAAAAATTTGATAGGCTGTTATAGAAAGAGACCATAACTTACTGAGTCACATTAAGGAGGTAGTCAAACAAAATGGCTGCAGTCAAATTTGCACTCACCTTTGTTCATTGACAACAGGCACCTTTGTATGCCCAAAGGACCCCTTCAGCATCCCATAATAGTTTTAGATGTTATTCAAACAAATGTTATAGAATAGGCCAGTGTGGAAAAGATAAAACACTGATATTTTGATGTTTTTCAAAGTTCAACCTTTATTTTGATGACATTGACCTTGGACAAGGTCATTGTCACTCATGTTTTATCTTCCCTACCAATCTACTATTTATTTGTCCAGTATGGAATAAATGGCTTAGAAATTGGGTAGGCTATCATAGTAAGAGACCATCACTTACTAGGTCCTATTTCAAGGAGGTAGTCACACAAAATTGCTGCTCTCACATTTATACAAACTTTCACACAGTGACAACAGGCACATTCATATGCCCAGAGGACCCTTTTAGCATCCCAGAATAGTTATTAGTAGATATTAACCCTTTCACTGCCAGATATATCACAATGTAACTGATATTTACTGAAATATTGCCCAAAATACAAAAATTAGTGCATAAATTTCCTAAAACTCAAATTTAGTTTAGATTCTTCAGATGAAAAGCTTTTTTCGATAATTTTGATATAAACGTTCCAAATGTTGGCACTGTGCCAATAAGGCAAATTTCTTGCACAGAGTAATTGTCCGTACTATTGTAATTTGCAGGTTACCATGGTAAGCGATAATTCATAAAATAACTATGACACTCTTAATAAAAGTAACATGAAAACATTATCTTTTTTGTGCAAAAGACAGTTTGTGATTATCATAAATGAAAGAAAAGTTAGAGCAAATTAAAAATTATGTCATTAACATAAATTCACCCATTTTTCATGATTTTAAATTAGTATGGCAAATTCAAATGTAAATACATTGTTTATGGTTTCTCGAATCACAATTCTAAATTTTTTGGGTGACTTGATAGTCCGATGTTCAAATACCTGTATCTCTGGTTCTAATTGGAATATCTGAAAAATTCTTCCAGATTCTGAAAGCATAATTTACATTCTTTCAATGGTGTTCCTATGGGATTTTACTATAGGGCCCCATATGAGGCCTCTGGCAGTGTAAGGGTTATTTATACATATTTCATAGACTAGGACAGTTTGGAAAAAATAAAACACTCATATTTTGATGTTTTTCAAAGTTTGACCCTAATCTTGTTGACCTTGACCTTGAACAAGGTCAATGTCACTCTTTTTTTTATCTTCCCCTACTAATACACTATTGATTTGTCTAGTATGAAATGGATGGCTTAGAAATTGATTAGGGTATTGTAGAAAAATATTGTTTCATACTGTCACATTTGGAATTGGGTAGTCAAACAATATGGCTGCTGTCACTCTCATGCACACCTCTATGGAGTGACAACAGGTATATTCTTATGCCCAAAGGACTACTCTAGCACCCCATACTAGTTTTAGATGTATTTTATACATATTTCATAGACTGGGACAGTTTGGAAAAAATGAAACACTCATATTTTGATGTTTTTGAAAGTTTGACCCTAATTCTGATGACCTTGACCTTGGATAAGGTCAATGTCACTTATGTTTTATCTTCCCCTACTAGTCCACTATTGATTGGCCCAGTATGAAATGGATGGCTTAGAAATTGATTAGGTTATTTCAGAAAAGGACTGTGTCATACTATGTCATACTTTGAAGGGGGGCGTCAAACAAAATGGCTGCTGTCACACTCATGCACACCTCTACGGGGTGACAACAGGCATTTTCTTATGCCCAAAGGACCCCTCTAGCATCCTGAAATGGTTTCAGGTATAAACCTTTCGTGGCATACAAAATCCAGAAATAAGCTACTTTTTGGAGTTTGGCCGCCAGACTAATAGTGGTAAGCCAATGCTCCACATCACGTCACTAGCTTTGTCTGGGCTGCCTCCCCCAGTTCACATATCACATGTAAGACTGGATTCATACTGACATTGTTTGACTCCAAAAGTTGAATTTGACCGAGTAGTACATTCAAACATGTGTTATTGGAAAAAGTATGAAAAGTCATCTTAGTTTTGAAATACTATAGATTTTAGGCAAGGAGAGACTGATAGGGTTCAAGGCAGGAACACAGAGGCTTTGACAAGGATTGAGGTGGTGACAGGCAGTTTGTTTAGGGCGGGGACAGATTGACCAAGACTGCGTTTAGACCGGAGGCAGGGAAGAGGTATTGGGATAGTGTTTTGGGAGAGATGTTTGGGGATCTCCATATGGATTACTAAATAAAATACCTTTGTCCAAAAGATAGAAGTGGATAATCTGTTTTCAAATCATTGTTTGTTATCCTGGGCCCAAGTTTGCTGTGATGGTAGAAGTTGTTAAGTTAGTTCTGGGGCACAGAGAGAAGTGAGTTCAACTGGTGCCAGCCTACTGTGTGCTCATTTTCATAGGCTTAAAATACATGAGGGTACAAGCTAGGTTTTCATAGGGAGATCTGCTTCCTTTTTAATTGCCTATTTAATGAGCTAAAGCCTATAACGATGTGGGGTAATATTCAGTTAAGAACGTGATGGCTATTTCATAGTACCCTTTTCTCTCCCCCTACCCACCATGCTCTTTTCAAAATCCTGAATCGATGCTTGGCTAAATGATTCTCTTTTTGAATTCTATTTCACAGCCCTTCCTTGCCAAAGTAGAAAAGGAAACTGATGACGACAAGAAGGTGATGTACAAAAACATCCTAAACAAAGTGGACAAGTCGCAAGAGGAGGCGAAGCAGGCGAGCAGTAGCGGAGATACGGCAACTCAGGCAGCAGCCAAAAAGGTGGGCACAAGTTTACGCAACATACCGTAATGAAATATACATCAGAAAAGTAAGAAAACAATGTATCATGCCAGAGATGACAATCTTTAAACGGTTGTTTAGCTCTTTTTCGGAAATTAGATATACCTGGTGCACATGGTTTAGATACCACAACGTTACGGCAATAGGTTATCCTGAAATAAATCTTGTAAATTTGGCTCTTGGGTCATGTTTGTCATTGTCTTAAAAGAGACATCTGTCGTAATTATATGTATGAGATGAAATGCGTGCTTATTTATGTATTGACATAGCCCAGTATATAATTTTGTTCCTTTCAAAATCCCTTTTTTTCTACAGCTCCGTTAAGCCCTCTGTAATTGCACAATTGAAGCAGACCCATGTTTCTGGGGTTCATCCCGTTTCAGGCGGTGGTGCAGGGCTGTCGAGACGTGCTGGCCGACTGGCTGGATGCAGAGCATGGCGCCGACATCACCGACAACTCGATCTTTGCCGCCCTGCCACTCCACTATGAGGCCGAGTACCATGAGGACATGGACGCCCTAGGGGTAAGCACCCGTCACAACTACACATACATATTGGAAACTCATAATTATTGTGTATCAATGATATTGCTATGTTCACGACATGCTTCCTAGGTAACACATTTATTCATCATGTTCATGTCAGCAGGACAACCTGGTCTTGGGTCCCACTAAAGAATGTTTCAGTTGGATCGGGCCAACTTAAAGGGGTCTGAGGCTCAAACCTCCTCCATCTACACTTAAGCTAAGGGAGTAGCCCTACCCTGCTTCCCTAGGACAGGCTGGAAACCAGCTCCAGCACCCTTAGCCTCACCCACTTTACCTAGGTCGGAAAGTCCCATATTGACTGCGCACAGTGAGGTTGAGGTAACGATTTACTGTAGGCAATGAGATGGGAGTAACAACTCACCACATGTACAGGCAGTGAGGTCGGAGTAATAACTGACTGTAGACAGTGAGGTGGGGGTAACAATTGACTGCTGATGCTGTAGTGGGAGTACAATTGACTACAGACAGGAAAATGGGAGTAACAGTTAACAGTAGGCAGTGAGATTCGAGTAACAAGTGACTGTAAACAGTGAGGTTAGGGTAACAATTGACTGCAGATAGAGATGGGAGTAACAATTAACTGTAAACAGTGAGGTTAGGGTAACAATTCACTGCAGATAGAGATGGGAGTAAGAATTAACTGTAAACAGTGAGGTTAGGGTAACAATTGACTGCAGATAGAGATGGGAGTAAGAATTAACTGTAAACATTAAGGTTGGGTTAACGGTTGACTGCAGACAGTGAGGTGGGAGTAATTGATGGCAGCTTTGAGGTGGGAGTTAAAATTGACTTTAGACATTAATTTGGGGGTAACGATTAAAAACGATTGACTATAAAAGTGAGGAGGGGTATATTGAATACAAGCTACTGGCGGTGCCTAGCTGGGAAAGATGCTGCACCATTGTGACTTAGTTGAAGTGCCCTGGAGCACCAGGGACGTACAATGAGCCGTGCACACTGCCATGTCGGTCTGGTGGTTTCAGGTGCAGCGCCCGGACGTGCTGACCAGGGTCAGTGAGTACATCCCGGAGGTCGTCCTCTACGTCCAGAAGGTCATCGACAACGGGTTTGCGTAAGTTTGATAAACACTTCTTCAGTAACAACATTATATCAGAACATTGTGATAACATTGTTTTGTTTTATATGAAGATTAAATACAACTGCATTTTTATTGCATCCCACAATCTGAAAGTACCCAGAAGTCAATCTCATGTATATTTATAACCAGATTGTGCATCAACACTATCTGCAATCGTTTTGTTTGTAAAGTGTCCATATAACTGAATAGCAAAATAGTTTGTTTATTTTTGTATTGATGTTGGTGATTACTAACGAATCGTCGCCTCATCTGTGCAGGTACGCGGCCAACCAGTCGGTGTACTTCGACACGATGAAGTTCAGCACCACCCCCGGCCACTTCTACGCCAAGCTGGTGCCCGAGGCCTTCGGCAACAAGAAGGCCTTGAACGAGGGCGAAGGTGAGGCTTGGCTATGGCCAGAACATCTATAGTGATAACTAATTAAACTTAATATCCTGCAAACGTAGCTAGAGCGTTCTATCCTTTTGTGATGCTACCGCTTGTTAAACCGAAACAAAATTAAACTACATATAATTAAGCTTTAGGATAGACTAAGTGATGGGCGGCCAATTCAGGAAAGCATTAATCACTTTCTTATTAAAGTTCTGAAAATAACGTGCTTTACATCAATTTAAAGCTAAGATTTTCTCGATCTATGGATGTATATAAAGTTTTAATGTACTTGGAATTCCAGATTTTATCAAATAAAAACTGATTTTTTAACTTTTATTTTTTGAACATCGATATCTTGGTAAATATTAGCCTGACATGTATAAACGTTTAACACATCTTCAGAACCTTCATAGGCAGGGAACCGTACAGGAAGTTATATCAATAGAAAATGTTATTTATTGACTACCTAATGATGATTTCCATTTATCAATACTATAAGAAGCAAATGTAATGATTATGATTGAAGGTGGCCCAGCCATCCACACTCCCATCACTGGGGTCTGTCCTTAAAGTAAGAAAGATACTGTCGTGAAGAATATTGAGTCTCGTGGTGTATCAAATCTGTATTGAAAACAAAGAGCAAGTTTCTGTCATAAGTGAGGTACTTGCAGGGGACCTGAGTGTGTCTGAGGACCGGCTGAGTGAGAAGAGGAGCGACAACGACTTCGCACTGTGGAAGGCCTCCAAGCCGGGCGAGCCTGCCTGGGACTCGCCCTGGGGCAAGGTACGGTCCGACGAACAACTGCTATAGAGCAACGTGCACGTTACAAACCATATCGTGGTTATCAGTGTTGAGAACTGCTATTTCTGCTTTGTTATTGCCTTCATTCAGTTACACAAGTTGACAATTTCATTATAAATTTCGGGATTGCAAAGTGAAAAACTGGTTCCAAACTAAGTTTTTTGTGGCTAATCTCTGATTAGAAATATGGGAGTTGGAGTATGAGATGTGCGTAGTGGGAAGTAAAATGTGTGAATTGCCTCAGGCACACCTGGTTTTATATACGTTGGTGTTTGTCGACAGTAGAGTTGATGTAGTATAGAAGTGCCCTGTTAATCCGTCCACTCTGGTGCATGTAGGGGCGGCCGGGCTGGCACATCGAGTGCTCGGTGATGGCGAGCTGCATCGTGGGCGAGTCGATGGACATCCACACGGGAGGCGTGGACCTCAAGTTCCCGCACCACGACAACGAGTTGGCCCAGGCCGAGGTAAGCTTCAGTCCACCACCGGCAGGGGGCTCCTTGCTGCAGGACTAGTCCCCCTGGTTCACGCTTGTTTTCGTATTGGATTGTGTTTACTTTCTTTCCCTTATTTATCAAAGTATTTCTCTATATATAATTCTTCCGATAGTATACAGTGACTAATCTTTGTGCAACAATCCTGGTACTGACTTTTTTCTTGTATTTTAATCCACGCAATTGATACGATTTAAACATTTTCCCTATCAAAAAGAGAAAAAAATGATAGAAAACGGAATTATCCATCCTTTATTGAAATGCATTAAGACCATAACAGTTGTATTTGCTCTAAACAGAGATTTATAATGAACGTGGAATTTTAAATGACTGGACAGATACACGGAACAAGTAGAATGGATACAAATTAGCAGTGTTAGACAATCATTTGCGTTTGTTGGCAAGGAGACTCTGTCTCCTTTATCCAATATTGAAATGACGAAACATGCAGATAGTTATCCATTTTAAACGGCATTTCTTAGAATCATCAGATATATTTAAGGCCCAGATAATACACTTTAGTCAGAATAGTGTGTAGCTGTGTAATGGGTGAGTTCTACGCCAGGGGGCGGCAGAGAGCCTTACCTCTCCTATACAGGCAAGGATGAGCCTCCCTGATTACAGCAATGCACCCTTTGGTGGTTCGACCTCCATTCCTTCTTCCTTACCGCCTGTACAGGCCTACAATGGAAGCGACCACTTAACGCTACTACTTCCACTCGTTCTGGCTAACCTTCCTTACAGGCCTTACGGCAATGGCAACTAGCTGATTGAATGATTCGACTTCCACTACTTCTGTCTTACATTACCTTTTATGACAATGGCCACTTACTGTTCCTTGTTCCACTCATTCTGCCTAACCTTCCTTATAAAACTATGAAGGCAGTGGCCACTCACTCTTACTTCTTACACTCATTCTACCTAACTTTCCTTATTCTCCGTTTTCGATGAGTGGATAACGTCGACAGTCCGATATATCGGAGTCTTAACTTGGCCCAACTCCCATAGAAGTCAGTGTTAAAAATTTGGGGGGGATACTGTGCTATTTCTGATGTAAAGAATCTGCTTGGAGATTGAGACTGTCGTCATAGAAAATGCCTTGAGAGTGTAGAAATTAGCATAAATAAGTCTGTATCTGGAGAGTGACGAGATGATGTCATAATAATATTCTAAAAATAGAATGAAAGTAGGTCGGGAATGCCCCCGTCACCCACTGGGGGCGGCCATATTGAATAAATTTGCATATTACCAATACAATCTCCAAACACAAATGAGCTCAGACTCTCAATCCATGCTGTATCAGGGTTCCCACGCAGGTCTTAAAAGGTCTTAAATTGATTTTCTCAAATTTAAGGGCTTAAAAAGGTCTTAAATTTCACAATTTTGAAGCTAGAGGTCTTAAAAAGGTCTTAAATTGAATTTTTTGAGAAGATGAAATGAACTCACATTGACTATTTTAATTCCAACTATCAAATAAGTACACTTACTTCAAATTTATGTCATACAATTTGTTCTGAAATTGTTCTTCGCACGCAGTAGATAGGTCTTATCTTTTAATGATTTTGGGTCATAAAAAGGTCTTAAATTGATTTTCAAAAATGCGTGGGAACCCTGTGTATTGGGGTAAGGGGGTGAAGGGGTGAAGGGAATGTCATGGAGATGTCATGGCAATGTCATGGGGATGTCATGGCAATGTCATGGCACTGTCACGGCAATATCATGGCATTGTCATGGCATTGTCATGGCACTGTCATGGCAATGTCATGGTACTGTCATGGCATTGTCATGGCAATGTCATGGCATCATCATGGCAATGTCATGGGGATGTCATGGCATTGTCATGGCAATGTCATGGCACTGTCATGGCAATGTCATGGTATTGTCATGGCATTGTCATGGCAATGTCATGGCATCATCATGACAATGTCATGGGGATGTCATGGCATTATCATGTCATTGTCATGGCAATGTCATGACATTGTCATGGCAATGTCATGGCATTGTCATGGCAATGTCATGGCAATGTCATGGCACTGTCATGGCATTGTCATGGCAATGGCATGATAATGTCATGACATCCCCATGACATTGCCATGATGATGCCATGACATTGCCATGACATCCCCATGACAATGCCATGACAATGCCATGACAGTACCATGACATTGCCATGACAGTGCCATGACATTGCTATGACAATGCCATGACAATGCCATGATATTGCCGTGACAGTGCCATGACATTGTCATGACATCCCCATGACATTGCCATGACATCTCCATGACATTCCCTTCATGGCATTGTCATGGCATTGTCATGTGGATGTCATGGCAATGTCATGGCATCATCATGGCAATGTCATGGGGATGTCATGGCATTGTCATGGCACTGTCATGGCAATGTCATGGTATTGTCATGGCATCATCATGGGGATGTCATGGCATCATCATGGCAATGTCATGGGGATGTCATGGCATTGTCATGGCAATGTCATGGCAATGTCATGGCATTGTCATGGCAATGTCATGGCATTGTCATGGCAATGTCATGGCACTGTTATGGCAATGTCATGGCACTGTCATGGCAATGTCATGGCAATGTCATGGGGATGTCATGGCATTGTCATGGCAATGTCATGGCAATGTCATGGCAATGTCATGGCACTGTCATGGCAATGTCATGGTACTGTCATGGCATTGTCGTGGCAATGTCATGGCATTGTCATGGGGATGTCATGGCATCATCATGGCATCATCATGGCAATGTCATGGGGATGTCGTGGTATTGTCATGCCAATAAATTTCCCTCTCCCTATCCCTCTCCCTTTCCCTCTCCCTTTCTTGCAGCTGTTATTGAACAAGGTGGATAAGACGGAGCATTTGGGTTCTTTAGAACCCAACATACTTGATCTTGTAATACTATGAAGACTGATCACTCACTGCTACTTCTTCCACCCACTCTGCCTAACCCCCCTTATGATACTATGAAGGCAGTGACCAGTTGCTATTACTTGTTTCACCCACTCTGTCTGACCCCCCTTATGATACTATGAAGGCAGTGACCAGTTGCTGTTACTTGTTCCACCCACTCTGCCTAACCTCCCTTATAATACTATGAAGGCAGTGACCACTCACTTTTACTTCTTCCACTCATTCTGCCTTACATACACATGTACATACCTATTACAGCAATGGCCACTCTCTGTTACTGCTTCCACTCATCCTGCCTTACTTGCTCCTTTCCTTACAGGCCTATTACGGCAATGACCACTGGGTGCGATACTTCCTGCACTCAGGCCACCTGCACATTGAGGGCCGCAAGATGTCCAAATCTCTCAAGAACTTCATCAGTATTAAGGAGGCCCTGAACAAGCACAGCGCGCGGCAGCTGCGCCTCATGTTCCTGCTGCACTCGTGGAAGGACACACTCGACTACAGCGAGAACACCATGAAGGAGGCTCTGGGCGTCGAGCGGCTCTTTAACGTGAGACCTCCGTTACCCATTCTTTGAGGGAAACTTAACTATGAAGTATCTATTGTATCATTTATGTAATCGAGCAAAATCATTTGTAATCTACACGGTAAAAAAGCATTTTTCGAATATGATTAAGTTCCTGCTTATTAGCTTTTCGTGTTGGCTCAGATGATGTCCCCGCTTTCATGATAAAACAAATGACTCGAAGAGTATGATGCTCGCCCCTTTCTTCAGCTTGGAAGGCTGAGTAGTTTGCCTTTTAGGATGGGTGTGATGACATAATATCAATCAAATAGTCCATATTTTTTTATCAATGTAAATATTTAACGTTAAACCCTCACCGCACTCAATTTGGATGTGTTGGAGAGTCTGAACTCCAGCATCTAATAAAAAAGACTATTTTCAGATACTTAAAAATAAGAAAACCCTTGCTATAACATCACTATTTAGCTTTAAATTAAGCATAGAGACGAAATGATTAAAGTTAGTTTAGAGCAATCTAAATCTCAATGTAGAAAGGTTTACTTTAATGAAAGTTAGGTCTCATAGGTTGATACGTGTAAAAAAAAAAAAGTTACCTGGGGGTACGTTTTAATTATTGGTTTGGCAAAAACCCAGGTTTAAGCTGAATCAATAACTTTAACGTCACTATACCGGTAGGCTGTTTTGAAGTCAAACCCTAATCTAAGCCGTGGCGTAAATCAAGGTTTTACGAAGGTCATCCCCATGGAACTAATAATGTAAGGAAATATACAAGTGATAAATCAGCGCACTTTGAAACTTGATGTGTTCTATCTTCGAAGTAAATATGTGTTGGCAGGAGTTCTTCCTGAACGTGAAGGATGCACTGCGGCGGTCGGCGGCCGGTGGTCCGGAGTCCTTCACCAAGTGGGGGTCGGAGGAGCTGGAGCTGAGGGAGCGGGTGGCTCAGCTGCGGGCCGCCGTCCACAACGCACTCTGTGGTAGGTCCTTCTCTACGGGCTCTAATACACCTAATCAGAGGACACACGGCTGGTCTAAAGTGCTTCTTAAATTGTTAATAGGTATAAATCAAGCTGTTACCATCAAAACTCATTATATGAGGGTCAGCCACTCATATAAAGCTGGTAAAGTAAGGCTTCACACCTAATCGACAACAACTAATCTGGTTAACAACAGTATCGAAGTTATTTTCATTATGTTTCTACTGTGTTCATTCTATCTGTAGGTATGAATGAGCTCCCACTGTTGGCTATGGGGCTTAGTAAAAAAAACAATTTTCATTTTTTTTTTCTTTTTTTTTTCCAATTGAGATTGGGAGACTCATACTGCCTCGTCTACACCAAATCAGTATCGAAGTTAGTTATATTTCTCAGTTTCAATGAAGCCCTCTCTGCCTACCAAATTGTCATGCCTCACCGGCCGCTCTGTTCTCAGACTCGGTAGACACGAAGAGTGCGATGGAGGCGCTGAAGGACCTGGTGACGGCCGGCAACGTGTACCTGGACACCAAGCGGCGCGGGGCGGGCCGCCCGGACCGCTACCTGCTCACCGACATGGCCGCCTACCTCACGCGCATACTAAAGGTACGGGCCGGGGGGTACTGTAAGACTGAGTGTTTGATACTGTGTCTCAGCTATGGTACGGGCTGGGGGGCTACTGTAAGACTGAGTGTTTGATACTCTATCTCAGCTATGGTCAGTGACGAGTTATCATTAAACAACTGGTGTGCGTGTCTACTCTCTATTTAATACATTGCATATTTAAGTAATATAGCATCTTCTTTGAGAAAAAACACGTTGAACAATACCAAGATGACAAGGTGGTTCACGTCAATTCTGTAACAAATCAAACACAAGACGTGTCACCCCACACCTATATGCCAATGATATTAGCAGAGATGCCATTTTTCCTACTTTTGAAGGACTCTCTACTTTTGGTGATTTTGGATTGGACAACCGATTATTTATTTATTTATTTTTTATCAATTAACCATTTTCACATAAATGTATTCTTCCAAGATTATCCTACAATACTCTAATGTCTGTTTTAGAGTTATTGCGTGTAAGTTTCAAACTATTTAAATACTTATTAAGTGTCAGAAGCATAATCCTCAAGGTAATTTTTCCTCTTAGTTGCTATTTGAGAAAAAAAGTAGGAAAAGTGTTTCCTACTTTTCCTTCTTTTTCAGCAGTCGGTAGTGGCATCTCTGTATCAGTGCAGATCTTTGTCTCGATAACTCAATATTGTACTGAGAAAATACACCTTGGTTTGACGCAATTTTCGTCGTGATGATCTAAGTGTGCACCTCTGTATCTGTCCAGATTTTCGGTGCTATTGGCGACGACGAGACGATAGGTTTCCCTGCGACTGGCACCGGCGGCGACCTGAACGTGAGTCACCCCCGTACCTTATATCTATACTCCGCCGGGCCTTTCTCCCTATCGTTCCGCCAGTGGGGTTCTGGACGGCACCAATAAGATACGCAGGAAGTTTATTTTGTTAACCTCCGGAGGGGGTTATCCAGATAGCCTCTAGGGGAAATTGTTATAACCATGTGTTCGTGTAAGTCTGTATTTCCCTCCCTTTTATCGAACCATAGAACTTAGAATTAAATGTAAGCAGCACGTACTGTATGGAGGCAAGTGATTGGTTGACCCTTGGTGGTTGTCCAGATATAACTGATTGAGCACCTATATATACTAATAACTGATTCGTCTACCCGAGTCATGAAGATTAAGGGAAGAAGTTAAAAATTCACTTAATTTCAAGCATAATGTTAAATTCTCAATGGATATATTAACATCATAGTAATGTCAAAGCCTGAGGATTCATTCTGGGACTTTTGCATTAAGTGTTCATTGCTCTAACTACTGGATCATATAATAGAGTCTACCGATAGGTAGACCTATGGCCACAAAACGTATTTTACTATTATAATAACATAACAATACTGCAATGTTTTTTCCCTATCAAATGATTGATTCTGTGGTTATAGGAGAAGTATATGCTCGTAAAATGCTTTGGAGACAGAGGTTGAGCTCCATACACCCTCTTCACCGGCGGGCTCTGGGTTGTATAAACAGCCTCGGAAATGATATAGGATAGCCTCCATCTCTGCGGCCTCTTAACGCTACTGAGACATACATATGATTTACGTCTACAGTAGCACCAGGTGCTGCCCACCTGTCCCAGCATTCCTTTGTTTCTTCTAGTACTTTATTGCAAGTACTTTTTTTTAAAAACAAATAGCAGTTCTTTCCCGGAATTACAACAGTTTGAAAATAATTGTTTCAAAATCACTTACTGTGGATATCGTTATTCATGCTATCCCTGAAATATGCGTAGCTATTATGCAGTTTCGAATGCTTGAGTTGCAAACTATTTTAAAATCATTTCAGACAGAGGAAACCATAATGCCATATTTGACAGCTTTCGCTGAGTTCAGGGATGGAGTTCGCAAAGTTGCCCGGGAAAATAAAGGTAATGTTTTTTGTTTTTTTTCTTATTGCTCTGAAAATGTGATTTTACTGTTTTCATGTAAACCTTCGTTCGTGCAGATACATATATTTAATGGAACGCTATTAAACAACTCGCTATGCTTATCATTAAATTGAAACTTGCATGTTAATCCCAAAAAGAATATATTTCATTTACATGTAGGTGTAAAAGGCACTAACATCAGTCGTGTACCTATTAAGAAATAACCTGTGTTTCATCTTTCTTTATTGACTCTTAGTTGGTATTAGATTTGGCATTCTGTTATTACCATTTACAGTTGATGAAATCCTGTGCGCATGCGACCACGTGCGAGATGACATACTGCCAAACCTCGGGGTGCGGCTGGAGGACCATGAAGGCCAGGCAGCAACCATCAAACTGGTGGACCGGGATACACTGCTCAAGGTACAGATAGGGGGCGGGATCACAAGGGGGGGTACCAATCAGGGCATGAGGGTAGGGTTAAAGGATGTACCAGTCAAGGTATAGGAAGGGGTCAGTTAACAAGGGATGTGCTAAACAAGATATGGGTAGAGGGAGTAGGGTGACAAGGGATGTACCGACTTGAGGTAAAGGAATGGGGTAAGGTGACAAGGGGTGTACTAGTCAAGGTATGGGTATATTTGCAGGGGATGTACTAATTGAGGAATGGGTAGAATGTAGCGTGACTAAGGATGTACTGGTCAAAGTATGAGTAGGGGTTGGGATGCGTGGGACATACTTATGAAGGTTCGGTTAGTGTGTAGGTAGACAAGGGAGTCATTCTTCAAGGTAAAGATGTTTATTCAAGGTATGGTTAAGGGGAGGGGTAGGATTATTGTGCCATGCTGCATATTGTTCAGTGAAGAGAAGGTATGATAAGAAGGGGGTCAAGGTATAGATAGTGGCTAGGGGATAGTGTCATATTCATTAAATGAACAGGGACAGGGATAGGATCATAGATATTGGCAGGGGAAAGGGTCACAAGGACCCTCTGCTGAAGGTATGGGCAGGGGATATGATCATAGAAACACTCACCTTAATGAACGGGCAAGGGTTTGGGTCTGAGGGCACTGCTCCTCTTGGGGTATTGTGACAATAACATGATTGTCACGGTATGGGCAGGGGATAAGGACACGCTGGTATAGATAAGGCCAGGGGGTAGGTTGATAGGGGCATGCTGGTAAAGGTAAGGGCCTGGGATAGACTCGCAGGGACACCCCTGAATGAGGGCGGAGATTACAGAGTAGGCCAAAATTATAATCAAGGTATGGGAAGGAGGTTTCGGTGGCGACAAGGACATCAAGGTACGGACGGGGGTAAACATATGGTTTGAGTGATAGGAACATACTGATTTTCCATTCCCCGTATATACGTGTTAATATCTGTTGCTGCAGTAGCATTCCTATCTCTAATTTATAGTTAGACATTAAAAGCATATTAGGCTAACAGAAAAAGAAATGTAAAAAAAACACTGCTTTATCAAGGAATGACAGGTAATTGTCTTCATTTATTCCTAACTTATGACGCTAGCACTATCTTCGTCAGACTATTTGGAGAGGTGCTATCCTTGTCTCTTAACTAACTGTCATGCCTTATTTATGTAGGAGAGAGAAGCAAAGTTGGCTGAGGAAGAAAAGAAAAGCAAAGCAAAAGAGTTGAAGAAGGCTGAGCAAGCAAAGGCGCAGGTAAAGACAAATCTAAATTGAGAACAGACACGTGTTTTTATTGTTTGGTAGCAGATTGAATGTTTAGGGGCCGCGGAATTGCTTTCCGTAACTGTTTGATATGATGTACAGTAAAATTGTAAAATTCAGAAATAACAATATTTCTGCTAGTTTACCGTACTTCTAGAAACTTGTTACCTGCTTCTGAAGATGCCAGGTCTTGACGCTCCTCTCTTTGTAGTGTTAACATGTTCCTTGCTTTCTGTTTGCAGGCCGCAAAAGATGCTCAAAATAAGATACCTCCCTCAGAGATGTTCCGGGACCCGTCCAAGTATTCTCAATGGGACCCAAAGGTATTGTTTTAGGTTTGACGATTCATCGTCTATAACCTTTTTGAATACGGTAACCCCGTTTGTTGATAAACATGCTACATATAGCAAGTTATACCATTGTGTTACCCACATAAGTTTGCTGAATACTAGAATGAACAAGCTTAGTGCTCGCCTATAGACGTTGTGCAGATGACGTCACAATGGAGTGGCCGCCATATTGGTGATCAATACATTATCAATATTATCTAGAAATTAGAAAACGTTTTTTTGCGCCAAAAGTACTTCAAACAAGCTTAGTTAATCTTAATCAACTATCATTGGCAGTCAAAATTGTAAATTTTGCTTTCATTGCATTGGGGCATTCTTGATCACCAGGTGGTGATCACCAAAAAGAGATCACGTGACCACGTCTGCACAATGTCTATACATTAACAAGGCACCTTGCTAATCAGCTATCGTCCTTATACAATAGGCGATAACACTATCTTACATGACGTGTCATTGCTAAACAACTTATCGAAGCTGAATTCCCTCCGTATCTAGGGCCTCCCAACGCACGATTCAACTGGAAAAGAAGTCACTAAATCACAGTTGAAGAAGCTGACCAAGTTGTACGAAGCCCAGGAGAAGAAGTACCAGCAGTACGTTAAGCAGTCGGGCGGGGCGGAGGGGGCGGACGGGGCGGCCTGCCCGGACGGACCCACCACCCAAGGTGCTGCTGCCCAATGACCTCTTTTCAGCTTGACCCTTTTGTCGGTCCTGTAATCTGTCAACTCCCGCGAAATTCACTGAAGTGCCCGCTTCAAATATTCCCATTCTATTAAATAAGTTATTTTGGATTGTCTTTTTCTCATTTCATGCATGCAATAAACTTGAGAGAAATATCTTCAAAGTGTACGTGTTTAAATTCTTAAATGGATGCACGTACATTTGTTCTACACCGGTATCCATTTGTCATCATGACATGCGTTTTTTCTCTGTTCATGAGTAGATTATTATACCATAATTGGTATTCGATCACATTGCCTATCTATTCGATAAATGATGTGGGAGCTGGTGGTGCAGTTGACCTAGATGCTTTGTCCATGATCCTTTCTTCGGAGGGCCTGGAACAATGTTATTCAATGATTGTACATTACATTGGAAATTGGTGCTGCCTCACGACTCTATATTAAGGGATATATTTAATGACACTAATGGATTTTTATTTTCCAACTTAAAAGTAGAAATTAATAAAGATTTTGACACACATAACTCAACGCCGTTGTTTCAGACTGTTGAAATCTGAATTAGTACATCTAAAAAGTAGTATGTCACTGTTTAATCAACAAGGGCTGTCCCTTACTGTACAGACATACGGTTGAATGTCATTTGAATCTTATTATAGAGACTTTTTAAGACAAAGATTTATAGTTGTTTTACACAGGGACATGGGTTCCCGAGAGTTACTAGAAATCCTGAAAAAAAAGAAATGTTTTGCAATTTGACTCAAAAATAAAGATTTTGATGTTGTTTCAGAAAGTGCAGTTTTTCAAAATGTTAGCAGAGATATGCAATAAAGACTTGCCTAAAAGACTTATTGAGGCCGTGAAAACAAATAATGAAGTGGTTTGTCACTACTGTATAAAGTACCCACCAGAGTTTCTGTTTATCATTGTAAATTTCTTTCTAGTTATACCAGCATTCATTCAATAGCACCCACTGCTCCCCATCCGTAAAAAGCATCTTCAAAAAATAGTATATGGATAACAGTAGAAACAAAAATAGGAAGATGTTCTCGAGTTCATCGGGGACATGGGGATGGTCATTCCCGGTGTACATATTTCACACTTTTTCACATTTTCTTTTTAAATGTTAGGGTCTCAGACGCAGTGAATATTTTTTGCTTAGTCTCATCTACATGTGTTCCTCATTCAATTGGTATTAGCTCTGAGTTGTCAATACCAATTCACATTGATCCAGCCAAAATCGATTAGTGTGTATGGGGCTTAAGGGTTTAACATTGTAAAACAATATTGCTCATTGTATGGTGGAAGTGGCAAAGTGTTTATGGTCACAGCAACTGCATTGATGGGCAGCTAACTTTGAACTGAACTTTTTATACACAAACCAGTGGTCACCTAAGTAACATGTCACAAGTGGAATCATGTCATGGACACAGGTAATATTTCCAGGCATTTTGGCCTGTGATATCCTCAATGTTTATGCAGAGATGCCACTCAGGATTGATGAAAAATCCGGAAAGGTTGGAAGGACATTTCCGGATTTTCAGTTTAGACACTAAAAGGTTGTATATATTGGCCAGATAATGCAAATTTATGGTTTACATGGCTAAGAAAAGATATAGGAATAACTTGGAAAGCAAAATTGATGACTTTTCTTTTTACAAAAAAAAATGTGAATTTCATTTCTATTCTGAAATGGCAAAAATCCGGAAATCCAGAAAAAGAAGGAAAAAAGTAATCTTTGTTTATGACAGCGGTTGCCATAACTGGGCGATTGCCCCAGAATGGGTAATTTCTATGCAGTTTCACGTTGTGGATTCCCAAACTGTATTTTGTGGCAATTAAAATTAAAATTCAATTCGAAAGATGAAATGAACCCCCAAAAAGTCAAGTACGTCAATTATGCGGTATTCAGTAAGATACAAGCACACAGTTGGACATTATCATGATGTAAAAGTACATGTTACCATCTCAAACTGTTAGGATTGCAATATTTTTTATACTTTTCCATCAGAAAACCTATTAAATAGTAAGAATAGATAATTGTATAAAACGATACAACAAAATATAGGCAAGAAATAAGCGAACATTCTGTAATCAAATTCAAATTGCTTCTCAGCGCCCAGACGGCTTATTGGAAAAATCTGTGCAAAATGGTGATATTTCATTATTTCACCTCAGTCTTCTGACTGTTCATTTGCTAAATAATGCTTATATATAGGTGAATGACACATCATTAGATTCCAAATTTAATTCTCTAAACTCCCTATTGAAAGAATTGAGATAAGATATAAATTGAAAATTCTATTTAGAATTAAGTTGATGGGGGTCAGAAAAAATACCAAATTTCGGCAAATTTTGGAGAATATTCCAAACATTCCAAATTATTTGGAATGTTCAGTTGGAACACATTCCATCCAGATTCATAATATATAGATTCCTAGCTTTGGAACGATACCAAGATGATTAAAATTGATCAAGAATTGTAAGAATTATGAGGATTTCTTTGAAAAATGTTAGGGCAACTTAATGTTTTGATCACAATTTGCTGCAATGATAGTGAAGGCGTGAAATGAAGGATAGCAAAGCATTAGAAGGAAGGCCAAATACAAGATGAGAAACATTACTACTTCTACTTCCACGCCCTGTATTAAAAGGTTATTGCATTCTGAATTCAATGCATGCTGGATATACAGATGTCACTAAACCTTTTTATTTTACTTTTTTTTTCATATGGGGGTAAAGGGTAAAGGGATGTGCTTGGGATGCCATGGAAAGGTCATGGTAGCATCATGACAGTGTCATATCAACGTCAAGGCAAGGCAGATTTATAAAAAAGAAAATTAAAAGTTCTTATTCTTATTCATGGTTTAGACATGTATCAAGAACAAAGTTCTAAATTTTAAAATTTTAAATTTGCATAAGTTTGTACTCTCCCTTAGTCACTCACTCAGCTGAAAATTTAGATTTGTTCGAAAGTTTATACTTGGTCAGGGCCCATGCTTTAATCATACTTAAGGATAAACACCAGTGCTTGGGGCGTAAATGGCGCTGCTCCCTATAATCATAATAAGATTTGTTTCTCATAGTATTACTAAACACAACACATCATTAAATGGTGAAGAAATAATCCTATTTATTGATATGCCCAAGATAAAAATGGCTTGAGCAAAGCCTGTGTAGTTGGGTTGCAAAACAAAAGAATTATGATATTCAAATTTATTTTTATACAAAGATATTTCCCTTAATATTTAACCTAGGCGTTGGAATTTTCAGTACATCTTGTTATATACATGGAGGGAAGCATGTCTCAGTTTTTTTTTATATAGGTCTTAGTTAAGATTTTATGAAATGCTGAAAATGATGTTGCATAAAAATCTTAAAAAGAATTTCCGTTTTTTGCAGTTTTTTTTAAACATAAAATTAATTCTAGATAAAAAATCTGAGACACTTTTCCCTGCATATGAATAAAATTTTAGTTTATTTCTTTAAAAGTTGATTAGTATCAACAGATAGAGAAAAATATGAGCTTCAAAATGATATTAATTATGTTAAGACCAGAAAACTATGAAGGAATTCATTGGTAATTTTCTCAAGTGGCCGTTGACTACTGGTGTCTATCATTAAAGGTACTTGTAACTATTCAGCAGGATTTTAACTTCTAGTGATATTTTTTCCATAAGTCCTTAGAATTTTATTCATTACATCAGGAATACATAGCCAGAGGAAAAACAAGTTTTACTGTTTGGTTTTTCAGTTAGGGAATCGTAAACATTTGAGGTATTTACTATAGGTTTCTATGGGAAATACCTGAGTTTTTAAGTTTCAAAAATCCCAGAAAAAAATGTGATATATTTTTTCTTTAAACTCCTACAGATTTTAAGTCTTGATTTTATTGATATCCTGTAAAAATGTAAGAGCCATACAGGAACTCGTTTGATTAAAGCTCACAGGATAAAATGTATATACTAGAAATGGACCTAACTCTACATGCAAAACGCTACCACACTCTTTTATGTTGCACTATAGAATGACACCTCAACAGAGACCTATTCAGGTTTGTGAATGCCCGAGCAGCGGAGATCAAAGGGTTTTACCGTTTTGATAATTGACTTCCCTATCATCCCTATAGTACTAACTGACACACTGTGTGCAGCAGCAGTATAACAATAGCACATAGAAGGTTCCACAGGTATGCACCAGGTGGCACTGCTGGGATAGTTTCCAAGTACCTTTAATACATGTGGGAAACCATGACGAATGCTGATTTCAATGAAGGGTAGAACTACTGATTTAGCAAAGCAAACATAAACTGTTTCCTAAATGAAGGATTATAAAAAAACCAACTAAAAACACACTTTGATACTTGATACAGTAATATACCATAATAGATAAAATTACAGCATTGATCTTTCATGTTTACATCTTGTTGCTTGCAGGGTCGTCCCCATCGCCTCTGCCAGCCCCTGAAGCGGGCCGTGGTCAACCGGATATGGGTGACCTGAGCACTGACCAGGGCCTGCGGGCCCTCGACACCTACCTGTCGGGCTGTAGCTACGTGGCGGGTCACGGCATGTCGCCGGCCGATGGGGTGGTGCTGGGCCTGCTGCCCGGGGTGCCGCCCACCTCCCTGGTCCACCTCTCCAGGTGGTACCGCCACATCAGGGCGCTGACCGGCCCACCCCCACCCGCCGACACCAACACGCAGTAGGACCCCGACAACCTGATCTCTGCTACTCGGGCATTCACAAACCTGAATAGGTCTCTGTTCGGGTGTCATTTTATAGTGCAACATAAAGAGTGTGGGAGTGTTTTGCATGTCTAGTTAGGTCCATTTCTAGTATATACATTTTATCCTGTGAGCTTTAATCAAACTAGTTCCCGTATGGCTCTTACATTCAAGTACAATGTATCAAACAAACCTGGCCAAGCATTTAATTTTAGGTAAACTTCAATATATTTACATGCTTAACATTTCGTAAGCAGAAAAGCTCACATAAAAATCCTGCCATTAATTTCTATTAAAAAAAAGTGAAATTGATATTTTTAATTTATTTGATGTGTGTTTTGAGTGCGTTTCTAAAGGGTTTGAATGCGTCATTACTAAAGTAAATGTATATGTGGAAAATAGGACATATTTTGATCAATTATTTGATCCAGCTTTTATGTCGCTCACTGTGACCTAACAATAAGTCATTAGGCGTGTCCTATCAACAGGGATTATAGGTTTCAGAGAACAAGTGTCTGGTTGTGTACCAGCCTATAAGTAATATCATATACCTATCCCAAGTCGGGCACTAGTCCTAAGTGAAGGATGGACACACCAGAATGACGGCCATGGAGGATACGGAAGGAGCGGATTGTATTTATTATTCGTATTTATTATGAGGCGGGCGCTGGAGTAAACCCTATTGGCCTTTACCCTCAGTCCACACTCTTTGTTATGTTATACTGAAATGTACAGCTTTAAAAAAAGACTCTACAAGTAAATGTTCAAAATTATCGCTCGCTGCCCGCCTCCTAATGTACTTTAGTACCTGGTATTCTTCTTTATGTTTGGCTACAGGTGTTCACCAAATATGAAATAATGAATAATAAAAGGTTTGAAAAATTAAGAAAACAGGTTCTCCAGTACATTACCCATCAGCATATAACTATTAGCGATCGACTTTATCAAAGAACTGAATATCTATCTCCCTATTACCGCATACTATATTGAAAGTAGTTCTTAAATGGGAATCCTTACAAATGAGAGACTAAATTTCTTTTGAAAATTCAGTATTCCTTTGCCATGAATGCAGCATTGTGAAGCATTGTTTAACACCGTGGAGTGTATTGAATCTGAGGGAGTGGAAATGTTATGTTATAATGACGTATGGAAGTATCAATAAAACCATTGATTTCAAGCAAAGGCCGTGTTTGTTAGGTTTTAACCACCAGACTCTATGGTTCTGGAGCACTGGATGTTTCACCTTGCTCATGGGTGATCGGATCTAGGACCCTTGATGGGGGAGGGGGGCAATGTAGCATGCCGAATATAACAAAAGGCTGTCACCAGCTGTCACTTCTCTCCCAATGTCACATGTCGCCTCTAAAGATGCTGCTATGTCACATATCGAATTTAAGAAACAAGCTATGTCATGTCGTTTAGGTTTTCACTCATGTCACTAAGCTCCATGTGACATGTCGATTTTAAGAAATGGCCATGTCGCCGTGTTGAATTTAAGGGTCTAGGGCCCCGATCTATGACGAGGTAGAGACCATTCCTCTACACTTTTACAGGGGCAGGTCTTTAATGTGCCTGGTCCCATAGACAGGATAAGAAAAACAAAATCCTTTGACAACCATTTTGTTGCCACAAGGAGGAAGCACAGAGAGGTGAAGCGGCTCAAGCTGAGCCCAGAATCGGACCGGACCGCCCACATGCGAGATGTGTGTCGATTCACCACCCTTAGAACAGCAATATTTGTAAAGCCCAATGACTCCTTTCTTTTGGTGGGCCAATTGTCTCGTTCCTGTATCAAACATTGGAGAAACATTTTTGTGAAAACGGTTAAAACGAAATGTTTCTAATAGTTTTTTCCCTGCATAGATATAGACATATGTATTGTTACCTTGACCCTATGCGTTACATGCTGTCCGCAATAACATCCTATATGTAATTATAATATACGACCTATTCAACATAACTTTTATCAATCTACATATCAAAAATGCTAAAATTCAGACCTTTTGTTTTCCTAGAAACTCTGCTCCAGACACGACACTGGAACTATTTCTTATCATATAATTATATTCAATTCGATAACTTTCCCAAATAAGCAAAGCAATACGCCAATTTTCAAATAGAAGTTTATTTGAAATTGAAATAATGTTCATGTACGAAATTTCTGATAGGTTGACAGGTGCAACGAATAGTTTACATTAAAATTGTATTTCTTAATCTTAATGATGCTGTAGCAATCTCTGTTACAATTAAATTAAGTTTAACCCCATGATTCTTGATTTCTACTTAAAGCAAACCACAATGCAAAATTATCAAAATTTAGTAAATTTTTTAAATTTTCAAAATCGATCCTGACATCTTCAACTACACTTACATAAATCATATTGCCAGTTAAAATCAAATATTGGTGGCTAGAAGTCTGATAATTATGATCCTTGGAAACAGGATCTGTTTGTTTTTGTTTTCTGGTCTGCAATCAACTTGTTGGGGAATCCCCCCATGTGACCCAACTGCCCCATAATCAGTGATGTCATCATCAGGGTCAATAGGTCAATTCCTCCCCTTTCCTTTCTGTACTAAGCCAGGCTCAACCATGTTTGCCTCCTCTCAATTCCCTCATCATTCTCCACCAAAAACAATACTCATTAGAGACTCTGCTAGCAGAGTGAAAATGCAGGGGGGATTCCGCAAATGACATTTTGATGACATCATCAGTTTTTGGGTAAACAATCTAGGTATTTGTGTGGACCACACAACAGACCAAAACAAGTCAGAAAATGAGTATTCATGAGTCTAAATCTGTTTTTGAATACAATTTTGCATACCATTCTGTTATCAGATGAAGCATGATCATACATGGTTTGTCAACAAACAAAGTTCACTGAAAATTTTATTTGACAATATATAACTGATTTGCGTTGTGGTTTGCTTTAATGAAAGGCGGCAAACAGATATACAACAGTTGTAAATTATTAATACTGTTCTTAAATCACTATGTGTTATAACACATGAAGTACGGGTAGTCAATTTTCATACCAAAGATGAAAACGTGTCCGAGCAGGCTGCACATAGGCCTATATAACAACAGGTACCCGGCCACTTGCACATTAATCAGTAATTTGAATAGCACTGCGTAAAGCATAAGTAGAATCATAAGTAGGTTGGTAGCGGTGTACTGTGTACAATGTGAGATTCACACATACAACCCTAATGGGTGTCGACATAGATACTGCTAAGGAATCTGAAATTCCTTAACTCTGAATAATAACAATTACTAATCAGGGAGTCATGTGACTATTTAAATAGAATCCAATTGAAATATGTTGTGGGTAATAACTTTTAAATGATCATACGGCGCAAAACACTTTCTGGATATTGTGACATCTGCACAATACGTATGTCTATGGGACAGATGGATTCGTGTGTGATGGGAATGATGTATGAATGGTTACCTATTTGGTCAATCTTGGCTGGTCAAGTGTCTGGTCTAAGGTGGGATACAAATAGAGTGCATGTGGAGGGAGTGATTCATATCGTAAGGGAATTCTGATATCCTCACCCCGAAACCTGGGAATGTCGTACAAATTCGGACAAGAATTCACTGCCCACATTTAGAAGGACGTTTTGGTGTCAAAATGAAAGTAAGTAAGTAAATTACGTAAGTAATGAACTGTTCAAGTGAGGGTTGTTCAGTCAGTTGAACATTACTTGAACATCCTCTGGTTGGGATGTTAGCTGCCACTATTAGATGGTACATTAATCTCGGTTTCAGATCTAGTTGTTTGAGCAGAGCAAAGAGGAAGGATGTAAAACGCACCTCCCGCAGCCAAGAACATGGTACCAGCGAAATAGAAGACAGGTTCATGAGAGTTGTAGCTGTCAAGCAATGCTCCTGCAAGCAGAAAAAGAAGTGAAGCATTATATTCCGATTTCAGAGTGATGTCAGGGTGACTGTAAAGAAAGGTAAGGTTCCCAGGCTCGAATGGGACAAAACTTAGGGCCTGTTCTCTGGATGGACAGCCTAGAGTGTGGGGGCAGGAACATTGCCATAGACCCTCAAATTAGACGGACTGGTCTGTGGGAGAGTAGATGGCAGAGGGTGGGGCTGCAGGAACAGGAACAGGTCTGTGGGTGAGGACAGGGCAGAGGGTGGGGTACGAACAGGGGCTATTTGTTGTACCGCTATCAATTACAATATCTTGTCTGGAAAGCAGGAAGAAAATGGTGGCTGTCTAATATTAGAACACAGATGAATAATGTTCATGTCTAGTTAATGTCCGACAAAACATAGATCATTGGGATATGACTTGACTGGTCATCTAGACTGCCTTGCACGCATCCAAAAGAATAAGCCAGCTCTCATTGAGGTATAGAATCTTAATTGTAGTTAAAATCCGACTTTTTACTTTTAGCATTCAATTATGCATAACCTCACACCATGTGCCTATAATAAATAGACTTCATGATATCGGGAACGAGTTGTCAAGTTCAGACATAAAAAAAAACAATATATATGTTGGAATATTTTTATCAGAAAATATGTAGATGTAAACATCAAACAGAAAATATTACCTGCAATTGAAACTTATACAAATGTGATTTCAAGTAAGAAGCCATCCCACCTGATGAATTTCCTCCAAAAAGGTAATAATTATGTGATTAACATGTGAGACTGACCTGCTATGGGAGGTCCTGCCATGGATGAAATGCCACGCACCATAGACAATAGCCCCATCGCATTGTTCAGATGATCCAAACCAAGGTACTTCACCAGGAAAATGGTTGTCAGGGGTACAAACGCTCCTGAATCAAAGTTTGGTCATGGAATTATTAAGCTATAAAAACCCATTCTCATTAATATATAGAGGCTAGAGAAATGCTAAGAACTTTGTTACAATATTACTTTATCACATATCATACTAGTCTTATTTCTATATGAAGTATTATGGAAATCAACATTTCAGGAAATAGATTGAAGCTCATCATATTGATAGCGATCTCTCATCAGAAAATCTGAGACAATCTCTTGAAAAAGACTAATAAAAGCACATTCGGATCAAAGCTTTGAACGAAAAGGTTCCCAAGTTCTTCAGATTTCGTGAAAATATAAATGTGGCAGGGGTTCAGAGTTAGTAAAAAATCTCTCAATTGGCCCCATGACATTATTGTCACATGTGCGTGGCAGAGCACTGTCAGTGTCAGAAAGAGGCGCCATGGCTGAAACAAACATTTAATCTTCCAAGTTGATAACTTCTTATGCACTGATACATGAGTAGTAACACTCACTGTGCTACTTTTTTTATAAAAGGTTGTTTGTATAAAGCATATAAAAAACTAATTACAAAAGGCTAACATGCTTCTTTATATATAAGTGTTTTGCTGAACCAATCGAATACTCGAAATACAATACCCATAAAGAGTCCAAAGAGAAAGGCGTAGATGACTAGTGAAGCGAAGTCCTTGCAGACAGTACAGACGAGGAAAGTGGTGAACCCGGAGAGGAAGAGGCAGGCATTGTTCAGGTGTAGGATGTTGACGGCTGGCACGTTGCCAAGGGCCCCAGCCCCTGCCCGCCCCACAGTGTTAGCTACACCTGTGGACAGAGACGGCCAGCTTAGCCACTTTGAATAGTACAATACGCCGAATATTTCAGAGAATTACAATAATTGTCTTCTGTATGGGACCCTCTTTTGTCACATGGACAGTTTGAGTCATACTGACGAAGCAGAACAGGCTGATCATTTATTTCCTAAGTCGGTTTTTAAGCTAATATAAAGAATGTTCCCAGCCAAGGTGCGATGTAATGGTCAAGTTATGCAACCATACTTTTTTGGTTTGTCTGTTACTTACTAAAATGTAATGTAACCGTTACATTATTTTTCTGAGAGGTTGAGACCTAACCAAAACAGAATGTTATCATAACATTCTGTTGAGGTTATTTCAAGACCAAATACAAACAGAATGTCATTGGAATGTTCTGATTAGGTGAGGTCCAGACCTCACTTAAACAGAACATTGTTGTGACCTCCTCAACAGGTAAGGTCCCAAGTTGACCTAAACAGAATGCTATGGTGAGGTCTCAATCAAACCTAAACAGAACGTTATTGAGACATTGTTATTGGGTGAGGTCACAAAAATAACCTCATAATAATGTTGCAAGAACATTACCAGAACATCATAAAGTGATGTTGTAACACTTGGTCGCAGTGACATTACTAGGAGCAAAATAACGTCGCTGCAATGTTACAATGTAGGGTAACAAGGGCCAATCAAGCACATTGCTGCAATATTACTATAACGTCGCATCCTTGGCTGGGTTTGTGTAATCACTCACAAGGATTTGTCTTCATGAAGAAATTAATAAAGGACTTACATATTTGAATGGAGGTATAATTAATGTAGAAAACTAACTTCTTCATAATCATATTAAGCATCTCAATTTTCACAATATTTGTAATAAGAATACTAAATAGAATGAAAAGTGTGCTACATAAGTCTTATGCATAATGTCTTGGTAGGTAATTATGAGACTATCAGTAGGAGAGGTAATGGCAAAAACGTGAGTAACCTATGACAGAGATGAGGGCGGCAGCCTTCTGTTGGGTGATGCTGAGACTGAGTGCGTAATCCGAAACAAAGACGACAGGGATGAAGTAGCCCAGCTGGATGAAGGTGCTGGCGAGGCAGATGGCGAGGAAGTGGGGCTGTGTGAGCAGGCTAAGCTGTGTGGTCCTGCACAGGGTGGTGGGCCGCGGGCAGCCGGGCATGCAGGGGGAGCAGGGGGCAGAGTCAGCCTCCAGCAGGACGTGGGCTGCCACCCCTGTCACCGAGGCCCGGTACGACCGCATGGTCAGCTGACTGCGGTACTCTGCAAGCTGGTAAAGGCTGCCAGAGTAGAACACATCCTGCCTGGCCAGTGGCTTGCACATCTTTTCCTGAACTTTCCTCAGATCCAATTGTTTGAAAATATCTTCAGGGAAGTGTAAGAGTTCCTTACATGATATAAAAAGTGACTTGTTTCTACGTTTCCTATATTTGTTCAGCACCTGATGAGAGACAAGTGACTTTCTCCTCGCCGATGGGTCCGAGGGGAGGTCAACACACGACTGGGTGAGGAGGGTGGTGCCCCCAGACGCAGTTAGAGTGAGGTGGGGCAGGTCGTGAAGCCGGTCCCTGCCTGGCAACGTCACCATGGACTGTGTCTTTGATGGGCCCACCGCACAGGGGGCTGTGGTGCTTAAAAGCATATGTTCTGATATCTTATTTTCTATTCCATTGCAATCCTTGGGCACTATCAGGTTTTCTGTTTCCCTCTGGTCTGATTCGGTGCGGAGTGGTCGGTGGTCCTGCAGGGAGGCTGGCGGGGCCCGGAGCGGCCTCATCAGGGCCCCGAGGACCACGGCCTGGGCGGGGAAGGCGGCCAGCAGCACTAGAGCATTGCGCCAATCATAGACAGAGACCAGGCCGGCCGACACAGGGGCCATCACCAGCATCCCAATGCCTGCACCCGAGTAGGCAATGCCTGTTGCCAGTGGTCTTTTATGCTCAAAGTAATAGCCCACCATCACCATAGCAGGCAAGTAAATCATCGCCAACCCAAATCCTGAAGGTGAACAATAACATTAACAGTCAAGGTAAGAGAAAAACAAAGAGGTATTCCCATAACTATATTTATGATTTAAGTTGTTCAACTTTACAGAGCTATAGATTAAAGTGTTGTTAGACTGTGTTTTGACAAATATATTGTTCATTCAGCTCTACATTTATGACTGGACCTTTACAAAACCCCTGATGACATATTCTCATAGATTTATGTCATGTTGAGGCTCCATATATGGTTTGAGTGCAGATACACAACTCTCTGTAAGTCGGGACTAAAAGATTTGTGTGTTATATAAGCATTATCAAGATTTGTTCTAGTATTGAAACAATGACTGTATATGTATGTACTGAGTTCCTACAATCTATATTGATTATATATGTGCTATGATGTGTATGTTGCCAATTGGTGATGTAATACCGTTGATTACTGTTTTGTCAATTCCACTTTTGTACATTTTTCATAATATATGCTAATCAATGTTATAATCTGAAAACAAGAGGCAACCATGAAGTTCATTGTTAAATAAAACCTTAAAAAAATATACATACTTTGATAAAAAGATTCGACAGGAAAACGTTCTTTGAATTAATTTTGGTCTTAAAGGAACTGTTTCGTCTGTGGGTTCAAAGAGATTCGTCCGCCGACGTGAGCTTAGCAAGGGGACAGCGGGCAATGTAATTTGCACTCTCTGAACGTAATCCGGCAACGTAATTGGTCATGTCGCGAATTTGGCGCGGCGGTCAGGGGTTACAATGTATCAAATTACGTCCGTCTGACCACAGTTTATACTCTTTCATGTACATTCTCCCCCCCCCCCCCCCAAATAATAAATCTAGATCTTTAGAATACATAAGTCTCTCTGTACATCACCATCCTCAGCAGAGGCCAGAACTCTCGGCTATAATTCTGAAGAACAAGCTTAGATTTAATGCATTTTATTTACCCATAATCAGCAGCCACCAGGGCCAGATTCATAATTCCCCATCGGAGGCAGCAAAAATTGGGTACCACTGTATAACAATTCTCTATCTAAGTGACATGATCATTTGGAATCTATTGTCTAGAATTGCCAGTAGCTATCCACCCCTAAACTACAGGGATGTAAGTTTTCAGAATTTTGTCTGATTTCAGATTTTTTTTCACATCATCACCTCAAAAAATAACTTTCAAGATTAATTTCTTACATCACGTTTTAAAGCATTTCAAGATGACTCCAGATATTTTTGTGACTTACATCCCTGATATGTCGTGCCCCCCTTCTCCTTTTTTACTAAGAATATCCTTAAATGGGAGATAGTAGTGGAGCTTACCGCCGACAAAGCCGTAGACGAAGATGAAGACGTCCAGGTCGGGGGACAGTGTGCAGAGGGTGAAGGCGAGCACGGCGAGCCCGGCGCCCACCATGGTCACCACGCGGCACCCCAGCCAGTTGATGAGTCCGCTCACCACAGCTCCTGAAACAACGCACCAATGGGCTATGGCAATCAACTGTTCCAGTTGTTCCAGTGCCTTCACATCCTTCAACATTATTGAAATTCTACTGATGTATGTGTAGGCCCAATATCTACAACTCCCCACCCGGTACAGCCATTACCAGGGGCGGATCCAGGGGGGGGGGGTCCAGGGGGTCCTGACCCCCCCCCCCCCGCCCCCTTTTGGTGGGCACTCTAACTTGCCAAAGAGAAAAAAACGTCGCGTGCGTGGGCGCGTATGCACACACTTTTAGTAGTTACCCTATATATGGACCCCCCCCCCCTTTTCAAAATCCTGTATCCGCCCCTGATTACTAAAGCTCATCAACGTTTCGCAAACTTTTCTGGAGCACTGGTTAAAAGAAATGAGTCCTTTGCTTGAACAAAGTCTCATAACTGGCCTAATAAAGTAGTTTGCACTAAATTTCAGCCGTAAAATGACACTTTACACTAAAAATGATAATTGATCACCAGAAGATACTTTTCGTCTGTTGAGGACAGAATCTGTACAGAATCTTTTACATTAGTCAATTGGACTTTAAAAGAAACATATAATTAATTTACCAATTTAATAATAGGACATTTTACTACTATATAATATAATGTTATGTTAATGATGAATGGAACCACAGAATAACTACGTACCTGATATCAAAAAGCCACCTATAAGCAGCGACCCAGCAATTGTCGTTTTGGCTCGACTGCTCCTGAAGGCATCAATAAAGTGGGGCAGAAAGACCCCGAAGGAGCCGACGCTGCCCTCGACGATGCCGTTACAGCAGAAGCAGGCGAAGACGACGACCCAGCCGTAGCCTCCGTCGGGGGGCAGGGGCGGCAGGTGGTAGGCAGGCAGAGAGGTCTCATCTCCCAGTATTGACATGGACACGTCTACAGCATTGGGTGTAGCTCCCTCTACATCTCTGGGTAAGGGTCCTTTTACACCAGGGGCCACATCTCCGTCCTGAGGTGTGTCTGTGTGGGCTGTCGGGGTCAGGGGGACTCCCATAGCAAGGGGCATATCTTCCGCTGAGGGCGCGGATATGTTTACTACCACTGGCACACTCTCTGCAGACGTGGACTTGGGGTTTCCATCAGGAGACATTTTGGTGTTACCACCAACTTTGAGATCTAAATCTCACCAACTTCTACAAGAAAGTTCCAGAAAACACATAGATTAAGATGTTAATAGTTATTTGAGGATGACAAGAATGAAAGTCGTTATTATCTCTGAATATACCCTACCATGGATTAGCTAATTCCCAGTGTTATAGGTACCTGCAGGTTGAAATTGACTTATTAGTCCAGGAGCCAAATCCTGAAATCTGTCAAAATAAGGATTTACCCTCCGCGGTGAGCCCCCTAGATTTTTTTGATTTTTTTCAACTCATAGCATCCTAGGGACCGTGAATCAAGACGGTTCCGAAGAATTTAGGTATGCGAACACTTTGTAATTACGCGATTTGTGGTTAATTAGCAAAAATTGAAAAACGCGTTATTTCTTAATTTCTCTGAAACTATGTAAGATATAATAACATGCTATATGTCATCTGAAAGGTAATTTTTTTCCTGATTTTTTGGTGTATTGTTTGCTATTGTCATTAATCATGGCAATGAGTAATTAAAGAAAAACTGTTGTTTTAGTCAAAATCATTAGAACTTGAGGATCCAAGGTTAAAATTTGGAATTGATAAACCAAGTCCTAGGTATAGTTAGAGGGGATCTTTGGGCAGTTTTTAAAGAAGGTTGCATCTGATTTCATTAAAAATACAATGTAGAAATCATTTTTTGCTGATATAATTCTAACCGACTACTGGTTCATTTTGTACTTATATTCTAAAAGGAGAGATGATATCATGAAAACAATACAATATATCCTAAAGAGATGGGAAAAGAATAATCATTGTCTCCCTAAGCTGGTATTTCAGTGCTTTCGGAGCTATTTGGTCCACTGTAGACAACATTGGCCTGATCAAATTAGGATAGTCATTGATTTATTTACTCAAAAGGGTATGGATGGCTCCTTATATTGCCAAAGATTCACAAATTGACATAACAATGTGCTGCAAACTTCTATTTACATATCCCTGTACCCACTCATCATTAAACCCTATTCCTATAGGGAGGGTGGGAGTTGTAGGCCATAATACTTTTAAATCCCCCCATTGCTGGCCCCAGTGTCCAATGTTTACCTCATACCTGGGAACAGATAAGGCCTGGAAAGACAGAGGAATGATAAAGATGGCAATCTAGGGTTCTTATCTCCCTGTTGTGGGAGTTAACCCATTGATAAGACACTGTGTGCACAACCTAATAAAGGATCCCTCAGAGGGTGGGGCAGGCTTAAATTTTGGCTACTTATTACTGTCTTATTATTCCATTTTATCACATAATTCCAAAAGGAGCATGGGATTCATCACTGCAACTGTTGAAGTAAAATGATAACTTTAACTGTTTAGACAATGCTGCCTTACAGCAGTGAAATGAAGGTAGTGGATCTTTAGAAACTTATCAGTGGTGGAGAGGACTAGCCTTTCCCCAGAGTGACCTGCACTGAGGGTTAAGGGGAGCCCCCATGGTACAACACACTACAGACCTATATGGTGTGCTGTAAATTGTGGGATTGCTGACCACCTGCTGTGTTTTTTGTTAACATCCTCCCACCAATCTACCTAATTAAACTTTGTCATCCTTTTGCTTCTACTTGAGAGCAGATCCAGGCTGTATGGGTTCAGTGCTCTATACCCTTAGCTTTATACCCTTGTGTATCAAAGACTAAGTATTCAGTGTTGGATTATTAGAACTGATCATAGATTAAAAGATTATTTATGTATTTGAGTAATCACTCCCTTAGTTCTTGGTCTCTGAGTATTTACCATGATTAACCTTTCCCTTAGTACCTATAAACTGTGTCTAACTGTAGGTTAAGGAAATTGGATTCTTGTTTATAGCAGTTTAGAAATGAAAATGGTTATATTTTGATAAGGGAATAATGTTGTTTCTGGGGCTTAAAGTACTGAAAGTTTGAGACAACAACCAGAATCACAGCAATTTTTTGCTCTTGTATAATCTCCTAATACCATAGTGCCATGGTTATGGTGTCAAATCAAGGGTGCTGTGCACATGCTGCTCAATGTAGTAATGCTACTAGATAATATTGGGAAACCAGTAATGGCTATACCAAAAGATTGTAAATTTGAAATAGAAAGCTATATCAGGTACTTCTGTATTGTTTCAGGGTTTGATATTTGTTTGAGGACTTGCCAATGATATTGATATTTATATACACACTCAGAGGTCTCAGTCCCCATGGTACACCTCCTGATAAAATTAGATATATGGCAGAATCCTATTAGTTGGTAGGATGAATCTGAGTGAAGCATGATCATAGGCTGGTCATAATTTGATATAAAATTACTAATACCAGTAACCCATAAAATATAAGATATCCATTGTGTGTAGGGTTAAGCCAAGCTACTCATTTATATAAGCACATGGGTCTAGAATCCTAGAGTTTAAAGAACAATCTAGTAATTTGTTAAAACCAACAATTTGAAAGAGGTAGCACACCTATCAAGTTTAACAAATAGCATTCCTGGTCTTTTTGCAATTGGCATATTGATACAAGGACGTTTTTTTAAAATTCAGAACCCTTGATATATGACAACAGTCTTTTTGGGACTCATCTCTTCTTTAAAGTAATACTTGGAGGCTCCCCATATATATACCCTGAGAAACATGGCTTGGGGTCAGGTAATGGGTGAGTCTACTATGGGCTATTCTTTTCTTTTTGCCAGCATGAAATAGAGAGAACTATATGGGGCCTTCTATTTAGTAAGTACACACATTTTCAAAAATCTCAGACCCCCACACCCTTTGGAAAAAAGTATGCATTAGATTTGTACTATAAAGTATGCACATTTTCAAAAGTTTCATACCTCCTTCCCCCCCTTCATGCATACATACTTAATGCAAGGCTCCTAATAAGATGGTTTGTAATAAAACTGAGACATAATCATGGTATTTTACTGAGGAAAGAAATCTTACTCAAACCATAGTTTTATTGTGACACATCTCTCACTGTGAGCCAAAATGCTCTCCAAACAGCCACTATATTACATGCATGTGCCCAAATGGCTCAGAAAGCACTGAAATACCAGCTTAGGGAGACAATGATTATTCTTTTCCCATCTCTTAGGATATATTGTATTGTTTTCATGATATCATCTCTCGTTTTAGAATATAAGTGCAAAATGAACCAGTAGTCGGTTAGAATTTAATCAGCAAAAAATGATTTCTACATTATATTTCTAATGAAATCAGATGCAACCTTCTTTAAAAACTGCCCAAAGATTCCCTCTAACTATACCTAGGACTTGGTTTATCAATTCCAAATTTTAACCTTGGATCCTCAAGTTCTAATGATTTTGACTAAAACAAAACAGTTTTTCTTTAATTACTCATTGCCATGATTAATGACAATAGCAAACAATACACCAAAAAATCAGGAAAGAAATTACCTTTCAGATGACATATAGCATGTTATTGTATCTTACATAGTTTTAGAGAAATTAAGAAATAACGCGTTTTTCAATTTTTGCTAATTAACCACAAATCGTGTAATTACAAAGTGTTCGCATACCTAAATTCTTCGGAACCGTCTTGATTCATGGTCCCTAGGATGCTATGAGTTGAAAAAAATCAAAAAAATCCAGGGGGCTCACCGCGGAGGGTAAATCCTTATTTTGACAGATTTCAGGATTTGGCTCCTGGACTATATTGTGTAGACAGAACCATGGAACAACCAAAAGAAATTGTGGAAAGATGACATTTTGTTAATGTGATAAAAGAATATTCAAGGCAACTTAAAAAAGCATGTGCTATATGGAGATGCGTAAAGATTCTCAATGATGGGTTTCCATGGAGATAAACAACAAATAATACCACAATTCATGAAATGTTATAATGCTTATGGCTTGTGGTGCAATTTGACTTGTATCCATTTTCCCAGTATGCACTTTGATGTAGGCTAGTCTGCAGGTGAAACACATGTAATCTGCGATAAAAAATAGGTTCCTCTCATTAATTCATGCCTTCAAGTTGTTGGCTAGTAAATGTCCCTGCATGTAAGGTATGATATACTAGCCAGCACTAGAAGGTAACATCTTCAGGGTGTTAAAGTTAGTACAATATCTATCAACCATAAAGTGTATTAATGATCAATTTCTATCAGCGTTTCAGTTCCTCAGTTTGTTATCGTACTTCCTTAGTGTTATCAACAAGAAGAGACCTAGAGCCTACTGCGCACAGGTATCTCTCCTATATCAAATCATGGTTGCCCTGGAATGCCACCAGCACTGACTTAGTCCACCTAGCTCCCGTGTAATGAAGTTACTCCTTTAGCTTGATCTTAACTCTCCCCAACTATCCCACTATGACTGCTGTTTATGTATTACTCTCTTTTTTAATCCTTTCTCTTCCTGGCATGGTACCACCACAAGTAGGTGACACTGCCATACAATTACACACATCAGTTTTTAATGACAGTCTCAGCTCCCCTCATTACTATCCTATACATATGCCAAACTTATCAGTCATTTTACAATTATTTGAGTCTACTTTTTTTTTAATATTCCATCTCCCATCTTTTATAGGCATACCTATCATACATATTGAAGTATGGGCTTTAACTTTACTGTTAATTGTAGATGTATCTTTAAGCATTGTGTTTTGTTACTGGTATTAGCTCTTTCCAATCGCAGTCTTCCATGCAATTATTTCTTCCAATTTAGGGACATTTCCTTAGAAATTGTCTAAAATACTGTTTTAAAGGATATCTGAGCATGTTTAAAAATGTTCTATGGTTACAATGGCAACCGATTTAACCCTTTACTGATGACCCCTTAGAAAATCAATCATATATGATCGATGGTTACTAATAAGGCAATAGGGCCTTAAATTTTCCTGGCAAATTATTGATTTTTGAAATAGAAGTACTAGATGAGATGATCTCCTCTATGAAAGTAATTGACTACTCAAAATTAATTTTATGAGGCATCAAAGCGGGGTTCCTCAAGCAATTTCGGCACTACAATAATGAGGTTAAATAGAGACTAGTATTTGCTATCCATAACGTCCTCTTGTCTGGATTTAGAAGCATTCCAATATACGTGTCTATATACATATTTATATATATATTTATATATATATATATATATATACATATATAAGTATGTATTAATAAATAAATTGTTCTTTGACTTCAGTGCACACCGCTCCTCCAAGCATAGATTCCGCATTTAAGCAAGATACTCTAATGGGTATAGCTACTTATTGAAATTATTGTTTCATCTGGCACTATTATTTTAGGTCAAATAAAACCCTTTGTCCCTTTGCTTATGCCAACTAAGCACCACAAGCACCTATGGCTATCACATATATACACAATTTATAGAAAATAGTTATCAATTATGATTCGATGAGTTTTCTGTAATAAGACAGACAAAAATCTTCATAGATCCTATGGAACTGTGAATTATGATGAATTCAAATTGATCACTAAGATGGCGGCCATCCCAATTTTAAAGATGTGACGTCATGTGCACAATGTCTATAGACCTTGTGCAGATGTCACGTGATCACATTTTGGTGATCACCACATGGTGATTATGACTGCATGTCTAGAAAATAAATTTATCATTAAAGATTGTGAAGGATGAAGATTGTTACTTATAGCTGAATGAAATTATTAGCACTTCAAAAATACCTAGAATGGATATTTTTGTTGGGTTTATCACTAATCACATAAAGTCATAATTAGCAATTTTCACTGTTTAGAATTTATTAATTCTAGATTAATGTCAGAGCCACATGGTTATGATAAGTATGTGGTGATCACCAAAATGTGGTCGAGTGACCATGTCTGCACAAGGTCTATAAGTATTAATATGATTTCAACCATCGATATCATTTGAAAGTTCATTTTGTCTCATATTAAGTCTCAGATGCTAATGAGTCAACAAAAATACAAAGCCTGTATTTAGCAATAGTTGTTTATCCTTAGCATTTTAGAGAAATAGAGTGCGTTTTTTCTAAGTAAAAAGTAGGTCACTACTACTTCTTTCTAAATGAAATGATTTATTGAGCAACTAGAAAAGTGACATTTGTCAAAAAAAAATATGCCATTAATGCTTCTATTTGCCACGTTTATCATGGTAGATTGATATTTCCAGTGAATTCATACCTACACACATCATGTATGATATGTATGATAGGTGTGCCTATTAAAGATGGGAGATGGAATATTAAAAAAAAGTAGACTCAAATAATTGTAAAATGACTGAAAAGTTTGGCATATGTATAGGATAGTAATGAGGGGAGCTGAGACTGTCATTAAAAACTGATGTGTGTAGAAAAAAATCATTCCTAAAAATAAACATTTCTAAAAAAAATGGCAAAAATTGTTCCTTCAAACTCATCAAAATCACTTTACTTTACTTTCAATGAAAAATACAATTACTGCTGTGTAGTATATTCCTATATGACTAAAGGATGAATGGACACCGAGAGAAATCAGTGAAAATCATTGAATACTAAGGCACCCTCCCCCCCTTCCCTGTTGTCCTTAAGGTGGAAACCCACTGAGTGACGCCACTAAGGTTCTAATCAAATTGGACATTAACTTTACGAGCTAACTTATTA
This sequence comes from Lepidonotus clava, assembly GCA_936440205.1. Taxonomy (NCBI): domain Eukaryota; kingdom Metazoa; phylum Annelida; class Polychaeta; order Phyllodocida; family Polynoidae; genus Lepidonotus; species Lepidonotus clava. The sequence goes on from OW387141.1 coordinate 21,619,183, forward strand.
AATCAGTCAGGCCCGCACCCAGGATCTGCTGGGGTGTGTGTGTGTGTGTGTGTGTGTGTGTGTGGGGGGGGGGGGGGGTGGGGGGGGGGGGCGGCAAGAATCCCTTAGTGGAACTTTCGCTTATAATATCTATAATTAAATATCAATTAATCTAAATCAATGATTTAAAGGATATTAGAAAAGGGTAGCAAGGTTCCCGAAATGGAACATTCAAATATTTTCTTCCAATTTTTTAGGGTTTTCCTTCTCCTCCCCCCCCCCCCCTCCCCTGGGTACGGGCCACTGTTGCATATTTTACCAACAATTTACCATTTTTGTGGTTGTATTTGGTGGGGGGGGGGGGAGTCTTCCCTTAACACTTCCACTGATGGGCTTTGAGACATTTTTAGACTGGCACTGGGATGTACTGTACACTCGGGCAGGGCCCGGTTTTTCCTGTCGTCCCGGCGCGGGAAACCCTCCAGAGACCACGCCCACCGACCTGTAAACAGCCCAAGCCCCGCCCCCCGGCCCTGACTGACAGGACAATGGCAGCGCACAACTCACCAGCCTCCGCGGCTGCTGCACACTTCTGCCTCAAGGACTTAGATACTAGACTGAATATAGAACAAAATAGACTTACCTTTTGGATGCTGTCCACTTTACCACAGTCCCTATCTAATCATTGTGCGCTAGAACATCCAGAAGATCGAAATCCCCCACTCTAAAATTACGTTTCGGTGAGCGTGTTTCGTCTGCTGTGACGGAGTCGGCGACTGACGACTTGTACATTTTTTAGTGGGGAGATATACGAAGAGCTACAGAATATGGGATGTACTTAAATATCCTTTCAATCTGATACAGTTCTGCCTCCAAAAATGGTTGATATATCCAAGAAAACGTACACTGTCTTATTAAAAGTGGGAATGGGTAAACATGAGTTACATGAGTGCCACTCGAACCACGAATGCTCCCTGACGGGCCCCCCCCCTCCCCGGGGGGGCACTCAGTCTATGAAGGTAGATACCAACTGCGAAACTACAGCCCCCCCTTTTTGGGGATGGGAAAACTCTGACAGCCCCCCCTTTTCAGGGGAAATTTCTGACAGCCCCCCCTTTTCAGGGGAAAACTCTGACAGCCCCCCCCCTTTTCAGGGTATATCAAGGACAAAGTTTGCAGTCATTATTTGATTTCTAAACTCAATAATTTGTTTAGAAGCATTATGAAGTAAATTAATTGCATACAATAATACTCTTAATATAGTATAAAATATAATACATCATTGACAGCCCCCCTAAAAGATGGTCTGATTATTTGACAGCCCCTCTTTTTTTGCCAAGTTGGCGATTCACAGCCACAGCCCCCAGAGCTTCCGACCGCAGTTGGTACCCATTTTTGGACCGAGTGCCCCCCCCCCGGGCCCCCCCTCGCCCCCCGTCATATACGGGACATGGCGTTGTTGGTTCTGCTCAGACCGGCTCGCGCCGGACCGACGAGCGGGAAGCACACACTCATTCAAAACGTCGGTCGTCGTTGACAACCAAGACAAGTGGTGGATTTAGCCCTACTGACTGAGTGAGGGGCGGGTTGGGTACTCCAGGCGCAGATTTAGGTGAGGGTGTGCCAGTGGGGTGTGCCAGGCGTGCGACCCCCCTATTTGGACCAAATTTATTTATTTTATTTTTTTAATGTAAAATTCCTGTGCCCGGGGGTCCTGGGTAAAAAAAAAATTCCTAGGCCTATAGCAAATAATATATAAAGTAACCATAAAATAAAAGTTAAATTGAATATCTCACCAAAAGATTGATTTTTGAAGACTCAAGGTCCATACAGGGGATCATACACGTTGATCTTTTAAAAAACTGAAACCCTTCACACATTTGTTTCTTGGGTGGATAACCCCCGGGGATAACCATTGATGATATGATGTAGGCCTATCATAAAATTCTACACCATTAAATTTTGATTTGAATTTCATAGTAGGCCTAGTAGGTCCTAATCAATTACCGGTAATCCTTGATCATCCAATTTTTTTTCTATTATTTGTCAATTTCTTCAGGGGTGATGCAGGCCTGCCAACATTTCAGCAGCCCTAATAAGGACAAATGTCAAAAGTGATCACGAAAATCAGGAAATTTTCCCCAAAATAAGGACAGCCTTATAATGTGATTAGATATGTATTTTGGATCTTATATTTTGCATGATAAAAGTAATGAAATAACAAATCACATAGAATTATGTAGAAACCTGTTTTCTTAAGAAATTCAATACGCTGTAACTGGCCTGATAAGGACATTTTCACACCTGATAAGGACAATAAGGACAAGGTTAAAAAATAAGGACTGTCCTTATCAAATCAGGACAGTTGGCAGCCCTGGTGATCTATATGTTTTTATTTTATCAGTTAGATACATATAACTTATATTATAAGGTGTACCTGCTGGAGATATAAAACATTTGCTACTTTTAACCCTTTGTAGACTAGATAGGGAGAGATAATGTAAAAATTCAATTTTGGGATTTATATCACACATATCAGGCAAATATCGTGGAAAATATATGTATAATATCGCGCATTTGAAAAAGAAAGGTCACAAACATATAATTGACAATGATTATTTAAAGAAAAATGAGTTAGGCCTAAATGTTAAATATAGGGTAATGCACGTTCATACTTTCTAATGATATCCACCATGCTCGGATTTATAGGTTGTGAGAACACAGGGAATATGATATGTCATAAAATTTCATAAAAATAATGATCAAATTATAGAAATATCAAAACAGGGTTGTATCGCGCACCTGGTGTATGAGAATATATGTGTTTCCTAATAACTGCATAATTAAAGAGTTTATAAAGTAATAGGCCTATTATAGTTTATTTAGGCCTAAATGGTTTTTGTGAATTCTACTAGTTTTTAAACAGTTTTTGTCTGTTGATATATTTGTCTTTATTTTAGGCCAATTGATGGAAAATGTGTGATATACCAGTGTGCGCGATACAACCCTGCTTTACCCAGGCCAGATTTGGTAAATTAAAATAGTAATTTGATTTTCTTTTTTCACAATTTATTCATTAAGACAGGTCTTCTATATGCACTTTTAGTGCCCAGCTGTTGTAACTTCGCGTACTAGGTGCCCGAAAATACCCGAATTATTACCCCTACAAGTAATTGTTATGCCATGGCGCCTAAACTTAGGTATGACATAATAATAGCCATCATGCATGGTGAGTGGCGCACTTCGTCCCCACACGCAAGAGGTCCTCCCATTGAGGTGGTCGAGTGGCACGCCACCTCTTGGCTTGGGGTAGAAGTAAAGGTGACAATCGTGGTCAGGTCCCACCGACCAACTCGCGAGCAGCTCAGCCTTGAACCACTTCACACGTAGATAGATGCAGCAAATGGGAATCGTCGCTACAACATTGGTCAGTATTTAGTATTATACTGGATAGTCATATGGTTGAAAACACGCCGCCATAACACTATAACAGCGGGAGCACTGAGTGACTGCTCACTTGGAGCTGTGTCCAACAGCTGCTCATCATCATGCAACACAGAGGTAGCGATAATGCGGGAGATCCCATTTTACGAATGTGGCATTATACCAGTCCTATGTCGGACCATTTATCTTTTGTTAATCTGGGGAAGATTACACCATTAGTCAACCATAGCCAGTCCATCGAGTCATCGGGCTCTGAACCTCAGTTCTACCAAATATTGTGTGTAATTAATAGGCCTATAGGCTAATTGTATGTAGGCTATGTATGTATGTATGTATGTATGTATGTATGTATGTATGTATGTATGTATACATGTATGTATGTATTGTATGTAGGCCTATGTATGTGTGTATGTAGGCCTCTATGTAGGCCTCTATGTAGGCCTATGTATGTATGTATGTATGTATGTATGTATGTATGTATGTATGTATGTATTTATGTATACATATATATATAATATGTATGTATTTATGTATACATATATATATAATATCATATATATATAATATATATATATATATAGGCCTATATATTCAGTGGCGGATCCAGCAATTCGAAAGGGGGGGGGGGACGCTATTGGAAAAACTTTTTGGCCGAATTTTACATTAAAAAAGTCTAATATTTCGCCCCCCCCCCCCAAAAAAAAAGGTGGGGGCGTGTGCCCCCCGCGCCCCTCTCTAAATCCGCCACTATATATATATATATGTATATATATATAATATATATATATGCATATATATGCTTATATATATGCATATAGTTTCACAGCCCAAGGACTCGATGGACTATGGTTGACCATATATATATATATATATATATATATATATATGGTTATTACATAGGCAAATCGAATTTACAAATTGGTCTGACATACACCTAAATAATTATGTTCGCCTTCTGTACCAGCTGCGGATCCACCATTTTGAAAAAGGGGAGGCATGGCCCAGGGGCGGATTCAGAGGGGGGATCCGTGGGGTCCTGACCCCCTCCTTTTGATGGACCTCTAAACTAGACAAAGAGGGGAAAATGTTGCATGCGTCTGTGTGAATACATGCATTTTTAGTGCTTAGCCTATTTGTGGATCCCCTCCTTTTGGAAATCCTGGATCTGCCCTTGCATGCTAGGTACTATAGCCAGAGTTTGGCCGCACCCTCCGGGCGCAGGAATTTTACACTAGAAATCTTGATGTTTGGGCAAATATAGGGGGGCATGCACCACGCACGTCCCCCCTAAGACGCGCCTGAATACGATGGGTCTTGTTCTACATCCCTAAATTCGACAGCACGACATGGACATTTCTTAAATTTGACATGCAGCATCGCCATAGACTTTCAAACAGGGCAATTTAGGCTATTGCGACAGTGCAACACGGCGAATTGTGAATTGCAATAGGCATCGCAGCAGCATGGGATGTTTGCATTTCTCAAAGATAAAGACGAACGACATAGCCATTTCTTAGATTCGACATGCCAAGGCCTCAATATTAATTCTGTGCTATGGGCCCATCATTCCAAGATAATTTTGTTTTTGCTTCTGATGATAAGCCCATCCAACATTAGGTATAGGCTATCCCAGGGTTTTTATTTGTCATATCACCAAGTTCTGCTTAAAAATGGACATTTATTAAATTATATCACTTAACAGATGCAGGCTTGCTAGCCAATCTAAATGCTGCATTTCATGGCAAAATAGGATTGGACATTATTGGTAGGACTAACAGACTGCACTGAAGCTACCTCGTGCATAAATTTAGGGGTGTAGATGGGGGTCCTTATGTTGCATGTCGATTTTAAGAAATTACCATTTTGCCTGTCACTATATTTTCAATTTCCACCATGTCAATTTTAAGAAGCTTCCATTTCATATGTCAAATTTAAGAAATAGCCCCTGTCATGTCTTTTATAATTTTCCTCGTGTCATTAAGTCGCCCTGTCGATTTTAGGGTGCTATACCCATAACTTTATAGTTACGGTACAGTATGTTGTATATATTCAGCTGACCACGGGTAATACATTAGTAGTGCGATTGTCACGGAGTGAAAAGACCTTGAGTGAGAGTACAATTCGAGGAATGCGGGGTATAGATAATACCTTTGGTTGTTCCCATTAGAAACTGATGAAGATTATTCATTGTACCTCTACGAAGCAAGTGATCATTTATTTGGACTTGAACACCCAAGATGAGCATACCTCTACCCGATATGAATTACATCAGTAATTGCAGATTCATTAATGACATTTAGTAACTATATGAATAACCATGAATGTTAACATTATAAAGCTAAGGACTATTCTTACCACAAATGTGAATGACATTTTATTATAGACATGAAAATAACAACCCCATAAGTTTAAGACTCTAACATTTGTTTCTACAGGGAAATGGTCAGTATGTTATGAATTTGCATTATATACATTTTAGGTGCAATCTGTCAAACAAATTGTTTGGTCAATTTTGTAAAAAATAAATTAAAATATCTAAAATCCGTGTCAATAAGATATGCCACATTTTGTTGGGATCCAATACTGTGTTGAATTCTATCTAATCATAGCTTTTGAGAATATTCACAAAGATTTCAAGATCATATTTAGAGTAATCCCTTACTGTTCTATATTCCTTAGGATGTGATTCCCTGGGTTTTTTTCGTACACAGTATACTGGTAGATGATCAGAAATAAGTTCATCTTTTATACCACACTCATATATAAAACGACTATTTGTGATAATCAAATTTAAGCAAGAACCTCCTCGTGTGTTTGGTCAATTTTATCTGTAATGTGTACATTAAAGATGGTCTTTACACGATGTGAAAGGGCAAAATGGTTGAATACGGAAATAACAGATGCAATGAAAATTAGAAATTTGTATACAAAACTTTACAGAGTTACACAAAATCTGGATATTTTGAAAATAGCACATTACCATCGCAATAGGGTAAATATTCTTGTAGAAAAGGCAAAGTGTGATTATGTAAGAGCCACTCTATACAAAAATCAGAGAAACCCAAAGAAATTTTGGAGGGAAATCAATAACTTAATAGGAAATAGAAAAGATGACATTAAAGACGTGATTTTTGTAAATCCGATTACTAGTAAAAACGTGAAACATGATGTTTCAGACTTCCTTAATGAATTTTATTGTAACACTGGAAGTAGAATTAATAGTGGTAGTATAATCGATTTAAGAGAAGTCGAGTTACGAGTATATAACATTATACAAGGTTTTAACTTTGTATAATGGTTGTATAAATTTAATTAATTGGAAAAGATGAAATTTTGAGATACACTTGTGATAACGATGTATATAAAAATAGTTGTATGGAGAATGTTAGCGCTAGAATTTATAAGGATTTATTGTGTACCTTTCCACATAATTATATTTTGTCCTTTATTCAACAGATCATTTGAAACAGGTATTTTCCCAACAGCATGGGCAAGAGGTATTATATCAATATTGCCTAAAAGTGGAGATTTATCAAACCCAGCCAATTGGAGACCGATTACACAAACTCCCATTTTTGCTAGAATGATAGAAAAATGTATACAAAAAAGATTGTTAAATATTGCCTAGATAATGATATAATCACGAATAAACAATATGGTTTCCTCCCAGGGAAATCAACACAATTGGCTATATTTTATCTAGTTAAAACTCTATATAGTGCAATAAATCATCGTAAATATGCAGGTTTGATATATCTGGATGTAGCAAAAGCTTTTGATTGTATTGAACATAGTGTTTAAATTGAAAAATTGGAACTCATGGGTATAAACGGTAACATTTTACTATGGTTTAATAGCTATCTTACTAGAAGTCAATATGTTTTGCATCTAAATGTTCTTTCTAAACCATTGAAGGTTAAAACAGGTGTCCCCAAGGGTACATGTCTCGGCCCAACTCTCTTCATATTGTGTATAAATGATCTGGTTAATAGGATTAAGTACGTGAAGAATAATATGTTTGCAGATGATTGTGTGCTATACTGTACAGGAAATAGCTGGTGTCAAATGTATCTAAAACCACAAGGTGATTTGGATTGTTTTGTGAAATGGGGAGAGCAAAACCATTTGTGTCTAAATGTATACAACTAAGGCTATGATTGTTTCTACCAAAGAAAAGTTAAAAGTCTTGACCACACCTACCAAATTTAATGTGGGGAATAGACATTTATTATTCACACAAATGTACACATATCTTGGAGTAAATATAGATTGTGAACTAACACTTTCAGTGGTTTACAAGCATACAGTTAAGTTGGTGAATAATAGATTCTTTTCCCTAATTAAAATTTAGAAATATTTAACGAAAAAGGCAGCCATACAGGTTTATAAACAAACCATTCTTCCACTGTTTGATTATGTTGGGTTCTTATTAATTACTTGTAACTTAAGTGATCGTAGAGAACTACAAAAATTGCAAAATGATGGCTTGCACATATGTCTTAACTATAGGCTATTAGAAAAACATTCAATTGAAGAAATGCATATGGAATGTAAATTACTAAGCTTAGAACAAAGGCATAGAATGCAATTGCTACATTTGATGTTTATTCATAAGAGATGAATGGATGTACAGCATGTTACAGGTGTAAACACAGGGAGACAAGACAAATTTGTATTTAAAACTGAGAGATACCAATGTAAAAAATATCAGAACAGTCCCTTTTACAAGCGTAGTTTATTATGGGATAACCTTCCAAACTGGGTTCAAACAATTGAAAACTTATATTGTTTTAGACAAAGCATAAAAAGTATTAATCCCAGATATGTTAAACTGATTTAGTTAAATGTTGTTTATCACGTTGTTAATTGTAATGTAATTTTCTAAGCAACTTTAATTACTTTCATGTACAATTTATCATAAATAGACTTGTAGCATCTGGAAGACCTGGGCATGCCCTGATGATGTTCTTTGAAAAAAAAGAAATTATGCAACTATTATGAAATATATTCTATAAGTTTAAGTTGATCAAAATAGTAATACATGATACGAGGAACAACGTTAAATCCTTGTGATATTCCTGAGTATCTGGAAGACCTGGGCATGCCCTGATGATGTTCTTTGAAAAAAAAGAAATTATGCAACTATTATGAAATATATTCTATAAGTTTAAGTTGATCAAAATAGTAATACATGATACGAGGAACAACGTTAAATCCTTGTGATATTCCTGAGTAAATACACCATTACATACAACAAAGTTAATACTATTCTTACAGGTAACCTGCATGGTATATCGTAAATTCTTAGGAGACGATGGTAACCATAGTTGCTGCTGAGTTATTCTAATAGATAAACTATAAAATCTGTAAGTAGGCCTAGTATGACAGCCCCTGTTCTTGCATATATATAGGCCTACATCTTAATCCACCTTCGAAAACATACCGGACTATTTTTGATATACGTTATTACATATTGCATTTCATCTAGTCATTAACTACATTATCTATTTTAGCCTTAAATAATTATAGTTTTCTTTTTCCATCTAATACAGGAAAAGGTGAAATGGATAAAACAGTTCTTTTCTATGAAGAATACATAATATACAACATAGAAATAACTGACACAGGATGAAATGAGACGTTGAAGATGCTAAGTGAGGAGCAAGTATGGCAGCAGTCAGCAGGGGGTCAGGTGCCCCCGCCCAGGCCCTGCTGCAGGCCGTGCAGGCCGGTCAGCTCAGCACGGCCCGCCGCCTCCTGCTGCACGCCGGCCCCCACAGGGCGCCGTCCCCAGGCGAGGAGCCGCTGCTGCTGGTGGCGCTGAAGGAGGGCCACGACGACATGGTGCGCCTCTTGGTGGAGCACGGGGCCGCCGTGGACCAGTACGACCCCAACGGGAAGGCCGTCCTCCACTACCTGGCCTGCACGGCCAAGACGAACCTCACCCGCTGTCTCCTGCAGGCCGGGGCAGTGGCCAACGTCCGCGACTCGGAGGACAAGACCCCGCTGCACTATGCGGCCGCCCTCAACCAGGTGGAGACGACGTGCCTGCTGCTGGAGCACGGGGCCCTGCCCGACCTGGTGGACCTGCACCAGATGACCCCACTGCTCATTGCGGCCAAACACGGCAGTGTGGCGGTGTGCACCCTGCTGGTGGAGGCAGGGGCAGACGTGCACCAGGCAGACTCGGCCCTGCTCACTGCAGTGCACCATGCATGTCGTTCTGGTTCGCTGCCCATCGTCAGCCTGCTCGTTGTCAATGGGGCGCGCCTAGGCATGCAGGTAAGATGTTTGTGAACCTGCGCTAGCATTTAGAATAGAATTCACGTCTCATTTTATGAAATGTCAAAATCTCACAAATGAAGGATCTTATTAAGATTTCAGTTTTTGATCTATACTACAGGCATTACCAAACTGAAACAAAAATAATTGGGCCCTGAAGTGATATTCCTACTGGGCCCCCAGTTCTCCCACCATGGATATCCTATTTCTTGTATTCTATCAGCAGACCATCAATATGCATGTTGGGTAATATGCAGAGAAGTCACAAGGCTTAAATATGTACATTATTCATTTATGTATCTTTACATTATTTGTGGTTTAATATGATGGAGAATGAATGCTGATAATTTGTACATTTTCTTTTTGTTTATCAAACCACACTCATCTCATTATAACTAATGATCTTCCATGTAGGTGAGTTACATATAAACAAACAGCAAATTTATAATTAATACATAAGATACCATATACTCGATAGTTTCCCTGTTTCCTTGCCTACAGAAATTGTCCAAACTAACCTGCAGGTGTGCAATATACTGTAAATCAGCTGTCTGTGGCAGGGAGACTTGTAAAAAAGCTACTATAAGATGGAAAGTAGTCCTAGACATGAACTGTCTTTATTTTCCTCAGGGCAACGTTTAGACATAGGGATATTTTTTTGAAATATTTCATATTCATTAAACCCTTGGTTAATCAACGGACAATTGAACCAGAAGAAAGTTTGGCTTTAGACATAAGGGAAAAAGAAACATGTTAACCTCATTTCATGAAAAACATGATTATGATTGAGCATCTCAAACACCAGAAGCATGCTACATATCAATTTAGGAGTATACTGAACAGATTGTAGGCCTATTTGCGGCTTTTTCAAATTAATGAATGGGTCAAATTAGTTATTACATGTAGAGACAAGAAAACATCCTAATAATAATAGGTGTTCTTAGTACACCAAAGGAAATACTGGATCCCTAATTAATTCCTGTTTCATTCATTGACACAGACGGCCACATGTGACACAGAACTCATTTTGGCCACAGAAGCAGGGGCTTTGGATGTAGTCAAGTACCTTATCCTCAACTGTACAGATGTCAATAAGGTCAATCGCAAGAAGATGTCGGCACTTCATTTTGCAGCAAAGTTAGGAAATGTTGAAATCACCAGTTTACTGTGCACTCAAGGGGCTGAAATCAATAACCAGGTAAGAACATTATTGGGTTCATTACTAGAATGTTATTTATCAAAGGGACAGTTTTCTAAGGGACAGAATATGATGTTCAAACAAATCAACGTTTTCAGGATGTGCATTTATAAAAGGAAAACTGTGCAGGGTTTATCATTAATCATATATGGTAAAACCCCGTATTATGTCCTCCAGTGGCTTTCCAGGGTGTTGACATCACACCTGAACCATATTTGCTAATTTTCCCCTTCCCCACTATCAGCTATCATATATATTTGCGTTTGGTCATCCTTAATTGTGTTTTCTGCAGGATCGGAAGGGAATGACGCCTCTGATGCTGGCGGCTCGGCAGGGCCACCAGGAGGTCCTCGACACTCTCATCTCGTCGGGTGGCCAGGTGGGCATACAGGTAAACACGATTTGAGATCGCCACAGAGGCAATGCAAATCTATAGATTGAGAAAAAACTACCCTTAAATAGAAGCAAAATATGTCATTGAGCCTAGATTAGTCGCCGAAAAATACTAATAACATTTAAAGTATATTGAAGAAATATGTCTTTCTTATGCACGGCGTGAGCGAGCAGCTGATGATTCACTTGCGATTCAATGGCAATTGGACGTTAGAATACTTGTGTTATACTTATAGCTCTGGATGGGATATTCAACACATCAAGTGGTTTGCTCTCGATTCCTTGAAACATTGGACAATTTTTTTTGAATTTTCAATAGTTTCACTGTTCAGTTCGTAATGTCATAAGTTTTGATTTGATATCTGGTAATTCATATCGTACTGCATAATTACACAATTACACAAATCGTGTCACAAACTAACAAAATTATAAATAAAACTTCAAGACTTAAGGATAACTGATTACAAGTGTGAATGTCGAGTCCATGGCATTCCCCTAATTGCAACTCACAATGCTTGTTCGGTGACGGTCAATCACAACCATTTTCATAAAGAACATGTAGTTTTCCTTGCGCTGTGTAGCAGGGGCTTGAGGTCTGTAGAAATGCAATTGGCACTATTTTCATATGCACACATCCGTTTTTCTCTCTCTTTTTTTTAAAATTGTATCAAATCCTGGATGTACAGTTTGATAACATGTCCGTGTTTGAAATAGACTAAGGTAAGGGTAACTACTGACTTGATGTTGTGACAGGACCACCAGCTGCTGACCTGCCTGCACCACGCGGCGCTGACGGGCCGTGTGGCCTGCCTCGTGTCGCTGCTGAGGGCGGGGGCCCGCCCCGACCACCCCGGGGACAACGGCAACCTCGCCTTCATGTTGGCTGCCTGCAACGGCCACACCGAGGTGAGTGCACCCACGGGGGGAGGGGGAGGGAACATCCGCCCGCCAACCGCCTGTATAGGTCTACTACCGACTGGGGGTCCTATCAAACTCATTATTAGTCAATGCCATATTTTAAGAACGAAGAGTTTGTAAGTTTACAGTACGGTATAAGCAAAGAATGTGTGTAGTGTTGCCCATTTCAGGTGTAGCACTAAAAGTTGAGATATCATTTAAAATCTTGCCAATTAACCTATTTCGAAATGGTTTTATAGGCATTAAAGCTGTTACTACTGGCTTCACGCAACCATCGCTACTTGAACGTGAATACTGCGAATCATGACCGGATGACAGCCTTGCACATGTCAGCTGACCGGGGCCACGTCCAGGTAACTGATGACGCCTGCATTCTCCCACTTTAAACCTTCCACAACGTAGAGCTGCAACTAATATCTCAGGTCAACAGAAAATAAATATTCAGACTCTAGAACAGTAAAATAACCTACGTTTGCTGTACGAACACATGTATAAATATTCCGAACCAGTGCCCAACATGCTGCAGACATAAACATAATTATATACAAAGACACATTTTCAAATTTTCTATAGAATTTCAAGGGGTTTTATCTAGATTAACCTGCTGGTGCTTAAAATACTATAAATCATCTATTCCATGTAGAAAGAACCTATTGTGAGGTTATGATATTACATATAATGCTGCTAATTTGAATTGTTCATCTGGTCCTGCAGTGCACGGAACTGCTGCTGCAGGAAGGTGCAGACCCTGGCCGTCCTAACTGCAATGGAGACACCCCTCTCATGGTGGCTGCCCGCCGTAGCAATGATGTCATGGTGAGCCTGCTGCTAAATCACATCACTGCCAACTCCGAGCCCAGCCACTGCACTAACAAGGTCAATCTGATGAGGAGGTCTGCACTGCATGCAGCCACCAAGGCTGGGGCCAGTAAGTAGGGCCTGATAAATTGTTACCTGATTGATTCTTACATATCTTTGCCATCACCTCTGACATGGGAACATTTAGACTTCCAATTATACTATTTCAAATAGTATGTGGTTACTCCATATGTAATGAATTTCTTTTATGAAAGAGGCTGTCTAAGATCCCTGTGTGGTGCAACAACTGGTCAAGGAACAGAGAGTGACCATGGAAGTTCTTTGAAAAGCAGTTGCTATTCAAGGAGGTGCTGTGTATGCAGTGACTAGGGGGAATCAGTGATGCAATGACTGACTGGAAAGCTTTTTTGTGATAGCGTGACTGTCGACGGAAGTCCTTGGCCATGTGGCGACAGACCAAATGGTTTCTGGTTAAACCGTGGCTGACCAAAATGGTGCTGTGTGATGCAGTGACTGGCCGGGGGTGGAGGTGGGGGTGGGGGTTCTTTATGATGCATTAACTGACTGGGCGGGTTCTTTGGGATTATCAGCTACCTTGGAAAGGTATTGTGTAAAACCTGTGATGGAGTATGCGGATTTTATTTATGATCAGAATATAAGATATTTAAATAACGAATTACAAAAATTACAAAATCAAGGGTTGTTAATAGTATTTAATCAACACAATAATAATTATGATGTTAGGGACTCCACGGAAACATTACATAGAAATTGTAAATTATACAGATTAGGCCATAGGAGGAGGTTACATGGTTTACAATATGCTCATGTACTATCTAAGCAAAAAGAATTGCTGGATACACGGGAGATTGCTACTAGAAGACATAATGGTAAACTCTTCTTGCTGCCAAAGGTGAATCGTCCTAAATTTACTAGGAACTCTAAATATAAAATTATGTCTTACTGGAATATGTAAGCGATTGAATACAGGACAATTGCCGATAAAGAAAGTTTTAAAAAAGCATAAAAATAGTCCATTCTAAACCCATATATATATAAATGTTGTGATTCAATTACTATACATATAATATTTCAGAGAGCTATGGAACTATTTCATAGAAAGAAATGCTGTAAATAAAATAAGAACTCTAAATCATCTCATCTCATCTCATTAATCATCATAAACAACACCAAATGCCGTTTTTATGGCAGATGATACATGTATGTTAAGATATATTGTAAGATAATGAAAACCCGCACCTACAAGATGTACATAATGAAGGGGTGCGGGTGGAAGAACGGCAAAGCCGAACCCTTTTATTGCCCAATAAAAAACAATTTAAGATAAAACAAAACATTGATCTAATCAGGGTATATATGTATTTTTGTGTGATGAGGGTGACCACTCAATTGGTGTATTTGGAATGCAGAAATAAGGACCTGATGGTACGATGGAGGTTAATAGGCTACTTGGTAATGTTTCTGTTGGAAGCTCACAGAGGAAATGGTCATGCTTTTCCTAAAATTATTGCATCTAATCGCAAGGGAATTTCTTTCTCGGTGTGAATGCCATTTATTAAATTCGTTGGCTTGCGATGATTTTTTCGCACATGAGATTATTTGTGAATGCATGCGATCATTATCCCCAGGTCTCTGCGATATAAACATCTACCAGGGCGAATGGGGCTCAAGACAAACTATACACGCGATAACAACCAAACCATCTATAAATTCCCATTTCCATATACTACTGACTTATCGCGTATATACCGGTAATAGAATAAAGCCCCCAAAGCCCTTTTCCCATATACTGACATGTCCCGTTTACTATTTTCTATCATAATTGCAACATGTAGCATGTGTAAAACCATACTGGTTCAATTTTATGTTCTGTGTTTCTTGTTTTGTGATTAAGAAATATCATAATACTGTAAAAATGACGTTAAGAAGTTAAACCCATGTTAAACTAAACAAGCATGTGGATCCTAGTGAGGCGACGTCGTGCATGTATAGAGTCCCATTTGAATATACTACTGTGATGAACGGCTATTCATCCAAATATGTAGAGATCAAAATAAGAGAAAATGAGGTAATATTATAAAAGGTATATATGTTCGAAAAGGAACGAAAGTGTAAAAGAACGAAATATGTAAGAATGAACGAAAGTGTAAAAAGCCCGAAAAAAGAGGCACGAATATGTAAGGAACGAAAGTGTAAAGGAACGAAAATGTAAAGGAACGAAACCCGGAAAGATATAAACCGGAAGTGAAATGTAAACCGGAAACGAGAATGTAAACCGGAAGTGACGTCAGTTGTAGATCACGTGACTGAAAGCAGCCAATCAGAGCTGACCTCTTGGGTATATAAAGGGGCGGTGAGGCCCGAATAAACAGAGTTCTTTAACAGTTCTCCTTGTGTCCAGACATGTCTTCTTTCCTGAAACAACCGCTAAAGATGAGCCGATTCGAGTAATTAACCAGAAGTTAGGATAAAACAGTCGAAGTTCGAGATAAATAGTAGGAACTTAGGGTAGGGGCCCGACGGCCCGAAGAACGAGGAACGAAGGACCGAAGTAAGGCACGAAGGCCCGAAACAGTCCCGGAGACCGAGGCGTAGCATGGCACGAAGGCATGGCCGGCGGGACGAAGGAACGAAGTCCGCGGGGACGAGGGCGCGGCAGGCTCGGCCCCACGCTACCAAACAATAGGCGACTGTCGGCCCGTCGCCCCCGCGGACCGGAACCGTGGGGTGGACCGCCCGGTGGGGGTGAATGCTGGTCTGGGAGATAGAGCGAGACGAACCCCGGCCGACCCGTACCCCTACCATAATTTCCCTTCCCCGCAGTCCTCCGTTTGACATCGAGCGCCGATTCCCGACCGATTCGCTCAGCCCCCCCCCCTCGTGCGCGAGGCACGACTCTAGAAACACATCTCGGTTCTTGGCCCGGATTCCCCGTCCGCCCCGAGACCCGAACAACCCCCACGTTCCTCTGTTGTAAGAATCGGCAACCCCGACTTACCAGAGAACGTCACACTGGTGGCAGCGGTGGTGCTGAAATAAGCACATACGGACTTGTGGATCCTGGGTGTTTCGTCGGTATTGGATACTCATGGCGACCGCGGCAGTTTTCGAGCAGATGGATTCTGACATCGCTTTCAAGGAAGGTGGGGAGGAGAAAGGAGGTGCGAAACCCGAGACCAAAGGGGAGGACACGACCATCATGGGTAGGCAGTTTAATTTCATGGGAACGTCCACCCCGACGGATGAGCAGAATGCGCGGGCTCAACAACAACAGACCGGCCAGGTAGGAGCGAGTTTGAAGAAGTTTAGTCTACGACCGGAGAAGTATGACGGTAAACCGGACTTCGAGGGATGGATCAACCAGTTCGAGGAGTACGCAGCCTTGGGACATTGGACGACCGAGGAGAAAGCGGCGATGCTCTTTCTCTCGCTGACGGGAATGGCACGAATGTACTTTGTCGGACTCCCGGACAGGGAACGACTCCGTTACTCGGCGAGGGTAGATGCGTTGCGTCGGAGGTTCGGTCAGGAAAAGGATACGTGCAATGCTCTGCAAGAGTTGGCAGGATTGAAACGTGTAAAGAACCAGACAGCGAAGGAGTTGGCTGATAATGCCCGACGGTTGGCATCGAGAGCCTACTTCTCCAACGACTACGCCAGCCAGGAAAAAGCAGCATTACATGCGTTCCAGGCTGCAGTTGGGGAAGACCTTCAGCTGAAGTGTGCAGAGAAAGGATGCAAGACGTTGGAGGAGGCGGTGGAGGTGGTAGAAATACAGGAGCGATACTCACGCCGCCTCCTGCGGGCAGTGAAGCCCGAGGAGGACGCCAATACACAAATCATGGCCTTAAACGGTAGGTTGGAGGAGATGATGAAGGAATTGGCAGAGGAACGGGAAGCTAGGAGACAAGCAACGGCCCGGAGAGAGGCGTTCAAGAAGCGAAAGGAAGATTTGGAATGTCATCAGTGTCACCAGAAGGGCCATTTCGCGAGAGAGTGTTCTCAGCGTCAGGGAAACGGACAGTCGCCGTCGCAGTAAGCGCGGGGCCCCCTTTGGGCGCGGCGAGAGAAGTAGTAGGCATTGGAGAATGTGGACTTTATGTGGCCGGAACGGTGGGAAAGAGTGTCGTCCGTTTCTTGGTTGATACCGGATCTATGATCAGTCTGCTGTCGGAACGTCTCTGGAGAGAGTGGGGACGAAAATGGGAAGACCTGGATGGATATGAAGGACGTCTCTGCTCGGTGGATGGTAGCCCGTTGCGGTGCTACGGATGCACGAACTTGCCAGTAAGGTTGGGAACGCGCGTGTTGCAGTGGACATTCATGGTGGCAGACATCGGTAGAGATGAAGGGATCCTGGGAAACGACTTCGCGGTGAAATACCGGCTAACAGTTAAGCCCCACGCGAGTGCTGTCTTCCTGCCCGCCGAAGGGGAGGGAGAGGGGGAACGAATCCCGGGAGTAGAACGAAGAACGGATGGGGTTCGGGCAGTCACCGTCGGAGGACAGGTCGTGAGAATCGAGGGAACGACGGAAATACCCCCGCTCCAGGTGACCCGAGTAGCAGTAGTGACAAGAGTGGACATAGGACAGAGTGGACAGCTGGCTGTCATCACCGGCGCTGGATTACCCATGGGACTGGAAGTGATCCCAGGAACGGTGAGGTTGGGAGAAGAAAATAAAGTTTGGGTGGCCAACCGAGGGACCGAGAGCGCGAAATTGGAAACCGGCGGGGTACTCGGAGAAGCCACCTTCGTACAGGAAGTACGAGGTATAGGAAGTGATGTAAAAGAACCCCCTGGAGCGCTCGTCGAAATGATAGAGGAGGCTAAGAAAGGCCTAACCACGGAGGAAGGCGGAGAGTTGGAGAAAGCCATCATGGCCCGGGAACAAATGTTTGCGACCTCGAAACATGAGTTAGGACGGACAGATTTAGTACAACATCGAATTAAAACGGGGGATCAGATGCCGATCAAACAAAGGGTCAGACGGTATCCAGCCACCAGGAGAGAAGAGGAACGAGCACTGGTGGAGGATATGTTAAACCTAGGAATCATTCAGGAGAGCGGAAGCGCGTGGAGCAGCCCGACCGTCCTAGTGAAAAAGAAGGATGGAGGAACGAGGTTCTGTATCGACTACCGAAAACTGAACCAGGCTACAAAAGTGGACGCCTATCCGCTCCCACGGATAGAGGACAGCCTCAACACCCTGGGCGGGAGCCTATTTTTCTGCAGTCTGGATCTCGCAAGCGGATATTGGCAGGTGGAGATGGCACCCGAGGACCGAGAGAAGACGGCCTTCGTGACTCAAGGAGGATTGTATGAGTTCAAAGTGATGCCATTCGGGCTAGTGAACGTCCCGGCCACCTTCGAGAGACTGATGGAAAGAATCCTCAGAGGAATCGTGTGGGAGGAGTGTCTGGTATACCTGGATGACATATTGGTCTTCGGGCCAACGTTTGAAGTGACTCTGGAAAGATTGGTACGGGTTCTGGACCGATTGAACGCTGCAGGACTGAAGTTGAAGGCGCGAAAATGCAGGTTGTTCCAGAAGAAGATTCCGTTCTTGGGACACGTTGTCTCATTCAATGGGATCGAACCCGACCCCGAAAAGTGTCGGCAAGTAACTGAGTGGCCGGTCCCTCGGGATCTCCATGAGGTATGAGCCTTCGTGGGATTGTGTTCGTATTATAGAAGACATATAAACGGCTTCACGGAGTTGGCTGCCCCCCTGTATGAATTGGCAACGAAGGAGGAGCCGTTCGTGTGGAGCACGAGGCGACAAGAGGCGTTTGATGCAATGAAAAGGGCGTTGACAGAGGCCCCGGTGTTAGGATTCCCGGAGGAAGAAGGACAATGGTGGCTTGACACGGACGCCAGTGACGTGGGGACGGGAGCCGTGCTATCACAGGAGCAGAGAGGGGAGGAACGGGTGATAGCTTATACGAGCAAAACCCTGGAGTCAAACTAACGAAAGTATTGCACCACGCGGAAAGAACTGTTGGCGATGGTGCGAGCTTTGAAACATTTTCGGTGCTACATCTATGGTCAACGCGTAATAGTCCGGACGGATAATAGCGCGGTTAGTTGGCTGCAGAGAAGTAAGGAACCGATGGGGCAGGCTGCCCGGTGGATTGAGATTATCGACTCGCACGACGTGTCGTTCCAACACCGACCGGGTAGGAAGCATGGGAACGCTGACGCGTTGTCCCGGTATCCGTGCAAACAGTGTGGGGAAGAGCACGAGAATACCGAGAAAGTGAGAGTGGTGACGCGGGCCCGGGGGTATGAGCCCGGATGGTCCCCGCAGGAGATGAGAGCGGCACAGAGGAGGGATCGAGATATAGGACCGATTGTCGCACGGATGGAAGAAGATGCGAACCGGCCAGGTTGGGAGGTCATATCTCCGGAATCCCGGGAAACAAAGATCCTATGGAGGCAATGGGAACGATTAAGCCTCAAGGATAGTGTGCTGCATCGGAAGTACTGGGAACTAGAAGGACATGGTTGGAGGAACCAGTTGGTCGTTCCCCGAGAGGAACGGGCCAAGTTGGTGAGGAAATACCATGGAGGCGCGGCAGGAGCGCACTTGGGAGTCGCCAGAACGACGGCCCTGTTTGAGCAAGGGTTTTACTGGCCGGGACTCCGGGAAGACGTGCGTAAGGAATGTCGAGAATGTGATTGCGCGTTGCTGAAAAAAGGACGAGGGAGACGGGAGCCGCTACACCAATACATAGTGGGGGAGCCAATGGAACGGCTGGCCATGGATGTTTCGGGCCCGTACCCAGTCACCAAACGAGGAAACAAGTACTGCCTGATGGTGGGATGCTATTTCACCAAGTGGTTGGAGTGTTTCCCGATCCCGGATCAAAAGGCAACGACAGTGGCGGACAAACTGGTTGAAGAAGTAGTGGCACGGTACGGCGCGTTTCGAGAACTACACTCGGATCAGGGCACGAATTTCGAATCCGAGGTGGTGGCTCAGGTCTGTGCACTATTCGGAATACACAAAACGAGAACGACGCCGTACCACCCCAGGAGTGATGGATACATAGAACGAAGTTTCCGCACTTTGGGGTGCTGTCTGAAAGCTAGCTGCCGAGCAACAGGTCGGGAATGGGATGAGATGGTCCCACTCGTGATGATGAGTTATAGAGCAACGCCGCAAGCCAGCACGGGAGTGACACCGAACATGATGATGCTGGGCCGACAGACCATGATGCCACGACAAGCGATTTATGGGAGACCTCTAGGACAAGAGGAGGAACCCCGACGGGTAGGCGACTACGTGGAAAGCCTGGAGAGAGGGCTAGTCGCGGCCTATCGGGAGGCCCGAGCAGGGCTGAAACGAGCCGCCATTCATCAGAAACACGAGTACGATGGAAAGGTGACTCGGCGGGAATACCACGCCGGAGAACTGGTCTGGGTGCACGATACGGTGGTGGATAGGGACAAGGGAACGAAGTTGCGATTTCCATGGATAGGCCCTGCACTGATCGTCAAGGTGCTTGACCGAGGACGGGTGGTAGTACGGAAGAAACGAGGGAAACCGGGGGGGGGTGGTCCATGTGGACCGCCTGGAACCCTACCGAGGACACGCTGCGCCAGCCTGGATGGTAGCTGACCAGCAAGGATACGAGGCTGCACAGTAAATGCTTGGGGTGGGGCGCACTAGGGCACGTACGGAAACGGGGCACCCCTTTTTGTGATGAAGTCGTTCTCGTGTCTCGATTCCGCAGGTGGAAGAGGACCAAGGGAACGACCAAATCGGCGCTACACAGAAAGGCTTTGGCCAAAAAGGACTGATCAACCTGGGGCCATTGAGTCGGGGCGGTGCGTTGACCACTACGGTAGGAGTGCAGGTCGTTCTGACCTGGTAACACCGCTTTACAGCGTCCAGGAGACCGGAGGAGAGTAGATGCGGCACTCTCGGGAACGCCGGAGGAACGAACGGACGGTTGTAAAAGGCGAGGCCTGAAACGAGGACGGGCTTTAAAGTAGGTTGTAAAAGGAGTAAAGATGACAAAGAGAACGGGGCGGCGGCGAGGGGATGATAACGTCGAGCCCCTGTGTTCTCCGGGAAGTGTGCGGAAGCACTGCGAGGGCCAAGATGAAAAGGCAAAAGGAGGCGACGGAGGATGAAAGGACCGAGGACGTCCGGCGGGGCAATAAAAGGCCTAGGAGAAAAACGCGTAGACGAGCGAGAGGCCGCGAGGTAAACGACATGCGAGGCGGTGACCAGCGGCGGGCCCCGGGGACCGGAAATAATAGGGGGCGCCACCGTTGAAGTGGATGGTGAGCCTGACGCTAGGGGTCGCTAGTGTAGGCCACGCCCACTTCCGCCTGCGGCGGCTATAAAAGGCAGAGCGCTCGCCGGAGCAGGTCATTCTGGTCAGCCGATCAGGATTCATCAAATCGCAGACGAGCAGACCAATCTAGGAGAAGAAAAAAAGAAAGGCAGAGAAGTGAGACGAGCAGCATCACCACGAGGCAAAAACGGAGAAGGCTGACGGGACGAGCTTCAAGTTTGGAACGAGGCCCGAAAGCCCGGAAAACGGACACGATGAGTGGACAGTGCTGGGAAGGACATTGTCGCGGAAAGGAATTTAAGCACCTGGCCAAGCATATTCGAGGCCAGCACGATGGAGTACGGAAGCAGTATTACATGTGCCCGGTGTGTTCGAATCGAGCCTATTCGACGCACCAGGACTGGAGAAAGCACATGTGGGAATCACACGAAGGAAACCTGCTGAGGGGGATGCCGAAACAGGACCCCCTTCTGAGGCTGGAGTATGCTGCGGCGTTCGCCTTGGATCCAAAAGGACGGCCGCCGTACACCAGTTTCGCTCCTGGGGATGAAACGGCGGCCCGGGTAGCCGATTTGGAACGGGACTACGTTGTGCGCCATCCGGAAGGATTCCTTCCCCCCGAGAAAGCGGTGGACAAAGAGGCACCGGAGAGGCCACGACGGAGGGTTCGCGTGCCTTACTACCCGAGGGCATCGAGAGGGTCCGATGAAAGCGACGCCGAGCAGCCGGAGCAGGTAGCAACCGAGGAAGAACCGGAGGCCGACGAGGCCGGCGAGGGAGTCCAAGCAGCCAAAGCAGCAGGGAAGGGACCCTTGGCCGGAGTAGCGGAACGGTCGACGCCCACGCGCCGTTCCCCTCGGAGGGCCGCGAAAGGAGTGCGGAAGGAAGTCACCGAGTCGCCGCGAAGCGCGAGCCGAGCCGTGATCAACCCGAAACCACTCTTGACAGACGACCAAGTGGCTGGAATAGTACAAAGCCAAGTAAGGAAATTAAATGCCCAGGGAGAACCACGAGAACAGAGAGGGCGAGGACTCCCCGGCAGAGGACTCCCGGGCAAAGGAAGAGGAGGAAGATCCACACCCGCCCCGAAGCCAGGTTGCTCAGGGATACCACCGGGGGGTGAGGTGGTGGAATTAGTGAGCTCGTCCGACGACCAACGTCCAAAAGTTAAGGGAGAGGAAGAGGAGCCGCCAGCCTTCAAGAGACCCCCGGCGCAAGGATCTGCGGCGGAGGAGCCGTCCCGGAAGAAAAAGTGGAAAAAGGTCAAGAAAGTCCCGAGAGAATTGGAGGAGGGAACGAGTTCGGACCAGTCGAAATCGGGCCGGAGCATGTCAGTCCGAAGCGATCGGTCCCTGATTATCGCCGAGTCCAGTAGCGCGGGAGAGCTGGGACCATCGCAGCCCGAGACCTCGACAGGAGTGAAATGGACCACGGGACTAGAACCACCTTGTAGCGACGCGCAGTTTACCATGATGACAGTCCACAAGAAATCGGTTATTTACGAATCACGACACCCGAGGTACCCCGGATATTTAAAAGGAACAATGAACCGGGAGGGAACGTTCAGGGGTTACCACGAGGCAAGATCCGACCGGGAGCTGGAGGACAGCATTCGGGACGCGAAGGGAGGCCGGCTGGTGGAGAGAGAGGCGCTGTACCTGGGGAGGTTCCTCTACGAAATGGCCGAGAGGCAAGGACTCAAACCATCGGGCCGGGTGGAAAAAGTGAAGTATGTTCGACACGCGGCCAAGACCGAGGAAACGGCGTCGATGGCTTCAACGCAGCCGTTGTTCTCTACCCCTACCCCGACGAGAGCGGATTCACCCCTAGAGAAGATGGTATGCAAGCAGCCAGTGGTACCGCCCCCGGGACTGAAGCGGATGAGGGACATTTTGGTGGCACCGGATACGCCGGAGACACGAGCGGCTGTGGACAATTTGACCCGGGCCAGTCTGGGAAGCTCGTTCTTTGGGTCGCAGGGATCAGAGGAGACCCCGGGACCGCCGTCACCCGAGCGGATGAGATCGCCACCGGGACCGGGCACCCCACTTAAGGATGAGGACAAGGATGGACGAGCGCTACAACCACGAGTTATGATGCATAGACTAAAAATACCGGCTGCTCAATCCATGGACACAGAAGTAGAGGACTCAGAGGACATGGAGTTGGGGCAGGCCGAGACCAGAGGATACGAGCCGGATAGGCAAGAATTGGACGAGTCGGGAGCGGTTCAAGTGTTCGGGTCCATAGGAATGGAGGTACCGACAGCAGGACCATCTGGAGAAACGCCGCGACTCAAGTTGTTACGAACGCAGGCCATTCACCGAATCTTGCAGGGACACTTTCCGGTGACGGCACGAGCGATACGGGACTGGGACGCGGAGGAGGCAATCCAGGTGCAACTGGCGTGGCCCCCGAGGCAGGTGCGAGGGATGACGGCTAAGACGAGAGCGATGGCTTCGGCGTCTATGGCGTTCCTGATGGCACTGGAAACGGGCCGCGAGCCGGAGACATTCGACGAGGCAATGGCGCAGTTCCCGACGGCGGCGCTGGGGCCGTTTACCAGAGAGTTCCCGGGGGTCGACAGGCTAATTAACGAACACAACCGGACCGTCCAATTGGCTCAGACTCTAGTGTTGTATAAAAACGAAGACCAATTGGACGACTTGTTAAAAGCGACGACGGAGGTAGAAAAGCAGAGCAAACTGGTGGACCCACTTCTCGAGCTCCCAGCTAGGGAAGAGAGGTTGCTGCCACCGACCCGACGTCAGGAAGAAGGATGAAAGGCCTCGAAGAAGGAGAGAACGGTGGATGCTGCTTAGGGTCCTGTACGGAAGATAGCGCGACGGAACCAGAAGCGGAAAATGGCGCGTCGCGAGTCGGGTGGGGAGGGATTACGGGGCGTTGGCTCCTCACCCATAGTGTCAAACCCCCAGGGAGAGGACCGGGCCGAGGCGGAGGTACCTGAGCCGCACAGGAGTCCGAAGCCCGGATAAACACTCTCCTGGAGACCGCTGGACGGGCCCGAAACTTTGCTTTAAAACATCGGGAACGGACTAGCGGGCTCGAATATTCTCATCTTAAGTATTCCTACTAAAAATGAATTAGGTAGTTTCTTTATGGGAATCTTCTTCTTGCGGAAATGAACGAAACCGCATGTGTTAGGAGGTGTTGAGCGTAATCAGCAAGCTGAAAGGTCCATGACTGGAACGAACTTACCAAGCCTGCGGGGCGAATACGGAACGGGAGGAGGCGCTAGGAGGAAAAACAAGTGTGTAGCTGTTCCACTTCTTCCCAGAAGCCCGCTGCGTTGGTTGGGACCGAGCAAGTTGAGCAGGACCGTCCGGTCGCGGAAATTGGATAGATAGCGGACCGGGCGGCCCAGGGAACGAGAGAACAAAAAGGATAGTGACGGAACGTCGAAGCGAGAACAAAACAAGGAGGTAGAATCGAGGAAGGGAAATCAGAATGAGCGAACAGTGTTGTGTAATCTTCGAGTCGGCGGTCGTGCCGGGGTAAATAAGGTACCGGTGGACCGGCGACTCGCCGCTGGAGGAAAGGCTGGCGCGGGCCAAGACTGAAACCCTTCTCCCGTGCTGCCTTGAGGGATCTGGAGGCGAGTGAAGAACGACCTCTGTCCTCTAGCGGCACCTAAAAACGAACTTTCCACGGCTCGTCTGGACTTCTTCGGGCTTCGACCATCTTGATCTTGGATGGATCACTCAGAATGTTGAACCGGATGGGCCTGGATTTATTGTACCATCATCTTCTGAGTTTCCTTGTCTTCAGCCTCTTACCGCATACGGAGAGCGGTAAAAGTGAAATTTCTCCACCTGAATGCTGGTTTTGTCGTGCCAGGATTGATGCAGCGAGTCGTGAAAGGACCGCGGTGAATTGTAGATGTCTCCCGGAGGACCGGGGGGCGAGCAGGGACAGTAGCTGAAAGGCCCCTCGCTCGTGCCCCACCGAAACGATATATAATAGGACGAAATTAATAGACTTACTAAATCATATGTTAATATCTTACCTGCAGTAACGACAGTGACTGCTTCCATATCGTACTTCCTGATATCTTCTTCCCGAGGAACGGAACAAAATAGTCTTTGAAACACATAGGGAGGTGGTGCTTGGAACGTCGGCCTCGGATGCCTCGATAGACGCCTCAAGAGGTCTGCAAAGAACGACGAGAAGTGATCCTTCATCTCTGACTTGGGGTTCGACATCGGATGAGTTCTTCTCTATATACGCTATTTTAAGGCCGACTGAGATGGGCCCGTTCCGGATCTCAAAAAGTTGACGTCGGGTGCAGATCCCGGTTGATGTCATCCATCTTCACTTTCTACAACTTCTTCCTCTCCTTCTCACCAATATCTTCAACTTACCTACTTCGAACCGCCGTACCTAGGAGCAGCCCGGAATGGCTCGAAGCTGTTGTCTCGGCGTTCGTCATAGGCATAGTGGCTTCATGCAAAGTGACATGGCACCGATGAAGACTGTGGCCTTACTCCAGAATCAAACCAGACCAGATCTTAAACTTACCTCTATTACGAACTATTTGTTGGTATTACAGTCTCACGAAAATCGTCTAAAAGCATGGTCCTTCGGGAGGACGAAGAGAAAGACTTAGTAAGCAGAGCGAGGCCCGAGAGCCTAGGAGACGAACGAGGGCCCGAGTGCCCGGAGCAGGAATCCTCTTCTTAAGGAAATCATCTCATCAGTAGAACGAAGGAGCCTCCCTCTCGCCCCAAAAAGGATTGTCTTCCTGCCGTTGCTTACGGGGGGGGGGAGGGATGAGAGGCGCCGGCTCCTGTCATCAAAAGAAACCTCATCAAAAGAAAATTATCTTCTTAGTCGGGTCTCCGTTCCGGTTTTTGTCATGCCACTTGGGCCCGGAACGGTGACGGAAATACCTTATCTAGTTATGTTGGACTCTCTCTCTCCGACATCTCCTTCTGAAATCTTTGAGTGTGTCGACGTGGTCGAAGACTGAACGTCTTGGTGCTGGGTTAACCACGAGGACATGTGCCATAAAAGTCAAACTTCAGTTCCTGTACGGAAAACGGACACCTCATCAACAATTAATAATTCCAGTCTTCACAAACTTACCTTCACTCCAACTCCATCCAAAGTTTCACTGTGACCAATAGCACGAAACCCGCGACGTCGTCTGCTGAAGCTTCCACTCGAAACTTTAACGGATGAACTTAGTTCCTTTCCACATACAACGCCATTTTCTTCTTTGGAACGGTGGGTACCTCGGCCTCTGGCTCGAACATGTTGTCCTTGCCAAACGTGAAAAGTCACTGGGGGGCTCTGAATGCCGAGGCGACCGAGGGCGCGAAGTCTAAAAAGAACATTCTTTCTTCAAAAACTTCAGTCTTTCCACTAAATCTCATCTTCAAATCATCATCACCCAAGAGAATGCAGAGAAGAGTAATAATAACGGGAGAACGAGGGGTCACGACCGACCGGGTGGGAGAATCACGACCGATTCTCTGCCCAAAAACAACGGAGAACGTCTGGACGACGGAAAAACGGACAAAAGGGTCGAGAGGACTAAGGGTCACGACCGACCCTGGTCTCTGGGTGGGAGAATCACGACCGATTCTCCGCCCGAACTAGGGGAGAGCGTCTGGACGACGAAAAACGAAGGGAACGGGGGCATTGCGGGTCACGACCGACCCATGGCCCCGGGCAGGAGGACCACGACCGGTCCCTCTGTCCTAACGAGGGTAAAGGCGAGGAAAACGCGCCGAGGGGCTAAGTAAATAGAGCCCAGAGGAGAGGAGCGGGGGCGACGGGGTCACGACCGATCCCCAGTCCCGGGTGGGAGAGCCACGACCGGCTCACTCATCCTAAAGACGAAAAAGAAAAAGAAGTGCAGAACGGGTCCTAATAGACCCAGGATAAGAACTATGACGAAGATAAAAAGAGACTGGGAGAAATGAAACAAATTATATGAACTTTCACTAAGAAGAGAGAAAAACGAAGAACGAAGAAAGAAGAAAAGAAGAGAAATAATAATTAGCCGGATAGGCCCCGGGGGCCCTCCGAAGTAGACCGGAGAGGACAGAGGGTGACACCTCCTCCTCTACCGATAAGGAGCGTAGGATTGAAATGTTTCTGGTTTTAGAGTATGTTCTGTTGTCGTTGCTGTATGAACTGCTTTGAAGAATTTTTGTAAGACGTGTTTTCCCACCTTTCAAGAAGGTGCGGGAGGGTGTGATGAACGGCTATTCATCCAAATATGTAGAGATCAAAATAAGAGAAAATGAGGTAATATTATAAAAGGTATATATGTTCGAAAAGGAACGAAAGTGTAAAAGAACGAAATATGTAAGAATGAACGAAAGTGTAAAAAGCCCGAAAAAAGAGGCACGAATATGTAAGGAACGAAAGTGTAAAGGAACGAAAATGTAAAGGAACGAAACCCGGAAAGATATAAACCGGAAGTGAAATGTAAACCGGAAACGAGAATGTAAACCGGAAGTGACGTCAGTTGTAGATCACGTGACTGAAAGCAGCCAATCAGAGCTGACCTCTTGGGTATATAAAGGGGCGGTGAGGCCCGAATAAACAGAGTTCTTTAACAGTTCTCCTTGTGTCCAGACGTGTCTTCTTTCCTGAAACAACCGCTAAAGATGAGCCGATTCGAGTAATTAACCAGAAGTTAGGATAAAACAGTCGAAGTTCGAGATAAATAGTAGGAACTTAGGGTAGGGGCCCGACGGCCCGAAGAACGAGGAACGAAGGACCGAAGTAAGGCACGAAGGCCCGAAACAGTCCCGGAGACCGAGGCGTAGCATGGCACGAAGGCATGGCCGGCGGGACGAAGGAACGAAGTCCGCGGGGACGAGGGCGCGGCAGGCTCGGCCCCACGCTACCAAACAATAGGCGACTGTCGGCCCGTCGCCCCCGCAGACCGGAACCGTGGGGTGGACCGCCCGGTGGGGGTGAATGCTGGTCTGGGAGATAGAGCGAGACGAACCCCGGCCGACCCGTACCCCTACCATAATTTCCCTTCCCCGCAGTCCTCCGTTTGACATCGAGCGCCGATTCCCGACCGATTCGCTCAGCCCCCCCCCCTCGTGCGCGAGGCACGACTCTAGAATAACATCTCGGTTCTTGGCCCGGAAGTCATCGTCCGCCCCAAGACCCGAACAACCCCCACGTTCCTCTGTTGTAAGAATCGGCAACCCCGACTTACCAGAGAACGTCACACTACTAACATGTCGCGAGTATAATAGAATCAATATAGACGACAATGTCATGTATATTGTGAAGCCAATAATTATAGGCGATGTCACATTGTCCCGTAAATAGTGGTGTCTATTGAGGGCACGTCGTGCATGTTATATCATGCAGCATATTATCGGCCATATTGCCAATGTAATTCACACAATATAAGAGACATCACGTATAGTCCAAGCGTGAGCTGCACTAAGGGGGCCGCCATTATCGGGGGACACAAGGGGGCAGGTTAGGTGAACTTACACTCATAACACCTGTCAAAATGCAATAAATGGGAGAATTATGTAATTCAAAAACTTCATAATTAAAAAATAGGTAGGGTTCATGTTAATCTGACCCTTGCATATTTTTTCAATTTTTTACTGTCACCAACAAATATTTCCTAATCTTTCAAAATTTGACCTTATCAACGAGTATTGACAGAACAGAGAATCAGCTTCATGGGTCGGTATATCTGAAGGTTCTAGCAGGCTTTATCTATGCCTAATGCCATGACCAATGGCCACAGATCAGAGTGCCTCCTACTGTCATGTAGTAAGAATGACAAGATTAAAGGACATGTCCACACCGTGTGACTGTAAATGACCGACTCATTTTATTAGGGAAGCTGGGTATGGAGTCTGATAACAAGCGGTAGAACCTGGATATGGGTAAATATGCCTGCAGCAACACACCTGGTGCTTTTTAAGGGGTGATCCCCCAGGAGCCCCTTTCTATCCCTTGAGTGACCCAAGACAGAAAGTGTAGAAAAAATGGCTGTATTCCCTGTTTTGCTCCTGTTATAACCTATAGTAAAAAGCCTTATTTGTCACCAATTTCGGAGGTGAAGTTTAACTACATACATTACTTAAAACTTGTTTGTCATTTGTAGAAACTTGTGTAGGTTTCCCGTTTGGCATACTGAAACAAACTATTTTCTCAAAGCATGATAAATGAGCCTTTTTTGTTAGTGAATTTAAATGTTCTTGCTGCTTTTATGTTAGCATTTCCAGGTTTCAGTAGATCAAAGGCCCAGACTGTTTATCAACAATTAGGAAGGCATGTGTGTTAATTGATCTGGCACATGATGCCCTTGGGGGCAATTGATCTGGCACATGTTGCCCTTGGGGCATGGGTGTTTTACTGATGCTCACACTGTTTATCTTATACAAACAATTACTTTAGTGAATCTAGCACATGTTGCCCTTTGGGCATGGGTGTTTTACTGATGCTTACACTGTTTATCTTATACAAACAATGACCTTAGTGAATAGTCATTTGGTAAACATGTATACTGAAAATAACTTTGTTGAGACAACCAAATCAACCAATACCATTTACTTATCTAACTACTTTGCATGGTTTTGACATGTGAACTTTGTTGGTTTGTTTCTATTTTTTCATAAGTTCTTTTGTTTGCAAAACTATAATTTTGCCTCCCCCCCCCCCCCCCACACACTTAAATGAGTCAAATTGGTATATTAAATGGTGAGGCTGATACTAAGAGCTGGATCGCCCCTTAGCTTGGGGAGCTATATGCTCGCCAATCACTGGCATCGTCTTATTGTAGTGGAAGTGGTTATCACATACTGATTTATAAGATATGGGTCCTTGCGTAGAGAATATTATGTAGAAGGGAATAAATATTGTGCATAGTTATTATGCTATACTTTAATATGAATATATGATGGTAATACATTAATGTTATCATATGACTTTACATAAACTAATATGATATAACACTACCATGACCGCCCTGCTAATGACCTGACTCCCATAGGGCTTCTGGATGGCCAACATGGTGGTGTCTAGGGCCTATGGGTTAATAATGAGTAAATTTTGGCTAAGTTTTCTTGAGAGAGATGAAATCGTTTAAATTTTATATAAACAGTTTTTGCAAAATACCTCATAACACCTCTATTGGGTGATGTGCCATACTATCGAGTTTCTGTTCGGCTTAACTCTTAACCTGGTTATTGGAATCACTGTATAGCTAAGCATCGGAACATTTCACATGTCCTGCTGTAAATTGCATAATTCCAGCTGCCAGGGCCGCCACTGGCCACTAAATGGCCACATGCAGAAGTGCGAACTCCTAGCCAGTCTCTTGCCATCCCCCGCCTCGGTCCCGGCATGCAGATTCTCTCTTCTGTCTATACTCGTTGCTATTTACAACTAATATGTCGTGTGAATAACAGCATCAATTTACAGGATCTACACGACAATATCGAGTAGGCCTATATATACTAGGTACAGTTTGTACACGACGTCGGCTGTATAAGATGAACTATGTGCACGACAAGCAACAGATTCCCATTTTGTGTATTGCTGCTACCATCTCTAAAGTCTCATTTCTATATACTACTAACATGTCGCATTCAGAGCGGAGCCTATACCGCGTAAGGTGGGCGCCGCCATGTTGACCAAGGGATGGTCCTGATAGGTTGAAAGATCGCGCTTGTCCACCCACAGGTACTGGCGCCAAAAAACAAGACTCCAGAATGCGGTATTGAATATAGGTAGATTGTGAACATGGCGTCGCCTGAATAAGATGGACTATAACACGACAACGATAAACTATCTATAAATTCCGGTTCCTGCGTACTTCTTACTTGGCACGTATATTAATAGAATCAGTATCAGCAATAAATAGTGGAGGCTATCGAGGCGACGTGGCGCGTGTAGGCACTGCCCCCTGTAAACGGCAGGGCAAACAGGGCGCATAAATGATACAGTGGACGGCTATGTGCACCCGTTTGGTTTGGTATTAAAGCAATTGATAGGGTAAGATTTTGCGTGATAGAGTAAATCAGTTCAGTAAAGGAGGGTACGTCTACTACCGATGTTTTTGTAATGAAATAGCTGTGTAGGTATAGGTTCCAGGTAAAATGCATCATTTGTGGCATTTCATCTTATACAAATGTGCTCATCAGAACGATTCTGAGCGATGCCTATATGACCGTCTAATACCGGTTTCTATAATGCAGGTGCATGCATACAACAGCTGCTGACTGCGGGTGCCAAGCCCGACCTCCCAGACGTCCATGGGAAGACTGCCCTCATCACAGCTGCTGAACTTGGTCATGACATCATCACGGAGCACCTCATCCAGGCGGGTGCTGATGTCATGGCAAAGACTGAGGACGGGTGGACGGCTCTGCACGTGGCGGCCCAGAACAACCACCTGCCGCTGATCGGCGTGTTGGTGGAGGCGGGCGGAGACCCTGACGTCCCGGTGTGGGTCAATGGGATCACGCCCTGCCTGCTGGCTGCTGCCCGCGGCCACCACAGTGTCATGAAGCTGCTGCTGCACAGGGGGTCCAACCCGAACCAGGCGGACGCCAACGGAATGACTGCATTGCACAAGGTACTTTGTGTGTTTGATAAAGCAAAACTATAACTGAAACCACAGGAACTATTATTTATTTAGGTGTCCCAAACAATTTAGTTTCTGAATGTGACTCCTTTGCAGTGTTTTTCAAAGTAACCATCGAACATTTTTAGTGAGGGTTGCTCTATAACAAAAACAATCTACACAGCCCTTGTAGTGAACCAACCAATTCGCTCTGCATGTCATTCAGTTCGCTCTGGTCCTGACTGTTGTTTCCTCCGCCCGCCGACAGGTGGCGCGGGGCGGGCACGCGGCGTGCGCGCGGCTGCTGGTGACGTCCGGGGCCCGGGTGGACGCCGAGTCGTCGGGGGGGCTCACCCCCGCCATGGTGGCCGTGGCCGAGGGACACCGCCGCGTCCTTCGGGTGCTGCTGGAGGCCAACTGTGACGTGCGGCGCCTCGACCTGCTGCAGACCAAACCCAGCAAGAAGTTCGCCGTCATCGTGGAGATGCTGCTGCTCGCCGGCTGCCGGGTCAACGTGCAGGTACGGCACAGGTGGCACACCTCTTAAGCCTTTTACGACCGAACTGAGGTAGCCTAGGCCAGCCTGGACCAGACAGCACAGTTTACATCGAATTTATCTTCGATGTACATAAATTGATAAAATACCATAAACTTACACCGTATACCATAGTTGCCTTCTATCGGAAAATAGGAATTCCTTCTCTCTCAACAAAACCCCCTTTTGGCCGTTTCAGGAGGTGACGAGGAGGGCGCGGTGCTCCCAGTTGCCGGGCCCGCTGGAGGAGAGTCCGGTCCTCCTGCGGCGGGTGCTGGAGCACGGGGCCTACCCGGCCGCCCTGCGCCAGCTGTGTCGGCTCGCCGTCAGGGCGCGCCTCGGACAGCCCATCGCCCCCAGGGTGCGGGGCCTGCCCCTGCCGCCCGGCCTCCAGGACTACGTCCTCCTCAAGGAGCTCAGGCAGATCGTCATCGTGGACCACTCGGACTGACCGCTCCCCCGCCAGGCTACCGCTACCCCCACAGCATAACCAAAGGTCGGGGACATCTTTGAAACATGATCAAGAAAACCTCGGTCAAGTAGTTTTTTCTTAAGAATAGTGACTAGGAATTTCACAGCTTTAAGCTATGTACTGCCAACATCTTCCGAAGAAAAAAATCGTAAGTCTTTATTCCGAATTGTGAAAAGAGTACAAACTGTTGTAAATATCGTATCTACTCAACTCGAAGCACAAATCGACTTATTGGTCAGATCTATGAAAGTTTGAACCAAACAATTCCCTATAATATCATTCTAACAAGCATTACCAAGATTCATTTTTAAGAAAGATATAGATTATGCCACTTTATATTTCTAAAGGAAAATGCTAGGTTTTGAGGAGTTTTTCCTCATATTTCATAATCACTCAACATAACATAAACAACATGAGCCCATATCAACCATTCTAGACATGGTTCTCTGCTAATGTTTATTGTACACATGCATGTGTTGTTCGATATGTCCACATCCATCCTATGAATTTCTATTGGTGTTCTCGGACTGGTTTCTTTATGTGACTAGACGACAATCGCGTATTGATATGATGAGATCATTAGGATATATAACTTTGATACAAAATGAAATAATAGTTAAAACTCGAAATGTCCTGATCGAGGAACTCAGTATTATCATGAGAATAATCAGACGAGAAAAGCATGACCTGTGTCTACCATTGAATTGTTTTAGTAAAGATTTAGACCACATTCCAGGTTATTCCAGATTATCATACATACTATTATGCATATTGCCATTTCATGACATGAAACCTAACTATTGGCACCAAAGTCTATTCCTTCAGTGCGATAACCCATATATATATATATATATTAGTTATATATATATTATATATATATATATATATATATATATATATAAACACGGATTATGAGGATCTGAAATATAATATTCTATAGTTTGAAATCATGAAGAGGGTTATATTGAGAAGCGAAAATCCTCATGGTCTGAATAGGAACTCGTAAATGGTAAGTGCATCTTAGTTGTGATATGATCAGGCATCTTATTCAGGAATTTATACTTCGCTTTTATTGTACAGACTCAAATCGACAGAACTGAGACAGAGCTATCGGAGATTCATAACATCGTTTGTTTGTCTAACCTTCTGGCGTCCAGCTCAGAAAGTTGAGATGTATGTGACGTTATCTGTACACCTTCTTACTGTTTTACCTAACACAGTTGTTACAATAAAGCATAACCTGCAGGTCAATGTATTTTGCCTTCTCTGAATTTCTTTTGTATACGTTTAAGTAAAATTAACGGAATTATATAATAATATAATGCAATAGGATTGTACATTTGTCATTTTCATTTTGAGAGGAGGCGATATGTAATAAGGACACTTCTGTGCTTAATCGCCACTTGCGCATTGTTACTTTTCACTTGATGCATGTTTAAAACAACAATGTTTTATTTCCCACTCTACCTGTGATATCAATATTATATGTAATGCTCCATGGGGATTCCACGCTTATTTATACCAACGCTAGGTGGGCAAATTATTAATTATAAATGAATTGCATGGCAACTATAATAATCAGCATGGTCAGTTTAACTGGCTTGTGCCTGTGAGGAGGGGGTATTTCAGTATATAGATATTAAGATGGTTTCAGTATCACCTTCATTGTACATATGTCCACCTCATTGCTATGTTATGTTAAAAGCAGCCGAAAACAGTGCAGGTCTAAATCTGAGGCCCCATGAATATACAGCTCTCTATAAGTCACGTTACTCACTGGGTTGGTGTCAAACTATTCTCGTGTTTAATACGTTTTTCTGGTCCTGTTTATAGCACCCACACATTCCACGTGAAATTGCCCCTAGATGGCCTTTACAACAGAACCGTGTCGAGATTGTACCACAGTCTCTATAGACGTTAAGCAGATGACGTCACACCTATGAAAATAGGGTGTCCGCCATATTGGTGATCAATCTATTTTCATCATCTATCATTCTGAAATGTTTAGAACAAATATATATGCCCTATTTACTTCAAACAAATTCAATGAATCATAATCAACAATTATATATGTTTAGAATTATCAATTCTTAATATATTTTCTTTCCATGTGATCGTGATCACCACGTGGTGATCACCAAAAAGTGATCATGTGTCCACATCTACGAAAGGTCTATAGGAATCTAGATTATTGAAACGTCCCAAATATGGGGGTTGGCAGATTCTGCATTATGCCCCCAATAATTCATCACGAGTGTTATGGGGATGTAAGGGATTTGAGGATGAAATGGGATTATATTTCATCTAACTATATGAAGATGTTTGCATGGTATAACAACATATGAATATTAATGCGCAGGGTCTTCCTACACATAATCGAGGTCAACATATTGCCCACCTAAACCTACAAAGCATGGGAAATAAGCTTGATTTAGTAAAAATCTATATAAATAAATCAAACTTTGATGTTTTTTCATTTAGTGAATCATGGCTTAAACCCGCCTTCCCCACTTGTCTACTAGATATCCCCGGATATCAATTATATAGGCAGGATAGGACGTGGACGGATAATCCAGACAATAATCCCAAAAAAGGTGGAGGCGTGGGTGCATACATTAGATCAGAAATCAATGTATCAGAAGCTAAACTGAATAGATTTAATATCAACACTAATGATATTGAGGTATTATGGTTGTATATTACAAATCCTCGCTCACGAAATATGGTTGTGGGTATAGTATACCGGCCACCATCAGGTAATACCAATGAATTTGTTGATAAACTAATTGACTTAACAAATGACATCAACATCGACAATAGCCTTGACATAGTTATCCTGGGTGATTTTAATATTAACTATCTGGATAAAAACTCTGCTGACTTAAAACAATTAAAAAATTTTGAAACTCTCACAAACTTAAAACAATTAATTAAACAACCGACACGAGGTCCAAATTGTATTGATCTTATTTATACAAACTGTAATATTGTGTCTCAGTCTGGAGTGGCAAATATTATGGTGAGTGACCATGAATTAATCTTTGTATCCATGAAAAAACAACAAATTAAATATGATCATAGTGAAATTATGGGTCGCTCATACAGGACCTACGACAAGGATAATTTTCAAAATCTTCTGACAAATTGTGACTGGACACAATATTGGATCATGGATAGTCCTGATGACTGTTGGCAACTCATTGTTAATAACATATTGTCTATTATTGATGAAATGTGTCCTCTAAAGAAAAGAAAGGTGAAAAATAAACAAGAACCATGGATATCAAATGAAATTCTCGAGGCCATCTTTGATAAGGACAAAGCCTGGAAAAAGGCTAAGAAATCAAAACTACCAGAGGACATTATCAGGGCTAAGAGACTACGCAATGATGTCAAGGACATGGTTAGGAGGGCCAAAACGGCCTTTATACAGGACTATCTTATTGATGATAATATTTCTCCAAAAAAGTTCTGGGAAAAACTGAATTTTGTTACAACTAACACAAAGGATGGTAGTATTAATTTGGTAGACAAGGACTTGAATACACCGGTTCCTAAGGCTGAGACATCCAATTTTATAAACAATTTTTTTTACAAATATTGGCCCTAAACTTGCCACAGCCTTTAACGAGGAATGGATAAATGATATTGTGTTTGAGAAGGATTGTCTGTTGGAGAATATCACAGTGGATGAGCATGAAGTGTTGAAATTGGTTACTGGTATTGAAATTTTTAAATCATCAGCAATAGACAATTTATCTTCTAATATCCTGAAAGATGCTTTTCTTGTACTTATCCCACAATTAACATTTATGTTTAATTGCTCTCTGACAAGCTGTATTTTTCCTGATAGTTGGAAGACTGCTACTGTGATTCCATTGCAAAAACCTGGTGACACAACCGATGTTAACAACTTGAGACCCATCTCTCTTTTACCCTTGCCGGGTAAACTACTGGAAAGAATTGTCCACACTAAATTGTCAAGTTATTTAGAGGAGAATTGCATTTTGTCAGATTTGCAGAATGGTTTCAGGAAGAATAGATCGACAATCAGTACGGTAGCTGACTTCACTGATGATATTTTACTTGGCTTAAACACAAAACTATATACTGTTGCAGCCTTTATCGATCTGAGAAAGGCATTTGACACGGTCTCCCATAAAATACTTATTAAGAAACTAAATAATTTTGGTTTTAGTCAAACAGTGATTAAATGGTTAACCAATTATTTAACAAATAGGAATCAAAGGTGTCTAGCTAATGGTTATCTCTCAAATAGTCTTGATATTATCTGTGGTGTTCCGCAAGGATCTATTTTAGGTCCTACCTTGTTTTTGCTGTATATAAATGATTTAAACAATCACCTACAATATTGCAATAGTAGATTATATGCGGATGACACTGTTATCTATGCTACTAATAAGTATGAAGTGACTGCTCATGGCTCTGTATCTGAAGACCTGAAATTGCTATGTGGATGGTTCTACAAAAACCAACTGACTATTAATCTTAGTAAAACAAAACTTATGCTTTTTGGTACTAAGAATATGTTGAAGAAAGCAAATCATTATGATACTAAAATCAATAATACCTTAGTATTATATGTGAATCATTTCAACTACCTTGGTATTAAACTTGATAATAGGTTAAATTTTGAAATGCATGCTGCAGAGAGTATAAAACTGGCCTCTCATAAAATATACCTGTTGAGTTTAATTAAAAAATATTTGGATAATTACCAGTCAATGGCCATATTCAAGAGTAAGATACTGCCGTATTTTGACTATGGCAATATATTTTTTATTAGACTAACCAAAAAAACCCTGAATAAAATGCAAAAACTCCAGAATAGGGCCATTAGGCTGGTTTTGAGAAAGGATTCTAGATACAATGTATGGAATCTTCACCACGGAGCAGGAGTGCCTTTTTTAGCCGATAGATTCCAGTGTCATCTAAAAAACTTTTGTTTTAAAAGAAAGGATAACTTGAATTATATCCAACCAATGGTGAGGCATCTCAGAAACTATGATGGTATTATATTTAAAGAAACTCTTGCTCATAATGTCTCATTTGAACGTAGTATTCTATATCAGGGGGCTAGATGTTGGAATGGGTTACCAGTGGAAGTTCGTAGGGAACAATCACTAAAGAAATTTAAAGCCATATCAAAAAATGAAATGCTTGTTCCCATTCAGTGACATGAATAGTTTGTTGTTGTGTAGGATGTGGTATATCTTTACTTTAACACCATATATATGTGCTTGTTATGCTGCAAATTGCTCTAATTAAGTTTATTTAATCCCATCCAAAATCCCAGCGGGAAGGGGGTATAATTTTGTATTGACTGTATGCAAATTGTTTTGTTATGTTTGTCTGTTATATTTATAATCATGATGTGATATATATAGTATTGTAACGACCACAATGTATTATCTATGATGAAGCTGAGAAGACAACGAAAACAGGCTGTTAGCCTAATTGTATCTTTTTTTCAGGATAATAAAATTGATTAAAAAAAAAAAAAAGGGAATAATTATTCTATTTCAATGAAATGTTTTGAGAAGAATAGCTGATATTTTATACTTAAATCAATTTGAGACTATATTTTCACTATATTTCCACATTATTATATCTAGTCTGATCTCCTTAGAAACAGAAGCCTCAGAGTTGCTTTGGAGAGTCATGCATAAAGGTTGATACTGATTCATGTTATTTCTGGTAGACATTCACCTTAATTTGTACAAACAAGGTTTTTATTGAACACTTTTGTGGTTGTTTTCATAAAATATGTACATGTACTGTGCATCCATAGAATCATCAAACGTTCATCCACACCATGCCACATGGTGGCAAAATTTGCAGTCATAAAGTGTCAATGTCACTAGATAAGCATTGAAAGACAAATACAAGTAAAGGTGGCACTGATTGGTTCGCAAAAAAACAAACAAATAACATCCATATACTAGTTCATGAAATACGGTGTCTTCAAATACTAATGATACAGGGAAAACTATTGGATGCCACATGGAGTCACTGCCGATTATGTCAAAGTTGAAACTTTGTCTTCGATTGTTTATGTTTCACAGTAATTTTAGCGAGCATACGTAATTTATATATGTCGAAATCGTTGTTTGATGGAAACCTTTACAAGTGTTAAGTTTTGAATTTTACCCTTGGGCAAATTCTCTCAATTCCCTTTGTAGTTCAATGTATTTTGAGGATCAATAGATCATAACCTGAGGATCAATAGGTCATTTTTGAAGAAAACAGATCATTTTGGCATGGCATTAATTCCTGAAGCCTCGAAGACATACCGACGGGCAGAAAGTTGAAGAAGATAGAAGATCTTTTTCATTGTCATCTGAAGGAAACGCCTCGGTTGTATTCCTCTTAGCTGTAATACCGAAGTTAGTCAATGGACACCTCAATGTTAAACTTGAGCACTAAGCACCAGGTTAAAAAGAAATGTTTGAGTGTTTTATGTGTCACTACTATTGTAACAGCAGATGCCTTGGTGTCATTAAAGCCTGATGCTCGAGGTCCGCCGAAAGCAATTGCTTTAATATTTCAGGGGGATATTTTGGAAAGGTCCTCCAAAAATCAGGAGTCGATGTTTTCCTAAGCCGCATCCTCAGCTGAGGAGCGACTGAGGTGTCTCCTCAGTTACTACACCTTCCCTGGTGCCACTGTCTGACCTCGATGAAGACTTTGGAGGTCAGCCCTTGGAAGGGGCTGTTGAGATGCACAATCCCTTGGCCTGCCCCTGTAGGCACAACTTCCAGAGTCTGGATAAAGGGGTAGGCGTAGACCTTGTGAGGAGATTGACTCGGCACTTGGAGATCCTGCATGTGTAGGGGTGGCCTTCCCTGCCCAGAGCATCCCCTGACACGAGGAGGTGCCCCCTCCCCTCCCCTGATTACCCCCTCATCTCTCACCCATACTGAGGCATAGACTAATCATGTCCAGGGTCTGTGTAAGTGGGTTAGGTGTAGACGTTGGGCTGATCTTGGCGTTCTGTCCCTTGTGGGGGGCTGTGTAGGTGCACCATCTCCAGCGTCTGTGTCGGGGTGTCCCTCTCCCGCCAGGAGTATCCCCCCGACACCAGGTGGTACCACATGCCTTCTCCTGGCTTCTTGTAGTCGCTGGGGTTGGGAGGTCCACTGGTGAAAACTAGCGTCCTGCTGGATTTCCCCATTCGACATTCAAAGTCTGGAAGTAAAAACAGAATTTGGTTTTGACTATTTTGGGGGAGTTGTTGAACGACCATATTTCTGAATGATATAACGAGTGAAAATATAATGGCGGGGGCGGATCAATAAATATTGGAAAGGGTCCCGGCGCCCAGTTTTACTTTGGGCCAAAAATAGGGGGGGGGGGGGACGTTGCGTCTGCTGCGCTAGCTACCCCCCTCCCCAGATCCCACTGAATATGGAAATTATAGAAAAGAATTATTTGTGCTTTTCTGTATGCTTTTATGAACAGTACTTCAAGTAAATTTCAACCACTAGTTTATTCATAAGCACTTTGGGAAACAGTAGGTCTGATGCAACAGACTAGTCACGTACCTGTCTGCTGGGCGCGGCGGGCCCTGTTCCTGCAGGTGAGAGTGCAGTAGAGAGCTGCGAGCAGGCCGACCAGCGCCAGGCCCGCCGTCAGCCCGTAGCACGCCGCCCGCCACCGCCCCACCGACACGCCCACTTCACCTGAAACAACGATGGACAACACGTAATGAAAAGTTTATAAAAAGTAAGTTAGCTTAAAATGACTGTTTTATTTCAGAGTGCAACCAAAATGCGGCAATCA
The DNA here is from genome assembly GCA_936440205.1 of Lepidonotus clava. Taxonomy (NCBI): domain Eukaryota; kingdom Metazoa; phylum Annelida; class Polychaeta; order Phyllodocida; family Polynoidae; genus Lepidonotus; species Lepidonotus clava. The sequence continues at coordinate 21,659,940 of OW387141.1, forward strand.
ATTTGAAATTCCACGTGGTGCATGAACGTTCAAAACCTAATTGTTGTAGCCCAGCCAAAGATATGGCGACATCACTGAACAGTTCAATAACTTGTGAGACGTCACAGGACGCTGTTAGAACATTGACGTTGCAGAATTTTGGCTCCATGGCTTGGAGTTTGGTACACGTGACCAAGAAGTACAAACCAATCACATTTGTCCCGCCGGACTTGCTTTTTACCGCAGACAAGTAAATACGATTTCCCCTACAAATGTATAGCACAGGTACACTAAAGCTAGTATGTGGTCATGGATCCTGGGGATGACTTCATGCTCCGTCTGCCCGGATGTGTGGCCAAAAGTGAAGTGTTCTTTTTTAACTTCAAGGGAGTGAAATAAGTGGGGCAACTATCACTCACAATGGGTATCAAATTAGCATGAACCACTCAATATAGGCCATATAGTTGTATTTTAAAGAAGTACCCATGATATAAGTGTGATATCCCTGATATCACACCGACTGACGGATTTCAGAGTCACACCATGCATCCATAAGCATCATAAGTACTATCAGAACCATACTTCAATTATTGTATTATAATGTAATATTTAAATGATGTAGCATAACAAGACGATAGAATGTATCTAATGTGGATAGCCAACCTATTTGGTTCATACGTATACACTAGATTGCGTATTGCTCCCACATTGGCAGGAAAAAGATAGCCCATAATGAATATGCATATCTATCTACAAACACAAAAATACACGATAGAAAGACATTCTGATCATTATCTGGAAAAATGGAAATTTGTTATACATGTGTCATACCTAAAATCGTGTATGACATATTATTAGTAAGAAACACGTTTTATTTTGAATCTATTTTCCATAATTGTATAAATTAATAATATGACATTCTAAATGGGAAACTATAACATACAAAGCCTCCTACACATTTCTCAGGGTTACATAATTATTAATCTTAAATTATATATATATTCTAATTATACACCACTTCACCATTATTGTATATTTTCATCAAACAATACTCTTTTTATGCTCCACAGGTTAAATATACATATCAATTACTTAAATTAGCCATATAGCACTACTGCTTTGAGGCTAGGCACAGTTAAAACAATAACCCTGTAGCCCCCATGTGGAGCCTCTTTATTCTGATTGGTCAATGAGTCAATAAAAGGCTATGCACACACCCAGTCTCACTCTCTTGGAGGCTGGGCTTGGAGCTGGACACATCCCTAATCATTAGCACCTGACTTTTGTTCCTACTTACACTTCAACACTAAGGTAACCTTTAGTACACAGGGATTCTGAAACTTTATTTATCATTCAAAAGCTCTACCACTTTTACAAAGCTAGCTCACCCAAAATTATAACCAACAACTTTTAGCTTGGGAAAGTTACTTTTAGTACACAACAAAAGTAACTTTCCACACATTTTCTATATTGCCATAGTCACACAAACATAGCACAATGGTGCCATCTTCTAATACCGGAACAAACCATACCCAATTTGTTTTCTTTGATATAAGGGTTGGCATATGTCAATCAGGTAAAGGTGATTACCCATCACATTGTAGTAATTGTTGAAATAACATGTTTCGGATATGAACAGTTGGTCATAACTGAAACATATCATCTTAGTAGTTACGATTATAAAAAGGGCTTGGTGTGAAAAGATCGTATCTCAGAAGTATTATGATATAATACTTATGATAAAATATTACAGTAATGATAAAGTATGACAGAATTCTTGTTTCAACAACATCAACTCTTGTTTTCTTATTTTAGCTTCTTGAACATAGATAATACTTAAAGAAAATGATAGCAATTTACGTATGTTATCTTAAATCTAATCTAAATCCTCAATATAAAAAGAAATTACGCATATATCCATTATTAGCCAGACCTTATTAATCTCTACATAGGCTCAAAATGTCCTACACTCTACCTTCATTTTTTTAACCTTACACATCTTTTTTAACCATAGAAAGAGAAAATCGCCGCTTCCCTTACCTTTATCTTCACTTTCTGCGGATGACATGTTTTTGTTTTGAGAGTCATTGTACACCGGGTGGGTATAAGAAGGTCGGACCGGGGCTGCGTCCTCCGGGCGGTGGTCGCCCCTGGTGGCGGGGTGGCGGGGGGCGAGGTCCGACGGGGCGGGGCCGTGCCGCGCCCTGAATTCGTAGAAGGGCCCGCAGACAGTGTCCCTGTGCTGGGAGCACGTTCTCCTGATGATCTCGTTGACGGGGCACCTGGAGCAGGGCACACAGGCCCTGTGCCCTCTGTCCAGAAAGGTGCCGGCGGCGCACTGAGCGGGCTGCGTCCCGGCCCCCTGCCCTGCCGGCCCTCGTCTCCGCCACCCTGACCTCAGGTCCTCGCCACTCAGGGAGTAGGGGCCCTGCACGTGGTGCTTGTGGCGCTTCACGTGATGGCCGGGTCCCTGCACATGGCTCAAGGGTCCCTGCACGTGCTTCTTGGGTCCCTGCACGTGGACCTTGCGTCCCTGTACGTGGTAGCTGGACCCCTCCACATGGTGGCTGGGCCCCCTCATTTGGTGGTTGGGATCCTGCACGTGGTTGCTGGATCCCTGTCGGTGGTGGTTTGACCTATGTTCTTGGTGGTTCGGCACATGTTTGTTTGACTTTGATTCCTGTATATGATATTCCGGCCACCGCAATAGACGAAATGACCCGTGGTCTTGTTGCTCGGACCCCTGCACTTGGAGGTTGTCGGTGTTGGTGTAGCCGACACGGTCAGTGTTTGGCTGGTGCCCCGAGACCAATCCGGCCATGGCAACCAGAAGTAGGCGCACAGTGTGCATGGCGAAGACCAGGGTTGTAGCAGTAACTCGACAGGACCAGGGTTGTAGTGGTGTCCCGAGAGGACCAGGGTTGTACTGGTGACCCAACAGGACTAGGGTTGTAGCGGTGACCCAACAGGACCAGGGTTGTAGCGGTGACCCAACAGGACCAGGGTTGTAGCGGTGACCCAACAGGACCAGGGTTGTAGTGGTGACCCAACAGGATCAGGGTTGTAGCGGTGACCCAACAGGACCAGGGTTGTAGCGGTGACCCAACAGGACCAGGGTAGTATAGCGGTGACCCAACAGGACTAGGGTTGTAGCGGTGACCCAACAGGACCAGGGTTGTAGCGGTGACCCAACAGGACCAGGGTTGTAGCAGTGACCCAACAGGACTAGGGTTGTAGCGTGGCCCGGGAGATGCGCAGCTGGAAATAGTTTGATGAAAAGAGATTAAGCAATTTTGAAATGTTTTTTTAAAGGTTTTATTGCAATAGCCATCCCCGGGTAGCCATCAGGGTTGCCCCTGGTTTTCAGATTATTACATTGATTAGTATGTATTATGAAAAACGTACAAAAGTGGAATTGACGAGACAGTAATCAATTATATAGCATCACAAAATTAAGAGTGGGAGCGTAGACATGTACTATAGGCGTTGTGCAAATAATATTTGCCCTATGTAGAAGGGACATCATATTGGAGCTCTTTTCTTTTATTTGCCATGCAGCATAACTTCCAATTGGCATGTGGATCACACATTTATGTCAAATTCACCTTTTACAAACTGAAGAATTCATTACTGTTCACAATTTATGAATTTCATCTATAAGGAGTGACCATCTCTGTATGGCCACCCGTGGTGATTTCCAAAAATGATTAATGAAGCTCGTCAAGTGTCCACGGTAGGACTTAAAATGTAAGCACGGAATTTCAGATCAAGAAATAACGTAAGGAAAATCATTATAGAAAGGTATTTTCAAGTGTATAGAATGGAAAAATAGTCCTGGAGATAAAGCAAATTTAACTAAATCGTCTCATCAGGGGTCATGACCCCTGATGAGTCGATTTAATGATTGACGCTACATTTACTAAAATATATATGAACAATGATCATTGTTCATAAATACATGTATTATTGTTTTTGTAAAAAATGTATTTGAGTATTTGAAAATCTGCTTCTAATACTGTATCTGGAGTTAATTAAGTTCTGTCAGATTGAGTTTACCTACCTGCCAGCTGGATGATCCTTTCTTTGCTGTGACTGTGGTCAGTGAGGGCCCCTCTACGGACGACCCTCTCTGGCAGTGGTCGCTGAGGGGGCTTCTAGGTGGCTGTAGCTGGACACAAGGCGTGGTGTGATACTCCTACGGGTATGCTCCTTCGGACGACCCCCGTCCGTGCCTGTATCGATGAGCCGACTGGCGGCCTTCCCCAGCCAGCCTCACCTGGGACGCTCGTCAGGTCGACATGTCTCAACCTGCCCGTCGGGGGCCGGGGCCGGGCTATCACCACCGGCCTCGGCCAATGGGAGAGCTCCTAATCAGGTCGCATTAGGTCAGGGCTTTAATCTACCTCGCTGATTCATCGCCTGGCCACAACCTATCTACTGCATACCTGCATTATACCTTTACAACACCTGGCCCGTGCCCCGTTTAGAATTCCATATCCCATCGATATAGCTACAAAAATAGGTTTGCAACACAACCGATCCTTTTATAACGGAACTGGGTGACATACAATAGTAAAGTAAGTGTTGTTGTTGTTTAACCATGTGAGTGGTGGGAGGGAAGATAGCGGTGGCGGAGGGCTGCCGATAAGGGCGACGGGCCTCGACACGCTCGGCCACTTCAGGTGTACACCGGGCTGACGTCAGGTCCCAAAAAGGTGGGATCCGCGCACCTCACGGGCACTTTGCGTGGGCCCGGCGGGGACGCCGTGGTTGGTGTATCGTCTTTCATGACTGGCCAATCTTTAAAAAAATTGAGCTTAAATGATTCATGATTGGGATAGGGCAATACCGGAACGAATTAATTATTCTTGTATGCACACACATACGTGTACACATAATAAGCAGACAGACATATAATAAATACATACATTATACAAACAAACAAACAAACACATATACATACACACATACATACATACATACACACAAACATACATACATACATACATACACAAACACATACATACATACATACATACATACATACATACATACATACATACATACATACATACATACATACATACAGACATACATACAGACATACATACATACAGACATACATACAGACATACAGACAGACATACAGACAGACATACAGACAGACAGACAGACAGACAGACAGACAGACAGACAGACATACAGACAGACATACATACAGACAGACAGACAGACATACAGACAGACAGACATACATACATACAGACAGACAGACAGACAGACAGACAGACAGACAGACAGACAGACAGACAGACAGACAGACAGACAGACAGACAGACAGACAGACAGACAGACAGACAGACAGACAGAACATTAACATAATATATATAGTGTTATGTGGATATATGTATGCGATCGACTGTCACTATCCCCCGGCCCCTATCCTCGCCCATATAGGTCTACTCATAATATATGGTCTTCCACAAACACACATCTTTCCGGATTTAAGAACATGCACATACAATAAAAAATGATTAAGATTTTTAGGGGTACGAATTAACATTTTTAAACTGATAATTGAAACACACATCCGTGCGCGTAGCCGATCTAGGTGGGCTTCATATATCTTATATTTCTTCTCTAAAGAGTGTAGATATGTGTATGTATACATGTGTATGGGGGGGGGGGGGGTCCCATGTCGCACTGCCGAACTCCAGAAATCATGATCTCGTCCTGTCGAATCTAAAGAATCATCTTCCTTACGCTAAGGAAGCTTGGCTCTGTGGTTTATGAACGAGGCCTGTACATTATAGTTATTAAGAACTACACTGGTATTGTGACGCATCTGATATTCCACAATAAACTGACCCTCAGCAAAGTGTTGTCTGCGTTTTGGATCAGAATGTCCAAACCGCGGACTGGTTCTACCCTTGACAAGCTGTTGAACACTATGAAACGAAGATGCAATACAAGAGATAACTAGTTACCCCAACGTCTCATTATAAACGCCGGTACCCTAAACAAACACTCGCGTTCAGAACTTTCACTTAAGCCATGTCTCTGCGAGGTGATAAACTACTGGTGATATAGGTATGTTGCTGGGCGACGAGTGTTAACCCTTTCCAGCCCAGGCGATCAAGGCTTAGGCTTTAATTTGTCCGCCGTCGGTTTTTTGCAAATTAATCCCCCCTGTGGGTACCAGGCTTTTTAAGAGCTGAGATGATTGACGGGCATAATCAGCCATATCAGGAGGTGCCCCCCTGCCAGCACTCGGGGTTGGCTTGGAAGAGAGTTGGGGAAAAAAGGAGGGGAGGTGCTGCTACCTGGTGTGAAACAATTAAGCACACATATTGCTGAGAAGGGAGGTACCTGATTTTGCATAATTATATTATGTTTGATTTTGTTTGACTGTTTTTCTGTTTTCCTGGTGTTTTTTTCTTCTCTTTTTTCCTTTTTTTTTTTGCATATTTCAATTTATGGCATTTCTGCTACAACCAAAGTAATACTATGAAAGGAAATAGAAAATTGAAAGTAATCCCAAGTTTTTGTTACAGATATTTGCTTTTTTATTGCATTCCATGTTTTTGATATCCCTTTATAGTTCATCATCACAAAAAAGTACAAGACTGCATAGCAAGTTCTGTTTTCCACTTTCGTACCTTTATTACGTAAAAACTTTAACATTGCGTTAGCCACTTGATAGACAGGACTATACCTGAACATTTGAATTAAGACACATTCGCAATGGCGGTCTGTATGCTTTACAATTTCTGAGGAGCTGAGCCTATGATATTAACGAATATCAATAGGTTAGGAATATGCCCCCTGAGTGCTTCGGGCAGAGCTAGTTTCTGTGTGCCACGTCTTGTTTTCGCATCACGGGGTATACATCAAGGTCGACTTTACACTATCGCTCTTTAACGCGACAGCTTAAGACGACCTCGCTTCACAAAAATGTTGAGAATCACTGTTGGAATTTCTAAAATAATATGAAGGATCCACCAATGTGGAAGAGTGATATGTCGACACTTGAAGCAATTTCAAAGACAAAATGACTTTCCTCAGCTCACAATATTTGTCAGACTAAAATAGACTTTTTCACATTGATCTCCAGTTCGAACAATTAGCGGAGGGCAATTAGAGCGAAATATTTGTGGGTATTCTATACGTACAAGCGTCAAAGTACTTTACATCTAGTTTTTCACATACGACATCAATTCTATAAATACAACGTGGTATCCTATACATGCGTTTCAGTGCTTTACAAAAGCAAAATTAAGTATACATCGAGTTACTGCAGCGTCTAGAAATCTACAGCAGGGGGAATCAGTGTAAACATAATGGCTATTTATAATTAAGGTACAGGAAAAGTCTTCATAGATTGACGCTACAGATATTTCAACAATAGAAACAATGGGCATTCTACAGGGATTCTCCTGATGTCCATTGAGAAACGTCATTATGACGGCCCCTCTATGGACTGTTAACAGTCCTATGACCATGTATGTTCTATCTATAAGGCAGCTAAAAGGCAGAGGCAGCTGCTAAGGTCCAATAGGGATCACTGAGGACAGAAAGGTAGTTGTCAAGGTCAGAGTGGCTCATTGAGGGCAGGGGGGGGGGGGGGTTAGTTGTCAAGGTCTATGGGGGATCACTGACACAATGATGGTTGTCAATGTTTGACAAGGTTGATAAAACATGGATGGTTGCACTGGTCATTTAAGTCAGCAGGCCGGTTGATGAGACTGTCTGCATCAAGGTTAGGGGAATAGGTAGGAGTCTCGATATCCAAGTGCAGATTCAGCGGATGTAGCTGGTTTGGACGGGTTGGAACTTTCCTCTCCCTATCTTCCCTCGTATGTTGGCCTGGTTACCATGTGTAAGGACGGCGTTCCTGTTGGAAAAGAACAGCGGCATCATTAGTTTAACAGGCATCATTAGTTTAACAGATAGATTATGTTTAACAGGATTCACATATTCAGACGCATGGACAAGAGAAACAGATGCTTTTTCATACTTAAAATTAATGCAGATTCCATTGTGTCATAAGTGTCTATATCTTTTAGATTATGATTATGACCCTTGAAGTGGACGATGATGGGATCACTGTAAATGGGATTGTACGAGAACTATCTTTCTGTATGAGTGGAGTGTGAACCATCTCGTATTGATTGTTTGAGTGATATTGTGACCTATTGTGCATAATATATCATTGTTTGTCTTAGAAGAACTGCTGGGACAAACAAACATCAGGACGGAGACAATGAAGGAAGGCAAATCCATGCCAAATTAGCATAAGACGAAGGACCAACATGGTGTCTGATAAGATATAAGCTAGTTTTAAATACCCCATATGATCCACTACAGCCCGCGATGCTATTCAAGGGATGGGTCTATTTAATACTGCTGCACAAAGGAGACAGTTTGATTGTCACTTCTTACTGTACAGATGTCATGGGAGCTCCATGTTTGAAACGGTAAAATTCAATACATCTTTTCAATACATTGTCAATATCTAGACTAAAGAACTGTCCCTATTTTGTGATAAAATACTGACTTTTGGCCCAGAATAGTATTGTGTTTAGGAAATGTTAGGTATTTGACGTAGTAAAGTTTTTTGTTGTTTCAAATCCTCCATACTCGGTGAAAATAAACGATGAATTTCGATTAGACTATGCTTTATTATTATATTGAGGAAAAATATGAGATTCACTTAAATTTCAAATCCTGCTAGATTCCACAGCTATAGGTACCTTTATGTCAGCTGTATTTTGAATTACAACATCGCGATTTACGAGAAATTTATCTTTTGGTGTATGCATGAGGGCTGTTGAGTCGTTAACATAGTATGATACAAAATCGACACATTATAAGACTCTCATATGTCACTCATAGACACATGAGGTTGGGCTACGATTTGCGTGTCTGTCCATGTGCAGCGACGTTATGATTAGCAAGAAAGATTTATATATTCTTTCTCCAGCTTTGTAAATTATATGAAAATAGGATCATCCTTAGTTTTTTTCCATATTTTCTAAACCGCTTTTACTTTTTAAACAAGGATTTCTCATCAACCACAAGAGATATCGATATGGAATTCGATTGATGTTTCTGTATTTCGATGCAGAGTGGAGTGTGATAAAATGTCGTTTAGATGAATTATCATCTTCAACATTTTTGTTGTTTTAGGAGTGAAGATGGATAGCAGTATGTCCCTCCACCCGATAAGGCCATATTTGGCCACTGTGTGACCAGATTCCTAAAAGAGTCACGTGGTTGTGGATTACTGGCTTACTTGATAAATTCTATCGAACAATGGTCCTGATAATTGTTTTTATGGGCCATTGTTCCTGAGGTTTAACCATTCCCACAGGTTATTTTCTCAATAGAATCTCATGGGGGCACGTTTCACAATAGGAAAATAGGCTATATTCCACTATGCATGCATTCAGCGTTCAGATACCAACTTGTTTGTATCTGAACGCAAGTACACATAGGAAACAACATATTTGCGCTCCCTGAACACAAGTATGAATGCAACCAAATTCTATATTCCACTATGCGTTATAAGAAATTGCTTGCATTTGCTTAAAGGTAAAAGAATACATAGTGGAATATAGCCTTAAGTGTGTTTCAAACATTTTGATAAAGAAAAGAAAACTCCTGAGATAACAGTTGTATTATAAAGATGGAAATGGATGCCTTTTCTATTAGGCGAAGGATGCCCATTGGCAATGACTCACTTTTCGATGGTGAGTTGCAAGACGTTGCCCACGTTGCGGATCATCTCGCTGGCCTGGTTGTGCGTCATCTGCGAGGTGTCGTAGCCCCCAATGGCCAGGATGCCGTCGCCGGGACTGAGCGTGCCCTCTGCCGGCGTGCCCGGGGTCACCTGCGGAATGGGCCAAGCACAGGCAGACTCGTCAGACCGCACAGAATACACACGAGCTGACAGAACATACTTGGATATTAGAGGTGAAGGAAATAGTTCACTATTTAAAATGTGACTGAGTCATTTATTTAGGCGAATACTATGTTGAATGTTGAATGCACCAAATTAAATGCTGTTAAACAACAAAGTTATTGACCCAAAACTGAACTATGGGGGTTTGCATTATCATTAATGTTAGAGTAATGAAGCATTATTCTTCAGCTTATTGTTCCATTATGTGAGCTAGTCCAAGTTGCAGACTTCTTGTTATTAAACTCAAATCATCTCAAGACGCAGTTCATCATCTAGAGTTGACACTAACACTCACGTTAAAGGATGTTGTTTATTAATGTCAAGACAAATATAAAGTCACTGACTTCCTGTTGACATTCACCAGTCCTTAGGCTAATCTGCTCACCCCTTACAACCAAATGCTCTAATTTAAGGCCCGGCCACACTGCCCAACTCAACTCAACTCAACTGTCGTAGCTACCTATGGCACCAGAAGACTGCGACTGTCTGGTCTTAGTAATAGGAGCCTCCCGTGCCACACTGCACAACTCAACAGTCGCAGTCTTTATCAAAATAGGCACCTGTTCAATCATGTAGAAAAATTATTATGAAATATGACAATATCTTATTATGTCATTTGTTGTATTCCAGAGTGTTTAGGATATTCGTAAATTCAACACTATTTATGGGATGTTTCAATTTCCTAATCTTATATTTATATTGAAATATAAATTCATACCAATACAATATTCATACAATCATCGAAACAGTATCAAATGATTTTGAGTTGATGCCCTAGTATGTGACATACAAAAAAATGGTTGTCGTTTTAGAATAAGCAAAGACAGATGACATGGATTATTGAGTCTAACCCTTGTCAGTTGAGTTGAGTTGGGTCTTAGGCTATGCCACACCTACGACTGGACCCCTTAAGACCCGACGATCGGGTCGTACATCTTCATCTTCTCAAGATGTATGACCCGACGGAATCGTCGTACGACTCTGGTCGTAACCCTATGCCACACTGGAGGACTGAGCCCAACTCAACTCAACTCGACCGTCGAGTTGAGGTCAGTCGTGCAGTGTGGCCGGGGTTGTAGTCACATAGTCAAGCCTGCCTGTGGAGTTTCCTTAGTCCCAGTATCCAGGCCTACTAATGCATTAGATGTTACTTGACCAACAACCTTAAACACTCTACCTGCTGTCAGCTATGTGCCCCGCCTTTCTACTGCTTGCTCTGGCCCTTGACTAGCCTTCACTCTCCAAGCACAACAGGGAGAGATTCTATCTCAGTCCTAACACTGCTTTATATGCATGTAGCTTCTTTAACTATATAGGACTGATGCCATGTCAGCTTATCTCATGACAGTTGACCCTTGACATCCCTGAAGGACATAATTTTGATTTTGGAATACTTCAGACGATGGATTCGATCAGTTTTACGTTAATGTTTTGCAACACTCGGCCAAACAGAATCATGACGGTTGCATGAATTATTCTAATCAGTTGATATAACATTGTTTGATGCACCAGTCATGGGATATGGTGACCTAGAGGAATATCCTAAAACAGTTTGCAACATTTAAAGGAGGTGAATGTCAATCCCAATTCAGGCTTTTCTCCTTTAGATTTCACCCATTCCACTAGGACTGAATTATATTCTGAAAAAAATCATTCTTTTTCATGAAAATGCAATTGCAGTGAAAAAAAAGGACCGGATGATTCCTATTTGTTTATAACATTCTGTTCTCGAAATGGTTAGAAACATGGCGTTGCCTCATGCACGCCCCACAAATGCAGTTTTACTTTTTTCTTATTGAGGATGACTGCATTCATTTACAAGTTCTTCCAGCTATAGTTTAGAGAGGGGAGAAAAAATATGAAATAGCGATGAGGTGGATGATGGATGAGAAGTTAATTGAAACAATATTGTAGCCAATTAATGTTATCTGTTCTTTCGTCTTAGAGCCTTAGAATATCATTAATCCAAGTTTTAGATTTTGCTTGAATTAATGCTGTCTGAATGGATGATGGTAACCGGTCCCATACATGGATTCCCCTGCTCATAGGGATTTTGAGGAACATTTCATATTTAGTTTTACTAGTCTTAACTTTGTTATGACTTCTAAGACGTATGTTTGGCCTAACAAAGTTCTGCATAACAGTGTTAGTCAGTCGGTACATATCTGAACAATGCTGTCCATAACGCCATCTAGATAGTGATTGAATTTCATAAAGCTACTGCATCTGCTGCTTTATGGGAATGCGCATTACAGTCAATAATGTTGATAGCCCTTTCTTGTAGTGAGTCTAATATTGTGATTTGCCCTGGCGGTCCACTTTCTATCGTAAAGGCAGCATAATCATTGAGAAAGAGTATTGTTCGTAGACTAAAATGATATTAAATTTCTAACACTTTAATGTAATAAATAGATGTATGGTTTTATTGCTGTAACCTATGAGCGTGATAGCTTCCCTTCCATTTGATATAGTGCGCGTTTTTTCTTGGGATTTTTAGCAGCTCTACTCTATGTCCCAATTCGAAAATTAAGGAAACATTTTGGGAAAAAATGTTGTTCTCAAGGTTTATATGGTCAGATTTGGGGAAGTTCCCATGGGCAGATACATCCGAATTGGGGACACACTCAGGCAGTATTAAATCACGTCTGACATGCTACTGGCCCTTTCGCCTGATGACAGTTTACCCTAGGTACACTCTATGAAACCATACCCAGAGTCTACCGGTAAACCAGACAATCAGAGAGCCTTACATCAGTTAGGTACAGCACCAGGAAGATGGAGCGATGTACATAACCACCTCTTCCCAGGTTCTTCACCTTCTGTACCCCTACATTCTATCAGCTCCGTACTGCTGGTCTTCTGGGCCCCTGTGTACACAGTCAATGCCTACTATACCCTGGATCTTCAGATTCTGTACCCTGAGCCTACACCTTTACCTACTATACCCTGAGTATTCACCTTCCATAACCTGAGCCTGCTACCGTCCCTTATTTTAGCTCCCTGTGCACTGGGCTTCTCAGCCTCTGAATCTTCAGGCTTTACCCAGCTAACAAATTTCACGTTTCTACAACGTTGCCACAATTTGACGTTAGCCTAGTGACTCAATGGCTGGTGATGTGTTTTCCACTTTTGGAACGTGATCCGGTGACGTGATTGGTCTAGTTGCGAATTTGGACGATACCACAACTTTAGCAGTTTAAAAAATTAAGATAAGATATCATTTTGGATAACCGTGCTTATTTTGATAGAAATGACTTTTAATTATAAACACATGTAAATGAGGTTATTATGCGTCAATAGAAAATGAAAATGTGATACATCGTCCAAGTTACTTGAATCAAAGTCACATTTTCTCGTTAACTGTTTGAAGATTGGAGTAAACTCAAGAAGGTAAACGGCAAAAATGCCTTTTCTGAGTACGGATGCTGAGGCCTGCACTATGATTACAAGTGTATGGGTATGTTTTTCGGTCTAGGCGCGCATAGAGAAAAAGCGCGATTGTCATTAACACAACACAAGTTTGATCTGACATTTAAACGCCTTGTTTTCAGACTTATTAAAGAAACTTCTTGACAAAGTGTCAGGTAACTTTTAGTGTAAAGTGTCAATATATTATTTCTATAGCTTTAGGATTAATTCACCAGAAGTATCAGTCTATGTAGATTAAGGCTGTTTTACACTGAACAAGTCCCTCCAGGATTTGAACCCACAACAAAGGCGTTTGGAGGGGGTTGCTAAAACTCTACTTGCCGTGGTGAACGTGGGTTTTCATAGAGCTCTGCGATCTGAGAACGTTGGGAACGTTGGATGATAGTAGACCTCTGCAACGTAATTCCTTGCAAAATTATTCAACATGTTGGATATTTTCATAGAGAACCTGTGCGATTCAGGGGGAGATTGCTTGCGAAAATGATCGCAAGGGACCTTCCCTCTCAGTGTGAATGCTATACGATCAATTTCGCAAGCTTGTGATCATTTTGTCACACCTGAGATCACTTGCGAATGCATACGATCATTTTTCGTGGGTTTATGTGACAGAAACATTGAGAACTAAATAATGGTGTCATGATCTAATTTGCTGGTTCCCACAGGTCTTTCTAAAAGCTGTTTAACAAATCAGCAACCAAATGGACTGACTTGTAACAGCCTATTTTGCTGGTTCTTGGTATGGCCTGAAGTAAGTTCAGTGCATAGATTGTAACATGCGAAAGGACATAATTTTAGAAGTAGTGGGTAAAAACAGACTTTGAGTCTGAAATGTTTGACAGGGTAAATAAATGGGTTCTTTTGCGTAATCATGATCTTTATAAATCTACATTTATTGTTCTCTGATCATCATTTTCAGTTCTTTATTCATACCATTGAACCAACACACTGCATCAGCACTTTATATAGCTTTCTATATATTGTGTCCAAGCCCAATAATGCTTTTTAAAATACCTCAATCTTAGTTTTTCTTTAGATCAGATAATATTTCAGGAGATTCCTGATGGCTTGTTGTTGGCTTACATAATTCTATCCGTGATTCCAAGCATATATCTTTAACCTTCCACTCCCGGTCAGCACGTTCCCTGCTCATTTTTCCTTCGAAAATACGTCCTCATGTTCAGTAATAGAGAGTTTTAGCACCCACCATCGATCCCGTAATGCTAACGCAGCGTATCTCTTATCTCTGCTGTAATAACTAATGCCAAAACTATGTCACGAGAGGTACATTCCTTTTCCTGGGTTATCAATGAATAACTGTTTGTTTTTCATAATTCTAGTACAGAAAGTCTATAATATGGATTGAAAATTTTGAGAAACGTCAACGTACACTGAAAACACAGAGTTGTCAAAAGTGGTGCCAAAAACGACAACCCAATGTTGTCTGTGTCTTTTATACAAAAAATCTTATTTATGAATAGTTTCATGTTTTAGATATCATAGTCCATAATAATGGCTTCCTATTATCTTATTACTAATTATTAGGTATGGCCATTACACATAGGAGGCCTATGAGTTGTATGTTTTTTGACACCATTCACTTACAATACTTTATCATACACAGAGGCCATGACAACCTTGGGCTGTCGTTTTAGGCACCATTCACTTACAACCCTAGGGTTGTCAGGCAGCACTTTTGACTCTCATTTTGTTCTGTAACAACCCAATGACAACCTGATTCTCAGTTTTTGCTTCTCTGACAACCTTTTTGGCCCAAAGTAGTCGGGAGAAAATGACAACCTTTGGGTTGTCATCCAGCCTCAAAATTCACAATGACAACCCTCTGACCACCCCCAAATTGTTGAAGGATTGTCACAAGGTTGTCACACAGCATCAACGGCCTGAAATGAGCCCTACTCTGCCCCCACAAGTCACCTATGACAACCCAAAAGTCACCTATGACAACCCTCTGACAACTTTAAGGTGGCTCTCTGACGACTTTGTGTTTTCAGTGTATTGAGATGCATTGGGGTTGCTAAAACTCCATATTGCCTACTTGGTCTATCTCTATGGCCTTTTCCTCAAGTGTTGTGTCTGTCGAACAAATCAATATAAATTTGTAATATCAAATCGATGCACTCTAGGATTTTAGGAAATCCTAGCTTTTTCCGACCACATCATACTTTGTTTAGGGAACATCTATAGACAGGTGCCGACATTCAAACAGGTCCCCTTGTTAATATTGGAATATGGGATTTTTCCCATTGAGGGGAGCGAGATGGTGCCAATTATCATAAGCATCTTCGTGTTTGGGGTCTTCCATTTGGTACATACGCAAAATTTCTTAAATTCTAGACCTCCCCATCCCCCCTTCAGCTAAAGTATGCATTGAATTTGTATAGGAACATACACAAATTTCCCAAAATAAAATCAGACCCCCCCACCCCCCATTGGTGCATACGTACTTAATGGAAGGCCCCTTTTGGAAAGAAGAAATACATGTTGATGCCTGTAATAGGCAAATTGTGGTTTAGGTCACATAATTACACTACAGTACCATAAACGGAGAATCAGCATCCTTGTGTTGTAGTCACATAATTACACAACATTATCCTATACAGAAAATCAACATCTTTGTATTTAAGGATATCGTGATAATGGCTGTGCCATTGGTGCGTAGTTTTTAAAAGTCACTGTGTACACTTGTTTTTCAACAAATGTCAGGGTGCTTTCCAACAGTCTCATAATCTACAGATCTGTACGGATGTGTATGACTGTTGGCATGTTGAAAGAGAAGAATATGTGTGAATGTCACTGGTGGTTGCCGTTTGCAGTTTTACTGACATTCATAAAATTATCTTCGATCAAAGGGACTAAAATATTAATGAATTTGAGGATCCTCATGGCTGGGTTTATTTGTATATTTGAGAATTATTGCCCATGTACTTTTGGGTGGCTGACTGTGATAGACGGAATTAGTGAATGACAGCAACCTTAGCCCAACCTGCCTCATCACCCATCCCAGATGACGTCATCGCAATAGACCTACCTCCGGCAGTGATTCACCTGCTGCGTATCGACTGCATCAGTCCAGGGGAAACTCGTTTTTACTACTTTATGCCCCGCAGGTATATCTTTGAGTCAATGCTTATACTTATATTCTAAGTCAACAACTGGCCTGCCTGTTCATCCTCGTCTCGTTCTAACTCGTCTCTCGTTAATTAGTATTGAGGACGTGCAGCGCATTTCTGTCGGTTCCATATGCTGGTCAACATTGGTGTCATTGCTGTTACATAATTGACAAAAAAATATTGTCTTTGCTTAGTAATATAGTGTATCTCCTTAAATCATGAATTGCATTCACCACATAATTATCAATATTAGTATTGATTTGATATTTGTTCGTGTCATTGGAAACTGTACTGTGCTTTGTGAAGTAATTATAGATAAAACGGATTTAAATCATTAAAGTGGATGCATGTCTTTGAGTACATGGTTACAGGTAGATATAATAGATATCTCAGATAATAATGATGGTTTATTGTGCTTCAGTGAGATTGTTATTGGTAAATTTGCCATAAAGATGGATATCTTATGGGCAAGCAGGGCCGGCTAGACTCAATTTGATGAAGACCACATAAACCATCAGGTGGGATGGTCATTTGTTAAAACTCATGAGACATAGGTCTTATTGCATCACCATACCTATAGTTTTGCCTTGCCCAATTGTAAACAACAATATATCATCGTGTTTTGCAACTGGTAGTACGTATAAAATAGTTATTACAAACACTTTTTTTAAATGAACAAGGTGTGTGGAGATCCGTTTTGGGAACGGGACTTGCTACCGCTGGGCTCTGCAGACTCTCTGAAAACTGCATCTCATACGCAATGATATACTTCCAGTCACTATCATTAATCACATGAAACGTATATATTTATCAGGCGAGGCTTTAGGGTAAATCCTCCACCCCCACCTCCACAACTTTCTAGAATTCTTGAATCCACCCCGGTATGTCACAGATTCCCCACCCCCGCCGCCCCCAGAACTGTCGTTTCGAAGTGAACGTCTGATCCCTTGTCGGGGCCATGTTGGAGCGCCGTCAGAGCAGTCTACGAGCGGCGGAGGCGGGGCCCACCTCCCGAGCAGCTCGGGCGGACAGAAATAGCTGACCTCAGCAGTGAGCTGCTCGTGGGAAGGCTGGCCACATAGACTGTACAGTCTGCTCACACTCCACGCCCCCTCTCAGGGCCTATGTGGGGGCCACCTCAATGTTACGTATTCACACGACAACAAACATTACCACATCCCCTCAACACAGGCACCTTGGATTTAGCCCCTACATCTTCTTGGGGGTTCGTGGCTTTAAATCAAATAATTTTAATGCCAAATATATGTTCTTGAAAAGAAACATAGATCTGAAAGTGGCCTCAGCGTCTATAGCCCTGAGGTCGGAACGCGGGGAATGCGGCGCGAGCGGCACGCGCGTAACGACCCACAGCGCCATGGAAACGGGCTGCTTTTTGAACCTCACCAATGACGTCATCGGGCAAAGTAAGCCACCGTTAAACGTAGGAACATTCTCCTCGAAGTATACTAGAATCATATTGGAAAATTTAGCATATTGAACAGGTATAGATCAATACTGGCTACATGGCATATTTCTTTCATGTATCAAAACAATGTTCAATTTCTGTGCCAAGCTGGAGATGTATTCCTTGATATTGTGAAAACATGACTTTGTAAACGATATCTATCTTTGATTGTAGCAAATCTTAGAACTTCAATTGATCCCAGGTTTGATGCCTGAACTATTGATGTTCTCATCTGTGAGTGATGTGATTGATTCCTTCGGCGTCGCAGACGCCGGTTCCACAACTACCTCGTGATGTTTTTACGGGTTATGAGGAATTTACATCTGATAGTCACCCGTGGCCCGTTGCAGAACCCGGCCTCGTTACAATGAGAGCTTAAAACAGGGATAATAGCTGCTCTATCATTTCGATTTTGATTTACAATAGAAAATAGCACCGTTAACTTATATACATATATAGCATTCGAATGATAGAAATAGGTTCGACACTCTTCCGTTCCTAACACATGCAATAATGTAAAACCAACGTCGACTGTTGATAAGATAATAGGTAGCAATTAGTATGTATCCTTACGACTGTATATAAGTCACATTGTATATACCATCTCAACAATTAAACACATAAAAGATAATATATTCATGTACCATTAATACCAGAAATGTAATCCATGTTTGAAGACGTCAAATGAAATATTATCAAAAAGAAAAAAAGAAAAAGATATAATAGATGTTCTATAGGATCAATTTGGATTCTGTAAATTGGTAAACGATATATATAATTGATATCTATAAATATGGCGCTATGATTTGTTTGTCTACAAAGTGCCCCAAGAAAGAGAGTTTTGGACAATGATACTGTTTGTTGTTATGATCGATGTTTTGCAACTGGCCCCTGACATTTTGTAGGTTACGTTTGTCTTTTTTGCAGGTGTTATTCCTGTCAGTTAGTAAATCCAGCCGTGCAATGGCACTAAGACATGTTACTGTAAAAACATTATTGTAGGTAATATTATGCTAATTTAAGGAGAAGGGGGCGGGGCATATTTGTGCTAAGAGGTTGGATGCCCCTGATATCATAGAGGGAGTTCTATTGCGGGTCATTTAGGGGAAATTCACGAACCAAAGATACAAGGTTTCTTATTGGTACGCAATGAAAATTACGTTTTCAAATGTTGAGAGAACTAAAGCTTCATCGTACTACGTTTTTCCACTATAATGGCCGTCTACCTGATTTCTGAGATGGGAGGGGTGGAGGTTGGGGTTACCGGTCTGACGTAAATTGGGTTATTACCATTATTTCATCTTTGCTTCCACTATATACAGAAGCCAGCTATCCCTGTACTGGTATGATTCACATAGGCGGTAGGTCTGTTTGAGGACGGAGCCCCCGTATGAGTCCCCGTATACAGAGCCAGGCGTATGAGCCCCGTGCCATTGCCCACGGGCGGCCAGACCTACCTTCTTAACGGAGAGCTGGCCCCTGAAGTCTGTGCCGCCCTGCAGCCGGAACCCCCACGGCTGGTTCATGTCATAGCGCTGGATCTGAACCCCGATCGGCGCCGACTGCATCCTGGTGGTTGTGTAAAGGGCAGGTTAACGGGAGAGGGAAGAAAAGGTGTAAATCCGGGTGAGAGGAAGCCTCTAGTCCGTCGGTTAGCCGTGAAGCAGCCACAGCGTGCGCCTCTAGTCCGACTTGTGTCTTCTGATATACGTCAGCCGTACATACAACCCCCGCCCCCCGCCCGACCAAAATAGTCCATCCGGAGGGGCTTGTGCTACCTGCAAGTCGGGCAGAGATTTCTAGGCCACGGGGAGGGAGCTCTCTACTGGTGGGGCGAGCTGCTCCTCAAGACGAGCTGCTCAGTAGAACCTACCGAGCGGCCGCCGACCCCCGCGCTGTACCTCCAGCATGGAGTCACACGCCACCCTTCTCACCCGCCGTTACATATCACCCAAACTCGTGAATGTAGAGCAGGGAAAATACTAGTAATGGTAATCAATCTCGGGGGATACAACACGGACAGAACTGTTCACTATAGGTGAATACGGTGGAAAGGGTAACCATGGTAACCGAAGGGTTCTCAAGAGGCTGATCAAGAGAGAGCAGGGGTGGATAGGGGTAGGTTTGTAAGATATTGCCCAGCGCAATAGGCCCCTTACAGTCCACATCTAGATCTATGACTGCTATGTACACCAGACTTACGAACGGTTAACACTGGAACACTGCATTTTACATTTTGGTAGTCGCAGACACAAATATAAATGCTACCTTAAGGATTGATCAGGAGTCCTAGGCCTTATGCTGCATTCAGATACACGTTTTTTGTAACGGATGCACCTATTATGGCATATCATACATAATAGGAAACGTCATATTGTTTTCTCTACTCAATAATAAACTATTTCTTTTTATAGAATCGAACAGTGCTCTTCCTGCAGTAGTCGGTTGGTGATAATGATAGGAAATGATATGAGATGATACTGATATATGTCAATTCATAATATCAATTCTTGGTTGTACTACTAATTTGACTTTTGTTCAAAGTCTCATATTTCGCAATAAAATTGTGATTGGTCGATTATAGCAAATCTGAACATGACGTCATTGTATTGTGTTTTAGGAATTAATCACATCTTAGTTACCTTCATATTCATGGCAGGAAATGCCCCCTCCCCCATGATTCCATGATTATAGAAAAAATACATCAGTTTGTACTAAGTTATCGACCATATTGTATTATTATGATCATATAAACCAGTCATTTAGTTCCTGCGGTCTTGTAGCTATATCAAAATATTCGGCCCAATACTACACGAATCGTGCATTTCACATTTTCTTTGAACTTATATCTGAAAGTTATTGACCAGGAATTTCGGAGATATGTATGGTCTTTATATTCCTCCCGAGTGAAGGGCCCTTCTTTGAAAATGTCAACGATTTATACAAGACTTAGTAACAAGTAAATAATTCAGGCATGGTGAAAATCGCACCAGCCTTCCTTCTCTGTCCTTAAGCATCTATGAAATATCGATAGCTAATACCTATCTATAACATCTAAAGCACGTTTAGGCTAGATGAGTAAGAAGGTAGCTTTGTAGGATCGCCGGTAATTCTCAAAATGGGCCTTCCACTATTACTATAGGACTTTCTTTTTAAAATCAGG
Organism: Lepidonotus clava; assembly: GCA_936440205.1. Lineage (NCBI taxonomy): Eukaryota > Metazoa > Annelida > Polychaeta > Phyllodocida > Polynoidae > Lepidonotus > Lepidonotus clava. The sequence continues at coordinate 21,681,068 of OW387141.1, forward strand.
TTGAATAATTGTAATTGGCCACTTGTCTTTTCACAACTATGATAAATAGTAATTGCACATCGCTGTCTGCTACACCCGAAGCTATGCTTATGCCATAGATCTGACTTAATCAAATTAAGATGCATACACAAGTGCACATGCATGCATACATGATCGGGCGTGCAGGCGCGAAAGTAAGCATGAAAAGCATAAATCTTCTGACATAATAAATTAATAGTCACAAGATATTGACGATAAAGTAAGTTTGCATTCACGTAACAAGCAGATCAGGGTTGTGCAGAATATTTGATAAGTCGACTGGGCGAATCTAGAAATTGAAAATATAAGGGGAAGGGGGGCAAGTCTAAATCAATCCCTCTTAGAGGTGGAGGGTCTATAGTTCCTTCCCTCTGAAGGGCGGGGGGCAAGTCTAGATCCATCCCTCTGAAAGGGGAAGGGGCAAGTCTAGTTCCGTCACTCTGAAGAGGGGTGGGGGCAAGTTTGGTTCAATCCCTGTGAAAGTGAGGGAGGAGAATAAGTTCCAACCCTGCTCACATGAGGGCCATGGGTTAAATTATTTTAGGATGCCTGCAGAATATGTAAATATAGTTAAGCCAATGATCCATCAGACGACCTTCTCCAAAACGACTCAAATACAAGCAGCAAACCGATTTTAGGAGTGACATATTGTTGTCAGTTCTGAATCGGTTTGGCAGTTAAACCTTTAGGTCCTAAAATCAATCCAGATGCATTGAGGCTAGTTCATGCATTATTCACAAGTAACGCAATTGTATTCAGATGTTAAAGTTAATCATAGTTAAAAGCAAAATGGCAATTAGAACCAGGAGCAGAGATACGAATAATTGGATAAAATGTAAAACGAGTAATGGGTTTTGAATGAAAGATGTGAACAAAGGATTAATATGTTTTGTCAACCAGAATAAGTGAACTTCCATTGGATAAAATAAATGGGCAATTCAAAGTAGATAACGGATTAGCAATAGAGTTTAAGTAGTTTATAATGTACTTTTAACATAATTGGAATCTGATTTCAATACAAATTTCATCACAAACACATTTTTGAGGAAGATTTGATCACCCAGAATATTAGTGTATAGGTGCAGCATACATCTAAGAAGCCGTCAGTTTCTGCAGATTAGGAGACAGAAAGGGAGAGATGCGAATAAGCCGGGATAGTAGTGGGAGACTTAGTGGTGATGTGATAGATGTCAATAATTTATGGTCAGGTTAACTAATATGAGTTAAGTCACACTGGAGGAGTTGTTACGAGTACGTGGAGGCGTTGCAATCAAAGTCGGAACTAAACTATGAACTGCTCATGTTAATTTGAGATATCCTGATATATTTGGGATTTTCTTTAATAAAATCCACCCATATTGAGTGGCCCATACAAATTTGACACCCATTGCGAGTGAAAGTACTGACATTTCACTCATTTGAAGCTGAAAAAGGACCCCTGTCCTTCACTTTCCGAAACACGCATCCGGGCAGACTTAACATGAAGTCGCCCCCCGGGGGAGTCAACGTCCTTACCATGCACGTGATTTAATGTTGCCCTCTATGCGGTGATTCAACCTGCGTACCCACTTGGGCGACATTCACCGCCCACTAGTATAGTGTTAACCCTTCCCAAACCATGGTTCCCAAACAAGCTGCAATTACTGAGTTGAAATGGTTAACAAAATAGATGACAAAACTAGTTGGCAGAGTTATGTCCACCAAGTGTGGAAGCGGCTTTCTCCCTCAAAACCACCCACCAAACGTCATCTACTCACCGGCAAATAAATTATAGGCCTAACGACACCGTCATGGCGGGCAATTAACACACTTCATAGTCAATGCGGTTTTCCACGGAAATGTTTGATATGTTAGATTTGGACCAGTAATCCAGCGGCGGCGAGAGCAGTTCGTTGGCGGACTAGAGGCCCCTTGACGATGATGGTTAATCGTTAATAGTATCCCAACATGACGACAACCTGGAGTAACCTAATTTTGAGGCTGGTTTCAATAGAACAACGAACGTGACATTAAATGGGATTCGGCTCAGGCTGGCAGATGACGAACCCTCTTTTTTGTAAGACAAGAAACTTACAACAAAATAAAATGACATGTCTGATTTAAGTGGGCAGCAGTTAATCTAGCGGGGTTGGACACTATAGTCGGCCACAATTGGTCATTCTACCTGCCTTTAGTCACCCGATCATGGTCGATGGCTAGTTTAAAGGCAGGCAATTTGAAAATATTTCCTCACGAATATGATGTACAGTAGTACACTAAGGGGGGTATTTCTGCAGAGATAAGTTGAGATTTAAGAGAACGAGTAACTAAAAGAGGTTATAGTAGGGGTTGGGATAGACATGCAGGTTGTCTATGACCTCACGGGTGAGGTCTCTGACCTCGCAGGTGTTCACTTTTACCATACATCCTGTGCCAGCTGTCAAGTCTAGTATTTCTTCTTCGTGGCAGCAAAACAGTCATTATGGTTTAATTCCCTGCGGCTCTTTATTCAATTCCAATGATCCAAAGTATGCTGCAAAACTTGATTCGAGGTTCAATTCTCTGCAGGATAACCCTGTCATGCATCCTTTTAAATCATTTTGTGATGAATGTCTATTCATCAAGTATCAAAGCTAGAATGTGAAAGATGAAACGATACGATAGATTTAAGTACACTTTGTAATGGGACCAAAACCCGAAACCTGAAACCCGAAACCCGAGAAATAATGTAAACCGGAAATGACGTCAGTATGACCACATGACGTCACTATGACCACGTGACACGAGATAGCAAATCAGAGTTGACCGCTAAGGTATAAAAGGGGCGGTGAGGCCCGAAAATAAAGAGTTCCTTCGTAGTACTCCTGGTGTTCAAACTTGTCTTCTTCCTCTAGCAGCCCCTTAGGAGGGATTCCAGTCAATGAGATTGTCGAATATGGACTAAGTAACCAGAAAGTATAAGTAATATTAGTAAAGTTATAGGAGAATTAGGCGTAAAATAGCACGGGTCCGAAGGCCCAAAACACTGAAAACCATGGCCCGAAGGCCCGAAACTACCAGACTGACGGCCCGAGGACGGAAGACCAGCCAGGTACGGAAGCCTGAAATAGCAAGCAGCAGTCTCCCACCAGGGGACAAAGAGGTAGATCCTCCCTAGCTGGCCTGAGAGAGACGTAGAAGAGGTGACCCGGACCCCTACCCCAACACACTTTTGCCCTCCGCCATCCTCCGCGCCTGATGGCTGCAACCCCTCGGCCCGGCCTGACCAACACACCCTCCCCCCTTCAACGAATACCGATCCCCCGACCGACCCACTCAGCCCCCCTCGTGCACGAGACACGACTCTTGATCTCACATCTCGGCTTCTTGCTCGGCCTCCGTGCCCAGCTGAGAACGGAAATAACCCCCACGTCCCTCGGCGGTAGAAACCGGAAACCCTGAACCACCGAGGAACATCACAATTTCAACATTTCAACCGTTCTTGTCGTGAATATGACCTTAGTTGTCAAAACGGTGTAAAACAGCCATTACTCACCCACTCATTTCCTACCTGCATGTCAACAATACATGATAATTACTATATTACAATAAGGGTTGTGTCTGCCATGGAGTGTGAGGAATCTTTTCTTATTTGGATGTTATATTTGCCTGCATGAGACCATTAGAAAGGGTTATATCATGACTTGAGCAATAGGTAAAACATAATAGCTAATGGACAGATTACCAGAATCAGAATGTCCTACATCTGATTCGAATATCTATTCACTCTTCACTCTGGCCGCATTCAGTCTCTCTCCCCGCCTCTCTCGGGGGCTTACATTACTGAGCCGGTTAGTCGAACACGGTCCGAGCAGCTCGGTACTACGCGGCGGGCGGGCGGCGGACCAGCAGCGGCGGGCGGACGCGTAGGACACCCGCTCCGTGTGGCGTCTCCTGTGTAGGGCACTAGAACGCCTCCTGTCGCCATTGCAGGCTTGGTGGCTGACCAGCAGGTACCAGCCCGCGCTGGGACGAGCAGCCCGGCCGTCCGGCGGACAGTGGTCGTGGTCGCGGTGAGTAGAATAAACAGAGACCTTCACACGGGGGGATGGGGACCCGAGGGGTGGGGCACGGGACCTGCTGGGGGTGGGGCACGAGGGAGGGAGAGGTTGGGGGGAGGAGACAGGACTGTGGGGAGGGGGGGGGGGGGGACTGTCACAGCAGGGCCGTGACTGGCCGTGACTGTCGGGCGGGGCCGTCACTGCCCGTGACAGTCACGCGCTGTGAGGGGAGGGTTGTGACAGTGGGCAGTGGAGGGGGTGCGGGAGGAGGGGGTGAAGCTGGGGGTAAGCTCTGGGACGGTTGGCAAAGTGAGTACCGTTCTCTGTGGGACAATGGTCCTTTGCTTCAGGCACTGGTGTCCGGGGACAGAGCCATGCACCGATCTGATGCATGAGAAGCGACGTTCCATTCCAATACTGGCCGCGGTGTAATATCATATATATATATATATATATAGTCTATAGTCCTATTTAGATATACACACATATTATATATATATATATATATATAATCATATATCTATCTATATGTATCTATAATAGGCCCTTTTATAATTATGTTAGACGATAGAGTAACGTGTACTAACCTATGTAGTACCATTTTACTAACGAGACTTCTAAAGGGGTGGGGTAGGGGTGCACCTCACACGTAGATATGTTTGTCTTTTGGTCTGAACCACCAGACTCAGTGGTTCTGCAGCACTGGGTTATTTAGGTGGATCTGAATGAATAGGGCTTTTTATAGACTATCAACAATAGTCTGTGTCTTGACGAAAAAAGGTCCTACCTGCTTTCTCCCCCCCCCCCCCTTCCCCCATGTGATCTGACAGTCTCAGGCTGATCTCTGACTTAGAGGTCAACAGGGCTCATGGGAAGTTATGAGAAATAGGTTTTGACTACTTCAAGGCTCAAGAAGAAGGTAAAAATAGCTCGAGAGTAGGTAACTGAACATCATTAGGAGAAGTTTTTATGGTGGGAAGATGAGCGCACGTGGTCCCTGTAAGTATTAAGTTATGAAATGACATACAAATAAAATTTACTGGCAGGTTCTCTCCGAAATTTGTAGCATCAATATCATACTAAATGTTCAGAAATAATGCTGTGCATCTGCATGTAGTACTTCTTTATGTATGTATCGGTATCCATATTATCAATCATAATCACATGAATGGTTAGAGGAACTGCTTTGCATTGCTGTGAAAGTAGTAGTCGGGAGAGTGAATATGATATTAACTGTAGTGCTATCATATTGAATTTGCCTTGAATTGGGGGGCATTAAAACTATCAAATCAAAGCCCAGCCGTAAGCTGCAGTCTGATTCAATCATTTCTAGATGTCACTGTTACTACAGAGACATCTTACGGGAATGTCTGATAGATTGATAAACGGAACAGCCTGGAAGTTTGGCGAAATGAATTCATATCAACAAATTTGTAAATCAATGTAAATTTGATTATGATATCCGCCTACTAAGTATATGGGATATTATGAAATGGTATCAAAACAATGTACTAGAGGACAGATCGAATTGCATTACATCTGTTAAGAAACTAGATGGAATAGACATTACTATATACATAAAGAGAACCAGCCGAATCATATGCATGTGTAATATAGATATATATTGATTGTTTGTTTGCTAGGTTAGTTTAACGTCCGGTCAACCCTTAAGGGTTCTTTTACCAGACTGCACAAGGCAATGCTTTGCAGCTTGTTTTAGGCCATAGGGGCCATGACCGGATAGATAGAGAGAGGCAATGTCTATTGCTGGTAGGCGAGGTAATCTCAGACTGTTCCATATACAGATATAAGTAGAAAGGTAGGAATGCACCCAGATTCTCCAAGAATACCGAGGTGGTGAGCTGCTGGTCCTGTTTTAGGACAGAGCAAGTTTTGTGGTCCTCTGGTGAAGTCCCCATTACATAGGGACCTTGATGAAAGCATATTCTGTGGCAGATATGAATAGGAACCGATTATGTTAGCGATTGTACAAGAAGTCTGATTTTACTGTATTAAGTGAATGCCTGATGAGATTACTCGAGTAATGCAATGACTGTCACACCGTGAATCTAATAAAGAAACTCCTTTCATTTGTGCTTACTGTCATTTGTTCTGTTAAACTATAAGAGTGAATGAATGAAGAATGGAGACAAAGACAAGATCAAAACCATACCTATTTCTTAAGAACTAAAACATAAGTGTTGAGCTAATATGTTAACGCCATTAGAGTTCAACAAGTTTTTTTAATTATGTACATCTAATGACCCTGAAGGGTGGGTGGGATATTCTGAAATGACTTTTGAAAATAGATTATAAAATTATGTATATCTTATTAACACGTTCTAGGGTCGATGGGATATTCTGAAATGGTATTAAAACATGACTTTAGATTTATGTACAGTACATCTGGTTAACACCCTGTATGGTAGATGGGATATTATAAACTGATATAGAAAAACAAGATTGTGAAATAATGTACATCTATTTATGTAGGGGTGCAGGGGTACTAATCCTCCCGCACCTAATTTTAGCCAACTTCTAATTATGTTTATATCAAACTCTCAGAAGGTCTTGAAATAGGGTTGACGCCCCCCCCCCTCCTCCTTTGAATATCTTTGTATCAGCCCCGATTTCTTATTCCTCCACAAACTGTGGGATAGGAATACCTTAGCAACTTCGGTATATATTCTTGAGATATTTCAAGAGGATAAAATATGTTTAGTTTGCGACCCATTACAACTTTACCTACAAGAAAAACACACTACTCCTTTATCGATTATCAAAGAATTAACTTTTGGTGATTTAAAGATATAGCTTAAACATTTTACCGGCAGAAATGTAGGTAAACCTACAAAGTAGTCTATGGGTTTCAGGGCTGCTGTACTTTTTAAATCAGGCAGATTAGAATGACCAGTCATCCCTCATTACTTTATAGAATTTACAATCTGTAGTGTTCTTATATACTTTTCAGCATCAATATGGATCCTACAGAGGGATCAGGAGGCGTCCTCGGCTCGAGCTGCCACCCAGTGTTAGGTGTCGGAACCAAACATAGCCCTATTCCGGTCCCAATACCCACTTTGGAGGCCATCAAGATGAGCAACACACTGCCGCGAGGAAAAACGCACAAGGTAGGGGTCTAACTTTATAGACAACAATAGTAAATATGAAGGTCGGCTTTATACATGCACTAACATGTAAGATGCGGCCAAATGTGGGGCACTCAGAGGACTCGTGATGTATACTATCATGAATACCAAAGGTACCATCCTACTAAACCAGGTGAAATGTACCCCGAAGAATATAACAGTCACTTTTCTGTATCTTGATAGACGGAACGCCCATTTCCCTGGGAACAACTATAAATAAAAAAACCTCATAATCTAAGTTTGAGAGTTGGCATGTTACTAGAAATTAGGATCGTGGGGTGTATACATCTCGTGCCTGCAGACAATATACCTTTAGATCCCGGAAATCGGAGGACTGTATCGGTCCTCTCCCCTTTCTAGTAAAAGTATTGGGGAGGATTGTATATTATAACAACTACTACAATATTATGTAAGAAAGATTATATAATTTAGAGGGTTCGGAATCATCCTATACTATACTCCATACTATTTTATCATGCATTTTGCGCTTTTCCAAGAGCCGTAGATAATGAGTATATGATGCTAAAGTTAACAATTATAGTTGTGATAGTTGGATGCCTTGTTTCTAAAGGCTTGGACATGTTGAATATGTTAAATATCAACTCCATACATTTGATCTAGAGGTTCCATGTTTGTTATGTATATCTATTACCATATATGCTCATATCAAACTGGATCATATAATCGCTCATGCATCCTTATTGTAGATGGTGATGACTGCCCCTGCCAGCCTCCCGAAGCCCTACCACAAAGTGTCTCTGTGTGAGGAGTGTGGGCAGTACCACGAGGCAGCCTCCAGTCACCTGTATGACTACCCGCAACCTGTGGACGAGGACCTAACATGCCATATCTGTCTGCAGCCTCTTGTCAACCCGTTAGACACCCGGTGAGATACCAGTCCCCCATGCTTCTCAGTAGACACCCAGTTAGACACCCGGTGAGATACCAGTCCCCTATGCTTCTCAGTAGACACCAAGTTAGACACCCGGTGAGATACCAGTCCCCTATGCTTCTCAGTAGACACCAAGTTAGACACCCGGTGAGATACCAGTCCCCTATGCTTCTCAGTAGACACCCAGTTAGACACCCGGTGAGATACCAGTCCCCCATGCTTCTCAGTAGACACCAAGTTAAATACCCAGTGAGATACCAGTCCCCCATGCTTCTCAGTAGACACCAAGTTAGACACCCGGTGAGATACCAGTCCCCCATGCTTGCTTCACAGTAGACACCCAGTTAGACACCCGGTGAGATACCAGTCCCCCTTTCCTGCTTCTCAGTAGACACCCAGTTAAATACCCGGTGAGATACCAGTCCCCCATGCTTCTCAGTAGACACCAAGTTAGACACCCGGTGAGATACAAGTCTGCCATGCTTGCTTCTCAGTAGACACCAAGTTAGACACCCGGTGAGATACCAGTCCCCCATGCTTCTCAGTAGACACCAAGTTAGACACCCGGTGAGATACCAGTCCCCCATGCTTCTCAGTAGACACCAAGTTAAATAGCAGTCCCCTATGCTACTCAGTAGACATCAGGTTAGACACCAGTCCTCCATGCTATCCGTTAGACGGCCAGTGAAATACCAATCCCCCATGCAAGTCATTATGACCAAAGCTGAAAAACCAAGATTTCTTTTCTTGTGACAGTTACAGTATGATGTATAGTGTAATGTTTGGTCATTGGTGGGTCACTATGTAACCTTAACAGAACATGTCATAAAGTAACCTTACTGGAACATATTTGGTTACAATGATGTTATTATTATATTACCAGTCTATTATGTTGCAACGCCACAGCTGTAGTTTCTAAATCACATGATCATTCTTTGAAAGTTGCAATGTGATGTCACAGAAACACGTGAGAGGAATGTCATTTATTAGTGACATCACAGAAACACGTGTGAATTATTTTATTTTGCAATGTTGCATTGTTGGTCTCAGAGACATGATTGGGAGCCATCAAATCTACGTCTAGAATGGCAAAACGTGATGTAACGAGAACAAACAAATAACGTAACTATAATGTTATTATACCGTCATAGTCTTGCCTTGGCAGACACAGACGAGTGCTGTATCGAAAATAAACCGTAGGACCTTGCTTCCCAGCTGAATTCAAAAATAAAAACATTTTTATTGATTATTGATGTAGGCCTATACAGGAAAATATTTAGTTCTCTGAGCGCAATGGTTGATGATGTTAGTGTACTGTGTTCCCACTAGGTGTGGCCACACGTTCTGCGGCGGGTGCATCCAGAGCCACCTGGAGGTGCAACGTCTGTGTCCCATCGACAGGTCGGCCCTGACGCCCGGGGACCTCAGCGCCGCCTCCCTCGTCATCCGCAAGTAGGTGCACCTACACCCCTCACACCCGCCACCCTCAGTCTCCGTCCCCAGGGGCGGATCCAGGGCCTGTCTCCTAGGGGCGGCAAGATATCTGCCCCCCCCCCATGATTTACCTTGTAAAATTTCTCCTTGGATATGTCAAAACTGTGAGAGTTCATTTTTGGTCGGGGGGGGGGGGGGGGGGCAATTGCCCCTTTTGTCCCCCCCCCCCCCCGGGATCCGCCACTGGTCCCCGATACAATGATAACAACTGTGCGATTTCTTGGCCTAACACATATGTAAAGCATTGGTTGTGGTTGATTACTTTTATAATTTCACACAAATCCTTATCCAAAGCCGATCTAGGCCTATCCGAAAAAAACGTTGTAAAAAGCCTCAGCTACCTGAGCTATCCACCCACCTACTTACCTTCCTTGTTACAAAACATATGCACCTATATACTTCACATCTGACCTCTGAAGACAGCTCGTTGGTCAAGGCTCTCATCCATCCATACTAGTATGTTTCACGTCACTATGGATGGTTGCAGCAAATTTCAATAAACACATAACCTCCGATATGGTAAGTTGAAAGAACCCCCTCCCAGCCCCTCCATACCTATGTAACCAATAGAAGCCCCTCACTCTGTTTCTATGTAAGGGCCTCCCCGCGCGGACCGTGTATAGTATACTACTACTCACGGCGACCTCAGCAGTGAGTAGTGTACTGAACTAGGGATTTGGCGCAGGCCATGCAACCGACGTATTCAAAACAGACTATGCCACTTTCTGTCATTCAGTCTAAAAAGATATTGATTAAGAAGGATTTTAATGTATTAAACACATGGAAGAACTAAACGATTAGAGGAACCGATGGAAATGTAGACCAGAGCCAATGCAAACCAGACGTAGCGCGAGTTTTTCAGTCCAATCTGCAAGCGGGGCCAAGATGATGTCACATTTTTATGGAGTCGTGACGGCTCAACAGAACAAATGAACCCCACCGACAAAGTTAAATTATTAATTTTATAAATACATTCTCTTGGGGTATTTGGTTTATGGTTTTCTATTGTGTCTTTTCGCTGATTGTATTACCATTACGATTATAGTCACGATGCATAAGGGGCATACTTCCCTTGTTCCCAAATTACCTATAGTATAAATGACTATGCCTACTTAGTTATCCTTGTACCAGCGGGCAGGGGGGCTGTTAACATAGGCCCAGAGTGTCTACTTCGTGAAAATATATGTTAATATTGTCACTTGCGCCAATACTCACATTGCATGTACAGTACAGTAGGAGGTCAAAAAATACATTTTGGGTAATTTGGATGAAATTGTCGCATGTGTCAGTTGTAGCTCTATTTGGAACCTTAAAGGTGGCACTAATTGCTTAGCCTAATAATTTGTATACGAGGATAATTTGACAATAAAACAAGATATTTACGATAGGATGGACCTGGAGTGTTGTGAGTCCCTTACGAGTAAGCCAATAAAGGACATGGCCAGCTCCGGCGGAGTGATCCCTGCTGTCGGCATTGCTCGGTCAGAGCTCACTGTGCCCAAACGGCCGTCTGCCCTAGGGAACTAATTAGGGCTGAATACTTGTCTGTTTGTGAAAGCGTCGAGATTATACACTTCTCATGAACCTGTGCAGAGCAGTCCAGACCAAAGTGGCATTTCTACCAGGGCGAAATAGAACTTCAGTAAAAGATGTATAAGACAAAAATAGTGTCACCGTCACTATTCGCCTGTTGATCACTTCTAGAGAAGAAAATGAATTTATAACTTCAAGTGAGGAAAAGTCTACGGTTAAGGGCAAGACGGAGGAATCCTAATTACAATATAAACCCACTTTCTTAAAAAACCATCCCTCACAAATTTGTAATTTTATGTTAGATTATGATGGTCTGCTATCGTTTCTACAATTTGATTGAATATTCTGCATGAGAGCGATGTGTGCCCTGGCTGACCGGTCCGTCGGGGGAGGTGGCCGGTCCGCCCGGACCCTCTAGTCCCACTCGGGGGGCGTCACGTATACAGCATCAGATATCCCGATGGCTGTAAGCGCTTGTATAGCAGATTGTTATCTCTGCTGGTAATATGATGGACACAAAGGAGGGTTAGGTGTTGCCGAGTGAGAGATTCAGGGCGGCTTCAGTCAATGTGGGAAGCAGTCAGGCGGCCAGAGAGGCGATAAAAATTGGACTCCCCCCGTCCCTGCATATACAAACTATTCTATACTCTGCGGATGAAAACTCAAACTGTAGTATGGAAGGAGGGTTTTCAGGCTGTAGTACGATTATGCTATCCAGCCTTAATAACTCCGTCTGCCAGCCAGCAGCACCCGAAGTGCCTGAGGCGTGTTGCGGGCTGTGTAACGGCTAGCAGGGCCTGTTCTAATGAGATCAATACTAATAAGGACCAAACTCTGCCTCATATTGCTCCACTCAATTAGCCGGCGCCGTCTTTGTCGTGGGGCCCCGGGTGGATTATGATCAGACAGTGAGCAGCTCAGTGAAGTGAGGAGCTGCTCGTCCACAGACACGGCACACGCCTTGCCCAGATAGGTGACAGGATCCCCGCTGTCAGGGTACCACCTGAACTGATTAGGGGTCGTCCATTAATTACATTCGCACATTTTCCACATTCGTGAAATATGTCTACATACTAGATGATAGTTCTACATATTTTCCTCCCTTAGAAAGGTAAAGAGATATTACGGATCAATCTAGGAGCAATATCATGCAATACAATCCTGTTAAGGTTGTATAACAACTTTTTTCACAACAACTGGTCGAAGCAGAACCACAACGCTGCTCTGCTCAAAGTAGAACCATAATTGATGTTCACTGTAGTATCACAGTCCCTGCACACAGTGCTATCACAGTCCCTGCACACAGTGCTATCACAGTCCCTGCACACAGTGCTATCCCAACCCCTGCTCACAGTGCTAATACAGCCCTGCTCACAGTGCTATCACAACCCCTGCTCACAGTACTATCACAACCCCTGCTCACAGTGCTATCACAGCCCTGCTCACAGTGCTATCACAACCCCTGCTCACAGTACTATCACAACCCCTGCTCACAATGCTATCACGACCCCTGCTCACAGTGCTATCCCAACCCCTGCTCACAGTGCTATCACAGCCCTGCTCACAGTGCTATCACAACCCCTGCTCACAGTACTATCACAACCCCTGCTCACAATGCTATCACGACCCCTGCTCACAGTGCTATCACAACCCCTGCTCACAGTGCTATCAGAGCCCATGCTCACAGTACTATCACAACCCCTGCTCACAATGCTATCACGACCCCTGCTCACAGTGCTATCACAACCCCTGCTCACAGTGCTATCAGAGCCCATGCTCACAGTACTATCACAACCCCTGCTCTAAGTGGTACCACAGCCCTGTTCACAGTGGTATCACAACCCCTGCTCACAGTGGTATCACAGTCCCTGTTCACAGTGGTATCACAGTCCCTGTTCACAGTGGTATCACAGTCCATGCTGACAGTGGTATCACAGTCCCTGCTCACAGTGGTATCACAGTCCCTGCTCACGGTGGTATCACAGCCCTTGCACACAGTGGTACAACAACTCCTTCACATATGCCCCGGGAAGAGGGAATAAAGACTATCAAGTATCAAGAATGTATGCACAATCTCGGCTTATAGTAGCGGGATAGTAGCACTGCTCACTATTGTATCTCTATTGAGGTGTGGCAGGAACAGGTTTGATTGATACTTCACAAGAAGCGTGTCATCGCACAGAATCAATGACTGTGGAAAAGGCTGATTAGATTGTTGCTTCCACGTGAGCGATCAGTCAATGTCTGCGAAAACTGACTCTGCGTCAACTTGTCAAGACGCCACAAATAAATGCAGGAGGATTAAAGCATTGATTCCTTTCTGACCTACACGCCATAACTGTTATGTTGCTGTTTGCTCAGGACTGGCTAAGTCTTAAGTTGTGGATAGTGCCCAATTCGCCGTCGCCAATTTTTTTTCCATGAGTTTCATTGCGCTCTCAGTATTACAAGCATAGTCAATTAATATTTTGATTAATCCATGGTGAGTCTTAGGAATGTTTCCCAAACTAGGATTTCAAGTGTAAAAGATTCATGGAATAACCAGATCGCAATGAATCTCAAGGTAAAATTTCTACCTTTCACCCAATGCTAACCATTTTTAGATATTCCTCTTATAGGTTGAGGTTATGGGAGTTTGAAATCCCCTTGCCAGCACACCCCAGTTGTACCATTTGCATTCCATTTCCAAATTATAGCTCCTTGAACCAAACCATATTTAGTTAAAAAATACAATAACTTTTCACACAGATCTTCATTCAAAATGCTCTTTACTACTAGGAAGTGAAAAACTTTTACTATTCAAACTTGACAAAATAAAAAATATTAACTGTAATCCGCAGCAGTATCATAATTATGTAATTTACACGTGTCCAAGCTTGTTTGATATAGCCTCTATATATATCCATACATGGAATACGTTTACAGGTATGATTTTGTCACTTGATTAACTTAAGTAATCTTATGAAGTAGCATAATAATGAGACGTGGCTGTTATGGATTAGAAATCCACCTTGTGTGAATGTGGCCATAGGTGTAGGCTCCACCAGTAAAATGCACATGACACTGATCAGCTATGTGCATTTTACTCAACCCAATGTATATTGCACTCAACAGAATCCTAGCTTATTGATGGGAGGGCAGTATACATGTAGCAATCCACTTGATTGTATCTGTTTCTTTAACAATTAATGTATGATGAAAATGCCGCATTCGTGTGCACATGAAGGAATATTTAAGGCACTTTAGAATCACTCAGGAGTGTTTTTAAAAAAACTTTAAATTTTACGTCCCAATCCTAAGCTATGTTCCAATTTCTTTTTCATAATAGTTTGAACTCACAAAAATGCGCAATAGAAAATTAGATCAGCTTAAAAGGGTCTACGCAGATAAATGACAGTATTAAATCATCATCTTCCAAAGTTTTTCTGTGTTATTTTTCCAAAAGAATTCTGTGAGAACATGGGGGAACCCCGTCTAAAATACATGTTAATAAAGAAAAGGTACTTTCTGAAGTAAAATACAGGGTTTTACCACCCTAGTATTACCTGAGAACAGTATATGTCAAAGTTGTGTGTACTTACTTAACAAGGTTTATAGCTCATATATATATAGGCCTATATATACGTATATAGTCTACCAATGGAACAGAGTACAGCTAGGAGCAGCTAGACTCATCTCTGTGAGGAACAACAAGCGGTGTTGACCATGCACTGATCTTTGCATGTTTACATGAAGCTAAGCACAAACATGACGTTAAAGCTGGGGGTATTGGGACGTTGATGTCCTTATATTATTAAGCTTCCAATAAATTACTTCGCAAAGGGATTATCACTACACCAGAAGGTTAGTCAAATGATACTGGAATGTAAAACTAGAGATATAAATATAATAATCTATAGTAAGATAATGAAACCACAATAATAATAAAAACAATAAACACTTGAGTGTGTATCTATGTTTTAACTCATGGTAAATCTTAAGACACATTAACATAACTCAGACAGACATTAGCACATTACCAGTATATCACAATTTTAACACGTGCCAAACTGGGGGAGACACATGTTCTGTTTTCTGGGAAAGGAGGGATTCGTGGCGAGGGAATGAGGGACGAGTGGTGGTGGGCGGGGTGAGCAGGGAGGCGGGAGCGTCAGGAGGCAGCAGAAGGAGGCAAGCAGCACCAGCCCCGGTGTGCCGCAGTGATGGGTAACGGGAAACTACCCCATCCTGTTTTCCCCGGAGCGCGCGGCGTGACACACTGCAGGCACGGAAGGCGTATTGGTGGAGGTGGTGGCCACCCCTGACCCCGCGTGCTGCCCGGCCCGGCCCGGCCCACCGACTGTAGCGGCCAGTCTCCGGGCACAGGGCGCCAGCTGGCCGTGCTGCGGCTGGTTCCGGTTCCTGCAGGCCTCCTCCATTAGGGCCGGTCGTCACTGCCGGTCGTGTTCCCCCGCTGCCCGCGTCCCCCGTCACGGGGCGCCAGGCATCACCCGGAGGACGTCTTCATCGGGCCAGGCCCCCCACCAGCCCGGCCCCAGCCCGCAGCAGCCTACCTGGTGGACTCGTGTTGAAACAGCGTCAGATGGAGTCAGGATGAATCGGCGCGGCTCCTGCAATAGTAAACAACTGCTGGATAGGGTCAATTCTGGACAGCTACCGTGCTGCTGACGGCGAACCGCTCCGAACACTCCCTCTTCTCGTACCGTGTTGGTTGCCACCCGGGGTGATATCTCTGATGAATTGGCCGACGGTAGATCGTCAGAAAGCTGCACCTAGAGTAATTGTAGCTTTATTGTATTTTGTGATCAATATCATGCTGGAATAGTCGGAATGGAGTATTTGTAGATCAGGGCTAAACACATTGAGTCACCAATCAATGTAGGGAAGGAGAGGTGATGGCCTATAGAAAGGCCTTCTGATATCAGCATCCGGCACACGATTTTAAAGGTTGCACACATGCATTTTTTCTTTAAGTGCTAGTTGGTTAGCCTTTTTTGAAGTGTCAAGATAATCATTATTATGAAGTCCGTAAAGGATACCAATTTATAGCTACCCCTACATCTGCCACTTAACAGTAGGTCTCAGTGGCCTGAATCTGTGCAATGTGTAGCCTGGTGCCATTTATACACCCCTTTCAGACTTTAAGGTAATGCAGAGCGAAACAAAGCAAACTGATCCGGTAATTCTACCTCCCACCAGGCCGACAGCAACATTCGCAGAATAATGCATCCATAGCCCAACTAGACTCAGTTGTATCCTTATCAGATGCATTCTTGAACAAACAAAATTTACAAATGCGCGTTGGTGCAGCACGTTGATGTCCATCATCGGTGGTAGTCTGAATGGGATAATAGAGTGTATGAGGACAAAGTTGTGGTGTATGGGGCCTTGTTGTATATCAGAAGTGGGAGCCACCCCAGTGTAGGTGGCAAGGTGCAGGTGTGTTGGCGGTACAGTTTACGTGGCCTACAGGTACCATGATACGGCAAATGAGACTTTGTTTTACAGTGTAGGAGGACTGGGGAGGACTGTCGGTAAAGTCCCGGGCAGTAAGGTGTAGGTGGGCTGCAGGTACCACGGTATGGTGAAGGTGGCTCTGTGACTGTAGATGGGATGCTGGTTTCATGGTACAACGCAGGTGGCTATGTGGTAAGGCATAGGTTGACTGGTGGTACAGAATAGTTGGCCTACAGGTCATGGCAAATCATATTAGCACATGTATGTCCTTTGTGGATAGTTTGTGGCATGCTGGTATAACTAAGGACTCTGTTCAATTACTGGTGGCTTTGGTGTATGCAGCACCATTTAGTTCTTTTGCTTAGGTGTTTTTTATAGGTGAGTGAGTTGACCAAAAGGAATATCTAGGGGGAGATTTAGGTGATCTATGTTACTGATAAGGATTGTACAATGTTCCCATTTGTTACCGGATATACAGGGATGAAAGAGGTTTGCAAGTTCAAGGATTTCACTGTAGACCCTTCCTCCATTCACTCTTTGCCCTTCTTTCTACAAGATTCCCTCTCTGTCATTTGTACAGAACAGAGTTGACCAGCTAAATATGTTCAGGAAGGGTTTTTCATTAGTAAGTGAGTTGCTCATATGACCAAGTGCAGGGATTGGCCTGGTTGACTGTGAGTGGAGGTCATTGGCATCAGAAGGTGGGCGGTGGGCACGGACGTTGGGGGGTCTGCTGAGTGCCTGTAGCAAGAGGGCACAGTAACCAGAGACATACAGAGGAAAGCTGCTAGGCAGGGAAATATGGAGCGGCAGGAAGGATAAAAGGTGCACTTTGAGGTGGGGACTGGACTAGAATGCTAATGGGCAGGGTACAGGACCGTTTTGCAGACCACACGGACACAGAGCTCTCTATGGGTCACCAGGGCATGGGGCTTCCTGCAGGCCGTAAGGACACATGACTTCCTAAGGACCTCCATGGTTTATCTACAGGCCAAAAGGGCGTGGAGTTGTCGACAGCCACCAGGGCACACGGCTTTACAGGCCACCAGGGCACAGGGCTTTTTACAGGCCACCTGGGCACACGACTTTCTACATAGCATATAGGGATGGGTATAGTATCTATAAGGTGGAGACGGGGATGTTTAACAATTTTTAGATTGAAATATCTCCTATGTGCGATCGAATAGGACTTTATATTTTCAACACCTTGTTCCCCTAGAAACGGGCACCTGAGGCAGTTGGAGCTGGGGGCGACCCGTTATCTGCAAGTGGAAGGGACCTTTTGCCGGACGGCCGGCCCGTCCGTGGGTACAGCCGGGATGGGGCTGCCGTATAGGTCTAGATTTAATTGTAAGATGCTGTAATCTCCTAATGTCCTTTAAACGCCCGCGCCTGTGTAGGGGAAGCAGGCGGCCCGCCGGGAGGGGCGCGAGGGGCCCGCGTCCAGCGCCACCCAGCGACAGTAACAGACTGCCCGCGTCGTCCTCCAGCCGCCGCTCGACCGATCGATGGGCGCCTGCCTCAAGTGTGTGCCAGCCTGTCCCCGGCCGTGATGGGAGGCGCATTTAGTGTCAGGGAGGCACTGGGCCTGTTTAACTGATGCCTAGTAACTAAGGCCGACTAACACCTCCTCAATACGTCGGCCCCATCTACCACCGATAGGGCTCCGTCCCGCCCGTACCCGCCTTGACCTGGCCAACCCGTGTGGGGTCTGCTCGTACCTTAAGGCGTTGAGCACGCGCCTTTTGAGGACCATGGGGTAGGGGGACGTGCCCCCGACACGTCCAGACTGGGGCGGTAGGGGCCCGCCCGCCCCCTGCCCGCCCCCCGCCATGCCCAGCTCCCACACCAGCCGCCCCCACCGCCCAGGTGGAGTACGCCAGGACGTCATACTCTGCCCGCACAAGTAAGTACCTTCACAGCTCACCTACCACTATGGAGTTACTTCGTTGTTTGAATTAGTCCAGAAACTTTGCCCCCCCCCCCAAATCCGTCCCAGGACTCTTCATGTTGATTACATGTTCTTCCAGGTGTCAAGTAATAGGAAATCTATATGGTAAAGTAATACGAATTAGATACATAAAGATAATGGTGAATATTGATGAGCAATGGAGTGATAAAAGTCCATCTAGCACTGATCAACAGACATTATCCATCAAGGTCGACAACTAGGTCCCTAGATATCTCTTCTTTATAAAGATCTTGAATTTCCCTTTTGTTGTTCTTTGCACTTAGAACAGCTGATAACATCTCCCAAATCTTTATACCTAATGCCAACGGGTCGTGTAAATACGGGTCATACCTTCTCTTCGTTTACAATTTTTATCTTGTTACTTCCCAGGTTTATCTTTGGTCTGTGTAGTTCCAAATAACCTGTCAGGTGCAATTGAAATAATTCGTTTCTACAGTTTATCTGAATGTTATAGGTTTAAATGCCATACCTAAATGTAAACAATATTGGTGCGGCGGAAAGCCAGGTAACATGGGCATGTGGTATACACGTTACTACCTCGAGATCCAGGATGCCAAATACAGTCATGTGTAAGACTTGAGGCCTACTCGAAATTCTTTGGACGTCATTTCTTGTTTCCCACGAGTTTTTGACACCATCGACCTGGAACCCCTTACTCACGATTACACCACAGCACTATTTAGGATTTTGTTACTGAAAGTGGTATGGCAGTTGTATTTGAATTACATAGAACAATTATTTTCTAGTTCATACCAACTGTTATTAATATGCAGCATTCTAATTCGATTTAGGGGGATTGTAAATTTTGATAATTATATCTTCAACAAATTAATCTATCCTACCCATTCTGACGGAATTTGACAAGCTTATACAAAGAAGTATATTTGTCAGGTTATCCAGTAGACTGACCGATCGTAACTGAGATCAAATTCAGGTAGCACCTGTGTGATATAGCGGGTTTTCACAGATTTTAGCAGCCTTCCAACAAACATGTATGCACATATGGTGGGATGTGGTGAGGTGGAAAGTATGTAATATATTAATAATACTGTACACATTCAATGCTGACATAAGTTACATGGAATTTAACAGAAGGACATCATAAACAAAAGTACAGTGTAGAAAGGTTAGAAATCAGAGTGAAACACTGTGAACTTTACAGGGAGTTCTGGCTGTGAGGGTGTGTCAGACCTGTGGGCTATGTCCTCTATTATGCCTCCGACGTCTGTGTAATACATAAGGACGTTGGTGTCCTATTACGGCGGCCTAATGCAGTGTCCTAATACATTATGAGGGGCGGGTAGGGGTGGGGTGGGGAGGGGGGTTATGCAGCACTCCACTTACTGCTACATCCAATAAGATACAGGCCCTCCCCTGGCGCCCCCACCCCACGCCCCTACCACAGCACGAAGCACACCGTCCCGGTCCTCATGGTAATTGGATTACGGGCCTGTTACTTTTTCGAAATTGTGTTAATGCTACTCTAGATAGGGGTAGACAGGGGCTATCTGTTCCTGATTTGCGTTAGTGCAGCAATATATGTACAGCGGTCAGTCCTTTCTCCCCGATTGACGTAGTGCAGTATTACAAGGAGCATATTACCCATGATCATTGTTATCAAGATTACTATTATTAAGAGAAATATTTATCATGCAGTGCTAAAGATATGGCTAAATGCATCAAAACCTATGATTTATAAAAAAGGATCGTATCATATTAAAAAGAAAGAGCAGCTTTTTTTTAAAAAAATGGTATAGACGTCAAAAACCCAAAAACAATTCTCTCGATAAGGCTTGGTAATTGCTTATTCAATTATGTGTTTCACACACACGCGCGCGTGCGTGCGTGCGTGCGCGCACGTGGATTTTCTTCACCTATTCTTTCTGTAATTGCTATGTTGTGAATATCTTATCTTTTATGAATGCTAAATTCCTTGAAAGAAACCTCAGTAATTGCAGTGGTACCATTTAGCCAGATACTCTAAAAGACCTGGGTTTTTAGTATGACTCGAAGTTTGAAGATAAGCTATAGCCCAACTTGTGGTACAGTAGAAACTCTTATAGGACACCAGCATCGAGATCTGCAGCATCCGTCAGGCATGCAGCCTCGAGGGGAGACTGAGGTATGCTGAAATTAAATAGACTTGTGCGTCGTTGAAAGTCATTTCACAAGCAATGTAAACGTCATCGCGCTTAATGAACGGCCAACTGGCTGATGCTGAAACTGGATTACCCCCAGGGGCTACCTTGGCCGTGGAAACTAGTTTGTGCCGAGGGTCTTTCCCGGAAGCAGATGGGTGAGTAGAAAGCTGCAGGTCCCGGCCGCTGTGGGTTGGGAAAGGGGGGGGGGGCAATCAGGGGACATTGTGGGGGCTGCTCACGTCGGCCCAGAGGCTGGGGCGAGGCCCACCTTTGATCAGCAGTAGCTGAGGGCTGCTGGACGCCCCCTGCCTCTGATGGCGCTCTAATGACCTGCCTCCGCCCTCACAGCACACCCTCACCACTGCCACCGCGTTATAACTCCCCTCCACAGGGGCACAAGTCGTTTCCAACATAGGCGCATGTCCTTTCCGCTCGTGTCGTCACAGAGGGAGAGGAAACAACTCCCTTCGCCAATCCCATCTTTCTCTTCATCCTGTCTGAGGAGTGTTATCAAAAGCCCCTATTGCCCGTGGATATATCTAAACTTTATAACCTGGCCTTTATCTGACCTTTTTGTCTAGAACACTGCCGTACACTTGTAATATGCAATACAGCTCCACACAATATGCAACGGCAAATCCTTTGAACAAATTGAACAATTGAGTGCAAGAGCCCCATACCCACTAGGGCAATTTGGTCGTCGCCAATCGCTAGGGAAAAAAGGTCACAAGACTTTGTGCAATATTGATACACACACATTTATCATGGGTATAAATGCCAGTAAATTGATGTGGTGAATCATTCCAATCTTTATGGATTGAAGTGTGCAATACCTATGTATTAATTAATTTTGGGATCTATTGCTCATTGAATAGCCAGATTTGCAGGTAGACCGAGATCCAGTGATAATGCATTCATCCCCCGCCCCTACAGCACTGCCAAAGGGTCTATCACGAGCGGTGTCACCTATACAACGTTCCCAAATCACTCCCAAATTGCCCTCAAATCGTGTGCATATAAAAATCAAACACGCTAGACTTGCCCTATCGCCGATTGATGATCCATAAAACCACTGGGCCTTGACCGTGGAACCCCGACCGTGTGCCCGCTCACAGTCAGACTCATTAATTGGGCCAGTATAGAGGTGCCTATTTCACGCCACGCCGCCTTAAGAAAAGATAATGGGAGCGGCGCCTAGATTAGTCAGCTTATATTTTATTGTCGTGTTGCCAGAGGAAGGAATGCATTAAAGAAAAGCTATGTAAACAGCTGAGATACCTATAATACCAAAGTTGTGCCAATGTATGTGCAATTGATTGACAATAAATAAAGCAGAAAAAATGTTGTTGTTGCACTTACTTACACTTCATTATAATTACTGAGCAGTTAATTAAGGTTTTTTATAGTCATTCTTTCCACAGCCGTTTATTAGGATGCAAAAGATATTTCCAACATTAAACGTAGTCAAAAACCAAAACATGTATCAAAACTGCTTTGATTTATTCAGGCATCAAACTAACACACACATTTCTTATTTTAAATCGGCCATCCTGTTAAGCATTCATAAATACACGTATTCTTTATCAATCCCCAACACGTGACTGTATACTCTACAATACTGTTTTACCTGTATCATTAGATTTTGTTTCATTGTTTTTAGCTCCAATCCAATGCAACCTGTAAGGTTTCGCATGTTTCACCTAGCTCGTGGATGATCAAATCTGAGAAGATAGAGACCATTCGTTTATATGCAGTGTCCCATAAGCATAGCACCACATACAACAGCCATCGGTAATAGGCCTTTGATAACCCTACTATTGACCACAGGGAGAGTGTCTAATACCACAGGAGCAGGTCATACTGAAACCACCAACCTTTGGATGATGAAGCTAACACCCTACCGCTGCTAAACCCAGATGTAGGAACAAACTGATTTATAGTGATTGGAGGCAGATCCGAGGCAGATTCAATTGGCAAAGCAGTCTGCATCACTTGAACAACCCGCAGAAACTAGGATATCCCATGACAAACCAGGGACATGTTGACAGGATATGAGTGTGTGTGACTGTTCAGGAACTGAAGTTAACATCCTGTATCAGACATTTGAGAGATCTAGCTATTGACTATCAGCAAGTCAGTTATTGGTGATTGGCCAAGAACAGCTGAATGTTGAGACAGGGATGACCCACCCAGCAAATGGGTCTTGCAGAAATACCATCACTAGGGAGCGATAAGGACACTGGACTATAAGGCCTTTGCTCTATGAGCCTACCTCCATACCTCTCAATGCAACATCAAACTTCAGGATAATGTGTACTTAAAAGAGAATAACATTTAGGACTCATATGCATGATACATTTGGATAATTATTGAATATGTGTTTGAAGTGTATACATGCAGGGTACAGCTAAACCGGTGCAAAGTTCAGAATAGAACCTACACCCAATTCTTCACCAACATCTGACCACGCCTCGTGATATAACCAAACCTTTTATATTACAAAGAAGGCAGTAAGTAGGTTAATGTCACAAATACATATAACTTTGCAATGGTTTTCAGAATGGTCTGCTACTAAAATGCCTTTAGAATGCCCTAGACGGCAGTGCCTATACATGCGACGTCGCCTCAATAGGCTCTATTTACATGACATTATCGCATGTATTGATCTGTTGTACACGCGACATCTTATTAGGTAGGGAAATGACGATTAACAGATGGTCACATCATTTTCATACCTTTGGCTGATGAAGCCAACACCCATATCCATTGTACTGTCTATATGCGCAACGTCGCCTCAATAAGCTCCTCTATTTACGCGACAATAGACTATATTGTATGCCCAGCAGTTTATGATTTTGTGAGTAGTATAGAGAATTGGGAATTTGATGGCTGTCGCATATATCGCGAGGATCCTCTTCACGTGACGTCGCTCAAATTGGCCCTGCTTAAACATGCGACGTCGCCTTACTAAATTCTACTACACGCGCGACAATATTGCGTCAAGTGACTTAATTATATACGCGACAATCAATATTGGTATAAGTAGTATATAGTAACGGGAATTTTAAGTGGGTAGCCTAAATCATAATGTCCTATTTGCGACAATATCATATGAATTGATGAAAATAGATACATGTGAAACCATGTGCATTTCTTCCAGGATCGGACTTTGGGTCCACGTAAGAATCTATACGCGCGATATTGGCGGCAAGGACCTTGCATGTAAAACCATACCCCTTGCTCACCCCATTCCTGATGTTATCATATTTATCATTTTCACGGTTGTCATACTTGAAGCTAGATTAGGACCTATATAATATAGATGATTATGAGGAACAAATAACAAGGTAATTATACTTGGATAAATAAATAACAGTAGATGTTTATCAAGTATCCTCCTAATACATAAAACTAAAAGTCTTTTAAATATCGATATGTAATTATTCTTTCTTTTTCTTTTTTTTATCAAACCACATTCATTGTAACAATGATCTTCCATGTAAGTGAGAAAACACATAATTCATAATTTCAATTTATGAGTTGCATATGTTATACATTTCATATGCAAAAGAATACATACTGTTAATAGTAATCAGAGCAAATACAACACTGGTCGATTAATTATAGGCTATGAGATCTGACATTCAAAAGGGGAGGCCCCTAGCCAGTATGTTAATCCATATATAAAGAATTCCAATTACCCTTCCGATTTATAGAGTGGGATGACAAAATTTGAGCGTAACCATGGTTTCGGGATTTTTTTTTGCGGTTGTATTGAGTCACT
This sequence comes from Lepidonotus clava, assembly GCA_936440205.1. NCBI lineage: Eukaryota > Metazoa > Annelida > Polychaeta > Phyllodocida > Polynoidae > Lepidonotus > Lepidonotus clava. Next base: position 21,705,527 of record OW387141.1, read on the forward strand.
ATAGAGATTGGGTATTCCTAAGCTAGAATCTGCGAAGATGCGCCAATACAATGTTGATGTGGATTCTGCCATGAAAGATGACTTGTTTTGCGAAACGTCATATGTATTATGTTATACAAAGCTGTTATGAAAGACAAAAATGTAGCTGCTCCAGTTTATACTTTTATTAACTGGATGAATTATAATTACAAAAGGCCTCCCATAAAGTACACACGCACATATACATGTATATGTATTTATTCCGCACTTCAGTTTTTATCTACTGATATATGACTTATAAAGATTAATAAACTTTTTTTCACTTATTTGCTCACTTCGAAATATACAGAGTTAATCTATTTTTGGCCAAATTTTGATTTTTTTTTAAATGTAAAATTCTCGGACCCAGAGGGTCCGGCGGACCTTTTTTTTTTTTTTTATAAAAGGGCACCCCCACTTTTGAAAATCTCTGGATCTGCCCCTGTACAGGCAACGTCACTTACTGAATAGTGGTAATATCAGAGACGTCGCCTGTTTAATGTAGCTAAAATAGGCGATATCACTTGTACACCGCATATATAGTCGGCTTAGCGCCTACGCCTTGTTCTATATGCAATACGCTAGTAGTATATCGAAATGGGAATTTATGGATGGTATGAATTGTCGCGTACATACATGTAGTTTATCTTGTTCAGGCGACGTCGTGCACACAACCTACCTAATATACATGACGTTACATGCGCGACGTCGCGTATAATATAGCTGGTTTGCTTTAGGCGGTTCTGTTTTATTCTAGTATATGAAACTACACGGAAATTGATAAGCCGTTAATTCGCAAGAAACGTTTAATAAATAAAGGCCCAAACACTCAAAACTAGGTTCCGCCATAGATGGCCCTGAACAATTCATATTCTGAGCCTGGTCTGTAAAAGGTATAATGTAAGGCTTCAAACCACAAAGGGGAGTGATGGTATTACTTCTAAGCAGTACACAATCCCTACCTGTATCACCATTTCTTTTTATAGGTTGCTCCTCTTAATGGGTTCATATTGTTTTTTCAATGTGGCCTAATTAATTGCTTTGCATTATTTAGACAGTGTACAATAGGAGATTATTATTCAATCCCTTCCTCTACTTAAGCTGTTTCCTACAACCTTTCCTGCAACTAGAATTGCCTAATACAAATAATATATTGGACATTCTCAATTCAAACAATACATTGGCATGTTTTTCATTACTTATATAGTATTTAAAGTATAGATATGTTCCTTCTGACCAATAAGATTTGTAAATTAATATCGTATTCTCCTTTATCTCTAGATTATGAATCTGTTAAATGGGAGGATACAGATAATGCTAAACTACACCAGCGCAGTCATTCAGAGCGGGCTTTGGTTGGAGGCCGTGCCTCCCTGGGCTGTGGGCCGGGCCTATTACCCGACCTGTCGCCGAGACTGGCTGTCTGCGTGGGATTCTGTGTGACAGCCCCTGCTGACCCGGTCACCCGGGAGGCCCGGGTCGTCCTGATGTATCATCACAAGTCTCCTCTGTAGGCGTGTACCCGCTCACCCGCCCAAGGCCCGGCCTATCGCGCCGGCCTGGAGCAGGCTCAGTTTCAATTGGCTTGGTATTTCTATAGAGACGGATTGTAGTGAGGTTTGTACGCCAAACTTGACTTCATGATTGGAACAAAAGCTGGAATGGTCCTTTCCTCAATAAGATACTACAGGTTGACCCCGGAGGTTAATTCACCAGCGACTCGCTCTGCAGCGGCCTTCTCGGGTTTAATGTAGTTTGGTGCAGTTAATAGTTTGCCATGGGCATGGAATTCGAAATATGCACGTTTTCGTACTACAACCACATACCTGTATGGGTGAATGATTATGGTGACATAATTCATGAAAGTGCCTTGCCAAATTTGCGATTAAAGTCAGTTTGTTGCCATGGTTACATCAGTATCAGCACCAAGTGAATGACGGGAACTGAAATCACTCCGCCTTATCAAAGTGTGAAGCTCTAAAATTGATCTGTATGTGGAAATGATCTGATTACTTTATCTATTTCCCACAATTGACAAAACCTATAAAAGTGTGTATATGTCCAATGTCATCTAACATTCTGTATCTTTAATGTCCACCATCTCCGTTAAAGAATGAAAATGTAGTTACCTTTGAGGCAGATTTACAAGTTATGTTTTGAGCACAACATTTACACGTGTTACCTTCAACGTGCATATTCTCTTAAAACTAAGTTTTGTAACTTCCACTGGCTGGACCTTTAAAGTCGATCTGTAACCCTGACCTGCCAGACTCGTGAAGATAGTTTGTGACCCCAACCAACCAAATTCCCAGACTTGGTCTGTCCAGCTGGACTCTCAGAGTCAGCCTGGAACTATGACTGACCCAACCCATGGACTCTCTTAGTCTTTGGGTCTTCACCTCTGGACTCTCAAAGCAGTTTGTAACCCTGACCTGCTGGACTCCCTTAGTCTGTGGGTCTTCCCCGCTGTACTCCCAAACCAGTATGTAACCCTGACCTGCTGGACTCCCTTAGTCTGTAGGTCTTCCCCTTTCAACTCCCCAAAACAGTCCCTGACCGACGAGCCAGTCTATGACCCTGACCAGCTAGACCACTGCTGACTAGTGAGCAGTCTCATGACATGCCATCTTTGGTAGATCCACTATTGGTTTCCATGGAAACACGAGTCCTATTTATTCCCATGGGCTCCCTACAGCTGATAGGGTGTGGCATCTAAGATCGCACCGATATATTCTATCGTCAATATGGGTTTAAGTCACCAGTCTGCTGAGGTTTGTACCGTAACTCTAGCTGTTTCGTATGACTCGTTTAGGTGTGGAAGGGGATAATTCTTTTGGGAGACTGTGCTTCCCTCCCTGAACCATGTAGCGGCCCATGTGTTCCTTGCAGTCATAGTAGTATAGTTTGTGTATTCTCTTTGCTTACGGAATTTAACTGATATCAAAAATTATTTTCTTTTTCGTTAAATGCGCCTAGCTAAATTTTGCTTTATATATATATCCTTGTCAATTTAGATGCATACCCCGGTAAAGGTTACCTGATGTCTACTTATTTAATGCATTAAATCTGCTGTAGAAAAATCTCCTAGTTTTTTCATTATATTGTTACAGTTGGTCACCTCTGTATAACAGTGCCTTTGGTTTTGCAGGTTACTGGACAAGCTACTGGTTGTGTGCCCGAATGCAGACTACTGTGAAGAGGTGCTGCCCCGCTGTGACCTCCAGGCCCACCTGGCCAACAGGTTGGTATTTACTTTAAGCCTAGTTTACCTAACTGGCCAATAGGTTGGTCTTTACTTTAAGCCTAGTTTACCTACCTGGCCAACAGGTTGGTCTTTATTTTAGCCTAGTTTACCCACCTGGCCAACAAGTTGGTCTTTACTTTAAGCCTAGTTTACCCACCTGGCCAACAGGTTGGTCTTTATTTTAAGCCTAGTTTACCCACCTGGCCAACAGGTTGGTCTTTACTTTAAGCCTAGTTTACCCACCTGGCCAACAGGTTGGTCTTTACTTTAGCCTAGTTTACCCACCTGGCCAACAGGTTGGTCTTTATTTTAAGCCTAGTTTACCCACCTGGCCAACAGGTTGGTCTTTACTTTAAGCCTAGTTTACCCACCTGGCCTACAGGTTGGTCTTTAGTTTAGCTTAGTTTACCCGCCTGGCCAACAGGTTGGTCTTTACTTTAGCCTTATTTACCCACCTGGCCAACAGGTTGGTTTTTACTTATAGCCTTGTTTACCCACCTGGCCAACAGGTTGGTCTTTATTTTAGCCTAGTTTACCCACCTGGCCAACAGGTTGGTCTTTACTTATAGCCTTGTTTACCCACCTGGCCAACAGATGGTCTTATCTTTAGCCTAGTTTACCCACCTGGCCAACAGGTTGGTCTTTATTTTAGCCTAGTTTACCCACCTGGCCAACAGGTTAGTCTTTACTTATAGCCTTGTTTACCCACCTGGCCAACAGGTTGGTCTTTAGTTTAGCTTAGTTTACCCACCTGGCCAACAGGTTGGTCTTTATTTTAGCCTAGTTTACCCACCTGGCCAACAGGTTGGTCTTTACTTATAGCCTTGTTTACCCACCTGGCCAACAGATGGTCTTATCTTTAGCCTAGTTTACCCACCTGGCCAACTGGTTGGTCTTTATTTTAGCCTAGTTTACCCACCTGGCCAACAGGTTAGTCTTTACTTATAGCCTTGTTTACCCACCTGGCCAACAGATGGTCTTATCTTTAGCCTAGTTTACCCACCTGGCCAACAGGTTGGTCTTTATTTTAAGCCTAGTTTACCCACCTGGCCAACAGGTTGGTCTTTACTTATAGCCTTGTTTACCCACCTGGCCAACAGGTTGGTCTTTAGTTTAGCTTAGTTTACCCACCTGGCCAACAGGTTGGTCTTTACTTATAGCCTTGTTTACCCACCTGGCCAACAGGTTGGTCTTTACTTTAGCCTAGTTTACCCACCTGGCCAACAGGTTGGTCTTTACTTATAGCCTAGTTTACCCACCTGGCCTACAGGTTGGTCTTTAGTTTAGCCTAGTTTACCCACCTGGCTGTATCCGCCCCTGCTTCTCTTCATAAGATAATGTAAGAATGCCTTTTCTGTAAAATAATGCGAAGTTATTAAATGTATCTATCATACACCTAATTTTAAGAAAATATGCTTCATTTATGAACATATAATTTATATGCAATGAACACCATACCATAATTGGAGACAAGGTATCCTAAATGCTATGAACTATTGAACAGATTGTAAAGTTCATGTATTTGTTTGATGAACATGTGATACCAGATGAGACAGATCTAGAGTGATAGGCAACTCTTTTGGTTTATTTCATCTGCGATACCCCCCTGTATATCGCAGGGTTATTGCAAGGAAAAGCTTGCAGTGTGTTATGTCGGCTTAGGAAATATATTTCTTGATCACCATTCCAACTATGTGATAAGTCGTCACAACAATTATACAATCAATAGAATTTTAATCACAGTACTATTGTGATAATATTCATCGTTTATCAATCCATTCCTGAATTCGGACTTAGATGGACCAAAATTGCGTAAAGGATAACGGTATTAATGTTGCTATGTATCATGTATGTCCGTATAGCGGAAGCTCGAGAATAAAGCACGTCAATGGCATTGCATATACAAGAATGAACGGCCTAAATCCTATTCGGGGAAGTATAAATATTTCATGAGATTGGCCCAGACTTGGGATAGGAGGGTCAGTTTCATCGACTTCACGACAGACAGCGAAATAGTACCATCCGAGTCGGACTGAGACTGGCGTCCATAGTCCGCTGGGCCGCCCCTTGACTGAGGAGGAGGTCACTGCAGGTCAAACAAAGTAACCTTCGTGTAGATTGGAATTCTCCTATATATCTTTCCCTCATTATTTTGATGCAGAAGGCGGGTATCATTCAAGGCTTAAAAAATCGGAAACCGCGGGTGGCAGTACCGTATGCTGCTGCGCGTACTTCATGTCAGGGGTGGATCCAGAGATTTTCAAAAGGGGGAGGGCGCCCTTTTGTAAAATTTTAGGCTGGACCCCCCGGGTTCGAGAATTCTGTATTAAAAACGTCAATATTTGACCAAAAACAGGGGACGGGAACAGTGGGGGACGCGTACACCTGAGGCAACCCCCTCCCCGGCCCCTTTCCCACCATGACAAACTTCTCTTTCCACTGACATCGTAGTAAGTCCTGTTTCAGGCCGCTGGACCATCACAATATACATTTGAAGTGTTTTCTAATAATAGAAAATGAAAAGAAATACATTTCAAGAGCTACTCTAGTGGTAAGCTAGGTGAGCTACCTTATCATGCCTAAGTCAAGCTATACTGGTAAAGTAAACAAGTGCAGAAAACTAGCTTAGACCCTAAGAAGACCTGCGGAAATTTACATTGGTCAAAATGGGCGTACAATTTATTTTGTTTATGTTTCAGCTAGTTTTCAGAGTTATTAACATAATCTATCCTTCTGAGTTTGACATGTCCAACTAACGCGTGCTGCTTTGGCGGTGTGGCCGCCGCGTGTCGCTGCAGGTGCCGGGGGGCCATCACCAGGTGCGCACAGGCCGAGGCGGGCTGCACCTTCCAGGGCCCGAGGAGCGCCCTCCACACACACGCCTGGCAGTGCCCCTTCAAGGACCTCGACTCAGGTAACCACTGGCGTGACCGCTTAACATGTTAACGATAATGACATCATCTAAATAGAAGCAGATGTATAAGAACTGGTCTCACTAATTATGTAGAGCATGACATATAGTTAAGAAAAGGAAATTGTAGTTCATCATACTTCTCTTTGAATGCTGACATTATACATTATTAAGTTGCATTATACTACAACATTACACACTTCGCGGTCTCATAAGGCTTTGACTCTCCTTTAGATGATGTGGTGAGAATAGGGGAAACACAGTTTGTAAGAAATATTTACCACCATTAGGTATTCCAAACAAGATATATTTTTAAGACACCCATTTTGCATACACGTAGTTGCATGGAAAGTCAGATGTGTACACCCCCGAGGCCTGTGGTGACACACCTACACAGTAACTGAACTCGACGTTAGAGATGCTTTTTTTTGAGTCAGTCGTTTGGATCAGAAGGAATTTAATGTATGGCGTGGTAGAATTCATGATTCGTTTTCGGTTGGATTATCAGTATTCCTAGCATTCAAGGTCAACTTGCTTGATGTCGTTTGGAACCAAATCTATTTTCATTTGGTATTCCAAAGGGGTTCTCTCTAAGGTAGATGTTTCCATTCATTTTTCCCTGGGTGGCTCCCTAAGCGGCAGGCAGTGGGTGGGAGGTGGGCACACCCACAGAGCCGATTTACTGCCCGCTCCGTCTTCAATACGCGCCCCGCCGCCCTCCTCCTTTCCCAGTCCGCGCACGGCCCGCAGTATTTGGCCCATCACCAACTGGACCGTTTCACACTTGGCGACCAGGGACTGGCATTCGGCGCTAAGTCTGCGTATCTGTGCAAGTCCAAATACGTGCATGATCTACGGACGACTTTTGTATTATAGCTGACCAGCTCTATTCAAGAACAATACATCTCTTGATTAGCAGGATATTTGTGAAATTGTCGGATAGTATCTCAAGGTTTGAAAACCAAGTTCCGAAATGCATTTTTGTAAGATGTAATTTTCACTTTCATACAGTGGCATTTACGTAGATGCTCGGTGGGCATTTACTAGAAACTGACGATTATACATTATGTGAGCCATTCAAGCAACTGTCTGCTGATCTCTAGCAATTAAGATAATGAAAAGACCGATATGTGAACTTAAAAAAGCATATGCATTTTTTTGACTTGTTAACTCCAAACGAGGTACCAGGCTTGTAGACTGTAGTCTCCAGGATTATCTTGATTATTGATTTATTACTCACAATTCAAGTTTTACCTTAAAAAACTCTATTGATCCTCTTTTGCCTCACCGAGAATCCTCAAATAGTAGACCTTTAACAGACATGGACCCATTATATATATATATATATGAACATATTATATCAAATATACATATATCCATATACATACAGGTCCATAGGACCTAAATGAGTATTTCACTTACTGTTTGATGTTTAGACAAACATTATAGAATTATACAGGCAGAAATGTTAAATTAGTTTAATCAATTTTGGTCATAAATGTTGTTTAATTATGGGAGAAATTGTTTTCTTTAATTTAGTCTTAAAAACATAAAGATATACATTAAAATAAAAGGTTTGGTACTTTGATCTTGTTAATACAAAGCATTTAGAATTTAAACTTTAGAAATTCAATCAATATCGAAAGAGATAGATTCATCAATTGAAAATTTTCATATCAAGGAACATGTACATGTATTTCGTATGTTTTCTCGTGCATCTCCAACCTCACTCTAAACAGCCATCCAACCTTCATGTTTTCAAAAGATTTCAACTTCATGGAAATATGTACTTAGCAATATGCAGCCTTTTGGATCCCCCCCCCCCCTCTCCAGTTGGATTCCATACGCCTTCAAAGAGCACACTTAAGTAATTTTGAACAATTCTGGATAATTGAAGATTTCCGGTCCTTTAAAGTGTTCAAAGTGTGTTTGAGGCCCAAAAATCGTTATACCCATTGCTAATACTTGTATCTCTGTAGCATAATGCATTGCTATATTGCCCAAAATGTAGAACTTTTTATGAAACAAGTCACTGCCAGGCTTCTGGTCCCACCCACTCCACGCCTCTGGTCCCAACTACTACGGACATCGTGCTCACCTTATCGTCTACATGCCTCATCCACCTCAAACAACCTTGCCAACCCCAAATCTCACGTATTCCAAGAACCCTGCCAATCCTCTGGTAACCTTGACGGCAAATCTATGCCATGCTATTTGTCGCAACCACGCTAAATACCGGGTCAATCTTTTCGTCAAAATCACCCGACTAAGGAAAATATCAGGAGGGAAACATTGTTGATCATTTCCCTTAGATTATCTTGAAAAATAAACCCTAAACAACCAATTTTTCGGAGCATGTCTGGACAGTATACTGGCCGTAGGTTTGGCTGGTGGCCCTGCTGCCCTCTGTCAGAATGGCGGCAGATGAAGTAGGAGAGGTCAGACGCCGGTGACACTGTATCGCGCCCCGGGCTGGCCGGTCACTAGGGCAGCGCCCCCGTGTCGGATGGGGGATAAAGCAGCGGCTATGGGCCTCTCTGTGCCTTCCAACCTCCCTACGGTTATTGTAAACAAATAGAGCTTGTGCAGATGAGGTCACTTGATCAACATGACTATTAACTGGGCACCATTACATTAAACACATACCTTTTTATAAATATACTTAATTTTCGTATGTATTTGAAACATAATTGCATAAACAATACAAACGCATTGTTTTCAAAAGTAACATTTTACAAAACAATACGTTTCGTGACATTGTGAGGTAATCTGCAGGACATTGATTTCTCAGGGTTACAATATGTTGGGCGGGCATGGTAGGAATCTGGGCCATTGGTCCAAAGCGATTAACCGTTAAGTCTTTTGGGGGCACGCAGATGGGTCTATTGCATTTGTAGAGCTTAGTGAAAATGGTTGCTTGCCACTATGTCACCTTCAAAAGCCTATAAAAGTCAGGAAGACAAGTGGGCCAACATTCCGTGCACGGTGCATAGGGCTGTGGGTATGGGGGGGGGGGGGGGGGCAGACACGGGGCAGTAGGCTAGGGTGGCAGACACTGGGGTCGCTGCTGGATAGATTAGCCACACTCACATTTGATTAGCCACCCATTTTAACTATGACCTAAATCAAAATTCTGAGACATACCTCCCTCCATGCAAATGTTATTGATAATCTTTCGCAATCTTATAAATATCCATTCCCATACATGAGGTATACATGTTCAAAAATATAAGTAACAAAAATAATTTCTCAAGGCGAAAACAATATCCTTTGCATCCGAAAGTAGAAAATAATGTGTTATTTTATTTGATGTGCCCTACATAAGTGACTTTTTTTGCGAGTGTATAACACATGGGGGTCTCAGAGGTGTTGTCTTTCCTAACCATATAATGTAAAATTTTGGTGTGAAGACAATCACAAATAGATAACCAGGTAACAGCCATCCCTAATCGTTCAGACCCCCATACCCAGTGGGAACATTCTCCTATACTGTTTTAAGATTTTCTATAGATATGACGAGGCTAAAGAGCTTGCAAGAGGGATTACAAATTCTTTTTCCCTAATGGCAAAGGTTGAAAATAGTAACAGAAGTGATTTTCTACCAAAAGTATTGAGAATGAAAAGTTCAAATATGGTCAAAAACATCACATACACTTATCACATGAGAAAAGAATACAGACAATTTTGGAATATTGTATCTCAAAAGATGGGTTTTCTCGGTTTTGGGGGCATCTCTTATGTCTTTGACAAGGGAGTAGCACTGTGCCGAAACTAGGGGCAATGTGCTCTCGACACACAGGGTTTGGACTAGCAAATGCGAGGGTGGCGAGCGGCTAGCGCGAGCCCAGAGACATGGGGCAGTAGGCTAGGGCGGCAGGCTGGGGCGGCAGTCATGGGGCAGTAGGCTAGGGTGGCAGGCTAAGGTGGCAGACATGGGGCAGTAGGCTAGGGTGGCAGGCATGGGGGCAGACATGGGGCAGTAGGCTAGGGCGGCAGGCTAAGGTGGCAGACATGGGGCAGTAGGCTAGGGTGGCAGGCTAGGGTGGCAGACATGGGGCGGTAGGCTAGGGCAGCAGGCTAGGGTGGCAGACATGGGACAGTAGGCTAGGTTGGCAGGCTAGGGTGCCAGACATGGGGCAGTAGGCTAGGGTGGCAGGCTAGGGTGGCAGACATGGAGCAGTAGGCTAGGGTGGCAGGCTAGGGTGGCAGACATGGGGCAGTAGGCTAGGGTGGTAGGCTAGGGTGGCAGACATGGGGCAGTAGGCTAGGGTGGTAGGCTAGGGTGGCAGACATGGGGCAGTAGGCTAGGGTAGCAGGCTAAGGTGGCAGATATGGGGCAGTAGGCTAGGGCGGCAGGCTAAGGTGGCAGACATGGGACAGTAGGCTAGGGTGGCAGGCTAGGTTGGCAGTCATGGGGCAGTAGGCTAGGGTGGCAGGCTAAGGTGGCAGACATGGGGCAGTAGGCTAGGGTGGCAGGCTAAGGTGGCAGACATGGGGCAGTAGGCTAGGGTGGCAGGCTAAGGTGGCAGACATGGGGCAGTAGGCTAGGGTGGCAGGCATGGGGGCAGACATGGGGCAGTAGGCTAGGGCGGCAGGCTAAGGTGGCAGACATGGGGCAGTAGGCTAGGGTGGCAGGCTAGGGTGGCAGACATGGGGCGGTAGGCTAGGGCAGCAGGCTAGGGTGGCAGACATGGGACAGTAGGCTAGGTTGGCAGGCTAGGGTGCCAGACATGGGGCAGTAGGCTAGGGTGGCAGGCTAGGGTGGCAGACATGGAGCAGTAGGCTAGGGTGGCAGGCTAGGGTGGCAGACATGGGGCAGTAAGCTAGGGTGGTAGGCTAGGGTGGCAGACATGGGGCAGTAGGCTAGGGTGGTAGGCTAGGGTGGCAGACATGGGGCAGTAGGCTAGGGTAGCAGGCTAAGGTGGCAGATATGGGGCAGTAGGCTAGGGCGGCAGGCTAAGGTGGCAGACATGGGACAGTAGGCTAGGGTGGCAGGCTAGGTTGGCAGACACAGGGCAGTAGGCTAGGGTGGCAGGCTAGGGCGGCAGACACGGGGCAGTAGGCTAGGGTGGCAGGCTAGGTTGGCAGATACGGGTCAGTAGGCTAGGGTGGCAGGCTAGGGTGGCAGACACAGGGCAGTAGGCTAGGGCGGCAGGCTAGGGAGGCAGACATGGGGCAGTAGGCTAGGGTGGCAGGCTAGGGGGCAGACACAGGGCAGTAGGCTAGGGCGGCAGGCTAGGGTGGCAGACACGGGGCAGTAGGCTAGGGTGGCAGGCTAGGGGGCAGACACAGGGCAGTAGGCTAGGGCGGCAGGCTAGGGAGGCAGACACGGGGCAGTAGGCTAGGGCGGCGGGCTAAGGTGGCAGACATGGGGCAGTAGGCTAGGGCTGCGGGCTAGGGTGGCAGACATGGGGCAGTAGGCTAGGGCGGCAGGCTAGGGTGGCAGAAATGGGACAGTAGGCTAGGGTGGCAGGCTAGGGTGGCAGACATGGGGCAGTAGGCGAGGGCGGCAGGCTAAGGTGGCAGACATGGGGCAGTAGGCTAGTAACGTCACTATAATAACTGTGATTTCCTTTTCCTGTCGTATCTACTTAACTGCCAACTGTGTATGAGAAATAGTGATGTTTGTGCCCCCCGCAGGCCTGGGTGCGCTGCCCCGCCTGCCGGTTGTCGAGGGCGAGGTGACCACCATCGACATCCAGCGAGGCTGCTACGACCTGGGTATCAGCGTCGTCGGCGGCTGCGACACCCCACTTGTAAGTAGGATTGATATAATTGTTGAAAATTGTCTATAATGTCTATGAAGCATGTCACATGTCAAACAAATAAATGTATCTCTAATGTGTGCAATTTCTCAGCACCCCCTACACGGTAGGCCCAGTGCTCGGTCCTGCCCGTCTGTGATAATAAATTTCATTTCGAGGAAAATGTAGGCCCATCTTATTTAGGTCCCGTTTTAAATGAGATCTAGGAAGTAATGTTGAATGAATTTCCAAAACTTTCCTGTTCTTCGCAATAAAATGAAAACTATGATCTAGATACAAAAAAAACAATCTAAGACGATTTCCTTGTAGACGAGCCTTATTGTGACAAAGTTACTTGTGTAAAGTTAAAAAATAGAAAGTCAAAAGTCGATTCATAAGATATTCATCTAACCATAACTCTATTTACATCATTAGATCGAGAAAGCTGTTACCCTTTATTTCGCCATTTGAGATTATGCTGTACCAAATATAATTACTATGGAAAGGAAAGAATATAGCGCAAATAATGCCCTGTCTACTGTCTATGTCGTTCTATATGCAACGAACTTCTATGCGACAGTGATACATTGTAAAGATTAGATTGGCAGAAAAAGTCAGGTAGGGCGAAAAATATTATTTTTGCTAGCACGAAAAATTTATCTCAAGATGGAGTTGTTAAATACAAAACAGATTATGGGTGAATGTCCGTTGCGATCATTTTCGCAGAAAAGGCTCCCCGTGACTCCAAGGCAAACCACAACATGTTGGACAGCTGGTCTGTTGCACTTAGACCCTCTTTAATTGACATTTCTACCACAAAGAGATGTGTCGCACAGAGCTAATAAGGTTGCCTACTCCTTGTGGAATTTTCATTGTGAAATACTTATTGCAGGAAAGTGATGAAACCGGCTTGGATTATAATGTTAAATATGGTAGAAAGATTTCTCAGAAATTGTCAAAAATCATTCCCATTTTACAAGTGATTTGGAATCATTATATTCATAAGAAATTCCTCCTTATGTTGGTTACAAATAACAGAAATAGATCAAACTGAAACATGGTTGGTCTCGGATTTGTAACTGCCTCTGAGGCAGGTTGTTTTATTCTAGCTTGACGACGATGTCTAAAATATCATTTAAAAACGTATTGGTAGGTGTGCGTGGTCCTACAGGAGGTCTTCCCAGACGGCGTGGTTGCCAAGGACGGCCGGTTACAACCCGGCGACCAGCTCCTGGAGGTAAGGATGCCACCCACAACTTGGGACTCTTTTCTACTGCATCCGGGAGGTAAGAATGCCACCCACAACTAGAGACTCTTTTCTACTGAATCCGGGAGGTAAGAATGCCACCCACAACTAGAGACTCTTTTCTACTGCATCCGGGAGGTAAGAATTACACCCACAACTTGGGACTCTTTTCTACTGCATCCGGGAGGTAAGAATGCCACCCACAACTTGGGACTCTTTTCTACTGCATCCGGGAGGTAAGAATGCCACCCACAACTTGGGACTCTTTTCTACTGCATCCGGGAGGTAAGAATTACACCCACAACTTGGGACCCTTTTCTACTGCATCCTGGAGGTAAGAATGCCACACACAACTAGAGACTCGTTTCTACCATATCAGTCTCTGTAAACTCTAATTAACCAGACAGAACTTCAAATCAACATTGAGCAACCTTAGTTAGTAATACTTTTCTGATAGTATTGTAGAGTGTAAAATGAAGTAAATATACTCAAAATCTAAGTTTATTCAAGGCAGGTCATAACATAGATGATATTGAGGGGTAACCCCAGTTGTAGCCTGTAGACGGACAGTGTTTGCTGTTGCAGGTGAACGGGGTGGACCTGACCCAGGTGTCTCACCGCGAGGCCCGGCAGGCACTGGCCCTTGTCTATCCTATCTGTAGACTGACCGTTTACCGAGAGAAGGCCGAGGACCAGGCAGCCGCCGAGCACAGGGAAGGTGAGTCCCACCTCTCCACTCAGGTCCCTGATCAAGGGACTAGGCTGGAACTGGCTGTTAGATCATCATATTGTCAGAAAAAAAGAAAGATGAATAACCAGAACATTTCATTAAGAATATGTAGAAAATGGGTTTTAACTATATACAGTTTTACAATAATTAATTGGAGGGGGTACAATAGAACATACGTTTCATGCCGTAAGGATAATTTATCATTATCATCTTTTAACTTTGAATATGATTATTTACATAGTGTGCATTCACCTACTTATTCATTAGTCATGTTTAAAACATTTAGCTATAGAGATGTCACGTGAATAACATTAACTATATGAATAATAAATTAAAATGATATAGTTCATTTAGATTGGAGGTGAAACTAAAGAGTTATTCTTCTAACCGTATGTTTCTTTCTATAAACCTTGTGCAGATGTGGTCACGGGACACCTTTTGGTGATCGCCATGTGTTTAACATTATTGGATACGTTTGTTTTAAGAATTGGCATGCTATAGACATGTCTTTCACTTATTTTAGAACTGGTAATAATGATAAGTTAAAATGTGATCACCAGTATGATGGACAGCCCAGTTAGGGCAATTGTGACATCATCTGCACAACGTCATTACTCAATGATGCCAATGTTTATACTTTTTTCCACCCTGTCATTCAACAGATATTCTTAAGGTGTCCTTACCCAAAATTCCTGGCAAGCAGCTTGGGATCAAATTGGTTGGCAGAAAGTAAGCCTCTTTTTTTTTTATTAACTTTATATTTGAAAGGAATTTTGACATATAACTTCCATACGTTTAGTTTGCAATTTACGAAAAGTATATATATATATATATATATATATATATATATATATGTATCATACTCTGCACAATGTGCCAATATGATTTATCACCGAGTGGTCACAGAATATCGTATTGTTAAGTGCAGAATCAAAGAGCATATTCAATACAAAGACAGTCACATATTTCAGAGTGTCCATCAGTGTGGGTACAAATTTTTATAATACTCTGACCGTTTTTGTTGTTGTTTATTCAAGGCTTGTACCAGTACAACCAGTTAAATATGAAATTTAAATTTATTTTCCAGAAATGGAGCTGGCCTTTACATATTGGAAATGGTGAGATGAGATTTGGTTTCTCTTAAAAAGTATAGAACAATTTGTCATGGTTTTCAATAATGTAATTGGCTTGATTATATAGAAATATATCCATCCAACATCGCACAGGTCTTCTCTTTTTCTTAATGAAAGCTATATTGTACTCTACCTATCCACATGATATCCTAGTAAAACAAGCCTTATTGGCTTCCACCATCATAGATACCCGGAGGACTGGCTGCTGCAGACAACCGTCTCAAGAAAGATGACCGAATAATGGAGATCAACTGTCAGGACATGACATATGGCACGCAAGAGCAGGCCTCTCAGATCATCCAGGTAATAAATGTCATATAGGTTAGCAAGGAAATCGTCATTACATAACACAGGAAACAGCAGTGGAATAAGGTACAGAAATTGTACCAGACAATTATGATTCGTCTGACGGATACATGATGGAGAATCTTTATTGTTAACAGCCAGCTGCAGGGTACCATTGGAGCAGGGTCTGTGTGTCTGAGTGAGGGTGACCTGTATAGTCAACGGCATATCCAGGATTTTGAAAAAGGGGGAGGCGGGAAAATTTGGAAAAAAATTGGAAAAAATTTCCTTAATTACTTTTTGGCAGAATTTTACATTACATTTTTAATTTGGCCAAAAAAGACGGGTGGTGGTGGGGGGGGGGGGGGGGGAGTGCAACGCACTCTCCTCTAAATCCACCACTGGTAGTAACACAGGCAGGGTACCACGGGAGTTAGGCTTGTCTGGGGGAGGGTGACCTATAGATAGATAGATAGATAGATAGATAGATAGATAGATAGATAGATAGATAGATAGATAGATAGATAGACTGTCCTTATGCAGATAACAATTTACCAGTGTCCAATTCATGCAAATAGCACTGGAAACCAATTGTTAATGGGTGACGTACTTTAAATCTAATTGTAGGATGCCCGATGTATTAATAGAACTAAAGGTAATTGACTGCATATATACAGTGTATAGTACTGTTTCTATTTTCATGCCAGCGCTTGTCTAAAATTGCTGAGTTTGTTGCCCAATAGGCGAGTACAGACAAAGTGCAGTTGGTCGTGGCCCGGAAGTGCCGCCCACAGACGCCCGACATCGTCCGGTCGACGTCACGGGACTGTCTCTCCAACTGCGTCAGGAAGGAGTGCATTCTGGGATACACTCCCTATAAGTGTAAAGAGAAGATCATATCTATCCACAAGGTAACTGAATGATAAACGAGGTTGATGTGCAATTCTTGTTAAAGCAACCGAAAGCCAAAGCAAGCTGAGCAACAATGTTTTGCAAGCTTCAATAATTGATCAAATAATTTCCAAATGTCAAAGTTGGGACGCTGTATGTGGGGTCCCAATGTCGTGTGCCAAATTAAGAAAAACCCCTGTCACACGTCCCTGTTCCTTATTTTATTGTGCTGTCGCAAGGCAAATGACCGTGTCGCATTGTCAAATTTAAGAAAGTTTCCGCTCGCATGTTGTTGTCCTTTACATAATGCTGATAGCAGTTCCTGCCTAGCTCTTCTTCTCCCTTTTGTGTGGCGCCTATCTATACAGTTTTTTCCGCCAGCCCAATAGTTTTTCAGTAGATTTAGTTGGTCTCACACAAGAAGCATTACTCCCTGGCCAACTCGCAAATTATTGACAACTAGTTACAGATGAAAGCCGCCATCAGACCAGACTGATTGAAACTCTCTGGGGCTGTATGCAAGGCCCCTAATCAGCTGCTAATATGCTATTCATTTGGACCCCGCCAACTTGACAATGCGACACGGTACCATATTCCCAGACTGTATTCCTACTCTTACCTTAAAGTTTCAAATACATAATAAACGCAGCCTCATTATGAACCATTCTGATAGAGGGTTATCCTTCATTTTAATCAATTGTTAAAATAGTCTATCAGTAGGTACTAATAGGTACAAGTGTCCAAAATTCAACCTACTTTTCCCCTTTTATGAGTAAAATGAATAACCATGACTCTTGTGAGAAGAGAAACGTTTAATAAAATCATCTTCCTGACTATTTTTGTTCTTTAACTGTTTGTCTCAGGATGCATCTGAAACGTTAGGTATCAGCGTGGCGGGTGGTCTCGGCAGTCCCCGAGGGGATATTCCCATCTACGTCACCAACATCCAGTCCCACGGGTGCCTGGCCCGGTCTCAGCAGGTCAAGGTACGTCATTCCCGCGGTCTGTGCACTCTGCCCTACCTGTTATTGCCGTAAAGGGTGTGTATTCAGTCTTTATGAATACAGAATTCAATTGTAAATATCTCAATGCACCCTACGAGCGTCCATGCATATCTAAGCAAGCTGCCTGAGTATTTTGCATTTGGAAATACCTCGTTTAAGGTATATTTTTAGTTGCCAATAAGAGTAAACAGTATACTGTATTAGATGTTTTATATTACAAAAACCGTTCATATCCACAATCAACAGTTGCTAACAAAACGATGCTAAGATAATTGAAATAGTTATTCTAATAACAAGTTAGATCCATGGATATTCATAACCGGTGTGCGCACACTGCCAGTGGGTGTGCAAGGGACAGTGTGGCTGCCCTGCCCCTGCCATGTCTGTACTCTGTCCACAGTGTGGCTGCCCTGCCACTGCCATGTCCATACTCTGTCCACAGTGTGGCTGCCCTACCCCTGCCATGTCCATTCTCTGTCCACGGTGTGGCTGCCCTACCCCTGCCATGTCCATACTCTGTCCACACTGTGACTGCCCTGCCCCTGCCATGTCTGTACTCTGTCCACAGTGTGGCTGCCCTGCCACTGCCATGTCCATACTCTGTCCACACTGTGGCTGCCCTGCCCCTGCCATGTCTGTACTCTGTCCACAGTGTGGCTGCCCTGCCCCTGCCATGTCTGTACTCTGTCCACAGTGTGGCTGCCCTGCCCCTGCCATGTCCATACTCTGTCCACAGTGTGGCTGCCCTACCCCTGCCATGTCCATTCTCTGTCCACACTGTGGCTGCCCTGCCCCTGCCATGTCTGCACTCTGTCCACAGTGTGGCTGCCCTGCCCCTGCCATGTCTGTACTCTGTCCACAGTGTGGCTGCCCTGCCCCTGCCATGTCCATTCTCTGTCCACACTGTGGCTGCCCTGCCCCTGCCATGTCTGTACTCTGTCCACAGTGTGGCTGCCCTGCCCCTGCCATGTCCGTACTCTGTCCACAGTGTGGCTGCCCTACCCCTGCCATGTCCATTCTCTGTCCACACTGTGGCTGCCCTGCCCCTGCCATGTCCATACTCTGTCCACACTGTGGCTGCCCTGCCCCTGCCATGTCTGTACTCTATCCACACTGTGGCTGCCCTGCCCCTGCCATGTCTGTACTCTGTCCACAGTGTGGCTGCCCTGCCCCTGCCATGTCCATTCTCTGTCCACACTGTAGCTGCCCTGCCCCTGCCATGTCCATACTCTGTCCACACTGTGGCTGCCCTGCCCCTGCCATGTCTGTACTCTATCCACACTGTGGCTGCCCTGCCCCTGCCATGTCTGTACTCTGTCCACAGTGTGGCTGCCCTGCCCCTGCCATGTCTGTACTCTGTCCACAGTGTGGCTGCCCTGCCCCTGCCATGTCCATTCTCTGTCCACACTGTGGCTGCACTGCCCCTGCCATGTCCATTCTCTGTCCACACTGTGGCTACCCTGCCCCTGCCATGTCCATACTCTGTCCACAGTGTGGCTGCCCTGCCCCTGCCATGTCCATTCTCTGTCCACACTGTGGCTGCCCTGCCCCTGTTAGTCTGTACTCTATCCACACTGTGGCTGCCCTGCCCCTGCCATGTCCATACTCTGTCCACAGTGTGGCTGCCCTACCCCTGCCATGTCCATTCTCTGTCCACACTGTGGCTGCCCTACCCCTGCCATGTCTGTACTCTGTCTTGCCATGTGGCTGCCCTGCCACTGCCATGTCTGCACTCTGTCCACAGTGTGGCTGCCCTGCCCCTGCCATGTCTGTACTCTGTCCACAGTGTGGCTGCCCTGCCACTGCCATGTCCATACTCTGTCCACAGTGTGGTTGCCCTGCCCCTGCCATGTCTGTACTCTGTCCACAGTGTGGCTGCCCTGCCCCTGCCATGTCTGTACTCTGTCCACACTGTGGCTGCCCTACCCCTGCCATGTCCGTACTCCATCTTGCTGTGTGGCTTCCCTGCCCCTGCCATGTCCGTACTCTGCTTACAGAAGGGCGACGTGCTGCTCACCATCAATGGACGTTCACTGCTCGACAGGACGCATGCAGATGCCGTCACCATCCTCAAGGCAGCCACTGAGTGCCGCACTGTCACCCTCAAGGTGCTCGAGGGGCCCGAGACCAATGACGGCCTGGGGAACTTCACACCCTCATGGAAATTTTGGCTCGCCATGCCCGTGTAAGAAAGCTGTTTGTATTTGATATAATCAAGATATTATCTGATCGTTAAGGAAAAGAATGTACTTTCTTAGACCTTTGGTTCTATGTAAGAAGTGTATCATGTATTTACATGGAATAAACTAATCGATTTGCACCTGAGTGTCTCTGATGATATGTAATTAGTTTTATATTAAACATCATTGTCAAAGATTCAGGTGCTGTAGTTTATGTAGCATGTCCTGTCAATAGGTACCTCCCCTCTGTTTTATGCTCCTTACGGAACACTAACATATTTTCTACATGATTTTGGTTTAAATGTTATTAGATTCAGAAACCAATAAACATTATCGTTATTACTATGAAATAAAATTGGAATTTCTGAGATCTGACAGTGAATACTTGGACAATTGGACACGACCAGTTTGTCTGCTACATCTTGTGAGGTGGAGGGGAAGCTATACTGCTTACTCTACAATGTTGTGTACCATTAACTCCTGCCGCGTAGGTAATACCCCCTATATAACCACTATTTATATTTCTGTAGTACTCCCAGTCAAAATGTGCAGAATTATAACGTTGCAGCAAAGTTCTGTATTGGTTCTTGTTACATTATTTTGATGCCTCCCAATAACGTTGCTGCAATGTACTGACATGTCATTGCACTGTGACATTATTATAACGTTCTGGTTATGTTCTTCAACCTAAACGGAATGTTCTTATAACGTTCTTTTGTACTGACACAGGTGTCAGTCTATAGTTAATTTTAGCCATCTTTCTGAAGAAAGCAAACTCAGGGCTAAGAGTGTGACTCTCAATAGAAGTTGGAGAGTGTAGGCTACATCACAGGGCTGGTTTAAAATAGTGCTCAGGGCAGAGAGCGAGCAGAGAGTGTGTTAGGCAGGCAGAAATCTAACAGCTGCTGCTCAGATATTGTAGCAGGGCCGTGGACTCTGGTTACTATTGTGGGGAGTCTGAGGGCCAGCAGACAGGAAGGCTAGGAGCATTGGCTGTATTGGATTGAGTGGATTAAGCCTCTTGGACTGGTGATTGTCAACGGGAGCACAATAATATATATCACATGTCTGGATTAGATAAATACTATCCTTTCATGCGAATGCTTGTCGCCCCTTAGTGATGAGCTACATTTCGAGATGCCCTGCAGTTGAGATGGAAGGAAGATTGTGATTGGAAAGAGCTAGCACACTGGAATAATTAATGAAATATAATGTTTAAAGTTATCACTACAACTAACAGTAAGCTAAAACCCTTTAGTTCACTGTTTAAGTTTCATCCTAACCTCACCAAAAAATAATGTTATAACATTCTGATTTGGTGGGGTTTCAACCTCATTGTCAATAACAAAATGGTTATGTGCCATCTTTGTAAGTAACAAACTGACTTATTAAGGATAGACAGATGTTGATTAGGGGCGTCATGCCAAGGTCGCTGTTATATACTCACTGTGATGTCAGCTTCGTAATTCAGTTTGGTTGCAGAACGTTTCTGTTACGCCGGAAGCTGGCTTGGCTGACCCTACCCTACCACATTTGACCCAGTCTTTTTTCTATCCAACTAACTCCACATTCAGGTCCCTGTTTGTTTTTATTTGATATTATTAATTTTCTGCAATTTCAAATTGGATTCATCTTTTTTTACAATACTTGGCAATGTCATGCAGGAGTTTTCTCAGTTTTTGCCACACAAGTAGCTCCAGATTGTAAAGTAGGTATGTTTTATGTACTACTCATATCTCCCCAACTATACCCTCAGGGTGTGCCACACAACGTGTACAGTAACGCTGGTCCGGGCTGCCACGGGCACGTTGGGTTTCTCCATCGTTGGTGGATCTGATGCAGCACAGGGACCACAGCCTATCTACATCAAGTCCATAGTGCCCAACACCCCGGCTGGCAAGAACGCCCGCCTCAGGTAGGAATATTGGGTTTCTACCGAGCAGCCCCAGAACCAGTATATCTATCATCAGCCGTTTATGTTAACTGTTAATATGGATACAAAGTTATTATCACAACATAATGTGGAGTAAAATTAGTTTTTTACACTCAGAATTGGTTTTAAGACAATCCTACCCTGATGCACTCAGACTTGGAGATTTTTCTTGATAACATGGCTTAACGTAAGCTGTAACCTTAAAGATATCAAATATCAGCCTTTGTGGAAAAATATTGCATGCTGGTTTGAGCTGCCACTAACTGTGCCCTATGCTGTACACTGCTGACTGTTCTCTGTGTTTGTGGTGTGAGGTGCTGTGAGCTGCCACTGACTGTGCCCTATGCTGTACACTGCTGACTGTTCTCTGTGTTTGTGGTGTGAGGTGCTGTGAGCTGCCACTGACTGTGCCCTATGCTGTACACTGCTGACTGTTCTCTGTGTTTGTGGTGTGAGGTGCTGTGAGCTGCCACTAACTGTGCCATATGCTGTACACTGCTGACTGGTCTCTGTGTTTGTGGTGTGAGGTGCTGTGAGCTGCCACTAACTGTGCCCTATTCTGCATCCTGCCACTGACTTTCCCTGTGTTCTTGTTGCTAATCCTACCCTCTTCTTTTCCATATGCAGGAGCGGGGACATGCTTCTCTCTGTGAACAACCACAGTTTAGAGAATGTCACACACACACAAGCTGTTGTCCTTCTAAAGAACTCTCATGGTGATGTCAGTTTGCGTGTGGTATCCTGGCCTGGCACAGTGGTATGACAAAGTGGGGGCCTCCTGCTCCCGACACCCAACCTTCAAGCCATGTTCTCTTGGTACACAGACCTTGCACAATATCTGGAATTTGAAATAAAAACACCAGATGAATCAGAGCTGGACAGTCACACTCTACTTATAATAGATTTTTTTGAAAATGTGCTCATTGACTGCTTCATGTTAGTACATGACCTTCTAGTAGTACTGATCTTTTACACCTGGCTATACTTTGGTTGGGATGCTTATAGACGGTGCAGTGATCATCGTACTTTCCTGAATCAGGCATGTGGACCTATCAGTCTTGAATGTGCTTAGCAAAATCCAGGCATGTGATAGACACAGTAGCCATCATTCTTCCCCAGAAACAGATGTGTTGAGGACACAGTGACCACCAATGCCCCTCAGAACCAGGGAATTGGAGGGCACACTGACCAACATGCGCCTGAGAACCAGGCAAATGGAGGGCAGACAACCACCATGCTTCCCCAGAACCAGCTACGTGGAGGGCACAGTGACCACCATGCCTCTCAGAACCAGCGTCGTGGAGGGCACAGTGACCACCATGGCTCTCAGAACCAGCGACGTGGAGGGCACAGTGGCCACTATGGCTCTCAGAACCAGGAAATTGGAGGGCACATGCAGTGACCACCATGCCTCTCAGAACCAGCGATGTGGAGGGCACAGTGGCCGCTATGGCTCTCAGAACCAGGAAATTGGAGGGCACATGCAGTGACCACCATGCCTCTCAGAACCAGTGACGTGGAGGGCACAGTGACCACCATGCCTCTCAGAACCAGCGACGTGGAGGGCACAGTGACCACCATGGTTCTCAGAACCCGGCAAGTAGAGGGCACAGTGACCACCATGGCTCTCAGAACCAGCGACGTGGAGGGCACAGTGTTCACCGTGCTTCCCCAGGATTAGGCATTTGGAGAACACTGTCTTCATTAGGCTTCCCTGGGACAATTGATTATCACCTCTGCCAATATATTTACATAAAAATGCGTGTGTTAATTACACTTTAGATCTTTCAAGATCATTGTTTTTAAAACAGGTACGTAGGTCGGGGTCAGAAAGAAGTCCGTAATGATATATGGATAGATAAATTGTACAAAGAGGATTAAAGAAGGCAATGGAGCAGTTGCGGAGTGCCTATAAGGGCTAATCATATTCAAGTATAAAAAATTTCTGAAAACTACAAAATATAACTATCTGTTACATTCTAATGTAACAACAATTTATTGACATTTCATAGCCAAGACATAATGTTTTACCTTCCCTGACAATGCTGCAGTTAGAGACAGCTAAAGCCTACATTACACTTTGCGGTAGGTTACATTTGCGGTTGCTATTTTTGGGTGCGGCAAGCAATTTGCAGTTTTGATACCAACATGTTGGTATCCCTGACTGCAAGCAGTCCATGGAAAAACTATATAAAATAGCAGGTGCCACAAGCAGGTGCTGCAAGCATCCATATTCCACCTTGCAGCACCCTACCGTGAAGAAGTTTGCAGCAGTTTGCTTGCATTTCTTCATGGTGCCGCAACCAAATACTGTGGAATATAGCCATAAAACATATATGCCAACCGTGGGACTGGGAGAAGGGAGTGAAGCATAGGAGTATTGACAGAAGGGATTGATGTTACACGAGAAATGAATGTCACAAAGCAACACCAATTATCATCTCCAAAAACAGTTGAATTATGCTGGAAAAAAAAAAGTGTTTGCATTTTTTCTGACAAAAAGAAAATGTTTTTATTCACCATGGAAACAGGTTTTCTGAAAGAAATGGAAGTACACAGGATTCATTGAATCATATTTTTTATGATATTGCAAAAATGGTGCCTCCTACAAAAAATATTGATGGTTTAAACCAGACCGACATGTATGTAAAACAACATGACATAGGATATAAAGGTTGTCAGTTAAGGTCCATCTGGGGCGAAGTTCTCACACAACGACTTCTCACTATCCTAACCAAGGTAAAGTAGTATATCATACAAAAGTGCATTGTTTTCAGTATCAATCTATTATTATAAAGTAATGAAATATGGTAGAAACCTTACAGGCAACCTTCCGAATATACAGGTCTTGAATGGGTTACCCATGCAGAACATTGGTTTCTTTGGCTATCCTCTCTACATAAAGTAGTTGCAGTTAACCATCCAAAGGCATATCAGTGAACTTCCTTTAAATATATTACAAAAGAATAAATATCTCATTATGTAAATATGTTGTTTGAAAAGTACTTTGGATAATGAATGTAAATTAGAACTGTTGAAAATAATATTCCACTCAACTAGCAACTGAACATGCTATATCAACATTCTGGTTATAATTTTCCTAACCAATAATTCATACCAAACTGAGATTTCGAGAAATATGTAATAAGTGATTATTGCCAAAAATACTGTCTGAGATAGATATTGTTTTTGAATCAACTGACATGTTATTGATCTTTGCGATAATATCATTATTATATGGTGCAAATACATTCCGAAAAATGCCTCCTGAGTTCTGTTTTCTCAGTTATATGGGTCTGTAAGAGACACAGCAGAAGGGATATCTTTAAAAATAGACGGTGCTACATGTAATTATTTAGATGCGCGATGGTTGAGAAGTAATTGGGTCTTATTGATGAGAAAGATCAGGACTGGAATCACGCTTTGTCATGCTGGTGATGGTACTATTTATTAATAACAGATGGCAGCACATATGTATATGTTATATCAGATACCAGGTGGCAGCACTGATTATGCAGTGGTCAGAATAGATACTACATTCCCTCTTCTCCTTAGATTTGAAGTCTACTGTAAAATAAGTATGTTAGACAAATAGACAAATCAAATTTTAAACCAGTGTCTTTACGTTTTACATCTTCGTCATGAGTCTCTCAAGATTCATCGTCAGTGTCTTTGGTGCCTTTACTTTTTATAACGAGTTACTTTCTATATGACACTTTATCTTTGGTGTTAAGCTCGAAATATACTTAGGTCTTTGAACAAGTAACTTGGATATGAAAAACATGAAAGTATCGAACATGTCTTAGACTTTAAACACTAGATTGCTTGATCTAGTTAGTGTACCACAAGGGGTTATTGTGCCCTTTTTTAAATGGTGGTTTACTTTTACTCTCTCACATAGTCATTCAGGTATCTTGGAGGACGTCTGTTCCTCACAGGGCGTGCAGCCTGAAGCTGCTGGCCCCGTGGCTGAGGTTGGTATTGAGGCTGGCTGTTTTGTCCTGCTTGACCATTTTGTTCAACAGGTATGTTGTTGTTCCCGTTGATGTCAATGTCTATGTCGTATTCGTCCTCCATGTTCTCCTTCCTCTCCTGTTGTTGAACGTCATTAACGATCTTAAAGAAGGAGGAATTCCTGGTCACAACACATTCTCCTCTCCAGGCCTGAATTTGTGAGCCTGCAACTTTTACCACTATGTAGATCTCCCGGTTAAATCGTTTCTTTCCGTCTTTCTGGAGAATAATCACTTTGTCTCCTATTTTGATGTCTCGCTGTTTGGTGTGTCGGTTCTTGTCGGCATATTCCTTCATCGCCTGTTTTGATTTTGTGTCATTTTGCTTGACTTGCTTGTCAATAAGTGAAGGTTTGCCTGCTGATGTTTGTGGCAGGCCTGTTCTTATGGGTCGTCTTATCATCGCAGTTGCCGGTGGTACCTTGGTAGACGCATGTGGAGTTGCCCTATAGTTTCTGAGGAAAATGTTCATCTCACATTGCCAGTTTTTGTGTTCCATTTTGGCTGCCTGAATCGGTTTCTTAATTGTTTTGACGAACCGTTCAGCTTTTCCGTTTGCCTCTGGCCAAAGGGGTGTAACTCGGTGATGTCAAAATCCACACGCTTTAGCATAATCAGCGAATTCTTTGCCCTGGAATGGCGGTCCGTTGTCTGATTTGACTACCAGCAGTATTCCCCATCTGGCAAAGATTCCTTCTAATTTCAGAATAACAGCTCTTGCCGTGAGGGACGATAATACTTCCACCTCTGGATATCTGGTCAAGTCATCCACGAGTACCATGATGTGGTATCCATTTCCAACATCAGCGAAGTCGACACTGACTTCCTCCCATGGTCTGGTGATATTCGTCATCTGAAGTGGTTCTCTGACGGTGTGGGTAGACGATACCTGGCAAGGCATACAGCGTTTCACCTTTTCTTCTACAGGTTTGTCTATATTTGGAAACCACACTTTCTCCCTGATAAGGGCCTTCGTCTTGGTGATTCCCTGATCCCCTAAATGAGCAAGCTGAACAGCCTGGTCCTGGAGGCTAGATAGTATGCATATTCTGGTTCCTCATAGGATCAGTCCAGTTTTTGTCATCAATAGTTCTGATTTCACATTGAGGTATGGTGCGACCTCGGGAGCTCGCCAGTTCCCAGTGATCAGGGCAGTAGTCACAGCTTGCAAGGTCTTGTCATTCTGGGTGGTGTTGATCAGATCCTCTTCGGTTAGCGCAAGGGGTCTGGATTCCTGTGACAGAAAGTGTATGTATTCCTCTGCGACCTTGGTTGCCCTTGCAGTTGGTCGAGTTGAATTCTCAGGATGTCGCGACATATAGTCAGCGGGGTTGTCAGATTCTTTTCTGTACTCCAGCGTTACATCATATGGCTGAAGTCGTATCGCCCATCGCTCTACTCTTGCTGATAGCTTTGACCCAGGTTTGTTAAACATCCCAAGAAGTGGTTTGTGGTCGGTGAGTACAGTCACTGGTCGGCCGTATATGTACAGATTGTAGTGCTCACATGCCCAGATGATCGCCAGTGCTTCACGTTCGGTCTGGCTGTATCGTCTCTCCACGTCACTCAAAGCTTTGCTTGCATAGGCCACGATCTGTCGGTTACCTTGACTGTCCAGCTGGGTGATTCCTCCAAGTTCGGTAGGACTGGCGTCGACGGCAATACATGTTTTCTTCTTCAGATTGAAGTAGGCCAGAGTTGGATGTTCAGTGTTATTGACCTGGTTAAACGCGTCATCTTGTGCTCTGCCCCATGACCACGGCGTGTTCTCATGGGTGAGTTGACGGAGGGGTTCGGTCACGTCAGAATAGTTCTTGATGAAGCGCGAGCAGTGGTTGGTCATTCCCAAGAAGCTCTTCAGCTCTGGGACGGTTGTAGGTTTCTCCAGGTGGTTGATCGCCGTTATGTTCTCTGGGTCTGCGGTCATTCCTTTAGCGCTGAAGATAAACCCATAAAACTTCAGCTCTGTGCAGTTGAACTCACACTTCTCACGCCTTAAGGTGATGTTCTGGTCTCTCAGACGGGTGAGCACATTTCTCAGGTTGGTGTCGTGTTCTTCTTTGGTCCGCCCAAATATGATGATATTGTCACTCATATTTTTCACTCTCGGGATTCCGGTCAGAGCTCTCGCGATGGTGTGCTGAAATATTTCTAATGCGGCTGAAATGCCAAAGTTCAATCGCTTATATCTCCAGAGTCCGTCTTGAGTTGAGAATGTGGTCACATCTCTTGACTTAGGTGTGAGCTCGAGCTGGTGATATCCCTGGTTGAGATCCAGCTTAGAGGAGACGGTGGCTCCATTTAGATCACTTATGATATCATCCACCGTTGGCATGACCTGACGTTCTCTTTTGACTGCTTCGTTTGCATGCTCATGTCGACACATAGACACACAGCGTTTGGGTTTTTTGGTTTGGGCGCCACAACCAGTGGAGATACCCAGGAAGTTGGCTCAGTCACTCTTTCTATCACGTCCATTTCTTCAAGGTGCTCTAGCTCTTCTTTCACTTTCTGGTGAAGTTGGAAGGGAATTCTGCGATGTGGCTGGATAACTGGTGTCACGTTAGGATCCAAGTGGAGTTGAACCTGTACTCCTTTGACCTTTCCTAGTCCTTTGAATCGATCTTCAAATTCTTCCACGATAGACTTGGTTGTGGGGTCAGTGATGATGTTGGCTACCACAGCCTCTCTGTTGATTTTGATAAGATTCAGTTTGTCAGCAGTGTCATGTCCCATAAGTACACCATGACTCCCCCGAGCCACGTATACTTTCGCCATAACGGTATCGGTTTCGGTAGTGAAAGTGCCCTTGAACATTCCCAGGAGCGGTATTGGCTTTTCCTTGGGTCCATAGGGGAAAAGGTCCATGTCGGATTTTTGTAGGCATGGCAGGGGCTTCATTTTGTGGAGCGTTGGCTCGTCGATCACATTAACTGAGGCACCGGAGTCACCAAGCATATGTGTTGGAACTCCGTTGAGATGTACCGAGAACATCGGCTTGGACGGTTGTCTGAGTCGATCGTGTATAGGTAGTCATCCTCCTGATAACTGTAGTCATCTCCCTGGTTAACACTTGAAGCCTCGAGATTATGCAACTGTTTGCCGGAATGTCCACCTCGGTTTTTGCTATGGCCACGTCCCTGGCCATACCCTCGGCCATGTCCATGACCACGACTCTGGCCACGGTTGCTTGGTTGAGCCTGGCCTTTACGACACAGCCAGGCGAAGTGTCTTACGGTCCTGCAGTTGTGGCATGTTGAGTTGTATGCAGGGCAGTTCTCACGATCTCCTTCGTGGGGATAGGGTTCCCACAGTGTCCACAGGTCTTGTTGGGGTCGTCTGATCTGTTGTTGGCCGGTTGGTTGGGTTGGTTGTTTTGACGTCCACTGAAGCGTCCTCGGTAGTTGCCCCTCTGGTTGTAGTTATTACGCCCTCTGGTGGTCACTTTGTTCACGGTTGTCTTGGTTTTACCTTCGATACCCTTCGCATATTCCATCGCACAATCCATCGCACAATCCATCGCGTTTCCCATTTTGATGAGTGCGTCTAATGTCATTGTGAGGTCGGCCAGCCCTTTGGTGCGCAGTTTGGTTGAGCGGCATTTCTGAATTACTTGAGATTTTATTTCTGCGTCGAGGTTTGGGAAGTCACACGTTGCCCCTAATTTTCGTAGTCTTGTCACGTATTGGTCGAGCGTTTCGGTCGTCTGCTGCGCGGCCATCCAGAAATTGAAGATCTCATATTCTTTCTGGACCTGCGGCGCATAATGGTCATTAAGGGCTGTGATGGAACACATGTAGATATCGTTAACGGGTGGGGGGTTATCGCCAGCGACAGCGGGTGGTATGGTCAAGGTGAGATAGTCATCATGCACCCCCTCTCCAGCATAGTCCAATAACAGGGCTAATTTCCTGTCTGGATTCTGCAGATCCATAGCTACAACACAATTTTCGAACCGGATCATCCATTTTTTCCATCGGGGGCCCGATACTGGTTGGGTCTGTGGTGGTGTCAAATGCAGGGAATTGTGACAGGGGTAGGCCTTCTGCCATTGTGAGTGGTTACTCAGGTCACTATACTTGATAAATAGTGTTCAACAGATAGTCACAGTGCTTATACTTTATTCACACACAGCAGCACTTTATTTCCACGCGATAGCACTCAACAGTTTATACAGATTCCACTTCACAGACTGGTACCAATAGCTTTTCCTATGGTTTGGTCCCCTTCCTTTCACCAATTTTCAATCAATCAGACTTTGGGCCACTAGTTTTGGTAGAAAGGAGCCTTATAGTACGGCTGGGAAGGTACCTACAGAGTCTTTGATCATTCCATTATCCTTGTCGCCATTGTAATAATTTAGATGCGCGATGGTTGCGAAGTAACTGGGTCTTATTGATGAGAAAGATCAGGACTGGAATCATGCTTTGTCATGCTGGTGATGGTACTATTTATTAATAACAGATGGCAGCACATATGTGTATGTTATATCAGATACCAGGTGGCAGCACAGATTATGCAGTGGTCAGAATAGATACTACACTACAGGGCTTGGATTGACCAAATAATAGATGAAACATTTTGTCATGTAAAGTGAATATGACATGGAAATGAACACGAACCTAGGACATCACACAGGGACACCATGTACTGGGGTGGGGGGGTGGGGGGTGGCAACACCATGTAGTGATCCTAGTCCCAGGCTGTGCTCTTATAACTACTTAGCAAAATACCTCACAAACTCTTAATAGAATCTTACTATTATCAGAGCTTGGTGTCCGTGCATCTAATATCTATATTATGTATGTAACTTTATTTCTCTTTGATTTCAAGTAATAGTTGTCACTTCGTGTTTCTCATCCCAATGTAAACGTACTCTTATAGCATGTATAATGATATAAAAAAATTCTTGTCTTCTATTTATTGGCTAGTTGGATAGGGTGGCCTCTCAAGCCTGACAAATTGATACCACATACCACTGATTTTTTGTTTGTGAATTTTGTTTGATATTGATTTTGTTTTTTAAATTAATACCCTATGCGTGATGATTTTTGTCCCATCCTTCCCCACCCCCACCCTACCCTTCCCAGTCCTCTACCCTTGTCCGGCGCAGACTATGGGGCACTGCATTGGCGCCGTGAGACGATTGTGGAAGTATTTACAAACCGCTCCACTAGCAATAATACGAGTTATAGTCACAGCCTACTTCTATTGTTCTCCCCATTCACCGTGGCATATCTATGGCTATTCTGCTGTCTGAATGAGAGGATGAGTAGTTCTCTACTTTACCAATAGGGGTATGCTAGAGACTTGGTTCTCTTTATCCCCTATGGAAGAAAGGCTGTACTAATTCCTACTTTTTTAGGAGGAAGATCATATATCAGGGTTGCCACATATCAGAGACATCAAAATTCCCTGACTAATAAGACAAGAAAATCCCTTCAATAAACAGCCTTGAAATACCCATAAAACAGTCCTTTCAACCAATTTAGGCTGGAACCTTCAAAACACAATACCTTAATTTTTTCTTGGTAACTCCTGTAGCCAAGGCCAAGCTCCTGGCTCACACCAACGCCCCTTAAAATCCCAACATGCCTATCAGGAGGCCACAATTTACAAAATTCTATTGTTATTTGACAACGAGAAAAACAGATTTTGAGAGTGTCAAAGTTGGCCAACTGTTCACTCATGAGTTTGGAAATTCCATTTTTCCCTAACCAGGGTAAATTTTCCCTGACCTTTTTTAAGGTTCCAGTTTTCCCTGACCAATTTCAAAATTCCCAGTGGCAACCCTGTATATTGTGTAGTGCAAGGTTCCTACAAAAAGTAGGAAATTGAGAAGTACTATTCTAATCCACGCCAGATCAAATGTTAAGCTTACAATTGACTAAAGCAATAGGGCCATGAGTGTTTAATAGAAAAAGGTAGGGATTTTAACTTCTTTTTTGTTGAAAAAGTAAGAAATCCTACCAAAGGAGGGGGCCTTCTGTAGTGTCCGCGATTATTTCGAATCCCGTAATATTCCGGCCAGTTCTGTTATTCAGTACTTGTAGTAAACACTTCCGGTCTGGCGAGATTCCAACCCACATGTTACCCAGTATTTGGCTCACTTATTCTTCCTTAAAACATTATAAAGACATTACATCTGGCGACGAGGTATGGTCTGCATGAAAGCTAAGAACCCCAGGAAGACCCTGAGAGTGCTCTCCAGTGTTGACAAGGAGGAAAGAGACAGATTTTGATGGAGATCCCAGGAACCACCCAGGACCCACAGGACTGATCTGGCCCCATTACACAGCAAACTACAGGGAAATTAATGCCAAAACTAAGGGAGTACATGCCCCAAACCTTGTTTTATAAGTAATACCTGTGACAATAATGAACTGACTATTATCTAAAGGCCCTGTGAGGTAATTGTGCATAAGCTGTCATGTGAAACATGCAGTCTGGCCCCACAAGTAGGAGATTCTGAGTGAATTTGACCATACATGTAGGAGGATCCATGCCCAAATTTTTCAAAGGGGCTGTGTATGATGAACTTTATATGTAGGCCTAGTCACAGGATATTTTCACATTAATTACAAGGAAGGAAGTCAAGTCATATTATCAGATCTCAGG
Organism: Lepidonotus clava; assembly: GCA_936440205.1. Lineage (NCBI taxonomy): Eukaryota > Metazoa > Annelida > Polychaeta > Phyllodocida > Polynoidae > Lepidonotus > Lepidonotus clava. The sequence goes on from OW387141.1 coordinate 21,737,477, forward strand.
ACCCAATACAATAAAGGCTGTCCTAGATTTCTGAGTGCTACAGTGACATTTTAGTGGTAAAAGTGGACGAAGTGAACTATTATTCTTCAGTGGTAATTCATCATATAAGTATCCATCATGGCGGCATCTCTACCACCATTTCCATCGTTTGATCTATCGGACAGGAACACCGTAGGTGTCAGGTGGCAAAAATGGGTACGGCGTTTTGAGAACTTAATGACGGGTTTAACGATAACCAACGCAGCGAGGAAAAAGGCGCTTATGTCACACTACGCAGGCGAAGAGGTTGACGACATTATCGACACCTTAGTGATCCCCGCACCGGCGGACGGTGAGGATGCGTACATGGTATTTCGCGACGCTCTTAACGCACATTTCTTACCACAAATGAACACTGAGTACGCAATCTATGAATTTCGCACGCGTTCACAGGAACAGGGTGAGACACTCGACATGTACGTCACCGAACTCAAAAAGTTGGCGAAATTTTGTAACTTTCCAGACTTGGATCGTGAGCTGAAATCGCAAATCATACAGAATTGCCGATCATCGAAACTTCGTACGCAATCACTCGAGAATCGTGGCTGGACGCTGAACCAGGTCCTTGACAAAGGTCGGGCCATGGAACTTTCGCAACGCCAGGCCGGTATCATCGAACGTGGCGAGACGTCGGTAAATCATATCAAGACGCCGAAGTACACGAGTAAGCCGAAACAGCAACCGTGGCAGGGCAAAGGTAAACCGTCGAAAGGACAACCTAAGCAGTGCGGACGATGCGGCGCGTCACATGGCGGTGACCTCAAGAATTGTCCCGCATATGGACAAGAATGCGGCAAGTGCGGCAAATTAAATCACTACGCGAAACTCTGTGAGACCCCTACCGACGCGAGCACGAAGAAGACGCCGTGGAAAAAGGGAAGGAGGCACGCAAGAGTTAACGAAGTAGAAGAGGACGAAACTCAGGAGGAAGAGTCCGAGGATAATTACGTCTACAAGATCCACGAGGCCGAGACCCTGGACAGTAGCGAAGACGAGGACGCACGGTACGTGTATACTCTACGGGCCGTAAACAACAGGACCAGACGGGCCAAACTACCGAGGACGATCGTCAAGGTTAATGGTACCGAGACCGAGTTTATTATCGATACCGGAGCAGGACTCAACATTCTCGACAAAGACGGGTTCGAAAACCTCAAAGTGAAGCCGCAGCTCGAAAGCACCAACATACGCGTTAGAGCCCGAAATACCGATCACTATACTAGGAAAATTTCACGCGAAAGTCGAAGTCCAGGAGAGGATAGCGCATGCCGTCTTTTACGTTACCGGCGGACATGACGGCTCCCTACTTACATGTGACACCGCGGAAGCCCTAAAGTTAGTGACAGTCGACAAGAAGCTCCTGTTAGCAGTAAACGCGGAAGTAGAGACCGACCCTCTCTACCAAGGAGTCGGCCTACTTAAGGACTTTTCGGTGAAGTTACACATCGACGATAGTATTCCACCAGTTGCGAAGCCCCATCGGAGGATCCCCATCAATCTACGTGAGAAGGTGGAGGAGAAACTTCGACAACTCGAGAAGGATGACGTCATCGAGAGAGTGGACGGACCTACACCGTGGGTATCGCAACCAGTGTTTCCACCGAAGTCTGGAGATCCGACTGACATACGCATGTGTGTGGACATGAGGAGCGCCAACAAGGCAATATTACGCACTCGCCACATAACTCCTACGATAGAAGAAATCGTCAGCGATCTTAACGGGGCAGTAAAATTCTCTAAATTGGATCTTAACCAAGGATACCATCAGCTGATGCTGGATGAAGAGTCGCGTTACATCACCACCTTCACCACGCATGTCGGACTGTTCCGTTATAAGCGGCTGAACTTCGGGATATGCTGCGCATCGGAGATCTTCCAGAACGCGATCCGCGAGACGCTTGGGGGAATCCCGGGAGTTCTCAACGTGAGTGACGACATCTTGGTGTATGGGAAAACCCAGGAGGACCACGACAAGAACCTGCAGCAAGTTCTACAGAGGCTGCGAGAGAAGGGACTTACTCTCAACAAAAAGAAGTGCGCATTCGGCCAGGACAACCTGAAGTACCTCGGGTACATCTTCGCAAAGGAAGGTATGTCACCGGACCCGGATAAAGTGTCAGCACTAAACGACGCAACCGCCCCCAGCAATCCAACAGAAGTGCGATCTCTGCTGGGTATGGCGAACTACTGTTCCCGCTTCATCCCGAACTATGCTACTATCACCGAGCCTATGAGAGGACTCATGAAGAAGGACAGCGAATGGGAGTGGGGTAAACCCCAGGAGGACGCCTTCAACGAGCTGAAGCAGTCACTCAGGGAGGACACCGTGACGCAGTACTACGACCCCAAGAAGACGACCGAGATAATAGTCGACGCTAGTCCGGTAGGTCTCGGGGCGATACTAGTGCAAAACACCAAGGACGAGAGGGTCGTAATAAGCTACGCAAGTCGTGCTTTAACCTCAGTGGAGCAGAGGTACTCTCAGACCGAACGAGAAGCTCTCGCAGTCGTCTTCGGCTGTGAACGTTACCATCTCTATGTCCTGGGCAGCCGGTTCACAGTAGTCACGGACCACAAACCGCTTACCACCATATACAACAACCCGCAGTCAAACCCACCAGCAAGGATCGAGCGTTGGACTCTCCGGCTACAGCGTTATGACATGACGGTAGTGTACCGACCGGGTAAGGATAATCCCGCCGATTACCTATCCAGGCATCCCGACCCTCATCCGAAAGCCTACCGAGCAGAGAAGGACGGTGAGGAGTACGTGAACTTCGTAGCAGTCAACGCTGTTCCGAAAGCAATCACATTCAACGAAGTACGTGAGGAAACCCAAAAAGACGAGGTTCTCCAGCAGGTCGCCACCGCTGTGAGAACGAATCGTTGGGACAAACTCTTGGACAAGAAGAGCCCCGATCGTGACGCCTTTAAATCGTTCTACAAGGTTAGGAGTGAGATCACGGTCGCGCGCGATAGCTCTTACCTACTTAGAGGGACTCGACTCATCATGCCGTTAGCACTCCAGGATAGAGCGATCGACCTGGCACATGAAGGCCATCAAGGACTCGTCAAGTCGAAACAGTTAATCCGGACCAAGGTGTGGTTCCCGAGCATCGACAAGAAGATGGAACGACGCATCGATTCCTGTTTGCCTTGCCAGGCAACAGTCAAAAGTCATGACGATACACCTGCTAAGATGACACCACTTCCCGACGGACCCTGGAAATCACTTAGTGCCGACTTCTATGGACCGCTACCTACTGGCGAATATCTCCTTGTTGTAATCGATGACTATTCCCGTTTCCCAGTAGTTGACATTGTGTACTCGACAAGTGCCCGAGTTGTCATCCCTGCACTTGATAAGACATTTTCTATCTTCGGCATTCCGGACGAACTCAAAACGGATAATGGACCACCATTCCAAGGGAGTGAGTTCGCTAATTTCGCAAGGTACATGGGATTTGTACATCGTAAAGTGACACCCTTATGGCCGCGAGCCAACGGAGAGTGCGAGAGGTTCATGCGAAATCTCGGAAAAGTAGTTCAAGGAGCCCGCACCGAACACAAACCGTGGAAGCAGGAACTGTATAAGTTTCTCCGCAACTACCGCGCGACGCCTCACTCCACTACTGGAAAATCTCCGTCGTGTGCGTTGTTTGGTCGCGAGCCCAAGACGAAATTCCCAATCTCTTCCGAGGAAAAGAGGGAGGATCAGGAAATGCGCGAGAAGGATGCGAACCAAAAGGCAAAAATGAAGGAGTATGCCGACCAAAGGAGAAATGCGATGAAGTGTGACCTAAACCCAGGAGACACAGTGCTAGTGAAACAGCCGAAGCACAACAAAACAACGGCACCATATGATAGCAACCCATATGTCGTTGCTGCACGGAAAGGCACTATGGTCACAGCGCGGCGCATGGACAAGCAAATCACCAGGAACAGTTCTCACTTTAAGCGTGTCAGTGATAACCACGTAGGAGACGTCAGTTCTGATGACGAAAGTGACGTGATAGCGCGCCAACCCGTAACGCTACCCATGCCACCTGACCACACTCAAACTGCAGCTGGACCGACACCAGAGGACACTGCGGATAACGGCTTTATCCCGCAGACTCCGCCCAGACCACCACCTGTGCAGAGAGCCACTCCGAGCTCTGTTCCCAGACCTGTGCCTAACCCATCACCAGTGCAGGCGAGACCACGCAGGGCACGGCGTGAGCCCACCTGGATGCGAGATTATACTAATAAGTAACGGGGCAAAATAATCCCCTAGTCCTAGAGGCCTTTTACAGGGAAGTCTACCCTTGCCTTTTTGTTTCGATCAAGTTATAGTCATTCTAAAGTTAAAGTTAAAAAGTATAAGATACATATCTTTAGTACTACTGTGACTTTATATATTATGTCGAACTGTTATATGTTCATGTGTTCAAAGACTACAAAACCAAAGACTGCTTGAAGAGCGAAGATCTCAGAGACAGTTAAACTATCATACTAAAGTAGTATTATCTCCCATGTAGACACTATAAGTAGTAGATATGGTTTATAACCAAAAAGGGGAGAGATGTAGTGTCCGCGATTATTTCGAATCCCGTAATATTCCGGCCAGTTCTGTTATTCAGTACTTGTAGTAAACACTTCCGGTCTGGCGAGATTCCAACCCACATGTTACCCAGTATTTGGCTCACTTATTCTTCCTTAAAACATTATAAAGACATTACACCTTCCATTTAGTACCTACACAAAAATTCACAAATTCTAGACCCCCCCCACCCCCCCTTAGGTGAAAATACGCATTGGATTTGTATAGGAACGTACGCAAAATTCCTAAAATATCAGACCCCCCCACCCCCCCTTGGTGCGTACGTACTTAATGGAAGGCCCCTAGGGAAAATGGCATCTCTGAATGATACAATATTTTCCACTGGGTAGACCAACGTATGTTATCTTATTCTGGTTTTAAACACAGATGTCACCATTAGCAAGTTACCCTCTTGTCAAGTCAGTCATCATGGTCCCCACTTAAATTGTGTGATCGAATTCCTGGTTTTCCCTGTCCCATTGTAAATTTCCCTGTCATCTTTCTGCCAATTGTTTTCTATCAGAAAAAAGTGTTCCAATTGTTATCTAAGACTGGTGAAGCTTCCGGGGGGAAAATTGAAATTCCAATCTTGGAAAAATGTGATCTCCTGAATCTTATGCAGGGATGTAAGTTATGGTTAAAGAAAAAATCTGAAACAGCATAAATAAAATCTGAAATGATCTTAATATGCTATGAAACGCAATCTAAGCAAATATTTTTGAAAGTTATTATTGGAGATGTCTAAGTGAAAAAAAACTACTGAAATCAAAAATCTGAAAACTTACATCCCTGCTTATGAATTAGAAAATCCAGAAACTTGGCAAACAGAATACCCCAATTTGGTCAAATATCCTGTAGTTTCCCTGACGGAATTCTATTTGGTCATTTTCCACTTTGTAGTGGGGACCCTGTCATGGTTAATAACAAGGACCCAGGTGACTTATAAAGATTCAGGGTCGGTTAAAAAACGAAAAACTCCGGCTTATTTGTCTTTATTTCGTATATATGATAGTTAAAACGATATCAGATATTGAAATGATGTTAGATATGGAAACATAGACGAATTATCGAGCGAATTATCGATTGAAAACAAAAAGATGTACATGCCGGGGAGACCCCGCCATCCTCCTCCATTATAGTTCACCAGCCACTGAGCTTACTAACCTTATTTTCAATGACGATCGTAAATATCAACATAATAATAATTAAATAGCCTTCCATCACATCGGCATTATCAATAAAAGATCGGCTTGAACCTCTACACTCATTTAAATTGACTGAAACAAGCGGGAAATAGACTAAATGGGTGAGCAATCCCGGCTGACTTACGGGTAGGAACACTGCGCCCGCCATGCCAGGCGTCTTCACCCTGGTTAACATAATTTATTATACACTGTCAGGCAGCCTGCACATTAGGCTTTTCTATTTTGAGGAGTAGATGTAAAACAGGTTGACGCCATCGCTCTCCAACCAAATTCAGTATCTGATATCTGATCAATCTTCACCCTAGACTTTACATAGAGTAGCATTACAACCGGATGCAGGGCCAAAATGGTGAACTTGTTCTTCTTGTTCCGATATATGTTAATGAAGCAATCAGCCTAAATGACCAAGCCAACACTCCGGGTCCGACCGATCCCGAAGGATCGGACAGCGATCCAGAGAATAGGGGAACACTACTTGAAGCGGTAAGGGGCAGATGACCATCTGCCCAGCAGAAGTCTGCATGCTGATTGGCTGATGATAGAGGCAGCTTGAAGTAGGCTTAGCAAAATTACTTCAAGTAGGGTCTTAATGGACCAATGGCCTGTCTGCTGCAGATGGTGGCAAGCTTGGATGTGATTGGTTGGCTACAGATCCTTCTTGAGGTAGGCTTTAGCAATGCTACCTGAAATAGGGTCTCAATGGACCAACGGCCCTGCTACTAATCTGTCAATCTGCAAGCTGAATCTTGGTTTGACCATAGAACTGTACGCACAATTCTATGGTTTGACCTAGATAGGAAAATCCCCATTGACACCAAGGTTAAAGAGCTACACACTCAAAGACACACAGGGTCAACCTACCAACACCCTCTCTGACTGAAGCTGGTTACCGGTAACACGAGTTCACCCATAGAACAATAGAGCTTGTCTTCAGCCTAAATGACCAACACAACACTCCGGGCTCGACTGGAGATGACGGCAGCGACAGCGATGCCAGAGAATTATGTTATAAAAAGCATATTCATAGCGATAGAAACAATATGGCAGATCAAAATCTGAAAATATGCATCTCTGTCTATATGTCTTATTATATATGTTAATGCAAAAATTATTTTTTAATTTGTAAAACTTTGCTGTTGCAGAACTTGTTTGTCACTGCTAAATGATAGAAAAGTTAAAAAAATAAGAGTACACATGAAACAAAGCAAATAGGCAACAGTAGGTTTTTATTCTCCTTCTGTCAGAACCATTGCTATAAACATCCCACAGTAGTAAACGCGAAATTATGGGATAGTTGTCATTGTCCAATCACAGAGCTGCTCACTTTAGTACATTCACCGCACGCCAAGAGACAACTGACCCAAACGAACACAAACTCTTTCCAATGGCAATTCTCTGAATTGACGTTTATCTTGTTCCTTTATAGTCTAAACGTCGTCTATGATAAAGCAGAAAGGATTTTGACCCTTAGAAAAATTCCTTATGGTAAATTATGCGGAATATGCGTTAAATTACCGAGTCATTAGCCAATAAGCAGCTTACAATCTACATTGTATCATTTAAGTCCAAAGGTCATTGCGCCATAAATAGGATTAGTAACAGATGACAATTGGTGGCAAATGATTTCTTAATAAAACTTATTGTTGACAGGAGACTATTAGCTTTCCAAAACATTTAGCTTACCGAATATTCAGGTTAAAATACGGAAATATAATATGCTCTAAATGAGTAAATTTCTATATTGAGGAATATTATGCGAAGCAGCATGCAATTATATAATGTGTACACTAAACAACGAATAGACAAAGAAGGAAAAGGACCACTTGTGACTTGATACCCCTTTCTCCCGTCAACTGTGATGACTAGCGTCCCTTCAACTCACTTTACCTCAATATTTGACATGATCAGATTTTGAAGTAAACAGAAAACTACAGAGTACATTAAGGCTAGATGACCAAGGCAAAGGAGGTACTTTAAATAACGCATACAAAAGAGGATATTCAACAAAACTGACCTTGGAAACTTGCATTTCCTTTGCTATGATAGTTAATAGATAAAACTTCGGAATGCATAGGAAGGATACCTATCTAGGCTTCATTTTATATAAATCAATAGGTTATAAAGATATACCTCATTTCATAATTAAGCACCATATACGTTCTGTAAACGGCTTACATAGATACACGATATCTCGCTGTCGTAAATAACAGCTCAGTACTTCTCTACACCCATGCATCGTTTAAACTAGGATAAAATTGTATTTGTTCTATTTGCAGCCTCATGCAAAGTATTGGCACCTTTGTACAAAAAAGGTTGCCAGAAATTCAACTCTTATTATGTATCTTTTTTTAAACTAAGTAGCAGCCATTTTCGACAATTTCTAGAATGATAAAGCCTTTGCATGGGCCTGAAACTGTAGCGGATGCACATAATTACATGTAAAGAGTAAACGCATCACGGAATGTACCCAGAGTGTATACGAGTATACAAAGTGAAAAAAGTCAAATTTGTTCGATGCAAAAATAAATCATTCATCTTAAAGTGACGATGAAACTGAGAGATGGTCCAACAAATACAGAAGACAGTCGGAACAGTCCTACTTACTGAAAACCCTAGACGTTACAGGAAGGCTTATCAAGATTTCAAGTCATACAGGGGTGAACACAAAAGAAAGTAAATTCCAAAGGCATCTTCTTTGTATCCAATTTCGATAAAATGATTACTTTCCCCAATATCATAATAGGGAAAAGCCGTGCCCCAACAATGTTTCCAAAACTGATGAAAAGCCTGGTATAAAAACCTTTCTAGAAGTGTCCTTAATCTCAGCTGAGCATTCATCTATGTTTGGACGGGGCGGCTAACGTGAATCCTTTATCGACTATCCTGCTCCTTAATAGGTTTGTTCTGAGTACCGGCAGTAAACTACAAGAGCCAACGTTGATGCTGCAAAAGGAATATGTCGGCCACATTATCCGCATCAACCAGTCCTTTTGTTAACATTACCTCGGAGGACCCTCGGCAGGACCCCTTATATAACGAAAATATGTACACATATGTCAATATGAAAGCAGGCTTGCTTCGGACACGTCCTAGATAAATGGTATCGCGATAAAATAGTCTCTGTAGTGTGTATACTGCTTGACCCATTTCGTTTGACATGCTATGTGCACGGAGTACTCGAGCCGTGCGGGGACCCGCACCCATCGGGCAGCCGCCTCTATTTCTGCTGCCTGTTCTGGTAGTAGGAGACCATGAGGCAGGCGAAGATGGTCATCACCATCTTGCCGTTCACCTCCACGATGTCCTCGGGCAGGGCGTACACGCGGGCACCGATCTTCCTGGCCATGGAGATGGCGTACTTGGCGTTATCGAGCTTCTCCTAGCAACGAAAACATAGGGAAATACTTTAAACATATTCACACCTTTCCGCCTATTCCCTCTGCCACACCCTTAACGAGATTCAAAACTACCCACCCTGGATATTAAGGTGTCTGGGGGTTTCCTATAGGAAATAAAACCGGGTACTCATATACCCGTCCTGAGAATGAACTTTACGTTCGACTGTTAGAATGGTAACCCGGTACAGCAACCAATGTAGGCGGGACCCCTGTCCTGAGAATGGACCTTACCCTTCGTCTGTTTAAATAGTACCCTTGCATTCTGCTTACTTGGTCCAGGGCTCAACAGTAATAAGTGCCCGCCTGCATGGGGCAGGTAGACCTTGATATGTTACACGTGGGTCATGAACACTGCTGTCTCGATGAGCAGGTGAGCTATTGTTTCTTAATGGCTTCAGTGACTTTGGTTAGGTTGTTTTTCTTTCATTGTAACTAATCTAAATATGCAGAGACTCGGAAAACACAACCAAATACAATAATATCTGCAAGGTCCATATGCCTGAAGGAAAACTTGCTCCGCGCACGAAGCCAGGCAAGTGAGGGAAGTCAGTATGATGTACCTGATCAGTGGCGCCCTCCGAGACGTTCTCATAGCGCACGGAGCCCGGCTTGCAGGCGTCAACCAGGTCGATGATCACCTTGCCGTCGGACAGTTTCTGGTCGTTGAACCGGTCCACTGAGGTCTTCTTACCCGCTTGCTTCAACTGACAGGGGTGAAGGGCATGTCTTAAATGCAGTACTAAGGTTATATCGCTTTGTAACCAATCAAATGGTTCCAGATGAACAATTTTAGTCTATATCGAATTCAACTAGCTTATGAAATTAATATATTGATAGATTTCTGAATGTATCAGTGTATAGATGTCACAAGAAGAGAAAAACATGGATAAAGGACTAGAGTATGATAAGGGGAACTATTTTCAATAGATTTTCATAGAGACCAGCGGGTAAGGTTAGTGTGGGGTCGCTTTAACCCCCCAGTTGTTATGTTTGTGGGGACGTACCGTGTCGTTGGCCCAGGAGATGATCTCTCGGTCGGTGATCTGCTTGCCGTCCTCCTTGGCCAGCTGAGACAAGACGCGCAGCGTGTAGCCCCGCATCAGCTGCCACACCAACGCTGCCAGCACACGAACAGTAGGTTTAGACACGACAAAACTGTCTCATCTCACATTAGGGATAACTATACAACAGTCGTCCCCATGACTGAAATAAGGGTCTATAGGTCATTTGAACGAGCCCTGTGTTAAGCCCCTTTGTACATTCCGTAGGTGGAGCAGCCAGCGGTAGGGTTGGGTGCCTCATGATACGTGTGGTTAAAATGTATTTACTTTACGATATGAAACAATTTAGTGTTAAGAAAATGTTGAGACACGGGATCTCGGAGCCCCGTATAGGGCAATGTGTGACAAACATTGAAGGTCAAAGCTCACCCAGCGTTGGAGTCTCCTTCCCGTCGTACAGGTCCTTCCCGTCTATGCCGACCAGGGAGAAGTTACACGGCCCTCTTCCAAGTTCAACCGCGTAGTTCAAGTTGCCTAGTGAACCACAAATATAACCATAATAGATATATAGACAGGCAAAATTGCATACAGTCCGCAGGGTACGACGTCAAAATTGACGGAATGTTTGGTAATAGAAGGGTGGACACTATTGCTCGAGTAAATAGGCTTAATCAGCCATTGATCGCACGTATACAGCAAACGAAACGTTTGTTCTACATCGTCCAGACCAAGCCACCCGTTGCACGTCAGGGCTCGACATTAAGGGTTTAAGCTTTGCAGCTCGTTGGGCAGGTGGAAGTCAAGTTTTACTTGCCTGACCCTCCAACGTATTCACTACCGTTCAGGGCGCCACCTGGGAGGTGTGTTAAACTATCTAAATGTTACTTTAGGTATTTAGACACTCGAGAGTACACGGCACACAATTTTTCTTAGAATGGAGTAATATTACCTAAAATGACCCAAGCAAATAGTGTTTAAATGCCGACTTATTTTTAAAGTGAATTCACTGTAACTAATCTCACAAACGGTTAATGTTGATTTTCTCCTATCATTTGTGTAATTGTCTATACTTGTTATATATTTAGTTTTGGGGATAACGCTCTGGTAGTTTTTCTGTAATATTACATAACTGCTGGGTTGTGTAGCCGTTCTCCTCAATTTAATACAATTATGTTAACTCTAATTCTGAACGGGTGGAATAAGGATTGATAAAATACGTAAACCATCAGTGCTATGGACGTATTTTAATGTTTTATCTTAAAATACGGGGTACGTTCTTTCATCAATAACCTCAGAATACGAGTGGTTGATCCGAGAGTACCTAAAGAGGGTGTCTATCCTTATCACAAAATACCGTTTCAGACCATGTGGGACTGGTCAATGACTTGGCTTGTTTCTTTGCTCACCTATTTTGCTCATGAGCATGTTCATCTTGTTGAACTTCTGCACGACCTTGGTCCAGTCGACCACGCCTGGTTTGATGATGTCGTAGAGCTGGAAGAGGATGAGTCCGTCCTGCAGGTCGCTGTACAGGTTGTTCACGTAGGGCGACACGCCCATCGAGTTCATCCAGTTACGGTACACTGAAACCACATCCAGTCATACACGTTACAACTTGTGCATGGTCCAAGGCGTCTTGGAAATATGTCAAAGTGAACCGGGGTATCTATATTCAGAGATTCACCGGTCTGAATGCTTCATGCACCACATAATGGGTGTCACAAAGTCAAGTAGGCAAACATGACCCTAAAACTTCAGTGACTGATACTAAGGCTATTAATATTGATGTTGGAATTTCGCACTCACTTCTTAAAAATTAAATGTATGCTCAAGTTACAAACAGTGAGTGAAGCCACTGTATGTTTTGAAAAGTGAGTGCAAACCAACTCATAACGTGATACATGAGCTCTAAGAAGGCCCAGGTGTGGCCATAATGTGAGATAAGGGGCCTCACTCTTCTCCTCGCGGGTCTCCTCCGTGATGTCCTCCAGGTCCAGGTCGTCCGGCCGCTCCAGGGCCGGGTACATGTTGAACAGGTTGGCCACGAAGGCCAGGTTCAGCTTCGAGTTGCCCGACACAACGTCATTCGGGGAGACAAAGCTACGGCAGCCAATCTTGGCCGACTCCTGCAGCATGCGCTCTGCCCGCTCGTGGGAGTCCACCTCCTGCAGGCAAAAAACAGATCCACCAGGTGAACTTACAAACATACCACTTAGAGTCATACACAGAAACTACATGTTGATAGTCATTACAGTTATCAATATGATAAACCAATGAATATGGGGGGAAACGGTTAATAATCTACTTTTTAAAATCATCATTCAATATAAAAGATAAAAGCCTAATCTAACTAAGACTAACATTCAGAAAAATTATATATGAGGGTAGTTGTGATGGGGACAGTAGTATTTGGGCGCTGTCTTGGAGGGGCAGTAATATGGGAGTAGTGATAAGAGGATAACAGTATATGAGAGTAGTCATGAGGGGAGCAGTGGTACATGGGAGTAGTGACAGAGAGGAGCAGTGGTACATGGGAGTAGTCACAGAGAGGAGCAGTAGTGTATGGAAGAAGTCATAAGAGGAGCAGTGGTATAAGGGGACAGTCTTAGAGGAGCAGTATAATATTGGAGTAGTCATTAGAGGGGAAGCAGTCTATGAGGGTAGTCTCAAGGAGGGCGGGGGTTGCACTAAGGTATATGTCGGTAATCATAAGTAGTTGAGGAGTGGCGGATTTATGTGGGTGCCGGAAAGGGCACATGCCCCTTTCTTTTTTGGGCCATTTTTTTTTTTCATGTAAAATTCTGGGGGGAAAAAGGGGTGTGCCCCCCCTTTCTATTAGTGCACCCCCACCTTTCAAAAAGGTTGGATCCACCATCGAAAAGGGGTGCATCACAGTATATGAGGGTAATTACCAGTGGGGCAGTAGTGTATGGGGACATCTATAAGGGAGGACGAGGTAGATGGACGTAGACTTACAAGGCGGAGGGGGGGGGGGGGGGGGGTAGGCGTTAAAGGTAAAAAGAAACAGTCAGCGGGATGAGTAAAGACAATATATTGCCCTCGGCCTAGTGTAGTATTTGTTGACACGCTGTGAGGGGTGTGAACTCACGTGCTCGGCGGCGGTGGAGACGCCCTTGTCCTTGGGGGCAATCTGGTGCAGCAGGTGGATGTAAGCGATGGAGTCCTTGATGTCGCCGCTGAAGTTGGAGATGTGTCGGCCACAGCCGGAGCGGGCCAGGTGGTAGTTGACCCAGCGGATGAGGATCTGTTCTGGGGACAGCTTCTTGAAGTCCTCGAGTCGCTCACCCTCCTCGAGCAGAGCGGCCAACCCGGGGTGCTCGTGCAGGTTGATGTCACTGAGCAGACCGATCTGAAAAACAAGCACATCCAGGTCAAGCCAACTTCATCAATCCTGAATCAGCTTCTGATTTGGGAACGTGATTGACATAGGCTACAATTGCTCAAAATGCTTTTCAAGCACAGTACTTATTCAACAAATAAGAGCTTTAAAGGATTCACTTTCTCATTTCAAGTACTTTGCTAACACTGGGCAGGTGATGGTGCAGCCCTTACCCTAATGATCTGCCACAGCAGCCCCAGCACGAGATGCGGCTTGCCCCGTTCCAGGTCGTCAGCCCCGATGTTGACGATGTTACAACCAATGGACTGCGCCGACGTCAGGGCCAGCGTCAGGTTCTCGTGGATCCGGTACACGCTCAGGTCTGTCTTGTTAATTGTCCGCTCGTCAATCGTGTCCGGCTGAGACTTGTTAATCATCTTACTGCGAAGGTATGTTCATAGTTAAGGTATTGTATTTCTGAAGAAATGACTGTGCACGTATAATACCTACACGGAAGATCATTGTTAAAGGAGTGTGGCTCAATAGTAAAAAAAAAAGGGGAAAAACAGAAAGAATAACTAACATGAAAGAAATTTGAACATGTTGTAGGGTAGCTGAACAAAGGGAAATAAAAATAAATGGATCCTGCGCATCCAAACTTCCATTTGTTTATATTTCAACTTTGGATGGTTTTGAAATGTACCGAACAATATTCAGGCAACAATCAATATCAAAATAATTGGCATATATTTTAATGCTAGGGTGTAACAGTTATTACTCTAATCAAACAGTTACAACTCCAATCAAAGATTTTACGAAATCTTAACATAATGCACGGGATTATTGAACTCACACCAAATTATCCTAAACTGCCCATGGCGAACGTTTCAGAGCACCATGGACACATGTGAAACCACAGATTGTTAGTGAAATCACGGCATACGGCACACCTGGGGAAATCGCAGTCGAGCCTCACTGTAGCCAAAAAACTCGCTGGAGAGTTTCTTTCCTTGAGTTTTTTAAAAGGACTTCATTGGGTATTTCAATGCCATAACCAACATATCACACACAAGAGATCAGCAAGAAATTTATCAAAAAAATAAACATTTAGTATGGAAACAAAGATTACTTCGGACAAATGACCAATGTTTTAGTTTATAACGTCGGTACCGATGGAAACATTTGTACATGCATAAGGGTTCGATGGTTTTCGGGATACATTGCTCATCTTTTAAGCTCTCTGAAAACATAAATGCAATTTAAATGCTCTAGTTCGTGAGACTATTCAGCTATTTGGTAACATAGAACAGCTGGAGATAATATTATTGGGGCAGATTTAAGGACTTTGATTTTTGTTACCCACGCGACAAGTCGGCAAGTCTGAAGCGAAGGGTTTAGGGAGCATAGGGTCCCCCCCCCCTCTCCAAGTCTGCCAACTCCAAACAGCACATCTAAAGTAAATGGGAAAGGAGATTACAAGGTCCCCCAGTCTGCAGACAGCACGTCTAAAGTAAATGGGTTAGCAGATCACATGAAGATACACTTATGCTGGGTACCAGCAGGGCAATTAGGAAGATACCAACATACGCCCAGGCTTGGACAAACCGATGTTGATGGTCCGCTCATCTATGGTGTGGGCCACTGAACGATTGATTAATTTGCTGCAAAATGGATGACACAGAGAAGTATAATTAACTTCCCTACCTGGTCGCGCACCTACAGGCAGTATAAATCCAGGGATGAACACTTTTCTCGGAATCATTATTTTTATCAAAAGACTCACCAAAACAGGATTCCATCTCGGCACTTGTTGTACAGGTCACGTGTATCCGGGTCCAGCGGCAGGTAACGTTTGCAGTCAGGGTCATCCTCCAAGTTCCTAGCAAAATGTAATTTGTGATGTTCTAGCAATGCCATCTGTTGGAATGCAGTTTACCAAACGAGGATGTACATGAATGAATGAGACCTAGCGTTACTTTAGGCGGTTAGTTTCAACAAATATTCTGTATTCAAAAGTTTCTCAAAGTGTCTGTTTCACTTTAAATCCCATAATATATTTACATGTAAAGAAAGGACCAGCTAGCTTTATGACTTTACGGCTTTAGTAGAATTGTCTCTAATTTAAACCAATGTTTTGCTCGTAGTACTGATCGCAGTTTATCTGATGTATACACAGAAAGTGAGGGTGCCCTAACCCAGTCAGGGCACGCTGACTGTAAAGCCCCATGAGGATGTCACCGGGGCACAGCAGGGGCAGGCAAACACATGGGTGTCACAGAGGGACCTCATAAGGGCCAATTGGGAAGGAGAGTTGGACGGGTACATTCACTAAGCTCTCTCTTCCCGATCAGAAGGAAATCCTTCGTGTCGTGATGTTTGATGAGCTCTATACAATATAGCTATGTTATTGTCCAGGACCGTATGACAAACTCAACCCTTTTCTAAACTCAAGAGATGCCACTCCCGACTGGTGAAACATAGGAAAAATAAGAACAAACATTTCATACTTTTTCTATAAAATAGTTAGGCTACATGTCAGCTATGCAATAATAACACTATTTTATAGTTCAATACGACACATTGATACCATAAACATCTAGGAGGATAGCAATCAGTTGGACTAGAGTTTTACCATTGAATTTGCACTTAATTATCTCATAACTAGATTAGAAAAATACTCTAAAACAGAAATGTAAGAAACATTGGTTGTGCAATCTAAAATCACTGAAAAGTAGGAAGAATGGCATCTCTGTGAACTACATATAGTCCATAATACCTGCAGTGTCATTCCATGTCAATTCAACCAAATTTTGGAGGGTCCCACGCACTTGGTTTCAGATTTTCTGTAAACCTGTAAAAAAATCTTCCTAAACATGTTGAAGAAACATATTCAAATTTGAACATCAAATTCCCAAAACTTTTAACAATATTTCAATTTCATGACCCAAGGCTGGGTCAATTTTTGCAGAAAAATTGGAGCCCTTAAATCTGATGCCAACTTTGTTGTCCAGTATCTCGAGTTTCTGGAATCGTGTAGGTATGGAGATATTAGTCGTTAAACTTAAAAAAGGCAAAAATTCCATATTTTCACATCAAAAAATACCAATGTGGGTATCCTTAAAAATTCTTTAAAATCTGGCATATGAGAGGTCCTTTGGCTAAAAGCTCAATCTACCTAAATGATCTCTTCATAAGGAATTTGTGTTATACACGTATATTAAGTCTACTTTTTTTTTGTTTAGGAAGATAGTTTTTAATGTTTAGGAAGATATTTTTCCAGGTTTAAAGAAAATCTGAGACCAAGTGCGTGAGGCCCTGGTTGAATTGACATGGAATGACCCCGCAGTTGATTTATAATCTGAAAATTTCAAGAAAGGCCAGAATCTTCCCAAAGATCGAAAGTCCACAATAGGTCACAAGGCCCCAGAGGTCATAAAGAAGTAGGAGGGAAGTTCACCTGTTGATCCAGTTTGAGAAAGCCACCTGTTCGTCCTTGCGCACCGAGTGGGTGGTGCCCTCGGTCGAGGCATTGGTCATACCGCCGTGCGTCTCTATGTTCTCCCTCTTTGTCACCACCTTTTTAAATGTGTGCCCGATGTCCTTTTCTTGTTTAACCTGAGCCACCAACTGTAGGGAGAGCAACCGAGAGGAAAGGGTCAAGGATATGGTTACCAGGGTAAGCAAATACAAAGGTCCAGCTCACCCAGGTCGTCATATACATACAGAAAAGGCCAATGACATTTCCCATCAACTCTCCAACGCCACGTTTGTGTTTGTAGTCTATAAATTCAAAATGCTGTGTCTGATCGTCTGCCGAGTTCTAGCTAACTCCAAGCCTAAGGCATCTCATTAGATCTATTTGGTGTTTTCTATAGCGAGGACCATCTGCTCGAAAGAAAGTGGAGCCGTTGGCGTTGTGAGAGTAGTGAGATGGGGATGCATGCCCACCACGTGCAGGGGAAAGGTGGCTGACAGAGAACAACACATGAGGGAAAACAAAATCATTCAGGGCCGGCCCATAGTCAGTCGATACCGTACCGGGGTACTTCCCCGGTCCGACTGTGGGCTTGAGACGCGGGGTCATGCTCTGGTCAAGGCACAGCCAGACAAGGTGGACACGGAAAAAGCTTGATTTCACAAGTCAGCCGAGCCGTTTTTGACCAACATACTAGCCATATTTTCTTCATTTTTATGAAATTTCCAAATCCTACATCAGATAACGTTACATGATGGTAACATTTCTATTCCATGTCGTTAAAACAGAAAACAAAAGGCTGGTCAGAAAAGCGCCGGGAGCAGGGCTAGGTCCACTCATAAGCGCCACATGACGTCACCGACCACCTCCTGCACGACGTCCCATGCCCGCCCCTGGTGGTGGTGGTGGTGGGGGTGGTAGGGGAGGGGGCGGCTCGGGGAGCGGGCAGGCTGCTGCCGGCACCGGGCGGCGGCGCCATCTACCTGCTGATCCAGTTGGCGAAGGCGATCTGCTCCTCGCGGCGGACGAAGTGCGTCGAGTCGTCCATGGCGCCGTGGATGGTCTCGATGTTGGTGGCGCGGCTCACCTGGTGGCGGAAGTCCTGGACGTGGGTCAGGTCGTGGTCGATGCGGTAAGCGAGCTACAAGACACGGGGGACCACGTCACCTACAGGCACATCGGGGCCGGGACAGGGGCAGGACCACGTACAGACACCCTGTCAGTGGGGGGCAAACCTTAGGGCAGCGGGGGCTCATCAGGGACCTTGCTACGTACGGCCATTTCGCCCGTCACATAAGGGCACACGTAACGGCAGTTGGGGCCGAGGAAAAATATTGTTGTGTTCCGGTAACATCGGTCCATAAAAATAGGGTAGGCAGGTCGGGATTTTTATCTTATTTTATTCCTAAAACATTTTGAATGTCTTTTTAGTGAAAAAGTACCAACTTCAGTTATATCTTACAAAATGCCAATATAATTTTTTTTTTTTTTTTTTTTAGTAAAAACTCTTTAAAAACTTTGGCCAAAACATTAGGGTAGGTCGGGTTACCGGAATGCAACTTTTTTGCTTGGCCTGGGGGTTCACACTTATCTGGTTGATTTTGCAAAGTGTTAATTAAGGTAGGAACGACCGGGGATGGAGTACAACTACCAGAGGATGTTACTTCTAGTGGGGAATTAATACAATAATATTTCAATGATATCTCCTTAACACAAGTTCCGCGATTGACCATGTACGATATATTCCAAATGATTTGTACTGAAGAAAAATCTAGTGGTCATAGTGATCAATCTATATGAGAGGCTGCCAATTTGGTCGCTCTCTCTATCCATAACAACATCCCTGTTACCACATATAAACGTGGTGTTAAGCACTCTGCATCGAGGCCATCATGTTACAGGGGACGTCATACTGACGTCACGGGCCAGCACGGCGACGGCACGGACGTTGTTACATGGGGAAAGGACAACACTCGGTAGTCGACACATACTTTCAACATCTCTCGGACTGAGCAGCCTTCAGACTACTTTGATATAACAAAATTGCGATCAAGGTTGGTTGAAGCAGGGTTAAAAAAGGCATTCAGTTTTTCGGTAAATACGGGCTTGCTGGAACGTATCTTTCAGCAACAGAATCAACCTAAAGCAAACATTCTACAACAACGTACAAGAAACTCACAAAAAGAATCAAGATCAGTAAGTATTTGCATGCGTCAAATATCGCAGGCATATCATACAACGATTATGCCTAAAATGCAGTGATGTGTAGTTATTTACAAGAGAAAGTTCAAGTATAACAATTTCAGGTACATGCATTGGAACCCCTGTCCTAAACATAAACATGGCAAACTCGCTCTACAAAAAAAATAATGTTGTCATTAGACAGGCATGCCAGTCTCTGTCATTTCCGCAGAAAATCAGGAAATTCAATTAAAATGCATTAAAACAAGAAATCACTCAAAAGAATTGACAAAATTTTCAATTTTGTCATCAAAATCTAGTAGGGCCCCTTCCCCCTTACATAGACTAAAAAGTCTACTCGGATTTGGACGAATCTCAAAAATGACTAAAGAATAATTAAAAAACCGCGTCATTCCGCAGATCCGCGGAAGTCTGGAATGCCTGGATTTTGAGTATTACTGAAAATATCTAAACTAATTAAGCCAATGATTTGTCTATACTAATCAATGACGGTAGTTTTATTAAAAGAGAAATTAAGTTATTGTTAGTATTTTCTTGTATCCAGTGCAAATATGACATGCGTGTAGAAGCTTTGAGCAACCGGAAGCCACTTCAGAGAAGATCAAAATGTCACCTAACCACATCTAAAAGTTGGCCAAAGCATGGCAATAACTGACTCTTGCTCTGTGAGAACTACGAATAGCACTGCGTCAGGGGGCCTCCGGATTCTGAGAGAAAACGAGATGTTGCAATGGGTTCAGTGAAGTAGACAAAACAAGTATCACATTTCGCATAAAACCAAAAGCTAAATGATTATCTTTTATTCTTCTTAGACAAAACAGGGTTTAATGCAATAAGGATAAAATATACAGTTAAGGAACTAATATTTCTGAGTGCTCAACTCTCAATTCCTATCGTCTATGGACTATTAGCTACAGTTATTAGAAGCGCTAAAAAGTTGCTTTTTTAACAGTTAAGCCAAACATATCTATATCTTGTGAGGGTCGACTTGGCTTTAACGTGAAAGGAAACAAAAACATTCATTAGGACTAGTTGGGCTCCGTGGTCAAGAAACAGAAGACCGCAGTGGCTGACCCTCCTGAGGCTTCGGGAAGCAGGTATAGGAGCCACATACCCGCGGGTAAAATGGTTGAATTCTAACAAAGTCAGGAACCCCAAGGCGACATCTACCGGTAGAACCGGCCTTCTTCTGAGTGGGTACTACACATCAATGGGTGCGTGAGGGCGGCGTGAGCGGGCTGTGGGCCCCTATCACGGTCGTCACCCGATCTGATTGGTCGGCGGGGTGATTACCTGCTCATCTCACGCCCGTCTGACTCCCCAGCCTCAGGGGACGAGCCACTCTATGTATAGAGACGAGCTGCACTGAGTGGTCCAACTGAGCCAGTTCAAACTACACCACCTCACTGTCCGTCTCTGGTCCCGGCCATCAACAAGTTTATATTATTGCACATTAAAGCAGCGGTCTCGTCCAGGTGTTGTTAAGCTAACGTCTGCCGATGTAATCTAAATGACAGGTAAGCCGGCGATGTGTTTTACAGTGTTAGAAGGTAATCCAGCGATGTCATTGGTCATGTAATGAATTTGGCACGGCCGTAAGGGAGTTACAATGTATCAATAACCACGTCCTGACAGACGAGAACGCAGCTTTAAGTTTAACAAGCCAGGATCTTACTTTTCGGAAGATTTTTTGCCACGTTCTCGTCTGTCAGGACGTGGTTATTTGATATGTTGCAACTCCCTTATGACTGCACCAAATTTGCAACATGACCAATGACGAAACCAGATAATGTTCTAACACTGCAAAACACGTTGCCAGCCATCGTGTTGTTAAGCTTACATTGGCGGACGTTAGCTTAAAAATACACGGAAGAGACTGCTGCTTAAAGTAAAATGATAAATAGAACTAGCACAACTAAGGTGTCCGTTTCCTGGATCTAAATTCAGTTTACCATCTTAAACCTGAAAAATATCCATGTCAATATTGCCAGTTGTCGGGTATGTAACAAGATATTGTAGAAAGCCGTGTGGGGTTGGGGGGGGGGGGGGGGGTAGTAAATCAGATAACAGTTCTCATCTGGTAACACAATTTTGTTTTCCCTTAATTCTGCTCGGAACCCGCTGCGGCAGTGAAGGACTGCCACGTAACTGGAGAATGTAGGATATGTTGTCGAGTATAGCGAGAACGTGACGTCACATGGCCGATGCTATGGGAACACGTCGGAGGCCCGGGGACATGGCAACACGTCGGGCCCACAGGTGGGGGGAGGGGGTGGGCCTTGTTGTACATCCCGACAGGTGGCAGCACCCGGCCTGTTACCGCCATGCCGGGCGGGCACAGCTGAGGGAGTGGTATTGACCAATTGGTCCAATGATTGATGCTTTACACGTTATTGTAATCGACTAATGAACCATATATTATATATCTGTAACTATGATATATGGGTTAAAGGCAAAATATAACTGTATAGTATGCAATTTTTTGATGGATAGCATCGCTATAAAAAGTAAACTGACCAGCACTTGGGAGGATAGCACTAAGGGTACCTGATGGTTTGATGGTTCCTCTAGCTCCCATGGTCTGATCGACCTGACTATCGGCCTTAAATTTCTACACATACTTTGAGGAGCGGCTGATGGGAAAACATGACAACGTGACACAGAGAAGAGCTCGTGACTGCGAATTCCGTGATCCTAACTACGCGTTTGCTTTTTTTTTTTTTTTTTTTTTTTTTTTTTACGCGGTAGCATCAATGAGCGGCTCTCGAGCCTCGCTCCATATCTGCTACTCATTTGGTTTTCGTATGTTTTGAGAACGGTGCGCCGTGGAGGTTTCTATCCATACTGACTTTCCTCAGTTGTCCTGCTTAAAATGAGCCAAAGCAATAATTGTACAAAATTTGGCAAAATGTATTAACTATTGAAATATATTTTATGACCATAACTGAGGCCACAATTGTCAATAAAATATAGACTGTGAAAGCAGGCTTTAACTTCACCAAAATACAAATAAACACGTCCCTGGTCGATTTTGGTGACCCACCAATATTGCCTCGTTTACAAACTGTACCAGTAGCTATTGTTAGACTCTTAGAATGTATTTCTATAGTTATATAAGTTGGCAAAATGTTGTCACATTTTAGCAAAACATTGCCGTTGGCTCCCTTTAATACGCACCTCCTTGATATCCAATCTGTAATTATACATTTGTATTGGTCTGTCCGTGACGTCACATGTAGAGAAATGAATTCAAATCGGACTACTTCTATTTTTGAGCGCTATTATATTGAGAGAGAACAGGATTTCGATTTGATCTTAACTTCTAAATGCCTGTATTTGAAAATGATTCCCAAAAATTTTTAAATTATAATTTAATCGTCATATGCCTGTCACGTCATAGACAAACACGTCTTCTGCAGGAAAGGGCAAGTCTAAGACAGAAAACAAAAACAGAACAGCTGCCTCAATATGAATATATATGTGGTGGACACGACTGTTTGGTTGGACTGTGCGGCGGGACGTACCTGTTTGAAGCCCTCAAAGTTGAGCTTGTCCTCGGAGATGCTGTTGTCGTAGTCGCGGATGTAGTCGCGCACCTGGTAGGGCGGGATGCGGTAGCCGAGCAGCTCCAGCGCCTCGCCGATCTCCGACACGTTGATGAAGCCATTCGAGTCGGCGTCAATCTGCGGGGAGAGAACCAACGGGTCACAACCAGCACACCGCCACATGACACATTGCACCTAGCTTCTCTGCTATGACAAGGCTATACAAGTTGTAAGTTACAAATAGTTTCCATTCACTCTGATGAAAAAATCTCTGAATAAAAATGAATTACGGTATTATGTTTACTTATACACTGCTAACTTGCAAGTATTTCAATGTCAATAACTAATATGATGTACACCCAGGTTCCCCCAGGGCATCTTTACGTCTTGTACAAGTACCAGGCTACCAGAAGGACCCAGTGTAGGCGGGAACCCACATCCCCCCTCCTGTCTGCAGACTCCCCCAGATAAGGCACCTTCCCGCTCTTAGTTAATGGTGTCCCAAACTGTTGTCCCAATCTTTACACTCCTCTATCTATATATAGGCCCAACAAAGCTAACAATACCCATACCACACACCTTCTAACAAGTTTTTGGTGGGGGAATGAGGATGGGGGAGCTGTAAAGGAGAGGGGACGAGAGGGTAACTGTTACAAATGAGGATCATGGACCTAATATTGTACAATCAATTATACACTGAATTTACACGCAACAGACCGAACATCTGATAGTAAGGCTGCGGTTGCCTAGTTACCATTGCCTCTATAAGATGTCCAAAAGTGCTTCAAAAGTTCCAAGTCAATGTGTTAATTGCAACTGTCCACCTACACGCAAGATTGTTCTCGATAGAATGTCGTTAAGTAAATATTAATAAAATTCAAGTGTTGAAACAATCCAGGATATATATGTCTCGTCAAAGTCGATCTATGACAAAACAAAGTAGCGTAGCTGTGATGGCCTTTATAATGCTTGGAGCCCTGATCAGCCTACCCTGGACGGGGAAAGGTTGGGCCCAGTCCAAGCTATTAAGCCTTACATGTGTACAGTAAGAGCTCCGGTGACAGTCGGCCTCACCCACTGAGAACACCATCTCCCACATCGGTATCTGATGTATAGGGAAACGTTGGGAAACCTCCAGAACTAGAGTCCCACTAGAGAGTGGCAACAAACACTTCAATGCACAGCAATTCAAGTTTGTTTCTATCTCTATGAGAGTAAAACGTCAGATGCATTCGAATCTCTATCATACATGAGTAACATCGATCGCTTCCTAGGCAATATGGACAAGTAATTAAAGGAGTATTATGTATACCGCAAATTAGACTTCTAACGGCAATAAGAGACGATACAAAAGGATGAAAAAAAGTTGCTTTGGTAATGTTTAAATAAGTGTGCATGCGCATGCTCTTCACAGATGTCCAACACAGAAACTCGTGGCCCTAATAGATGCAAGCGGTTAGTTTTGTAGTGTACACGTAATAACAGTTTAGTTCTGAAGTCCTCAAGTGGCCATTTATGATTTTTGAAAGCTTAAAAGCGTATTATGAAAATTCAAAAAAAAACTTATACTCCCTTACAGTTGGGGAAATGGAGATCATGGTAATTCATGAATGATACTTCCTGCTGATAAGAGGGCCTTAATGGCTGTGATAAGGGCCATTAATCGATATATGAACCAAGCCAGTTAGTTCGATTAACTTCGTAGTGCCTCGGCCACTCTGCTCACTTACGCTCGCATGGTGCCCTCGGTACCATGAACTAACCTATACTTATTATATATCACATTACTTTTTATTAATTTCTTAATAGTTTTGATCTATCGTGAATGCACCTGGAATCACTAAGTAAACTAATAATCTATATGCGCAAGGTACTATCACTACCTTAATCACATACAATATAACGTCATGTTAATAGTATGTAGGCAAATCTCCAGTTTCGGTTGCGATTCTTTTCCCATGTTAGTGAAAGCTGTGACATATGAGATGCGTCCAGGAAGTATCTATATAAGGACAGACTAGAGTAAAGATCACTGCTTTTCATGAATATGCACATGGATGGTCGGATTCAACCAGTAGAAACCTATTTAACCAAGACAAGACACTTTTTAAAACGAAAATATACTTCACAGCTTTCACCTTCAAATTCTCCAACAATGGCCAGCTTATGATACGGCGTCAATGTTTCGTCAACTTTCCCTCATCGCACTGTTGCAAAAGTTTACATTCCAAAATATTTCTGTGATAGGTATAGCAGGTAGCTACTCTAATATATTACCTTAAGACGGGTGTGTAGTACATGATGAGATATTACTGCAAACGTAACCGTGGATAAAGCTCTTGTTAGTGGACCTTGATGGCTTGAGTTTATGATAAGAGAATTTGTAATCTAATCGTTTACATATCAAAGCCACTTTCACATTTGATGTATTACAGTGCTGGTTGCACAGCAATGTACTGTTCCACGTGTACCTTATAGTAACATCACGACTGTCTTTCGCCCCTCCCCCGTCTCCTGTGGGGGACGGCAGACTGTCAGTCACCCATATTTCAATCGCAACTGGTATATCCTTGATGTTCGAATGTAAAAATAGCAATACACGCATAGAATAGGAGCTATGAATACTAGTCATACTAGTCTGTGACGGCATTTAAGTTTACAGAAGAGACCTTAGAGTCAAAAGAGACGGATGCCGACTCCGACTCCATGATACGTTGCTGGCCGGTGGGGGCTGGTGTAATCCCCATCGATGAGGCGTGGTCACAAGGCCCGCGGGCACGAGCTGCCAGCTTTTAACCCAGATTTAAAAAACGAGGTTGTGTCATGTCTTGATTTGGTGTTTTTTTTTTCTCTTTTCAATGTAATGTGGAACTGGGAAAGGAAGCCCCTGGAGGTGGTTCGGTATGATGTACCTGACAAGACAACAAAGTGCCTAGTCCAAACATAGAAACCTGGGACTAAATAAATTGTGTTAGACGCACAACTAACTTTCGATTTAGATCTTTGATCCGAAAGTTATTTTGCTTTCGTCACTGATTTACAAACATTGGTGTCACATTTGAAATATATTCAGTGTGTTTGTTTGTTTGTTGGGGTAGTTTAATGTCCGTTCAACCACACAAGGTTCTTTCCACATTGCACAACACAATGCGTCTCAGCTTACAGGTGATTGTATCTATATGATATGATTTAGAAGAAACTTGCCACCGGGTGTGATACCCTACTCGTTTGAAAGAGTGGCAAGGGGTCTTCCATGTGCCATGTCCCATAGAAAGTGTGTGTAAAGTCCAAGCGTCAGGGATTATTACTGCATTATTTGAACCTTCAATCCTCTCTTTCATGTTTGGTAATACATACTCTTTAAAGACTAGCCTCAAAATGCGCTCATAATAATAGTTCAATACAGGCATTAATGCGCTCTCTGTGGGTAGTCGGTGGTTTTAGTTGCCCCCCCTGCCCGCCCCCTCAGGTGTTGGGGAGACCACGACTCGGGCAGACCCAGGCCGCCCACAGACGGATGGTGCACAGCAAGTCGTGTCTGACGTGAATGACTCAATGCCGTGATTATGACCCACACTCAGCAGTGTCACCGGGTTTTACCTTATATGTCCCGGCCCGTACAGCCAGCCGAGACTCAAAATACAGTACCGGTAGTCACCACAGGGAAGTGACCCCCCCCCCCCCCCCCCCCCCCCCACTTCCCGAAGGTGATGTAAGAAAGGGCCTCCTGAAGGATACACGCCTGGGTCCACACTATAATGTGAGCATGTCTATTCGAATTTGTCTTCTACTAATTGTTTATTGTTAATTTTCAACTTGTCACTTACAACTCGGACAACCTCGAGAGAAGACTCGAAAAATGTGGGGGAGAGACGGAGTAGGCCCCGCCTCCTCCTTCCTGGAGCCTGGGCATTTCCTCTTAGACTTTCACCACCGTACCTTCTGTCATTCTCACCCCCCATAGATTCGGTCATCAGCACTTGGTACGAAAACACAAACGTGAGTTGGTTTCGATATAGCTAAAATAAGAAATGCTGATTACACTTTAAACTCCAACAACCTTCCTCCTCCTCCTCCTCCCCGTCATCCTGACATGTACCCTTTCATACAGATGAGACCAGAGGTCAACAATCATGCCCCTACTGGGGCCGAGCTATCTGAACCAAATGACTAGTAATATCAAATGGCAGCTGAAGAATATACTTATATGCTGCATTGACATGGTTTGCATGCAGCTATTAGATTTAGGTGAATGTTAGTTGTTACTTGTGCGAAGTATGACTTGTGCTCTGTAGAGTAAAATACCGGGTACTTGTAGCGGTTATCCTCATTATACTGACTCGTTAATTCTCCCAACCACGGATAGCCAATTTACCTAGATCAGGATGCACAGTGGCGGATCCACCCCCCTAATTTGCAGAATCTAAATTTGTCCAAAAAAAAAGGTGGGGGTGCGCCCCCCGCGCCCCCTCTTAATCCGCCACTGATGCATGCTGGGTAATATGTAGACAATTCACAAGTCTTTAGAATAGGAATTTCCTTAAATATATCAATGTTAGAAATTTAACAAATACTGTCCAAATTAGCCTGTAGGTGCTTAACATGCGGTTAATCAGCTATCCATGATAGGGAGAATTAAGTCGCCTACTTAGTTAACGTGCTAGTTCCAGACACTCGGTTAAATCTGATACTGATAGTATTCATCGTTGGTTAGATATAATAACTCTTTAGGATGATAACGTTTTAAGTACAGTTATTGTGATAACTACAGTACTAAGGAATAGAACTAGATCGAGGTGATCCATTGATAGCATTGACGATCGGTTAGAGAAACCGAAGAGCTCCGGTTATTCGATTTTATTGAAAGAACTATACTTTGGATATAGATTTAGCTTTTACTTTTACGTTTTTTTTGTTACTGTTAGACACAACTAGTCATCATTGCCATGACATTGCCATGACAATGCCATGACAGTGCCATGACAGTGCCATGACATTGCCATGACAATGCCATGATATTGCCATGACAGTACCATGACATTGCCATGGCAATGCCATGACATCCCCATGACATTGCCATGATGATGCCATGACATTGCCATGACATCCCCATGACATCCCCATGACAATGCCATGACAGTGCCATGGCAATGCCATGACATTGCCATGACAGTACCATGACATTGCCATGGCAATGCCATGACATTGCCATGACAATGCCATGACATTGGCATGACAATGCCATGACATAGCCATGACATTGCCATGACAATGCTATGACATTGGCATGACAATGCCATGACATTGCCATGACATCCCCATGACATTGCCATGATGCCATGACATCCCCATGACAATGCCATGACATTGCCATGACATTACCTTGACAATGCCACGATATTGCCATGACAATGCCATGACATCCCCATGACATTGCCACGATGATGCCATGACATTGCCATGACATCCCCATGACAATGCCATGACAGTACCATGACATTGCCATGACATTGCCATGACAATGCCATGACATTACCATGACAATGCCATGATATTGCCATGACAATGCCATGACATCCCCATGACATTGCCATGATGATGCCATGACATTACCATGACAATGCCATGACAGTGCCATGACATTGCCATGACAATGCAATGACATTACCATGACAATGCCATGATATTGCCATGACAGTGCCATGATATTGCCATGACAGTGCCATGACATTGCCATGACAATGCCACGACATCCCCATGACGATGCCATGACATTGCCATGACATCCCCATGACATCTCCATGACATCCCCTTCATCCCTTTACCCCCTTACCCCAATACAGCATGGATTGAGAGTCTGAGCTCATTTGTGTTTGGAGATTGTATTGGTAATATGCAAATTTATTCAATATGGCCGCCCCCAGTGGGGAAAAGGGATATCCCAAATCTATTTATAGAATTTTCATAATGACATCATCCATCCACTCGCCTAGCAGAATCGGACTTTTTGAAAGGGAACTCCCTCCATAGAAATCCTATGTTAAACCTACACTCTCCAGCAGATTCTTAGTCTAGACCAACAATCGAAAAAAATGACTTAGCTGGGTCCTGCGACACACCACTAAAGCTATGTTTAAAAGATGGAAAGTTCTCAGCCTTTTTCAACAACTGATTACTCCGATTTATCGGAGGATCCACCGGATCGCTTTGCGATCCGGAGAATAAATAGACGAAGATCTTGGTTAGATTAAGTGCAAAAGGAAGTTCTTGCGAATACCGCTATCAGTGCAGGCAAAGTACTTGTTAAGTCACATGTATGCGTCCAAGATAAAAGACAGTGGGTAGGGGTGGATCCAGGTTTTGAAAAGGGGAGACGGGGAAATTAAGTTGCCCACTGAAATAACAAAGTCCTCATAACATAATCATCAGGCCGGATTTAACATTTCTTTTTCTTCTGATGACAAACCAAGGTCTACCCGAATGCAAATTGTGGTTGTATGTGAGAGGGCTCCCTCAATTAAAGGTGAGTGTTCACAGGCGTGTTTTAGGATGACCTAATTAGGCTGCGCCGAGGTCACACACCTAATAAACCCGACTCCGGTTTTCGTGGTCACGATTTACTTTGTGGATTCTTTAACTGCAGACGATGATATAGAAATTGGAGCAGGCTAGCTCCGCATCTCAAAAATAAGTAATGTTATGTGTGCAATATGTAAACCATTTCATAATTTACTGCATGGTCGCCAATAAGGCGCCGGTGGGCAGTTTTATGTGTATCTGTCAGCTAAACTATAATTGTGATACACATACAATTCGAGATCGATTGTATTTCAACCAATTTAATTCTTACTTTGGGATAACAGTCACACAAAAAGTCAACTAAACATATTTAAATTTCTTTGCTGCCTTCTGCCGATTCCCATGATGGTTATTTCACTCGGCCCACCGCCATAGGTTAACAATCAATCGGCGGCGTACATCAGGTGATGAGGTGCCGCCGGGAACGGCCCGTCACGGCCTGCTGCGTGCGGCAGGACTGACCTGCATACAGCACCGCCTCTACCGCACCACCCAGACACAGGGCACAGGGCAGAGATGGGGAGGTTTAGTGTCTTTAATTTAGTGTACGTCACTTCTGGCCATTGGGGAAAAGGAAATTGTCAGTGTATGGTTCTGGCCGTAGTGGAAAGATAGGAATGGTAAGTGTATGTTTCTAGCCATCCAGGAATGATGGCATTTCAAATACCTTTCCCCGATTTCTTGGTCCTAATTAAGGTAAACTTCCTCTTGTGTTTTCCGTGATTTTGGCCAACCATAACGTTTTCAGACACACTAAGGTCAATATACATGCATGAAGGTGAAAACCTCGGGAGGAACATGTTTTGAAAGATTTTTCAAATGTATTGTGTTTTCCTGAACAGGATTGTCTTGTTATTGCAAAATAATAAGCAACACAACTATCGAGAAAATGGGAACAGTCTATTCGAGAAAACATTTACTATGTTTTCCTTGACAGGGAATTTCCATGTCATCACCATGACCCGTGGTCACGAATTGTGATCGGGCAGTTTTTATGCCGTTCACTCATGGAAGGTCTACATCATACCAAGGCATATACGGACGTATGGCATTTAGATTTCAATTATTAATACGAGAAGGGTAAAACTCAGAACGAAGTTAGAGACCATTTAGATAATCTGCTCATATCCTAACTATTCCTCACAAAAGGATTATGTGTGACTGCCTAATTTTATTGTGCTGCAATCGTTTGTTTAATACCTAAGATAGGCCTAGTCAGTATGTACATGTGGTTATGACTCCAAAATCACTTTTATTACCGAAAGTGGCGGGTGCACTTTTAAGTCCATACCGACACACAGGGCTGGGTTATCGACCGCTGTCGTCACACGTAACGTCTGCCTGGGGGGTGGGGGGGACGCTGGTAACATCGTCGGTTGGTAAGATTTCACGTGGGTAATCTACACAGTGCGCCTCCAATTTACAACCTGCACGAATGTGAAAAGCATGGCGCGAACGTGGGTACTCTCTACATGATCAGGGGGTTCGGACTGGGAATACGTACCCTTTACCGAGTCCACCGCCCCCCCCCCCCCCCCGTTCTCTTGTTGGGGGGAGGGGGAATACCCGACCTGTACCTCGTCTCTCCAAACCGGGTTGGTACAGGACCTAGTCACCACGCCCAGCTCAGGTAGACGCGTTACCATGACAACCGTCATCAAGCCCCGCTTATGCGCCGCCTGGTCTCCCGGTCCGTAACTAGGCGGCCTGCCGAGTGCTCAAGTTTACTGTATAATCGATATGTATTCGGTGTTGGGGGTGGGGGAAGGGGGTGGGGGGATGGGGGGTGGGGGGTGGTAACACCTGTGAAAAGGACCAATACACATTTTTCTATAATAGGTACTAAGCGATCACAAAATTCAAGAATATACACTTTTCAATAACATATTTCTGTTTTTTAGATCCGTAGATAAGTAGTTATATATATATATATATATATATATATATATATATATATATATATATATATATATATATATATATAATACCAAAGAACACAGCCACTTATTATGTAAGTAGTCTCATAATATGGGATAAGTTCCAACATCTCTCGAAATCTGCCTGAATGATCTTCAGGCTATGAGCAGGGCCATGCCATGATATCTCAAAGCTGCATCTAGTTCGCCTCACATACCTATGCTATCATCAATAAACGCCAAAGGGATAAGCCCTATAAAACCTCAGTGGACATAATGATTGTGTGATCTGACTAACACATGTAGATACAGGCTTGTTTTGCCAGCGAAATACTACATCTGACTCTCAATATAGCACCTATCACAGCTTGACAAATCGGGTGTCCAGTGGCCCAGGACCATCAAAATGTTATGCCGGGCCACTAAAATGAGTGCTTGAGTTGCACAGTGGGCAACCAGAGTCAAAGTTCAAAATTTCAGTTTGAAAATTATGAACATCTAACCTTTTATCCCTAAATCCAGGGAATCAACCATGCCTGACATGCCATGGTTCAATCTATTTCCTGTCGCCTCTTAATTTTTGGCAAAGGAAAGTGCAGGATGCAGAAACAGGATAATATTATTTGTCATCTATATTACATTATTATCTTCAGACATAACTGGGCAACAACATTTAGAAGCTGGGTCACCACTTTCAGGACACTAGTTATCCAGTGCGCAACCAGGTTTTGAATTGATTTGTAAAGCCCTTAAATATGTAAACCGTTTGTACAAAAAAAACAACTGATTATTGGTCTCTGCTGATACAACCTTCTTGCCGTCATCCCTACACATCTACCTAGAAGAATATTGCCCTACAAGACTATAATATACCTGATTGACCTCAAAAATGCAGAAATCTTTATTTTCCAAAATGCTAGCAACATTTGTGCTCTGAGGTGATTATACATAGATTACTGCCCATCCACTCAGTCGCGCCGACCTGTACCTTTGACAATACACGGATGCTGAGCTGGGTCATGCTGCTACAGTACTGTAGGCTTACTGGCCAGAACACAGGGGCCAGTGAGGGGCCCCGAGGACGGCAGGTGGGGCCGGCGGGGGCGTAAATCTGTCACCGAGGACAGTCCCGCCGGGTGCCGCCGTCATTAACCTACAACAATTAGCACTCCAGCGCAATTAGCACCTCCTCCACCACTCCGGTTTTTAGCACAGTAATGATTCCAGACTGGTAAATAAATGCCGAGTGGACTCGCATCTAAGTTGACGGTGGACGGCAGTAAGCTGTGACCCATCCCCCTCTGTGCGCCCTTCCGTGCAGGCTTTCGTTTCTCTTTAGTTATTTTATCTGTCAATGTATAATTTTATTACAAGCCCTATAATACCGACCGAGTCCTTTGGGAGTCTGAGAAACTTACCGGTATGCACAATTTGTCAAACTAAAAAAAACATGAGGGTAACAAGAAATCGGTTGATATGATTTACATGTGCCAGTCCAGATGGGAAGGCAACAGTTGCTAGGGACCAACTGCTTCCATGACAACCTGTTACTAAGGAGACACGGCGAGTCCGTATACTTGCAGATGCCACTTACTAAGTCACGGTGACTTACGAATAGCCAACATCAAACGACATGCAAGTTATCATCCAATGACACGTCTGTCAGTCTACAAGAAGGTCCAATAATGTTTCTATCTTCTTCTTTTTTTATATATATATAAAAAGCCAGTTGAGGACTGCGTTTACCCGATGGATGACTATGTTATGATTATCTGTTAACTGTACTACTACTTTACCTTTCATATATAACGTTCTTGTACTTTGAATTCATAACATTCAAAGAAATACCTTCAATGCCAGAGCAGAGGCCCACCATGAATGAGACTTAGCTGTCATTTCCCCCGATACTTTATTGTCCCAAATATACCAGTACAATTAAAAACACGAAGCTACTTAAAGGACCACCTGATCCACCATGCGTTTAGAGCCAAATGCACAAATCACGGCTGTAATGAGAGGACCGTCCCGGGTTCGCTGCTCAACCACGATGACTGTATGTACTAAGAAACAGACTGTTTTACTCGTACCTGTAGAAACGTAACACTTCAGGGACTGTGCTCTACAAACACCACTGTGTCACAGACCTGTACTGAGCTGCTTATTTCATCATGGCCATCATTCTTGAGTCTTGACTGACTCACCAATATTGCTGGCATACATAACCATCCAACAATCTTTAATCGGGAGCTTTAAGTTTCGTTTTACAGGATAGATCCAAATGTGAACCTAGCAGTTTGGGGCAGTACCACAGACTATTCGGGAGTTATTGGAGATCACTACTATCTCTTAACAAGCGATATACCACTTTATAAATACTCTGGCCATAACCGGCAAGTCCAGTATTTTTATGGCACCTGATAACTGGTCATAAAACCAAACTGTTGTACATGATCCCTCCTGACTCCACTGTTACTCAGCCTGTCTCACTGGACTTTATGTGCATTATGTGCTGATCCCCAGGTAGACTTATCCTTTAATGAGGGTATACATGGGGGATCCCAACGTCCCTTATCGAATTCAAGTTATGCCCAACAGCTCATATGTCCCCTGTTGTTGTCACTTGTGAAATACCAAATAAGTTTCAAGTCGCCGTCAATTTCAACTTGTCTTTGTCTCTAGTGCAATGCCATGTCGCAATGTCAAACCTAAGAAATGCACGTTCGGACCATGCAGGAGTGGTTACTTTCGAAATCTATGTATGCTGAACTACTACTTTTTGGCTGCTGCCTTCGGCAGTATTGTCTGCACGCCCGATAGCCATTATAGGAAGATCTTAAAATTGTCACTTACATCAGCGATTGGTGCCCTGGTTGGCAACTAAATCTAAGAGGCTAGGGCGACCCTGTCCTAATATCCTAGCGTCAACAGACAAGAATGAATATTACATATTCAGTTATGTTTTGTGCAATGTTTAGAAGGCTTATCTGGTGCCCTTTGAAGTATTGGCGGTATTTGGTAGCTCCCGTGTATTAAGTGCTTCTTTTGTAGATCGAGAGATGTACAATTCCAGTCTTGAGGACGGTTTTCTCAGCATTTCTTGTTATTCTATCATTATTTACAAGCCATTCAGTATTGCTGTGATATTCATACATCAATGTCGTCAGTTGCAAATCCCAAGGCTTTTTCCATAGAGAAAGAATTGGGTTGTCACTCTCCACAGTAGTGGTGTTCTACTATAGAAGTATAGTAATAGTAACATAACAACTCTATTAGATGATTGTGCAATAATTCATAGTAACATAGCAACTCTAAGTATTAGATGATTGTACAATAATTCATATCATAACAAGAACTTTACATAGTTGTGTAATCATGTTAACAACTTGAACCAGCTGTCACTTCTCTTTATTCCTATATAGATACCCAACATGTGCTTGAAGAATGTCAAAAGCATTTGAACCATATACAGGCTATGAAAAGTCGTAAGAGTATAAAGAGACATTTCTATAGTAGAACAATACTACTGTGGAGAGTGACAACCCAGTTCTCTCCCTATGGAAAAAGCCTATTCAGATTTTTCAAAAAAAAAAAAGTTTTCTTTTCCAGATTATAGGACAATAAAATGGAATTTCAAAAAATTATCATCAAACTACTTCTTTTTTTTGTGGTTAACTTTTATTTAGGGTTAAGGGATCGTCATAGACGATTTTAATTCCCTTTCCTCTCAAATTGCAATGCATGAAGCAGTACATCCATACTAGAAAACAGCTACCAAACTATCAATATGCAAACAATTGCCAGGAACAAGTGGGGGGGAAAGCAGTGTCCAGAAGGTCGGCGGCCAGAGGCCCGCCTCCCAACAAAGTATAAAGCTCTATTACTTTGTTTTTTTTAAATACGCCTTAGGGCCAATATTATGGAACTGGAGGACTAAGGTTTTATTTTTAATATATCTATATGTCTATTGCGTATTAGAAAACATTTTTCTCACACTAAGTCGACTACAGTCATGTCCCATCAACCTTCACAACGTATACAACTCTACAAGCGCCAGCAGCTGATTCTGGGGGAATGGCCCTGGGTCAGTATACCAAGCAATTACGTACGTTTCTGGTCCAGCCATCAGGGGCCGATGAACATACTCGCTGTTTTGCTAGTATGTTCCTTAGCTTGACGAAATCCCCCCAAAAAATAATTGACAGAGACAAATCAATGGAACACTAATGACTAGGGTTGCCATCTATCCACTTTCTAGGATAACTCAACCGAAGGTTAATCTGAAATCAGGATAACGTAAAAGAAGAAGATAATTCTTCTATTTGATTAATATGCAATGTAAGGACATGATCAGTCTATCTGCTTAGAGGATATTGCAAACCATTTCCCTGTTTCAAAGAGACAATGGGCCTCACAAAAAAATTCTTTTGCACGTGATGTTACATAGCGGGGCCTGACAGTGTGAATGGTTTTAGAGGTGTGAGATCAATACGACAACGCTGAAGGACAACGACCAGGTCCTTGACCCTTTGACCCTACCACCACCCCACGTCCCCCACAGGTAGGCCCACTCAGTAGGAAGTGGACCTGGTCAGGTGGCCACCTGCAGCAACACGGCCGGACAACTGCCGTTCACGTCAGGTTGTCAATCGGCAAACCCCATCCCCCGAAAACAATGAATTTCAGGCTATTTAAACTGCACATATATGCAACTGCATGAATCTGACTTATACAACGTGACTAACTGGTGTAGTGAAAACAAAATTCGAAGAACTACAAAAACGTAAGGATGATGAAAAAAAAAGGCACAGTTTTTGTTTCGGTTATTTTGGGTTCTTTTTCTCTCCATTATCACTGTTGTTGGGAACTTCACTTTACCCCGTCACAAATGTGACAATTATCTCTTACCTATATCTAATCTAGTATTCCCCTCCTCTCCATATCTATATTTAAGTACAGGAGTCTTAAAACTGTCTTTACAAATACTGAGTATGAACTTTGTATTTGATATATTACTATATTGTATAGTCCATATAAGTAGGAATAAATTTCATAATATTCCATCAGTTTTTTTAGTTTCATAATATACACTGAGAATTGAACACAACTCTTCGCTGGGCTAGACTGAAAATTGGTACAATAAGAGTCAAGCCAGAATAATTTAGGGGGAAACTTTTTTATACTTTATATTATGTCCCTTTAACCCTTGATAGAAGATGGAACTCGAATCCTTTTCCGTTTTCAAACAATAGAGTATATATAAAATGGCCGACATGCCAACGAGGCTATTGGACAAACACCAATATTGCAGATAACACTTGTGTGAAGAGTCCTCCGATATCCTTCTTACACATAAGCTGACAAACAGTGTGCATATAAATAAATATTCCACAGACGGTTTCTTTATGAATGACCGGCCTGTTTCCTTTTCAATAAAGGGTTTAGCAGCACAAAGGCTAAGGAGGGCACATACATGTATATAAAGTGCGAATTTCATGTAGTGAGAGAGGCTGGGACTGAGCTGAAGTACTTCACCCATGCAGATACGTGAAGATATAAACTAGGTGTCGTGTAGGTCTTCTTGAACTACCTTTCAGATTATTTTTAGGCATTGAACGACAACCAAATCATCAATGATTCAATCAATTTATAGACAATTTCCAAAGATTGATCGAGTGCCCATTAATCACTATTAACTGCCGTTTGGTCATTCAGCAGGGGAAAAAACACACTTAACTAAAATCAGAATTTCATCAAAATTCAAAAATCGTATATGTTATCCTTATACACATCTTGAAAATTCATTTGATTTTGGTGGGGGAGTGATGTTGGGATAAATCCTACAGACTGAATCATTAATCAAGTCTCTAATGGAACTCCAATTTGTTCAGATAAGGCCTAAGAGTAAGAAAATATATATCACAACAATTGTGCAGGCCCAAATATCAAATTAAAGGTCAATTTCACACCAAAACACTGCCCTTATCAGTATGTCCGAAATATCTGAATAAGTTACTGAAATGGTACTGATTGTACACTCCACCTAATGTAAACATTTTGGATGTACTGGTTTACCACTTCTACACCACTTTATTTCCACTGATTTTTTACTGGATTGCTACTGCAGGCTCACACTGATTTTGTACTCAGTACACATTGGATTTCCATTGCTTTTTGTTCAGGGTAGTCTCCACAGACGTTTTACCTAGTCGAAACTAGCCTTACAGCTATACCTATAATACACTATAGAATACGCTAAGCGGGTAAAAGCGTCCGGCCCTGTGTAAACAAACATTTCCACTATTGGCATTGGTAAAGCAGTTATTGCTCACTGATCAATCATTCTGATGAGTAAACCTCGTCTTTACAAGCAAGTTCGCGGCTCTACATGCTATACTAAAGATCCATGGATTGTTTCAGCTGAAACCTAGTGCCCAATCTTAAATGTATGTAAATGTGTTACATGTATTTTCAATAGAATGTTTGTTCTGACCAATCAAATTGTCTCCAGCTCACCTTGATGTAACCAAAGCTGGATAGACAAAGAATACTAGTGAGTGCCAATGTTTGTCCAGGTTAAAATAAATATGTGAATCCTTCAATACTCATATGTCATTCCCGTATCTATCTGTCTGTCTAGTACAAACTTTACGGAAGGAAGGTAGAAGTAGAATCCGGTAGGTTATTTTGATTCCGTATTGAGTATAGCCGAAGGCTTTTTGTATTGAATAAGCTATTTTAAGCCATTGCTGTCACTTTATTTATGTCACCTATTTCATTTCTCTTTGTTTTCAATTGCAGCAGGTGCTTATGTTCAGCGTCTTGCATAAATCAGTCATACAGACTCACTTCAGCAACGAGTAATGCCGCGTCGGTGTGAGCACTGCATTCTGGGTATCTACTACACAGAGTTCCGTTATTTTTGTTGTTGTTGAGGTGGAGCGCGGGTGACCGACCCTGGGGTGTAGTGTGGGCACAGTGAAGTCCCATTTGGCACAGTCAGCAGGCCTCGACAGTGGGTCGTGCTTCCATATTGTGGGTCATACACCAATGTCAATAAAATGGGTCACAACGGGAGGAGGGACATTCAATGAATGCAGCGCGTCTTTAATGTTTCTTCCTTTTCAACTGCAAACATTTTTCAATGCGCAGATGGCAAGATATATATGCAACGAATCATTTTCGAGCCCCTACCCTCAGTGGGCCAGAAAAAATATGGAAAGAATTAAATTCTCCCAATAATACACCACACAGTATGATTACCGGTCTTCGTGGTTGCACCAGTGGGCTTACAAATTTGAATTTCTTTTCTTACAATATGTGGTATTTATGATATACAATTTCACAAAATCAACTCTTAAAACTAAATTACTTCAATACACTTGAATCAAGGTAAATTTTCGGTTGATTTGATTGTGCTTTAGTCTAAGCAAAAGGTATAATTGTTTTTTGTATGAATTAATCAATATTGACTTTTGAACATTCTTGAAAAGTAAAGGATTAATTAAATTCCTTGTACTAGCTTTAAGTTTGTTATACTCAATAGCTCCTGAATAAAACCATGCTTCTTTTATATGACTCACAGTTTGGTTTACTCAATTCAAAATTTGGTCCTGCATTTAATCTAATTACGATAGCATTGTCGTTTTCCTCCTAAACTGATTGGAGGAAAACCTTTTACTGCCTTAATTAGAAGGGTCCACAGCCAAGTTATGCCCCCCCGCCGACTCGACCAATGTTGCACCTTATACACCTCAATATGAAGTTGATATTCAAGACAACCCTAAGGGGTCCCACAAAGAGAAGCTCAGTAACACAATGCTTTCGAATGAAACCAGCTGCATGCTAAAAGTCAATGGGGGGGTCAGGGGGAGGGGAGAGAATTCTGGACGTCTCTTAACAAGTCAAATGCGTATTTTTGACGGGGAGGAGGATCCCAGGAGGGGGACGTTTTAATATCTTAGTAAAAAAGCGCATTTTACGAAAGAACATGACGGTAATATAATTCCCTCTAAAGCTTTCCTGTCCTAGGAGATTGAAAAAGAATACCCCACCTTAACACAGAAATATCTCAGGTATATATTGTCTATGATCTAATGTTCCAGTTATTTCTCTGCGCTTTTCTTCATGGCTGAATAACCTTAACCATTGAAATGCTCCTGGTATTTTAAGAGTATTAATTGTTTTCGACTTTCGGCCGCAAAAAAAGAGAGCAGAGTGAATGAGAGAGGTAGCGATATTTTGTCCCTTGATAGGAGGATTCATGTAGTCGTTCCGCTCTAGTTGGCGTCTCGTGTCTTGGGCGATGTAAGGCGGAACCTGCGGCAGCCACACGTCGCCTCGCCATGAAGGAACGGCCAGAATAAGGTCAATGCTAAGGGGCCTTCTTTTATAAGTACGTGCGCACATTTTCAAAAATCTAGCTCAGATCCCCCATCGCCCTTAGACTTGTAGTAGAACGTCCGCCTATTTTACAAATACCCTCCCCCCAACTCCCTTGATGCGTACATACCGAAGGAACCTGTCAGACCAGCAGGGGACGACACCGTGAGGCAGCTCTGCCTCAATCATGTCCTGTTCCATCGGCAATATCGCGAGACCATTTATACATCTGTTGTTCATTCATCCATGTAGGGAATCACCTGCCTCAGGCTGATATAGGGGTCCCAGCAAGGGGTGATAACTGCCCGAGTACTCCCTTCGAGCTTGGTTATGGATTTATTATACCTTTTCTGTAAGATATGAGCTCCCAAGGAAGGATGCACAACAATCAGTGATGGTGGGGCTGCAATGCTGCACATTTTTAAAAATGTTTTTTCATACTCTTTTGGTATCCATCAAATCCACAAACAGTAAGCAAGCAAAATGTAGCTAGGAATGTTGTGCAGATAATGCATATGTTAGATTTTTTTATTTATTAATGATTTCCTTTTTTTTAATGAATATTAGAAAAATAAAAAGTTTCTGTATCGCCCTGCAGGCGACACAAGGCTGGTTATCACCCAGGTTTGTATTGCCCTGTGTTAAACTCTTAACTACTAAACTTGTATCACCCTAAGATATAATAAATCGAATTACACGAACCTTGTGAGGATCGCATGGATCTTTCACGAATGTTTTATCCCCTCTATCTACTTAATCCTAGCACGTACTTATTTAAAGGGAGGCCCAATATTACTTATATAATTCGCATTCTTTCAAGGATTATTTTTTAGGGGGGCGACAAAAGTAAAACAGTAATGTGTTTGGATATGACAGTGTCAAAGATACGGATTGAAAGAAACGCCCAGTATCTATGAAATGATAATGAATTAAGAATGTATAAATTAAAGAAAGAGTGCATTCTTAAACAGCTGTTAAATGCTTGAAGAGCATTGTGCGTGTCATACGGACAGATTGGCTCTCATTCATCTCCTTGGGGAACCTAATACAATGTTTAGATAAAGGAATAACCAGCTTATATCAAACAAATATACACAAACCACGTACAAACTACATGGACAGGGAAGTAGTCAACCTGTTTCTTGTTAAAAGTAGGACATATTATAGTCTATAAATTGTGCTCACGGATAAACATTGGTAACACCGAGTGTTAGCAGGATTTAAACGGGACTTATAACTATGCAGCCGGTCAGGACAATTATCTGAGAGATACTTTGGTCGGATTTATTTTTATAAATGCCGTT
Source organism: Lepidonotus clava (assembly GCA_936440205.1). Lineage (NCBI taxonomy): Eukaryota > Metazoa > Annelida > Polychaeta > Phyllodocida > Polynoidae > Lepidonotus > Lepidonotus clava. The sequence continues at coordinate 21,778,442 of OW387141.1, forward strand.
CTAGAGGGTAGTGGTGGCCTCAGAGGCTTTGGTAACATTCAATTGTCAGCTTTGACGATCAGAAGAGATCAAGTAACGCATATCTATAATCAACAAAAATTCAATAGGACTCTTTCTTATGCAAAGGGCGTAAGACATTTTGCCTTCAAACTGGCCTACAAGCTATAGTACTGCATTTTAAGCGAATATTACATCCTCGGCAGAATATTGGCCACTCTCATTAAATAGCTTATTCAATTAGTTTAATCTCTAATAAATGTACACACGATATCGATATTGAGTATATTTCTTGATACTTAAAAGGATGTACAGTATTTCACGCCGACCTTAAACAGTAAAAAGTGATTCAGGGCCACTGACACTTATGTACACAACCGTAGAAGGGGTCTTGAGCCTAATTCCACACGCTGATTTTGCTGCCAATCTTTTAAGTCGGCAATTTGATTTAGGTTAAAAACAGATAAGTCATATTTGAATGATATATAGGATGTATGGTTTCCTGTCATATTCTGGGGGGAAATTTAGTATTTAAGTGTATGGAATATTCAGGCTTTAGGTTGCCATTTTTTGCACATGTCAGAGGCCTTGTGAACAATTCTCCCTACCACGGAGAGCATATATTATTTCCTGTGTTTTTCATACAGACTAACCTAGATCAAAGTGCAAACTGTGAAATATGTAGACAAACCACAAGGCATAGACATTTTCATTAATCACGGCATTATTTTTGGTATAACATAAAAAGAGAAACTATAATATAGTTTCTCTTTCATATTCATGAAAAATAACCAATATTATAGACTATTTTTCATTTCATAATTGTTTAAGATTATTATTCTTTGAGTTGTTTTGAAAATCCATTTATTATCCTTAGATATATCGCAAATAATTGTATATTTTCTATCGTTTTTCCTGTAGGTTTGTATACAAAATTAGTCTAAATTAACCTGATCAAAATACTGTAAATTAGCTATCTGTTATAGGGAGAATTGCATATTTCAATCATATCGTGTGCCAATTCATATTATAAAAGTGTGTGTACATAATTGACAGATGGGCCCCTTGTCACCACTCCTTCTTACAATATCATATCAGCTTCCTATTATACTCTACCGTTGACTTCCCAGACTCGAAGTCAAACTGAAATGATAAAAAGAACATACAGAGAGGAGCCTTTTTCAAGGATCAGTGGATGAGGATATATTTCAGATCTAGCCAAATCATCTGATCAGGAAAACGTGTTTAGGATCCGATAGTTATAGATATAAACTTGTCTTCACAAGGGTTATACAGCAGGACGATCGGAACGAGCCTCTGACAGTGAGTATTTTAAATCGAACATAGCGTATCAATAAAATACTGCTGAGTCACCATCTGTCATCGCTGAATTGCTTTGTAAAGCTCTCCTCGGGAGAAAACTTTCACAGTTCGAAATATACGTTTAGGGTGTGGTACAAGGAGGTTGCACGCTTGGGGAATATTTAGGTCTAAGGTTGGGTATTGTAGAATCTAAAATGTCAAGTCGACAATTCTCCCTATACAATTTCTTAAGTTTAACCTGCAGGTTTGCCTTGATCAGAGTGCATGCTGGGAAATATGTCGACATACCACAATGCTTAAGCATAGGAATTTTCAATAATTATGCAGGGGTCAAAATAATGTACAACAACTCAGAGGCTAGTCGGACCCCCAGCCTGTTGTATTTAGGGACCCAAATCAAGATTTAGGGGCCCTTCCCTTTTTCACAAGTCTAAAATTTAAGATTTCTTGGGGGCCAGTCGGGCTCCCTGGACTTGAAATCCAGGGCCCCCACAGATTATTTTGGGGCCTCGGGGCCTCGGAGCGCCCAGACCCGTGCTATTTCGACCCCTGTCATGGCATGATTTGTGATCTTACATAATGGAAAAATATTTCTGAATATTTTTCATTTTGGATCTGTATATATGTATTATTTTTCAAGTTGGTTTGAAAATTCATTCATAATAACTAGATATACATGTGTATTGCAAATATTTGAATATTTCTATAGGTTTTCCTGTGTTTTTGTCGGCAAAATTAGGCCAAATTAAGGCCCGACTTCACCGCCCAACTCGACTCAACCCATTGATTAATTCTGGCAGTATGTACGGGGCAGTCGGATAGGCTCCTCTGCACTTTTAGAAGCTCCATGCGGGATCCTAAAGACACAGACAACCTAGTGCTCTTTCTACACATTAATGCCTAGTAAAAGGCGGGTATAGATATGGAGGAGTGGAAGAGTGCAATAGGGAAGGTGCTTGCTGTGGCTCTCATACCTCTATGTTAGTCACAAACATTGTGCTACACAAAGCTTTTGATTTATCTGATGGAGAATTAATAGTTTTGCAAATTTCTTTAATAACCAGTCAACTCATCTCAGGAAGAGACGGGCTGTTAGTTTTATTGTTTAGGGCTCAGACCGCTGGTGTCTGTACAGCTGTACGGGAATAGCTGGACCCCAGAGGCGCTGGTGTGGATGGGCAGTAGCAGGGGAACATCATCATGCCGTATGTCGGTCAATATATTATCGTCATGGTGAACACGGCCGCTGTGCCCCGAGCTGACAAAACAGATAAATATATCGGGCGATTAAAGACTGGTAGGGAAATCTAAGCCGGGTGTTTAAAACGGTGACTGCGATTTAACGTGTATTTCTGGTCGTTTGGAAGCTTCTGCTGTTGGTTGTACGAAATGTTTCATAGGTGTCCTCCGGTTCAGAAATGGCTAGGCATAAATTCTGGTTGCATCGTAATACTGAACATCCATGCACTCAAGCCTAATCATGAACCTCGCATGCAGAATAAATTATTACTTTCGGACACATGGAGGCATATCTATTTTGTCATATGTTGATATAAACCATATTACAAACAATGACTTTTATTTAGTCATATACTGCACTTTAGAGTTTGGGAGAAACTCAATCTGGTGACATTTCGGTCAAGCATTGAGAAGATGCATCTCTCCTGTAGTGGTTGTTTCTCTCTGTGTGGGTGGCCGAGTAGGTTATCGTGTACCATGTGCGTGGCGGCATCGCCAGGTCCGTGTGGTTAGACTACCAAAGTTCACGTGTTGTGGCTAGAGCTGGCCACCAAAACACGTCACTTTTTAGTGTGGTGCTCGCTGCGGATTACGCCGTTCATCGACCAGGCGGGCAGGGGGCGGGTCTGACCGTGCCGCCATGTGTGGCGCACATCGCCACCACCGGCTATAGGTCGTACATGAGTAAACGGGGCCGAGTAAACCACTGGCTGGTTCTTTACATTATCAAAAAATAAAAACACAGGAAGCAAAACAGCTATTTAAGTGCTGCTTATATATGAACAACGTTTGTCTCTCAATAAACTGGAGACCTAGAGTGTTACGAGTGACTGTCATATGGTCAGTAAACTGTTTCAATAAACTAAATTAGCACTGACGACGAAAGCATCATATCCCATTACCATCTGCCTACTGAAAGCGCTGAGAGTGACTGTCATACAGTCGATTGCCACCGCCATTAGGCCCCTTTCCCTCAGTGCACCCGTCCTACATTACAAGGTATACACTCGTGAGTATGAACGAATATTAGTACATGTACATATGCAGCAAATCCCAGTCTCTGTAACTTGAATCCAACTTAAACAAAAGGCAAAACTCATGTTATTCTGTTTTATCAAAAGAAAGTAAAAGTAAAATAGCTACAAAGTTAGCGCATCTATGGGTGATGGTTATCTATCAACAAACTAAAACAGACAACAAAGGCATTATTTATAACCTATTAATAAGTATCATCACCACAAAGACTCTTCCCAAAAACACACCCTTCCTATCAACAATCATCTATTACTACGCTAGCTGACAGTGCTAGACGTAAGTTTAAAAATCCGTGGGCCGGTCGGGCCCGTAGCTTCCCAAATCTAGGGCCCCTGACCTAAATCTAGGGGCAGTATGTCTTTGATAACATAAGGTTTATTTCGTCTTATTTTCTTTATTTTACTTTTACAGCAAGTCAATTTGTTAATTACAAACCATGAAATCGCCCAGTTGACAGATGTTTTAATCACAAAATTTAGAGAAATCTGTGTTTTGTTATCCATGATTTTCTAGGGGCGAGCCCCTAGACCAGACAATCTATGGGGCCGACCTGCTTTTTGAGGACCTATATGTCCATCCCTGAGTAATGCAAATCACCACCACTACTCTGCTGTCACTCAGACAGCTGTGAGAGGGGTTAAAGGAACGGTCTCGTCCGTGAGTTTACTGAGATATGTCCGCCGACGCGAACTTAGCAACCGAACGGCATGTGCCGTTTTTTACATTTTCAGATCGAACGTAAACGACGTTATTGGTTGTGTCAGGAATTAGGCGCCAACATTACAGAGTTACGTTACCATTACAACGTCGCCACGGAAGATAACGCGCCTTAAGGATAGACCACGGTGATTAGCAGCCGATTTAGGAAATCAGTGATAACTCTGGTAATAATGATTGGATTCAAACAAGTAATATATCAAATGAAAGGTATTTTTCTATTCTATCAGATGACCTAGGTTGATATAATATCAAATTTGATAATAAAGAGAGGAAAATTAAAAACGTATTTTTTCACTTTTATTTTTTTAACCAAGATTTCCCGCTTGATATTTAATGTATACATTTGAGAGGTTATGGGTATGTCAATAACATTCATATTAAGGGAACCGTGTCTCAGAATTCTTATTAAGGCCTTAGTTTTGAATTTATTTAAAAAAACGGGAAGTTTTTCACATTTTTTTTATTGCTAATTTTTGAGATTTCATAAAACAAAAACCAGCACCCATATCAAAAATCTGAGACACGGTTCCCCCCATATATATGTGAGCTGCTAACATTTAAAATTTCAAGTACTTCTGTCAGATATTAAGTGAGATATCACAGATCAAAAAATATATATAAAAATCAGGTTTTTCAAATTCCCGGGTTGCTAGTACAAAAACATGTCTAGACATTCAAAAATGAGTTATACCACCATGTATGTGTACTATAGGGCCATTTAATTATATATTGTACATGCTAATACTATTTTCTGGGAAATAAATATCTTACATTGATGTGAGCACCGTGAAATGGCCGTTAATCACAGTGCTCTATCCTTAATTAAGGAAAGAGTTACTATCAGTGCCATGCATATACCTAGTACTGAATGACCTATCGCTCATCCAATTAGACCTGCCAACCTATAGGTGACAGTGGACCTCATAAAGTGAAAGGGTGAGGGCCGTTTGGCTCAGGCAGTGGTTGTGTAACCCACTAATGAAATTAGTAATGGCTTCTGAAACTGTCTGATGCTAACAACAAAGAGAATTGAATTACTATAGACATGACTGATTGAGGGAGTGACCACCAACAGCTTGAATACTATATTAACATAACAAAGGACTCCCAAAAAATGCCTCAACGTTTTTACTTATAGAGTTATGTCAGCTGAATGATTTACAAGTATATGGTTATGAACCGATCAAAAAGACCTATTTTAGAAATCAAGGGTAGGTCATACTAGCATGCCTTAACATTGTTTTCTACGGGAAATAGGATTTTTTATTTGTTGAATTCTAATCAACTGCATTCCAATTTCCTCAACAAATAATATTCATTAGCGGCTAATCTGGTGAGATGGCCAGCTTGCCTTTTTCTGATTAAGGAATGAGAAGTACATTTCTGCCACAGTATCGCATCACAAGTAGCTCCCTGAAGTGTGTCGCTGACATAGTCGGCGCCCCTGGCCTCGTGATCAACAGGGATAAGATTATGAGATAAGAAAATGTCGGATGGTATCGGCCCTGACAGACGTGATCGAACAGGTAGGTCAGAAGTAAGTCACAAGAGCAATATTCATTGCAGAATCAAATTGGCCAGTCAGGCCTCACCAATCCAGGGTCCTGTCCATCCCTCTAAAAACATTGGAAATTTGCCAATATTTCCTTTTGATATTTCAAGGTGGCTCCCCTTCCAGATTTGATAGTTATGCCTCAGAGGTGTCGCATACAAAATTTGATGCTTTTCAGTGTCCGACACTAACTTTTTTGGTGCTCGGTCATCAGGGCGGACAGTGTCAAAAAGTTGTCGGCCCTGATTGGTTTAAGTGGGGGCTGAAAAGTTGCGAAATTACGGCCGAAAAAAGCAGCAATGACGGTCGAAAATAGCAGCAATGACGGCCGAAAATAGCAGCAATGACGGCCCTGAAAATAGCAGAAATGACGGTCGAAAAAGTCGTCTGCCATCCGGGCCAATTCACCCTAGTTTTCCCCAGTTTTTGTCGGCCCTTATCGAAAATGGTCGGCCATTGGCCGACGGGCAGGCGTTAGTCTCGAACACTGCTTTAATCCGCTGTGTATCGATTTTCCAAAGTCCTGAATCCGCCCCTGAAAATAAGGATTAAAGGGAGCCAAAAGCAAAGTTCTGCAAAAATTTGACAAAATTTTGCTAACTAAAACAACTACAAAAATTATGTTCTATGAGTGGTATAATATAAACCATGAAATTTAACTTTAACTTCACTTGAATTCCAGAAAACGCATGACATTTCTCCTTTTAGACAGCAATTTTTGTAAACAAATTTATTTTCGTGGGTCAGCAAAATTTAACAGTTTGAATGTATTTAATGAATTTTAAGCAGTTTTTCATGGTCCATATTCTACTATGGACCGGAGTTCTGGACATAGAATATATTTCTATTATAAATATTGACCTCGTATTGCTTTTGGCTTCCTTTAAATTGGATTCAGGTCGTGTTTGGTTGGTTCAGTTGGAATAGTGAATTTTGCACATGCACAGGTAAAGCAGTTTGTCAACAAGAATTTGTACTGTTTGGTATGTTTCTATGTTAATCCAGTGTCCAGAATTTGAGACAGGTACTCACATATAATTATCCTGCGCTGCGATGTATCATAAGGGTTGGGGCTTCAAAGGATGGATCATTCATATAAGGCTGGGACATAAACCTAGGCCAGTAATGAGGTCGGGCCAGTGAACTATAGGACCCCACTGCACTCCGCGGCGAATCACCCTCCGCACCAAAACTGATAACCATGACAACTGACTCTGCTATGTAGGTTATTAACTAGATTTCGGCATTATAAGATTACTACGAGCTGCAGGCTAAAAATAGTCCAGCACAGGCTAGGAAAATCTGCGTGTCCGCGTGTCCTCGACGACCAGAAAAAGGCTGTAGACGACCAGAAAAAGATTTCTGGATTTATAAAATATTTACCTATATAATATTGTTTTCTGTCTGTTTTGACATCTTGTCAAAATATAAGAAATATTCCCTATACATTTTAAGATAAGAGGGTGCCACGGAGGGGACAAACGGCCATGAAGGGGGCACTGCTGGTGCCCGCGGTTTAGTCTCATAACATTGGCTAGTGACCCGCCCTCTTACCTCTGGCTTCAAGAATATAAAACCTACTCAAGTCTTCTAATAAACACAAAATAAACTATCAAATATAAGGACTATTCAAGAATATTAACAGGGTCACCACCAGAAAGGGGTGGAAAACCCTAGCCACTGATGACTCAGACTCTTTGTGTTGGAATATGACTTGTCACATTTCTAACCCTAACCACAGTGACACATGACCACGGATTTTCCTTAACAGAGTGTTGCTAGTACCTCGGGCTAGTGAAATTTGTAAGAAACTAGTCTGATAGACCAGTGAAAATCTTTTAAATTGCAAATGATAAATTATATGGGTAAATGGAACTTGGATCTAGGACAGTGCAAAGATAGGACCACTAGCCAGGTGTAGTAGAAAATAAAGTGACGGGAAAACCCTGGTGACTTGTCAATCTTCCAATTACTCTCACTACAATGACCCCTTCTGCCTGAAGTTACACAAATAAAAACGACAATTATTAATTGTCTTTTTATTATTGAACATCCCAATGAGGTACAATTTGTCAAGGGGCTTGCACCTTATTGAGATTATAGGATCTGGACCACACACATGCTGGCACAGAATTCTGACCACTGGCAAACCCACATCCAAGGGACCACATAGAACACGAGAAGACTCAAATGAGAGGGAAAACGTCATGCTCTGATGTGAGCTTTCAGTTTTCAGCAAGGTTTCCCTCTAAAAAGTGACATGTCACATTGAATGTCCGCCAAGGGAACATTAATTCTATGATTTTAACAGATATGACTAGAAATCTGAAGATTTTCGGCCGGCATTTTCAGCCGGCCGAAGATGCCTTGCGGAATTTAAGAGGTAAACAATCACCGTGGTGCCAGTCTGCTCCACAACTCCCCACACACCTTACCACTGCCATGACCCTGCTGGTACCAACCCCCCCCCCCCCCCCCCTTCTCAACCCCAAGCTGCGTCCACATCGCTATGGCCGGACGTGCTGTGGTGGCCGTCCAGTCACCCCCCCCCCCTCCCCCCGCCCCACCCAGCTCACCACTGCCCACCGTCCGTGCAGACCAGAGGGGGCGGTCCTACACCCTGACAGCCCACCAATGAAGACCGCTCCCCTCCCCCTCCCCACTTCCCCCTACCCTCCCCACTGTAGTGGTCAGCCCCAGTAGTATTCATCCGTGACGCCTAGTCTGACTACAAGCACCACCAGTGACCAATGAGAAGTGAGGCAGACGCCTGAGGGTCAGAGGGGGGAGGGGGGAGGGGGGAGGGGGGAGGGGGGGAGGGGGAGGTGCTAATAGCCCAATTACACGGCCCAGGGCACAACAACAAAAGAACAATTCAAATCCGGTATGCCTCCTTTGATGCCTTACTTACACTACATTTATATGATTATATCTTTGAATAACGCAAGGCATCAAAAATGTATTAAAAGCGTGCATTTCTTTGCGAATATGTTTCATTCACCTCAGTAAGGAGTGCCCAATTGTCGTAATGCATTTTATTCTGACACAAGTCGGCTCCACCGCCGGGACTTGGAGGCAGCTGACCCGGGGCCCCTCACACTCCAGGCAGGCATTCTACCCCTACCCAACCACTGGTATAACCCTCAGAAGGGGCCTCAATATGGGTAGGGTAGCTAATTTCGCTTGGTGCTGGTGTTATCCCCTTTATTTCCTAGTGATATGTATGAGTTGAGATCCCAGCATTTATCTCAACTGACATTCTGCCTCTGGCTCTGACTATTCTGTGTCCAGTGGTCGCTAGCACTGAACAGATGGGGCTGGGTGAAGATTGGAAGCAATGGGCTTTTAATATAAGGAAGGAAATAATCACTGAAGCTTTGAAAATAAGTTTACATATTACATTCTTAAACACATAACACTGTTAGTTCATCGACGATTTCTAAACTTTCCTTGTAACATTGTGACTCGAAGACCATTTCCACAGATAATTATATTGTAGATCTACTGACATGGATGGTCAGTCCATAGCTAGCTTAGCCATTCTTGTGTAGAATCTAACATCTGGGCTAAGAGTGTAAACTCTTCTTAAACCAAAGGTGAAGAGTGTAAGGCACTGGCAGATCCAGCATTTTGAAAAGGGGGGGCGCGCTATTGGAAAAAAATTTCTTTAATTGCTTTTAGGCCAAGTTTTACATTAGAAAAATGCAAAAATTTCTGGGAAAAGGGAGGGGTGCCCCCCCCTCTGGATCTGCCCATCTAAGGGGCAGCGTCACTATATTTATTATATATACCAAGTTCGTAGCGCCTATACCTTCATCATTGTCCTGCCCCGCTAGCAAAGGTGGAATAACTGATAGCGTTATGCCACACTGTGCAATAATCAAAAATTATTGCCCCGCAAGTCTCCGTCGGGCAATAACGGTGCTTGCCGACGTGGGAACTACGTAAACAATCCTCAAACCACGCCAAATTTGTCTCATTTGATGAAAGAACAACGTAAAATCGATTTATTTTACCGTCAAATTCGGCAAAAGCGTTGCCTGTCCGCCATCTTTGGTCTCCTCCGAGCCTCCAGACGGCGTGGCAGTGCTAGAACTCTCCAGTCGCGGAGGAGGCAAACAATCAACATGGCGACGCCCTTCACGGACCATCGGCGGTGGTAAATAAAGAGAATTCGTCTTATTTTTTCACATATCTTCAACGTTGGCGGGTATTTGATATATAATAAAACAAGAACTAACCTCGGGGTCACTCAGCCTTGATCATTGCCCCTTGTCTCAGCCTATTTTCAGGGTCTCGGGCAAAGCCCTCGACCCTGAAAATAGGCTTCGACAAGGGGCAATAATCTCGGCTTCGTGCCCCCTCGGTTAGTTCTGTGTATGTATCTAACTGTAAGCACCTGTTAGCTGCAGCACCAAGCAGAGCGTTACTTGCTGTTGTTGGTTACACACCCTGGAAAGATCAGCTCCAAAAGCAGGGCTCTGTTATGGAATGACACAGATAGACAGGCTAGGAGCATTGGCTGGGTGGTTGAGGGGACACACCCCTTGGACTGTTCATTGTCAACGGGAGTTCTTGTGACTGGTATTACACGCGAGTATTGTGTCATCTGTAAGGGGGAACTACATTATGGATATGAACTCGCAGTCTGAGCGGAGTCAGACTGCCAATGGAGCTAGCTATCTATAGGAACTAAATCATAAACTTATTACAAATACATGTAGCACCCTATTAATCAATGGATATTACACCTCAATAGTTCGATATGGATCTATTCTAGGCCTAACTAATTTTAAACAGAAAAAAAAAAGCTTTAATAATTCTTTAATTTTATAGCTAGGTTGGACGGCAAATTCACTATCATAATGAAAACACCCTTCTCAATGTGAAAACATGTTGACGTTGCTAATATGAAACTATCGGAAGTACGGTACGCTATGACCTGTCCTATCTATAGTCTATCATCCAGATGATCTATGTGCCACTGAAATAAACTGTGCGTCAACGAATATTTGTGACCACTCGCGGTTCTTCGCAACACCTCAAAATCCCTCTTTCTCGATAGGGACAAATACTAACGTCTAAAGATAGGGCCAGGGGCGGATCCAGGAATTTGACTGGGGGGGGGGGGGGGGCGTGGAGTAAACTATAAAGCAGCATTTTGCCCGCAGCCTATGGGCGCCGACATTTAGATCTAGATCTAGAATCTAGAGTAGATAGATCAAGATCAATGATTTAGATAGGCCACCCCTCCAACTGCGGCAAAAAAAAATAATCTTGATTTCCGCTAAGTGATTCCTAGACAAACGCACGGGTCATGGGAATTTCCCCCCACCGAATCTCACGCACACTTTGACCAGGAGGTGGTGACCGGGCCTACCCCTCCTGCCCACCGGCCGCCGGGGGCCCCCCGCCCGGCACGTCACCGCCCGCCGCCCGGCCTCACCCTCCCGACCCCCGCCCGACATACGTCCTGCCTGCTCACTTCTTACGGCCTACTCTATCATGTAAAACGCAAATTTAGTTATCACTATAACAATGAGCTTTATTCTGACGATCGTTGACGGCAGTTCATTATTCCGAGCCGGCGTGACTGCGGTGCGCGCTGTCACTGCCCGACTCAGGCAGGTGTCTGCCGGCGAGACCGCCCCACACCACACCACGGAGTGAGTAGCGAATTATAGATTACTCAACACGGTCGGACAACCAAAGACAAGAGGCTAGCTGAAGGCAAACACTCACCGTGTTGAAGTGATCCCGCAGATCATCCATCTGATCTTGGGTAATCATCAAACTTTGGCGTATCTCAGACATGGTTGTTCCGTGTGTTCCTGGTCCCGTCCACTGTCTCACTGTGAGATCGGTCATATGAGTCACGTGATTTCAGGCCGAGCAATTGCGCTCCAAGCGGATGTAGTATCGAACTCATAGAAAACCGAGAGCGAAATATACGGTGGCCCAGAAGTACAAAATGCTGCGCCACTAGAGGAGAAACGTCTAAAGCCGGACGCTTTTGTGTATGTATCTTTATGGAAATGGTTAAAAATGTTTAAAATTTGTACAATTTTTCAAACTGAAATATTGGACAAAATTCTCAAATACAACAATGAAAAACAATTTTTTCAATTATTTCTTACAATAGGAATTATAGGTCCATTAGAACATTCCAAAACACCCTGGTTTTTGTGTCAAAAGTCGGACACGTCATGTGTCCAAAGTCGGACAGATAATCATATTCTTTTAATATTTTTGTCTAATCAAAAGCATTTTTTTGAAAAATTATATTTTCTGCTATACTGTATGACTTAAAACAAGTTGGATAAATGATATTCATGCATGATATGTTCAGTTTGAACATATAGTAGAATTTGGCGCGGTATTACGAGAGTTACATCTAGTGTGAAATTACAAAAAGATTCTTTTTCCATATTCCATGATAAATATACTAAAAGTGTCTGACTTTTGACTCCCGTCCGACGTGTGACGCCTCTCCCTTAGGGAAATCATTGCACCGCTACTAAAAATGGGTTAGCGGTAGATCCTATAAGCTGTACACGGGTTTAAAAATAGAGCATCGCGCACTGAAATTTTGCAGAAATCGCGACCAGAGATTGGGGGTGGATTTAACGTAGGATCCTATGGAGGAATGTGGTTATTTTGCTGTAACTTTTTAAATATTGCTCCAATCTTCATACAGTAAGTGACAAAAAGTTTGGAATTGATCCCAGGAATGCAAAAAACCTTTAAATTTTCGAAATTTTTCAATTTTTCGCATAATCGTGAAAATTCACGTTATCCCCATAGGCACCAATGCTAAGTAGCCAACATACAGAGCCCAGAATTTCACCGCGCGATGACGGAAATGGCAACAATACCGCTAACCCATTTACTCCGTATAATCTGCATTTCCGAAATTGTGTGGTGAAATACTGGGCTCCGTATGTTGCTACTTAGCATTGGTGCTATAGGGAAAACACGAATGTTCGCGATTATTCGTAAAATTGACACATTGCGAAAATTTCAAGGATTGAATGGCATGCCTGGGATTAATTTTGGAAGTTGGTAACGGTTTCTGTCTGGCTCACCCGCATAAGACGTTTTCTCGATGACGCTCAGAGGAGAATTGCACTCCCTCCGGCACAGGAGTCAGCGTCCAAGACTAACTTTTTTGATGCTCGGCCATCAGGGCCGACAGTATCAAAAAGTTGTTGGCCCTGATAGCTTTCAGTCGGCCCAGAAAAAAAAAGTGTAGTGTAGAGGAGCTGTTTTTGGCTTAAAAATACATAATTTTGATTTAATCAACACAAAAATTGTATCCTCATTTCATCAGGATGCACACTTGTATATGGAAAACAAAAATAATTTGTATAACATTAACAGAAAAATGCGTTCATAAAATAAAAATGTGTGATATGCCACATTTTGAAGAAAGATGCTATATGTCCAGTCGTTGGGCGAATAACATGAGGTTGTATCTGACATAGGTTAACCTATGTCAGATACAACGTCCTACCCTATCAATCATAGCCATGCCTATCGGCCAGGAAATCTTTACAATTTTTCTAATTAAAAAACAAGAAATTACTGTTAAATCAGCTCAATTTTTGTAACGGATCAAATAAATAAATACCACATAGATAGAATAAAATTCTTGTCACAGATTTAACTGTAATGATAAAATAACTCAGGGATTGAATTATACGTTCACGGATATCATCACCAATAAAAATTAATGTCACGGATATCAATGTCAAAATAAGTCATGGATCAGTTTATTAGTTCACGGGTATTACGTTTTATTATAATCAACAGTTCACGGACATTACCAAAGTTACCCATGGATCAATTTATCAACTCATGGACATTTAATATCCAAATGACATCTAAGTATAAATAATAATGCATATATTATCAAAATAGTAAAAAGAAATCTGTATTTAAATATCTATAGGCCTAAGTCACGGATCCACTATTCACGGATCCGTGAATAGTAGATCCATAGAGCTACACCAAAACTGGCTCCTCTACTCTAAATGACGGCCGAAAAAAGCTTATATGAGGGCCAAATATGTGGGGCTTAAGTTGCAAAATGACGGCCGAAAATAGTAGCAATGACGCCCAAAAAAGTTGTCAGCCATCAGGGCCAATTCACCCTTCTTTTCACCAGTTTTTGTCGGCCCTGATCCAAAATCGTTGGCCATTGGCCGACGGGCAGGCGTTAGTCTCGAACACTGGGAGAGTTTAACCCGTATATACGGAGTATACCATGTCTTCGTAACTAATTTGACTGATCAGGGAAAATTTGATCAGGGTCCCATGATCAGTGATTTTGCTTTTTACCCAATTTTTTTGTTTCATTGCAAAATAGTGTCAAAGAGGAATTATTTGAAAAATTTATTCACGATAGACAGAATTTCTGATCATGAGGCCCTGATAAAATTTTCCCTGATCAGCCAAATTAGTTACAAGGATATGGGCCCGGTGCTTACTGTTAACTCCCACCCCCATTCTCCCCGAGGCCTCCTGTAGCGCACAGACTAGGCGAGAGCCAGAACAGAGTGGTCCTGCGCTTCACACTGACTGCCCCTGAGTGCAGCAGACGATGTTGCATTTAGGCCTGTATCTTTCTTGACAGTCATCATAACCTAATACAGTAAGCGAGGCAAATGTTCAATTTGATGTACCGTAAAATCCCGAATTTAAGCCGAATTTTAAGCCGAATAATTTTAAGCCGAATAATTTCTTAAACTAACCCTTATTTAAGCCGCGGCTTAAATTAGGGGTTTTACGGTATTCTTCCTCCCTATAGGCTATATTCCACGATGTGTTCAGTGGCACTTGCGTTTCAACGCAAGTAATTTTGCATTGAAACGCAAGCTTACTTGCGTCCAGATACCAACATGTCTGGATGCATGTAAACTTGCGTTTCAACGCAAGTAAAACTTACCTTGAAACGCAAGTGCCACTGAACGTATCATGGAATATAGCCTTCACTTGCGTTGATACTTGCGTTCCATGAACGCAAGCACAACGCATCATGGAATATACATTGCGTTCCATGGCAGTTGCGTTGATCATTTGCATTTCACTTGCGTTGCCAGAGTACCTGGACTGCACCACATCGTGGAATACAGCCTTATCTCATCAGAAATTAGTTTTAGATGTTCTTTAATAAGTTAGAAAAAAAGCACATTTCGCCTTGAGCCTGCAGCAGCAAAAGCAGCCCGTTGAGTATTGTGCTACCAGCTGAGTATGAAATGTTAGCTCAGGAGAGTCAGGATGTGTTACTTTTGCTATGAATACGACGTACAATAATATGAAAACTAAATTCGCATGATGGGATGAGCGTGTGATCATTCATTTGGACTAGATAGAAGATGATCTACCCCTACAGTAGAGAAAGGACAACCGGTCGATTAAAGACATTCACTGAACCCAATAGAATGGATAAGTCACATCACTAGGCATAAGTATATAGTAACCAAGAGGCATGAATATTGATATACATAATATACCCACTATCATTTATATACATATAAAAACATTCATAGCTCATCTTTATTAGCACGACCTAGTTTTCATGGCTCTTACGGCATTGTCCATATCATGTAAATGACAACATTCTATTTACCAATTTGAGACAAAATTTGCAACTCTTAATAAATTTCAAAACTGAAGTTCAATGTTTAAAGTACAACAATCCTAAATTGTCATTTAATATTATTGTTGATGGCATTTAAAATGATTAAAATTGAAATTAAAATGGGTCTTACAATAATACCTGTAGTATAAATACAATCATCAATGCATTCATACCTAAAGTAAATTTAAGTAAACACTTAACTATCATAGATCGAATGGTTACAACAGTATCATTATTCAACATTTCAACTCGAATATTTGAGACAATATTCCCTCTGTGTAAATGTATGTCTAAGTGATGCTTGCGTCGATTTCAGGGGTCTAGACACATTAATGCTGGTGGGTATATCAATAGACACGGCCCAAGGGGCACCGACCCTCAGACCGGGAGGTGAGGTCACCAGGCCCGTCCGTCAGGGTCCCACTGGGCCGCCGACACACCGCTGTCAGACGGGCACTACTCACGTCGACCACCACATGTTGCCATGCCAGCTGGCTCGTACTCGGAATGCAGAATATGTGATTTGTATCAAGAAATTTAGGGCGAGGGAGAGCATCTGAACACTACTACAGGAATTTCTGGTTTCACTCGATTCCGGATTGCGGCTTATTCAGGTCGAGATCCCCCCCCCCCCCCCCACCCACCAATTCCTACCAGAAATCGGGAAACTTTTAGAGCCAAATTCACAGGGACAAAAAAAATCACTAATGGATTTCAATTATGGATATCTTGACTAAGTCATATATACTGTCCGGCCTTTATTTGTTCATAACAATATTAAACACATTTTTTGGCATAGAAACCCAAAATATCGATGGTAATTTCCGTTAAAAGGTAGAAGAACCCTTTGAAAAACCGAATAGGCTGGCCTTTATCTGGAGCATAGAGATACATGTTATGTATGTCTATGTCTGGAGTAACCGTCAGAAAATTGGATCTCCTTCTCATTTGATGGGGAGACGACGATATTCATAAGAAGATAGGACTGGTATTCTCCTGGAGAATCAATTTAAATTTCTGCCTCAGTTTTTACAAACTTAACCGGCATTTACCTGAAGAAAGAGAAATTTTCTTCATGGGTGTGGGGGAATAATAAACGTTCGTTACTGGAGGCCTTGGTGCACGGTTCCACGATATCCAGTTATCTTATCAATTTAATTCTCATCATTCCAGTCTGCATAAAGGTGTGGGTTCAGATGGTGATGAGCCCAACAGAAATGAAATAAAAACGAAGACAATCTTTTCCAGACCCCTGCTTTCATGGTCCAGTTGTTTGTTTGTGTGCCGCTCTGGCATCTACCAGGCTGTAGGGGTCCACACCCGTTATGTAATGTTGAGAAGTGCTAATAAGGGGCCTCTTATTATTGAAAAATTGTTATAAAAATACACCTTTCATACACATAGATGATATATCAGAAAAAAGAAAGGAAAGTCTGGCATGCCTGATTATGGGTCCTCCAGGGAAGAGGGTTTTGGAAACAAATCCTCTCAACTTTAATGGGCTATAACTTTCTAAATATATATAAAATAATCATTCAGGAAAATGTTTGGTTGCAATCATTGCAGTTCTACTTCCAGGATAAAATTCAAGTTACCTCAGTTGCTTTCATACAACATAAGACATTAGTTTAATTGGCTTAAAATGAGCCAGATATGCACCCCCTTTCACTCACCCACCTATGGATGGACTTGAGTCACTTGGGGGGACACAAAGATGGTAGCAAAACTTGTTAGGCTTATAGCATGGTGGCATGACTCTGGCCAAAAATGAAGATCAAGTTAGAATAAATAGACTTGTGTCTTTTTCAGTTGTAACATTTCCCAAATATTTTGTGTTTACTGTAAAGCTTTTCCTCGGTTTGTACTACTAATTCGTACGAGTTTCTTTCCTTTTTCAAACTGATTTCAGTTAAATGTTTTCGTTTTCGAAAATATTTTGAAGAAACACTAAAATAAGAGTACATAATTTTATTTCTAGCCTTAGGGTATGCACCTTGTTGGTGCACAGGTGAGCTTACAGTCTTTTTCAGATTTTCCCAGCGGCCCTTTCATTGGAGCACCCAGACCCAGGGCCGTGTCGGAGTGTCTGCTGGTGTTGGTGGCGCCCCCTGCGGTCGGACGTCGTCAGGCTCCTCCTCACCCACTGTCCACCTGGGCGACTCGCCTCCCGAACAGCGAACTGTACAGGTCGTCCCTGCAGCAGAGACACGCATTTGGTTCATTCTTTCACAAGAATACAAAAGACAAGCAGTCAGTTTTCAGTCACTTTCATTATACATCACATGAAAGGGCCCAAGATAGGAGGGGGGGGGATCTAGAATTTCTGAAAATGTGCGTACGTTCCTGTACACATCCAATGCGTACTTTAGCCCAAAGGGGGGCGGGGGCGGAGAGTCTGAAAAATTTGAAAATGTGCGCACGTAGTTAATGAAGGCCCAAATGTAACTGATTTATTTCTCTAGTAGGACGATGACGCAAGAAATACGATTGATTCAGTAACAATTGTTGCAGAATCACTAGATCAGGCCGCTTTAATTAAATCTAAGATTGAACAAGTTACTGTTGAAGGTTTGAATAGTTTAATTTACTTCTTCACGAACGCGGATAATAGGTATTGGTGAACTATGGACTATATTTAGTCGAACTCATTTGAGATGAAGTTGATTTGTCCCGTTACAATGTTGTCCCCTCTCACCGTGCTTCATCTGTCCAGGAAGACGTGTCCGAGGGAGCCATGAAGTTCACCAGCTTGGGCAGGATATCGTATCTGTCAAAAAGGCAGTTCTATTATTGAGCCTTCTTCGATGGATGATCACGGACATATTGTAAATCATAGATCCATGTTGTTAAACATTAAGGGAAATATTCATATACCGTTTACATTTACTTCAAGTTGGTGTAATGCTAAGAAGTAATGTAACAAAACCAAAACCCATTCAGATCTGGTCCTGATCATAACATTATTTTACAAAGTTCACCATCGGGGCCACTCCGGGCCCAGAATAATACTTAGTAGAATGAGAGCAATTTAGTGATCGTTTTCTGTAATAAAATTTCCTTATTCCTACCTGATCTTCCGACCTTTGCTTGCACGAGTATCAACCTTCTTTTTCACTTTGCTTCTCAACTTCTGCAGTTCTAGCCATTGTCTACAAATGGACATGCATGGTCATAGTTCAGGTAAAAACACTTATATTCTCTACACTACAAACTTGTAGATCTATATCTTCCTGGTAAGCTTAAAAGTCATTATGTTTTATCGCCCCTGCTAATTTATCGCGAAACAAGAATATCGTTAAAGGTTCTTTTTAATTGTAATGAAATTTATATATGATTTTATATATAATTGATATTTCCCGGTATCCTTTCGAATTTTGCTACTTTAAAGTATTTTAAATGAACATTCTTATGTGACCAATATATCCACAATTTCTTTTTGCTTATGACACCGTCGTTTCACGGTTTGCCCAATATGACCACTTATCAATACTTTTATATCTATATATCGAAAGCATCAAACAAGTTTTAATGTTGTCCAACTTATTAACTATGATGTACTGATAATGAGAAAACAGCGAATAATGGACCAACCCCGCTACAAAACAATAAAGCAGATGAAATCCACATTAACTGACCACAAAGATGATGGTAAATATGATTTAAATATTTGGAAAAGTTGATCTGGGGCCCTCTGTAAAGGCCTAACCTCCATCCATGACAGACTGACCTGCTGAGGGCGACAGGGTCATTGGTGGCAAGACTTCGACGCTCGATGAGTTCCCGCAGCAGCTGGTGGTAGAAGTCGTCATCGTCAAACACCTCCTCGTCATACTCCTTACCCCGGCCTGCTGCCACTCCGGGCTGCTGAAACACAGGAAGACACATTCACAGAGAACTCTTTGACCCCCACACACAGCCACGTCACTACCATTACCACCTGCTGAAAGACAGCACGTCCTGGTCACACAGGACTCTTCGACCCAAACGCCCTACCATGTAACCTCCACTACAAACTTCCGACTGACTTTATGTTTTGGCAAAATGGGAGTCTTGGTCCCGAGTCTTGGTTCCGAATCTGCCCATATGACTGGTATTAGAGCCGCCGAAACACAGAACATCTTGGTCACAGAGAAGGTAACACGTAAATCTTTGACCCTCTCCCTCTCCATCCCACAATGGAAGTGTCGTTCAAAGTACCCAAAATCAAAGCTTTTCTTTTCTTTTCAAAGATCTGTTATAATCTTCAAGAGTTATTCCATAGGTGACCCATCGTGGGAAATGGTGATGTAAGGGGACAAAGTTTAAATTACAAGTCACAATGCCCTCTTTCAAATGCTGCAAACCATTTTAAAATATTCCTATTAAGGCCTGAGATATGCTTGTTTGAATATCCCTGTTCTGGACTGATGAAATACCCTTAATTTAGCTACTGTGCTTAGTTTCTGAATTAAACTGGGTTGAACCACCAAGTCTTTAGTGGAAAATGCAGATATTTTTTTCATTATCGCAGCAATTCAAAATACCATCATTTCATATACATATTCTCAATCCACTAGCTTTTTTCACTATAGGGAAGAAAAATAGGGTTGTCAAAAAACCTGGGGGAAAATCTTATGCAATCTGAAAATTCTATTTCCTGTTGCCATGGTAACACGATATTTTTGCTTATTTTGGCATCCTATAGGAAACGTACATTCCATAGTAAATTATCCATAATGCAATTGCCATGACGAGATAGAATGTTTTCATGTCGAAAATCATAATCTCTGGAAAATTCTACCTATGTGCAAATTTTCAGGAAAATATGTATGTCAACACATTTTTATCAATAACTCACATAATAATGGGTTTGGAGCAAATTGCTTTATATCCCTCTATGTTATTTGATGCCACGTTCCCCCACTCCACAATGGCACGATCATTCCAAAGACTGCTGTTACCTACCTCCACGTCCTTGTCCTGGTCATCATCTGTCTGGGGGCAGGCCTCAGTTTTACCAAGTACACGATATGTAGTCCGCTTCAACTGGGTACGCTTCACAAGACGCTCCCGGTCACTCATGATCTGTTCAGTAAAACCAATGATACACACTATATTGGATATACCAGCATTGCAACGTCATTTAGTAATAGAGTCAAGTTGTATAACCTAAAGGTATAATCCAGAGACACTGGTTTCTCACACATTCCGAGCCATATTTTTTTAAAATAAACTTTGCTAACAATAGAAACAGAAAAAATTGACAATTCCTATATTATCCTATGTAAATAAATTTCCTTTAAATCTCATTTTCCCATTCTAGGTCAAAATTTGTTTGGCAAAGTTGTTTTTTCCCTAGAAATAATAGATATATCATGCATAACTAAGATTTAAAGCTCCTAAGACTTTCACACCAGGGATGCTCCTCTCCCCACTGCAAATTTATCTCAATTGGCCATGCTGTCAGAACTCTTCATGACATCACAGGTCAGAAGGGGTTGGATACATTACATGTTACTGTGCCATGATTCACTTGTTACATTTCACTAAGGTGACCACTGGCAATGTACAAGGACACATTCAGAGAGACTTGCCCATTCATGCGGTCGTTATGATTCCACTCGATTCCCCAAATTTGATACCTTTCCATACTTTCCATATTCTTAGCCATTAAACGGTAACTAGATGGTTAAAATTGATTAACTGATCGAGGAATAGTCACAATTTTCACTCTTTCACATAGAAGAATGATAGTTTTGTCTGACCTCATCATCGTGGTGAAACAGCATCAGATGCATAGATAGGGTATACTTGACTCACCTGTCCTATCTGCTTCAGCGCCGACTGCTCGAAGGCGCTAAACCCACGGTTTACTTTCCCAGTGGCCACCCGGGTCTTGTCATACCACTTCTGAATAGTGTCATTTCTAGAAATAGATACAGCAGGTACATTGCATTTTTTGCGAAAAACGGACTTAGCTATTACATATGGTAAACATATTAAGATTAACGATTAATACTTAGACTTGGAATTCAAAGACTAATCATAGAATTTAACTGCTTGTTTGTTGGGGTAGTTTAGCGTCTGGCCAATCCTTCAGGGTTCTTTCCATGGAATTTAATAACGAATGTAAACTTCTCTGAACACTCACAATGATTGATTCCGATGCTGATAATTAATGTACAATTAGATTTATTACAGTAACTGGTTGCCTAGTACAGGGTACCAACTGAAGTTCCATTTTCAAATTCCCTGTGTTTTCCCTGAGATTTCCCTGTCCCACGGCAATTTTTCCCTGTGTCATATCCAGCAAGTTGATTGAGTTTAAAAGTCTCTGCGAAAAGAAAAAATGTGGACAACCCAACAACAAAAAGTTGAATCCTTAATATCTTGAGAATCAGGAATTTCAGAACCTAGCCAAATGAAATTCCCTGCGTTTTCCCTGTCTTTTGGCAAAATTTCCAAATTCCCTGTGTTTTCCCTGTCAGGGAATTTTTTTTGCCATTTTCCCTGTTTTCCCTGTGTGGTTGGTACACTGCTAGTAATGGCTATCACATAGCTAGTACGGTCATCATTTCTTCTGCCTAGAACAGCTAGTTGCTTGGCAACTAAACACTAAACGTTGTTATTACATTGTTTCTGATTGATAAAGTTAATAACTATTTTAAGAACATTAATGGCAGATGCTGGCCCCCAGATATTAAATACGAAAAAAAAATCTTAGAAACTGTTGCTCAGGTAACACTAAACCATTATTAGTTTCTATGTGGTATACAAACCATGGCTACAGTCATTTTTCATTGTTCGACTATTGTATGATAGTTATATGCCTTACTCTTCCACAAAGCAGTAATAAGCGATATATATATTTCAACAGGAACCACATATCTCCCTACCATGGATAGCTGATTTATAGTATTTTACGTACAGGTCTGCAGGTTTAAGGTTGACTGATTTCGTTGACTATAGGCCGTATTCCATGTACTGAAAGTGTACAGACGATTTCCTGCCAATATACTTTCGGCAGGCCGGTATACTTTCAGCAGCATTGCTGATAAAATGTACCAACATGATGGTAAATATTTCCTGCCGAATTTTTACTGGCTGCTGATATCACACTTTCTGCAGCCAATGTCGCACTTTCGGTGGCTGATATCGCACTTTCGGCGGCCGAAATAGTGCAGATTTTTTTTTCTTTAATTAACTTTGATTAACCTGGTCAACGCTCGGTTACAATCCGGTTTCGTTGTTGCACCAGTGGGCTTACAACCAAACTAATAATTTATTTACAGATATACCCGTTTCACAATTATATAGTAACATTTTTTGTTATTTTTCAATTCAAATTTTTCACATAAAATTATACGTGTATACAATTTCAAATAATTTTTTGATTTTTTGATTTTTGAATTAAGATATGACAATTCAAGCAAACAAACTATTTACATATACGTATTCAACATTACTGACTTTTGAATTCTTTTAAATTCGATTATGGTAGGAATATTTCTAACGGTTGGATTTTGATTATTAAAAAAAGCAGTAGGAGCTTCTTTTCTTACATTTATCCCAAGAGGAGCTCGGGGAGACCTTATATTCGCATTAGAATGGTTAAATCTAAAACAAAAATATTTAAACATAGATAAATTAATCATAAAACAGTTATTAAGGAAAGGTCCTGTTTGCAATATAAAAGCAGTAAATGTAGGAAATCCTAGAATAGTAGGAAAAAATAGCATCACTGTGAGTAATACACATATCATTTATGGCGTTGTGTCGTACAAACCTGTATTTAGTAAACGACTTGTGTCTCTTGGTAAGAAGGTCTGGGTAGTCCTGCAGCTTTTGTTTGCGTTTTAGGTTTTGTTTTGGAGCGACTTCCTGCCCATCCTCATCACTGTCGCTTGGGATTTCTTCGTCCTCCTCATTGACCTTCTTGGGGGTGTGTGAAGCTCCCCTAGTAAACAGTAAAACCAGGTTATTTGGGACCAACACGGGCAGCTCCCCATCTCTCCAACAGCTCACTGCCAGTTTACCAAGGCAGGTCGGGAACGCTTAATTAAGAACACACAACTGCCCAACAAGGACCCAATTTATTAACAACTTTTAAAGAAGGGGTCTTTATTACATGGATATAATGTTCATTATATTTTACCTGAGAGCATTAAGAAATTATATAAATTGTGTGGTACGTCATTGTAAGCTTGGCTCTTAGGACACAGGACTCACGTTTTAGGATCTTCCTCCAAGTGCTTGGTTTCTGGGTGCTGCAGAATGAGCCTCAGCTGGAGGTAGAATACCTTGTCGAGCACTGCTTTGACTGCACGCTGACCTGGGAGACGAAATCAGCGTTTATAGCACACGTGACATACAGAATTATAACGTCATGAAACGCCAGAGATCGCCTGCGGTGATTTCAACTCGCCAGGAATTTTGGCTTTATTGTATTTTTTCACTTGATATTTGGTGCTGGCGATCTTTTGGCTCTGGGCTGAGATGTTTTACGGATATATATTAGTCTATTTATATAACGAATTCAGAGATTAGATTGCATTCGTATTTAACTGTTTACTTATCTATATACGCTGAAAGACACATGTTGAAACCACATAACCTGGAAACTAATCTAGGTATTAGACCGTACAGCCACAGCCCCTGTATGCATCCCACCAGTGGCTCAATGAACCTCCCCACACACCTAGTGCCCGGGGAGGGGGCCCTATTGTCTTCACCATGGAGAATAATTAGCTTTAGATCATGTTATCTAAGCAGGACTACAGCAGTAGCATCGATTCAATCAGCACAATTGGCCACACACTCTGAGACAACAATAGTATCTGAGTTGGCTCTCTATAATTCAAAAGGCTTTACTGTTTTTTTCTAGGGACGTTGAAGAGAAGTAGAAATCAGAAAATCTTTGACCTTTCTGTATATTTTGACAGGAATTATTTGTCTGTGGACGGAGTGTACCAACCTTCAGTGAGGGCTGTCGTGTAGGGCTCGCCCCCCGCGTGTGTGAAGAGGCCCCAGGCGGCGGGCTGCGGGAGCTGGTTGACGAGCACCAGCACCTTCTGCAGCTCGATGCGCGCCTTCAGCAGCTGGTCCCACAAGGCTGCAAGTATACAACAAGCATTGCACACACCTAGTTCAGTGTTGCCACAGGCCACATACTGGGGAGAAGGGCACCTAAGAAACGCTTTAATACCGGCATTTCTAGTCTCGCTAAGCCAGATATTAAAATTCATACGACATGAGCTTGATGTGAACGACCGTCAAGTTTTAGATACCAACAAACTTTATTCAAACTTACTCAACTGAGTTTTTGTAGCCTCTCCTTTTTTGACCTCTTCGTCTCCTTTGGCTTTACTGAACTGGCTGATGCCGCCCTCGTCCCTGTCGGAGCTGTCATCACTGTCTTCTTCGTCCCCTGACTCGCTGTCCTCGTCTCCGTCCCCTGAGCTACCCTCCTCACTGCCCCCTTCATCCCCAGAGCTGTCGGCATACTGGTCGTAGTCCCCATCGTCTTCAAAACTGGAAATATAGTCAGCTCAGGTTTGTATCATTCATGACCCTTACTTGTGGGGATGCAAATGCAATTATTTAAAATTGTCAACTAGAATCATTTTAGAAAATCTTTGATATAGCTGTATCAATATTGACCTTATAGGTGTCTAACATGCACTACCGTACTTCAGTGAAATATTCCTGTGACAAACAGTATCCCCCCCCCCATACAAAGACACACGAAAGACCAATAAACGAAAGTGTTACCTAAATTCTGCTTGTGGTACTGTCCCTTTTGATCTGACATTCAGCTTTCTTCTAAATTCTGCCAGTTCGTCGTCTGGTGTTTGTGCCCCGTCCTCGGCAGGTTGCTGCTCCTGCTGCCCGGTCTCCGACCCCTGGTCACTGTCCTCGCTGACTGATTCCCCGTCCTCACTCTCTACTACAGAGTCGCCTATATCAGAGTCAGATTCTGAAAAACATACGTGCGTGATAAGGTACTTATTACAAAAGCAGTTTACTGATATCATTTCTGAACATTTATCAACATCAATGCTATGCAAACAAGTACGCATCAGGAATGGAAACAATAGAGTATCCCATCCTTACGACATGAATTTTGTAACGCACATAATATTTTTCAGAGGTTTCTCATGAGAAGTATTACATAAACAGATCCATGTTCCTCACATTATTCTCAACAGAATTTATGATAAGAACTTAAAGGTACTTTGGTGTGTTCAGCCTGATTTTTATTGACCAGTCAAATTTCTTATATAATGTTTTTAATTAAGGCTTATATATATGGAAGTAAGAAAAGACCGAAACTTCGATCTTTTACCATTTGTGACAGAAGTTACAGCCTAAATAAGAAAATCATCTTTACCATTGGCTTCCAAGAGTTTTTGAAAAAATTGGAAAAAACTACCAGTGAAATTTCCTCCAAACTCAGCATATAACAATCATAGATATTTACACAAATATCAGGAGAAGATAGAGAACATTCACTGTATATGAGATTAGTTATAGTGAATAAACTTAAAAAATACCCTTATGTAATAGGCTGCCTTACAACAAAATCAGTAAACCTTGAAGGTGGCGACACTTACAATTGTTGTAACAATAGATATGTGTGAATAGTCTTTTAGATCCGTTATTTTCCGAAAAGAACAAAAGACAGGACTCACGGTCCATTAGAGTGAAAAAATCCTTCCATAAAAAGGGCCTGCAATAACTCTTGAGTGTCCAAATACATAAGATAGCATTTAAATTGTTTTAAAATCAAAAACAAATTGTAGTTCTTAATGCACCTCCCAGGTGGCGCCCTGAACGGTAGAGAGTACCTTTAAACTGCGTTTGTAATATATTTGTTCAACAAGACCTGTTTTTCGTATGTTGGAGGACACTGGTACCGGTACATCTCCTGGCAACAAAAGTGTGAGGTTGTAGTGACACTAACCTGCAGGGTGCTGGGAGAGGGCCCCCGCATTATGCAGCCTCTGTCTCGAAACCTTCTTCCCGGCATATCGGGAATCGTCGTCTACAAGGAGTGCTGCTGCTTGGCGGCGAATCTTAGTACTGCTCTGTGTAGCTCTCTTGTCAACCTCATCTGTCGTCGGTAACGGCGCGGGTATGCGAGCAGTTGTTACTGCAGATAAGAAAATGAAAAAAATTGAATCTCCACACGAAAACAAGCAGTCAAGGCTCTACAAGGTTTCCTCTACAAGAGTTGATAGTGGGCTCTTCCCCCCATGACACAGACTCTGTGTGCGATGGGGGCGGGGCGGGCGGTAGTAGGGCAGCTAGTCAAAACCAAGGGATATATGGATAAGGTAATGGTAAATGAAATGCGTACAAGTAGACGTTTTGGAAATTTACACAAGATTGGTTGTCAGTTTATTTTAGAAGGTTGATATCTATATTCATTGGAAACAACATAATCTGCAATGTTGCCCATCTTTACAATTGATTTAATTTCCAAGTTGTAAAAAGACAACTATATTATTTGAGGGAAAGTAGCATAGATCGTGATAAATTGTACTCTAACATTTATGTAGATTTGTGGGCGGATTCCTATGGTCAAAGAAAACAATTTTAACTAAAATATCCTTACTTATATTAATTCCTTTCATTTCAACTTACAAATTAAACTTGGGGCTTTGAGTAAAAGTACCACTTGGTATTGACTCATTAATGAGTCAGAGGTAACATGAAGCTCATTATAAAACACACTGAAGAATGAGACACTATGACCATATGTTTTTTACCGGCCATTAAGTAGGTGAGCGTCAACAGCCTCAGGTCCTTACAGATAACAGAGCCCCTCGGACATTCCAGAAATCAAGCACGTTGACAACACTGGAACATCAATCAAAGAAGTCTTGACACAATTTTGACAGGCCATTAATCCACCAAGAAATCCTGTACACTGACAAATATTGTTAGAACACGATTTTAGACACTAGGTCAAGATGTTTTCAAGATTCAAGATGGTTTATTGACTAATGTATACGTTTACATTCATGTCACCATGAAGTTGTCCATTAGACAAAAATAACGTACATATAATATCCTATACATCACACACAAATGCACAGATTGCATTTATTGCTTTTTCCATGAGATATTAAGTACACTTAGGGTTAACATTCAAGATTTCACATACTTTCTCTTCAGCTGTCTATACATTAAAGTTGCTAACATAATCACTGTACTTTACTACAAAGGACTCCCTCTTACATTTAATCTCTGGTTGATTACATTTGGTGAGTATATGAAGGACGTCTTGATGTGTATTGCACTGCTGGCAAAGGTCATTGCTAGCTTTTCCCCCCCTATAGCTCCGATATCTACAGTCCTGAGATGAGTTATAGTGTGTCCGTAGTTTGGTGAATATGGTTCGTATTTTGGGAGAGTATACCTCTTGTAAGTTGCTGCACATACTATACTCCTCTTTCAGACACATATTTGGTATTAACAATTTTCTATGATTTGTCCCGGAGTAAAAAGCTGTGGGAAAACAGTGTACACTGAGTGGATAATCAGTGTCAGCTTGCAGTAGTATTTCAGTGTTAAACCAGTGGATATCAGTGACAATACAGTGTCTAAGCAGTGGTCAATCAGTATGTCCAAAATATTTAAACGAGCTGTAAGTAGAAATCATTGTACAATCAGTAGTATATCAGTAGGTCATTTAAATATTTCGGACATACTGATTCTTTGTAAATTCAACACGCAATATCGGGACCCCCCCCCCCCCCCCCCCCATCCAGAACTCCTATTTAGGTTGGGTATATGACTCTTTGTATATATATATATATATTAATTTACATATCTTGGGATCACTATAAACTTATGTTCGGTGACCTTATTCATCCATTCTTTATTGAGTTCAATAACTTTCTTTAATCAGTTGATTGCCCTTTTAATATCTTTTGGGGGTAGATTATCTTATCATCTGTGTAGTTCAAGTCCAAATGAATGATCACTCGCTTGCAGAGATACCGATTTAAATTTATTGTCTATAAACACACATTTACTGTAAGTAAGGTTAAAGGCTAGAGTTTGTTTAGGATGTTTACTAATCAAATGGGGAACTGCTATTGCTTCACACTCCGAATTGCTTTTACTTAATCATCTTTTATCCTCGCTAGTCAAGGGGTAGACTAGTCCATGAGACGGGCGCTCATATCCATAATGCAGACAATGCTTGGTTGAGAGTCAAATTTATTAGTGGATATCAACTGCTTCACAATTGCCGGTGTAGTTAATATGCCTTAATCCTATGTACACGTACAGACACCGCCCGGAGGCAAGCTTCCTCAATAAAGTCCGCTTGACTCCGTATGGCTATGCAAACAGTACAGTTCTTCTTCTAGTCACCAGATGTCACATATAGCTTTCCAAACCCCAGAATCCCTAAGACTCGAATTGACCCAAATGTGTATTGACTTGCTCTCTTCTCAACTACTGATCATCACCCTTATATATTAGCCAGTTATTGATTTTCTCCTGAGTAGTGCTCCTTACTGGTAACTTAGCCTGTCTACCATAGCCGAACAGGTTTATTATGCCTACCAGAAACGCCTACCACATTTGCATTACATAATGCAGTAATTTATACAATTTTGAATAACGTTTATAATATATCTTCTACAATCTGGTGACCGTTTCGTCACTTTATTTGTACACTATTAACAACAGGCACAAGGTGTTTTACTAACTACCTTTGTGCAAGGTATCACATTCCCTGATGACATACTCCTTTACACCTTATCCAGGCACAAACACTATCAGATTGTATCCAACATCATGATGTTATTTAATCATGCACTCAATACGATTGGGCTCCCTACTGTCCGGGACTATCATGGTGATGACTATTGTCACATAGTCATATATCAGTTCCTCAATGAGGTTTGTTTTAGTTGAGATTAGGCTAGGTGGTGTTATCTTCAACCAGCGATATCCTGTCCTAACACTAACTCCTCCCTTTCCTCATAGCTCCTTCTATACGACTTGCACTAACTAGTGTTAGCCTGACTGTACCAATCACATCAGCACCTATAAATCTTCAAACACTATCCCAATGTTTCGTGTTTCCTTCTCCAGTCCCATGGATAACAGCTTCACTTTTAATACTCTCCTATCACGTATGGCCATTAATCAATATTTCCTAACGTTCCAGGTGACCATGTGTTTCTAACAAATGTGTTCATGATTGGATCGCCAATCTTGTTTTTAAGTGATCACCTGTCATTTTGTGCTATTGAATATTACTTGTTTGATCATTGCAAAAATCGGTCCATTAATTTTGGTAGAATTGAATGATTCTACCAGAATTATCAGCTCATATCCCTGCCCGCGCCGGTCAACGAGGCCCTGGACTGTAAGTGAACCTTCCTGTCTGTAATCTGAAATATAGATCCCCCCCCCCCCACGACCACCTTTTGGAAAAGTCTAGATCTGTCCCTGAGGACCATAGGCTGACCTCACTGGGGTACCTTCCCCTTGTAGATGGTGAAAACTACAAACTAGGGCTAATTACAAAACATGTGTATTCACAGACCAGGTTTTCAAAACACATGGCAAAAAAGTAGTTAGGAATGTTATCAGATCTATGTACGTAAAAATACACCCTCTTAAAATAGATACATAAGTTGCAAAGAACAAATATGCCAAGTTCGAGTGCATTTCCCTTCCCACTCTACAGTGTCATAATCTGATAATTTTGGGGGTGGGGAGGGGCGAGATATAGACTATACAGACATCTGCCTGTATGTATGTAAAGTAAGATGGAGGTTGGGGGGATATTTCTGCGATAATCTTTTGTACAATGCAATCATACAAGCACCCCAAACTTGATACTGATAATACATACACGTCTGGTAAGGTGAAGGTTCAACAGCTTAACACTCGAGCTTAGAGACAAATGATTACGGCAATGTCACGGTTTTCGCAGTAATAAATGATATTAGGTGGCTGGATTAAAGTTGATGTTTATACAAAGGGAATTGTCTCGAATCTTAAATGTAGATCCTAATTTTAAACTAATTTTTCTCTCCTGAAAAACATTTGGCTAAAGATCTAAAATAAAGTACACGTGTTATGATATGATATTGAAACTAAGACATACATCAGAAATCTGACAGTAAGAAGTCTGTAAAATGTTGATAGAAAAATAAGCGAGAAACAAGAGATTCAAAATTAAATTTAAATTAATATAATATTCATATTTTCTAAACTTAAAGTAAATGTAAACAAAACCCATATATCCTCGGTCAAAGGAACACTGATTAATTAAAGATGTTCCAGTTTTACTGCCACGGCCACCGACTACAGGTTCCTATTCTTAAACAAACGCAATTCTCAATGTAACGTTGAAGGGCATTGGCTGGTTGGTATGTATATTGATCCAAGAAAAACTGCTTTTAGTAAGGAACGATAAGCTAACTGTTAGACCTTGAACCGCTCCTGGTTGGAGTGACACATTTCCCGACAAAGACGTTGGTTGGTGCAGAATACTTCCCCAGATTAAGGTAAAGGCTTCGTTTTTCTCTATGGTACGATGTTTATTATAATAAATTAGCCCACGGATGTTAACTAAAATCATTGTTAGAAAGAAAAGGAAAACTGTTCATAAAAACATAGTCGAATACCTTGACTATGTCAAAAGTTTATCAAAGTTCAGCAAACCTCAAATGTCTGGTTTTCTGTATGTATTTATGGTTTGGTTAGGTCTAAATTCATATTTATCTACATATAATACATACACACATGCATATATGCAGAGATAGATGCATTGATAGATATATGTAGAAATAGACAGAGAGACATAGATATATATAGATGCTTTTCCTTGACTTTTATTTTGAAGTCAGTTGGGTAGTTATTGAGATATACAAGTTCTTACATGCGGCTGCTGTCACAGGGTTGCCACTGACCAGAGATGTCAAAATTCCCTGACATTTCCCTGACAAATTCCATTTTCCCCTGACTAATTAGATAAGAAAATCCTTTCATTTAAGCTCAAACTTTCAAAACATAGTACCTTAATTTTTTCTTGGCAACTCCTGTCACCAAGACAATATTGCTGGATCACAGCAACACGCCTTAAAATCACAACATGCCTTTCAAGGGGCCACAATTTACAAAATAATGTTTGCTGAACCAGATTCTTGTGACCTGATGCACAAATTCTAAGTTTGTGATTTAGATTTGGGGCTATGACATGTTTGAAAATTCCATTTTTCCCTGACCAGGGTCAGTTTTCCCTGACCTTTTTCAAAATTCCACTTTTCCCTGACCAATTCCAAAATTCCGTGACTTTTCTCTGACCTTGAAGAAAACAACTTTTCCCTGACTTTTCCCTGACCAGTGGCAACCCTGTGTCAAATGAAGTCTACCTTGCGATGGTAATAGCTATGAGGACGATGAGAAACCAAGAGTTAAACATTTACCAGAGAACTGGATAATTGCCTGGTGGTCTAGCCTTAGAGACTGAGGGGAGAGGTATAGACCCCAATTTTTTTTTTCAATTCTCCTGGAAAAACATATATGCAACATTGATGCTATCTTAAGGAAGACCAATGCTTCTCAAATTGTGTTCCCTTTAATCCTTCCGCTATTTTCCGGCTTTATACGCACGTTAAATGCATATAAACAACTTTCTAAACACTTTCTTACAGTGGCCGTCTTTCATTAAATACCGGATTTTGTGCCACAAAGTGTGGGAGTGGTCCACCGTACGTCGCACCTCTGAAAGCTTTGTGATTCGACACAGGAGCGATTGCCACCTTCGGATTCACTATGGAGGAAGTTGAAATCCAGGAGTCCCAGCACGAAAAGCCAGACTCTAACAAAGATGTGACTATATCTGGAGGCTTTGCTGGAACGGAGAACTGCATGATCATTAAGAACATAGCGGCTATGAGTGCGTCGTTTATGCTCAACTTTACAGCCTTTGCAAGCATGCAGAACCTGCAGAGCAGCCTTAACCTGGAGGCGGGGCTGGGCACGGCGGGGCTGGCCACCCTGTACGGGGCGCTCGTGCTGTCCGTGCTCTTCCTGCCCACGCCGGTGACCGAGGCCCTGGGCTGTAAGTGGACCATGGTGCTCGGCACCGTGCCCTACCTGCTCTACACGGCGGCCAACGCCTACGCCACCTGGTGGACCATCCTGCCGGCGGCCGTGCTGGTCGGGGTGGGCGGCGCCGTACTGTGGCCGGCCCAGAGCAACCTGCTCACCCTGCTCAGCAGGCGCTACGCCGAGCTCACCGGCGCATCCTCTCACGTCTACATCAACAGGTTCTTCAGCATGTTCTTCATGAGCTTTCAGTCAGGTGAGTTCCGCAACCCAGGGAACAAAAACGGCTTAAAGCTAGACAACTAACTCTTGAATTAATTATATTCAAAAGAAGTGTTTGTTCAAGCGCCACCTGGATTCGAAAAAGATAAGATTACCCCAAAACTGAAATTAAAGGGATAAAGAATAAAGCAAGGAACCCCATAAATTTGCACAAGCAAAATACAACTTAACCAGGACTGTATTGAAAAATGGAGGGGTGCCCCGGGGGGTGCCGGTTTCAATTGATTCTGTTAGATTAATTTCATTGGGAACCCTTAACTGTCATTGGTAGCCAGTTTGTCTGGGCCCTGTGTGTCCCTCATATGACCGGCGGATGGGCAATTGAAGGGTGGTGGAAGGTGGGGAGGGGGCAAGGGTTGAGTAGTTAACGAGCTGATCAAGGCCACAGTATATATACGGATTTTCGTTTCTTTATTTGCTCTTATTGTAATTGGAATAAAAATGATCTAGAAATTAAAATATGTTGCACAGTTAAGTAAAAGTAAATCAAATACTAACCAGTAAAAACAGTTTGGACTTTAATGCTTTATGGGTTTTTTTCATGTAAGAATTTACTTAGTATATCTATTTGTAACAAGCATACGAATTCGGCATTAAGAGAGCTTATAGCTTCCTAGAGAGGCGATCTGATTCCACCACTTAATTGTTCTCTGAAAATGTAATCTATTCTAGGTTATTTATTTTTACACTTCTAAGATAGGTCTTGTTCCCATGTCATATAAATAAAATCTGTCTTCATAAAGGAGGTTTACCACAGAAATTTCCCCTAGTGTGGTTAGTGTGAGTCTTTTGGTGAAAATGGGGGACATAACCTATTTTGCGACTTTATACTGAAACGATCGTTGAGGGACGTCACAAAAACGTCGCATACAGGTCGCTGCAGAGACCAGTAGAGACGTCTCCGCATATGGGGCTGGGACATCTCTGGTTATTGAAACGCTCCCCTGAGGTTTTAGAGAAACACTAAATAAAAGGGGAACAGCCCTTACCAATACCAAACTCAGTTTTTCCCCCATGGAGATATGTTTTCCATTGTTGCTTCTGATATCATTTATTACAATTTTAGCATAAAAATGTAGTATAATTATTTGTACTGAGCAGATTTGAATGTGTTATATTTTCTTACATAGGCCCCTATATACACACATTTAGTGTGTCAGATTTCCATTTTTTCAAAGCTTCGTTTTTCCCTGAGGAATTCTAAAATTCCCTGATCTTAGAAAATAGATTTCCAAGTTTGTCTCTGGTAGGTGGCAACCCTAATTATAATCTCATTCTTTCAGCACAGATATGGGGTTCACTGATGGTTGCCTTCATACTGCAAAGTCGCCCCGAGGGAGGACCCGTGTTTCCGGACCTACCGCCAGAGGAGATAGCACTATGCGGGGCCGCGTGGTGTGGAGATGCACACACTAACAACACGAACTTGGAACCTCCAGATAATGTTAAGGTATAACACAAGATCTTCTTCTGGTCTTGATCCGTGCTGCCAGAGACCTTGTATGTAGATGTAGATATACCTATACATGTATATGCATACAAGGCCTCTGGTGCTGCGTTGTCACATTGGTATATCAACACTCTGAAAATAAGTTTCTACTATCAGACGGGGCAAAGCGTCCAGCCTCCTCGCAGTTTCTTTTTTCTTATTCTGTATTTCAAG
The DNA here is from genome assembly GCA_936440205.1 of Lepidonotus clava. Taxonomy (NCBI): domain Eukaryota; kingdom Metazoa; phylum Annelida; class Polychaeta; order Phyllodocida; family Polynoidae; genus Lepidonotus; species Lepidonotus clava. The sequence goes on from OW387141.1 coordinate 21,812,963, forward strand.
AAGACATTTCAAAGTATATCTTGAAAATTAAGGCGCTTAACATAAGTATCCCTGAAATACGGCAACTTACCACAGGCACCCTGCTCATTACCTATAAAACCCCTCATAAGATATAATAGGGGATCCTTAAAATCAGAAAAGGCATGAAAAAAATACTGAACTGAGGTTTAATGATATCAAATATAATCTAAAAATTACATTTTAAGATATAAGGTCAGTGTTGTCAAAGTTCCCAAATCAGAAAATGACAAATTTCAGAAAACTAACATCCCTGTATGAGCTATAATGTTATATATTTTTTCCAACTAGCTATTAACTGGTAAGGACTACTTGAGGTAACAGCACTCTTTTAGCCGAATCTATCACCGTGCTCACACGCCTTTCTTTACATCGGACAGCTGTACGTCCTTTGTGGCGCCTACTTCGTCTTAGGCGTGCTGGCCATCGTCATTATGGCTGTGTTCGTCAATGACGGCCTCACAGAGCGACCGAAGCAGGGCAGGCGCGGTCTGACGTGCGACCTGGCGCTCGCCACCCTCCGCCACCTGCGGGACCACAGGCAACTCTGGCTCATTCCTCTCTCTACTTACAGCGGGCTGGAACAGGCATTCTTTGCTGGCGATTACACTAAGGTACAATTATGTCTGAACACTTGAAATACTTCCCACCTTCAGGGGGATTACTTAGTATATTATTGAATATTTCCTGTTTTGACATACGATAAAAATGGCAATTGCAAAATATAATGTTTTTTGGTGTATACAGGGGAGTGTAATTTGTAACGTTACTCCTTTGAGACTTCTGGGCTTAATTCTAAAATTCAAAACAAAATGATGTTGTGCAAAGAGGAAGGAGCCTGTGCCCTTGGGCTCCCTCCAAATGCAGTGTTGGTTATCAGTGTAGCACGCCGAGAACTTTCTTGGCCACTGGTGCCCAGCGTGTACACCAAAACCCATGGCTGGTACCCAGTGGCCGGGAAAAATCATTCTTCCCCTAATCGCTAATGAATATCACGTCAATAATACAAAGGGGCACTAAAACATCTTAGTTATTATCTGTAAACACTGTAAACTTTTATTTTTAATTTTTATATTCTGCAATATGTTTCTTCTGACTTTAGTTTTTAATTCCCTTCAGTCTGTTAACTCCTTTTCCTTATTCATTTTTATAAAGGATGATACCAGTCCTAGTAATGAATGGGCACACATGTGCGATTTTCTTTAGAGCTATGTAAGCTGTGTCCTTGGAATCTGGGCCGTCGGCCTGATCGTTCTTGCTTACGCCATCGTCAACGCAGCTTCCTGCCTGTTACTAAGTGGGGTCGGCAAGTATGCCAAGAGACCTTTGCTTTTCTCACTAGGTAGGTTGTAACAGACGTACAGTGTCTTTATGGTTATACAATGTCCGATCTTGGAAGGCGAAACTATATAGTTTAAATGTTACCACCTATTCTTAGCAGTTTTCTTTTCTTTTTATAGTTTGTGCAGACGTAGTCATCTGACTATTAACTTTTGCCACCATGTGCTTGTCATAATCACGTCTTAAGACGTTGTGCAGATGACTTCACAACTGTAAAATAGATTGGTCGTCATATTGATGATCAATTTAAGACCATTGTCATTGCTCATTATGATGCATCTAGAAAATATTTTTATTCTAATTTTTATTAAGATAGTCACACTGAGTTGTACTTTACAGTTATCAGCATTTGTAATTAAAAAATGTTAATATATCTAATAGCAACACGTTCTTGATCATGTGATGATTACCAAAATGTGACCATGTAACCACCTCCAGGCAAGGTCTACATAAATCCAAAATTCCTTTCTTAATGATAATAACGACTCGGGTGATTCTTTTAGGCAGCGGAAATCAGGGTACCAACCCAAAATCCATTTTCAAATTCCCTGTGTTTTCCCTGAGATTTCTCTGTGTCACAGCAACTTTTCCCTGTGTCATATTGAGCAAGTTGTTCAAATTCAAAAGCCTTCTCCTGCAGAAAAAAATCTGAACCCAACAAAAAGAAGTAAAATCCTTACTATTTTTAGAATAATGAATTTAAGAACCTGGCCAAATGACATTCCCTGTGTTTTCCATGTGCTTTGTTAAATGAAAAATTCCCTGTATTTTGGTAAAATTTGCAAATTCCCTGTGTTGTCCCTGTCAGGGAATTTTTTGGCCATTTTCTCTGTTTCCCTGTGTGGTTGTGGATAACGATAACTGCATGGTTAGTGTCAATATCAAAGATATATCTAAATATTCAAATCATCATTTCTTAATATGCATAGAAAACGTCATATGTAAGATAGTCTTAATATTTCTCACCACGTAAAATTTGCATGGCTAGTATCTATTAACCATGGCTAAGGTAATATGTAAAGATAGCAGCGACGATATTTTTTTATCATAAGAAAATCTGATTTTTTTCATACTTTATTTTAATGCTTTTGAAGTAGTTTTCTCCTAATTTTCTTCAATGCAACCCCCCCCCCCAAAAAAAAAAAAAAAAAAAAAAAAAATAAAGCTTCAAAACAAAGATACAAATCAGCTTTCTCCTTTACTAGGAGCACTTCTTCATTTCGCGGCCCAGGTAGCCCTTTTGGTCTGGAAACCAAACGTGGATCAGGTGGCAGTGTTCTTCATTTTAGCAGGGGTATGGGGTGCAGGAGATGCCATATGGAATACACAGATTAATGGTAGGTCATATACTGACTTTTACAAGATAAAACTACCAAGTCACGGATCCTACATCGGCCCGTCACTTCCAGAAAATTGGTCACCTGCCTTCTCATTGGCTGTTTATCAGTGGGAGTCTGGGAACGCACTACGTACCCAAATTGACCAGTGTATTTACTTTTATGTTAATCATACCTCAAATAGTCAAGACCCTTCCTATCTATATTTTGTTAAATTTGATTACCAAGTACGAACCATTGCTAATATTGACAGAAGTTTTTACAATAGGGCGCTCACCCCCCCCCCCCCCCCCACCACCACCACCACCACCACTTCCGCCCCTGTTATCTGCACCATTAAGTCACAGCTATAATGATGATATTTCCTTGGCCCACATGTTGGTAACTGACTAGGCAAATGAGATGATTTATGATCAGTGCTTCACAAGTACGCATTCCATCTATCACATCTAATATATTGATGTCATTCAGAGTATGATATTAAGCATTCCGGGCCTGCTCGGGGCAAGTAAAAGTTGAGAAGGGGCACGTACATTTTGACATCCACTTGCCCGAAGGATAGGAGAAATTTTTGCTGTATGACAATATTTGAATAATGATGGGCAGGTTAATTCTAGGGTCGGGCAGATAAAACTAGACTTGCACTTGCCCGACTGGCAGATGAGTTCAGACCCTCAATGTTGAGCCCTGTGAGTAAAGAATTATGTAAATATTCATAAATAAACATTCAAAATATGTGAACTTTGGAAAAGTAAAATCTGAAATAAACTTCCGCTTGGAAAATCTAAAACCCAAAGGTTGCTGAAAGAACTGTTCGGAGACTAACATTATTTAGAATATTCAATCCATGGGAATGCACAATATTTGAAAACTACGTGTCAAATTCCCTGCATTTTCCCTGTCCCATGGTAAATTTTCCCTCTCATGGTTTTGATGAGTTTTCTGACCTAAAAGATTAACAAGAAGCAAAAGAGGTACAAAGTTTCACTCATGCATGAGCGATGGTCGTCCCTCAATAAACTCAAGGCCTTCCTACAACCTGAAGGCTATACACCTTTCCTACGAACCTGCACAGTGTCCCAGTCTGCCCACTTTTGGGACTTTTGGTAACTAGGTCACTTCACTTCATATACCTTAACTATGGGAAAGTCCTAAAAAAGTGTTTCTAATTTAGTTCACCAGGGGGCGCCACTTTAATAAGAAAGGTGTATATGGGCTATGAGTAGTGATCACCACTACCACTCCTGCTGTCACACACAACTCAGGGAAGGGCTTAGGAAAGGGACTCCTACTACTAGTACTAGGTCCCTGCACCCACCCACCTAGACCTGCCCACCTGCAGGTGACAGTGGAGGTCCTAATGAGGAGGGGGGAAGGTTGATTGGCTCAAGTACTGGTTATGCAACCCACTTCTGGCTTCTCAAACTGCCTGACTCTAACAATCATTGTAGGACAATGCCCTTCAACAGCTGAACATGAGATTGTGTAAGCGGTCATTGAGAACAAAGAGAATTAAATGGCTAAAGACATGACTGATTGAGGGAGTCCCCACCAGTAGCCACAATACTACATAGATATAACTAGGGACTCCCAAAAACGTCTGACAGTAAAGCTTTGGGGGGGGTGCTTTACCAATAACCACTAGAGGATGCCCCAAAAGCAAGAATACGGAAATCCGTATTTAGACGGAAAAGTGGCATCTCTGCAGTAGTAGTGTTTACTGAAACGGATGCACAAAAGAGTCGAAGAATTAGTTTTAAAAACATGTGAATATGCTGTACTAATGTATGTGTCACACACTGTAATACCATGACTCAGGTGATACAGTTCAGTACGCCAGTCAATAACACAAACAGTGATTTGTGTGGAAAATAACTGAAATAATCAAAAGCGACTTCAAAATCAGTTTTAATGAAAAGAATTGAGCAACTGTATGTTAAACATAAAACTTTTGGCAAATGAATATTCAGAATGCATTGCATCTCCCAAAATCACTGGTCCTTTTGTCCTAAAACCGGGACCGGAAGCAGTTGATGTACCACAGATATAGCTGGTGACTCTGTTCCTACAAATTCAGCGACGTAGAACAAAGAAAAAGTAGGCCGTCATAGCAAATGCTTGACATATTCCTTACTAGTCCGATTTGTGCACTGAGAAAAAGAGAAGCTGTTCTCAGGATGTTCTATGAGCTGTTAAAGCGTTGTTTGTATCATGTTACTCACTTTGTCTTTCTAGCTCTGTATGGCTGCGTTTTCCCTCTTGAGCTCGAGGCTGCATTTGCAAACTGTACTCTGTGGCGCTCAGTAGGATTCATTGTGGCATTTGGCTACAGCAATTACTTTTGCACTGACGTCAAACTCTACATCCTGGCTTCTGTACTCCTGGCTGGAATGGTGGGGTACTTCATTGTAGAGAAAGGAGAACAGAGGCGTGTGGTATACACATTTTAACAATAAAAACATCCCCAAACTAGAAAATGTCTTATGTCGTCTTCATTGATACCAAAACAGATTTATTAGTTTATAGATATACATGTACTGTGCAAGTAGTACAAAATATCCTTAGAGAAAAGGTACAAGGTACAAGGTTCCCCGTATTTAATATGGATCACTGTGACAGGGGAACTAATGTGCGAGAGGTACAATCAGGCCTCTAGTCCTACCCGTCCTTAAGCTTTGGTTGATGTAATCTTTCCTCAACAACTCTAATAAACGTAGGAATTTAACATAAATACGAAAACTCCTCACCTATTGTCATTATTTTTTGTGTTGCATCAACTGGTGTCTTATTGTGACCGGATTATGTGTAGGAGACAACAGGCATCATACCGCCCTCCCCAAAAAATAAAGGAATTTAAAGGAAGTTTTTTTCGTAAAAATAAAGGAATTTAAAGGAATTTGCAGGGATTTCTAGGAAAATTAAAGGAATATTTAGAGAACTTTCAGAGAGTTTAAACATGAAATAAGGCCAATAATACTGTAACAGGACTGCAATCCTGTTGATTATTTCTGTGCAGCACTGTGTTGATCCATGTACACTCTCGTCGATCAATGCATCGCCTCATGCCGATTGACACGTCGACCTGGATCGATCGACGGCTAGAAAATTTTGTAATTTTATCGCTAATAATATGGATTTCTATGCATTCTATGAGATAATGTGATATTTTCTTACTTAAGAAAAAAAATAAAGGAATTTAAAGGAATTGTTCACGAAAATAAAGGAAAATAAAGGAATTTTGCCTATTTTCACAAAAATAAAGGAATTTTAAGGAAATTCCTTTAAAATAAAGGAACGGTATGATGCCTGAGACAACGAAGAGTGCCATTGCACGTCTAGCTGAATGAATCAATAAAACTGACTTAATCTCTGTCAAAAGTTGTTCTTTGTGTGGGCTTGAACCCCCTATAGAGATTCCTCTACCACTAAGCACACAACATCGGTGGATATACCAAGACAAGCAGTTATTTGGACCTAGATTACACGAAATATGAACTAAATGATCAGGATGAACAACGCTATAGAAGAGCTAGCTGCAACTCCCCATTCATTTAATACGTAAACTAAAAGCCTACAAAGGAATCATGTAAATGCTCGTATAATAACTTTAATTCTATGTTATACTATTTTTATTTTTGCACCATGATAATATACATTTTTCTTATATTTTTCACAGTTGGATTGACGGTTTTAAAACGGTGAAGGCAATATGGGCCCTAGTTCTAATATTGCGTTCATCTACAAAATCAGTATTATTCCTCTTTTTATACATAAATTTCAGAGCATGCAAATTGCGTCTTTTGTCTTGATAAGGTAACATTGCCTTTCTATCAGAGACCTTGTATGTATATATAGGATATATAGAGACTGGAAAGCTCCTCTATGTTCCTATGTGCCTGTTTACCTGGTGGCCGGTTGGAACCAATCCAATCAACCATTTGAAGGCTTGTATGGGATGCCTGGGATGAATTGCAAACTTTTTCTCATTTACTGTGTGAACATTGGAGTGAAATTCAAAAAGTTACAGCAAAATAACATGTTTTCTCCCATAGGAGCCAGTGTTAAAAGGCCCCCCAACCTCCGTTCGCGATTTCCTCGAAATTTCGCCGCGCGATGCGCTATTTTTAGACCCGCATACACGATATATATACATACAAGGTCTCTGTTTCTATGCAGTTCATCCGCACTAGAGTTATCAATATTATTGTGAAATTCGACATATACAATGATATACTTTTGTTGATTTCTCTTTACTGAATAAACCTCTGCTTGAGGTCTACGAAATACACCTCCATAGGTAGGCTGGCATCCGACCGGGTTTTCGCAAAGCTACAACAACCGGCCGGTAGGCGGTTCGAGGTCAAGGTTGGCGTAACCAACGTAACTTTTTAGGGTTTGTTTACATTTGGAGATCACATATTCAGAAGAACTCCACAACTTATTCCCTTTACGAGGTCATACAATATGATATGACTAAGAAATAAGCCAAAAATTAGAATTTTATTTCATCCAGATTAACCATAATTACACCTCAAAGTTCACAGGCGACCCTCAGGAGAAAGGAGTGCCCTGTAACCCAGAGTCATGATGCCATTAAAAATAGTTCCAAAATTGGGACACTGTAACAGGGTTGGAATTCATTAACTGTGCTCTTAACACACACTGATTCCCTAAAATAACTTATTTCTGATTTGTTGATCGAACACTGAGTCATTTATTGACAAAAGAAAACTTGGCCCAAGGATTGAGCAGAACCACCACATTTTCAAGTAGTTCCGGCAGGTACCTAATACTAGGCCTGTGTTCTCCGACCTGGCCTGCGCGCTAGGCTACTCCATAGGAGCCTTGACTCGAAAATATCCCCAGAAACAATTCAGGGGGTATAGATGGGGCCGGGGGTCCCGTGTCGAATTTAAAAAACGGCTGTGTCCATAACGTTATATCTGACTTTAGACCCATGTCGCATGTCGAATTTAAGAAATAGCCATGTCGCATGTCATAATCTTTTTAAGGCTCCTATCCCATGTCGAATTTAAGAAAAATCAATTGTCATTTGTCCCTTAATTGCCATGTTGCATGTCAAATTTAAAAAAAAAACGACCATGTCGCCATGTCAAATTTAAGAAATGCCCATGTCGCCCTGTTGATTTTAATTCAAAACTATCCAGTATGAGTTAGGGTGTCATTTGTAGGTTGTATACCTGTTCCCAGGATATTAGCTAGCTCCATCAGCAGTCCATACTGCACATCCAATACATAATATAGCTCCGTATTATAAAAAGACATAACACTCGTGTGAAAGGATGTTCTTTATCATTATCCAATATGTGTGCGTACTCATGATAAGATCTCTTGATGACAATGAACAACCCAAAGGGTAGGATATGCTCAACCACACTCAGCCAACACTCGAGGCTTCTACTCAGTCTATCAGTGTCAATTCCAACTCCAGAACAAGCTTCTAGTACCGACCTTTCCAGACCCAACAAAAGCTAACGGGCCGGCACTGTTTCGGTCAGCCAGGGAGCATTGTGGTGTGGGATAGGACTGAGATTAGTCATTAGATCTAACAGTAGTTATGTTCTGAAGTGAAAGTGCAAAAACTTTTATTTTCTTAACGATCTGTTACTTCTGTTCGTAGTCTACTCTAGATAGTAGATGTTAGAAGTAATGTTAGATCGCGAGTACTACGAGGTTAGGACAAGGAGTAGGGAGTCGTTCATTTTGCTAAGCCTAAGGAGAAAGCGTCGTGTAGCGCAGCCAGGTACACCTGACAAAACTTAGAATCTCAGTCTTAAATGTCCTAGCGTCCATGTTAAAATTCCAAAAGGTGCTATAACCATGGTCAAGCCATGGCCGGGACTAGTCAATCCCTATCACTAGGGAACACTCTTTATAACCAAAACATTCATTTTATGGTGCTAACCCTCACGCAAACTTTTGTGGTGCTACCCGTCCCACTTTGTATATATATGTACATACCCTTCGATCTGTTTATTAGTCTTTAGTGTTATCATCTTGTAGTTAGCTGACTCTTTCTATTGTTAATCGGGGATGCCATGTAACTATCGGCTAACCGATCTCTTTCCTTTGCCTCAGTTGGGGCTGTGAATAAACTATTGTATATTATTGTATTGCTAGGTACCTGCGCCACGCAAAAAAGGTGCGAGGGACAGGGAGGCGCACTTGACAGCCTGTGGCGCAGTGCCAGTAGTCTAACGTCTAGATCTAGCCCGAGTTGGCACCGACGCGAAGGCAACGTAGGTTGTTTTGGTTCCGACACTGCCACATAGATTATTTGGGCAGCAATATGAAGAACCTTTAAAAATGCTGCTATTCAGATGTTTAAGATATTTCATTTTTAATTTTACTGGTTACTGGTTACTGGTTGGGTTTTGTAGGTGTGTATTTATACAGCAGGCCTACTGGAGCATATGGCTACGTGGCGACTCGCTCCTGACAGCTTGTTACTAATGTTAGGGGTAGGGGTTGTAGGTAGTAGGACGAGAGCGCTCCGAGAGGAGTATTTATATACCGCACCCGAATAGGCTCAGAGATGCGGTTGGAGGTGGTGTGTGTAGTCTTGCGATGTGTGTAGTGAGCGTGTAGTTGTAGAGTAAGTCGATCTGTGGGACTGTAGTATGTTGCAGAAGGAACGGAAGTCGGGTCCACTTCGGGTGTCCAACTGCGTAGTTGTGCTCGGTGTGTGTGTGTGTTGGTGTGGTGTTCATCAGGGCCTGTGTAGTGTAGGGAGGTCCTCGTCCGGTGGTGTCCGGTGGTTGTGCGATGTTTTAATTTTAGAATGTCACATCACATTTATTTACAAACTCTGGTCACGATTGACTGAGGCTACGCTAATGAGCGATAATGAAGGATAGAAACATCCAAAGCGCACATGTGGCGCTCTTCTGAAATTAAAGAGCCACTGACTAACATTACAAGCAGGATATTTGAATTATCGGTAGACTATATGACCTACCGTCATCGATATCCTCCGGATCATGGGACACTGGAGCGGGATTCGTTAGCTGAGCGATCTGCTGTGCAAGGGAAGCCATGTTGCGAGACCGACACACGAGCCACACTACACCTCCGTCTCCCAGTGCGTGCCCAGTGGCGCAGTCAGTCAGGGCCGAGTGTAGGGTAGTGTGCGGACAGCCGAGTTCGTTTGCATGACACGGGCGGTTCGTCAGCGCAACAGATGTCATGCTAAAGCATAATTATTAGTAGGCGGCGGCAGTCCACCCGACAGTAACACGAACTCTTCAAGCCGACTTCCGCTGAACGGAACAATATCATAAGTGGTGACGTTTCACGCTCTGTAGACGAGGTAGACCAGAACACAACCAAAATATAGGAAACCTGTACCTATTTTATTTCGATTCTCCTGAAATCAGTGTCGAAATGCGGCGAGCTCACATAGGTAAGCTCGATCTAATTCTCCCCTGTGCTTACCGCATCGAAGGGTATTTAAATTTTTACTAAAAGGATTGAGACAGACTGTAACTTGTAAGAGTAGATCTAGTAGAGTAGTGGCGTGTATTATCGGCACCTAACTCCTAAGGAGAAATTATAGTAGTAGTAGTAGTAGTAGTGATTTTATTGACAACAAGCCATGAAGCCATGTTCATATGGTTATTTGTCAAAAACTCTTATTGTAACACCTATCATATGACCATCTGCAGACATTTAGAAATCATGGAAATATGGAAAATGATTTTAACTTTTTTTTTAATTAGAATTATTAGGTTATCTAATTTTCATGTTTTGGAGTGTATTATCACCATTATCGGCACCTGTCTTTAATCAGGGGTGGACATAAGTCTAAAAATCCATGGGCCAGTCGGGCCCCTAGCTTTCCAAATCTAGGGGCCCACACCAATATATATAGTCAGATTGTCTATAAAAACACTACGGTATGTTTTTTGTAAAATATATAGAAATCTGTAACTGTTATCCATAATTTTCTAGGGGCCAGTCGGGCCGCTAGGCCAGAAAATCTAGGGGCTCGACTTGCTTTTTAGGGGCCTCGGGCCCCCGGGCCCGTGGTTGTGTCCACCCCTGTTAATACTTTGTATAGAATTATAGATTGAAAAAGAAAATTCACCAAATTTGCCTGAACCAAATATTTATCATGTCTATGTTACATTCTATTGGAGGTTTAAGCCAAGATTTGGTTGTTAACATTAAATATGTCAATTAAAGTAATATCACACAAAATCTGGATCTGTATTCATAATTCTATGTGCTGGTTTCCTTTGCAAGGCAGTATTTTATTTTATTTTCACAATAATTTAGAGGCGTAGCCTCTATACTCGAGTCATATTGACATTTTTGCGCTGGTTCACACAGACAACAGTACCTAAAGACATAGGGACAAAGTGCAGATCGCCAGGAACCAGCAGCTACCTAAAATATTTGCTATTGAAGTTGCTGTCCGCCCATTTTTCTCATGATAGGAACATGATACATGCATCATATGATGTGAAATGTATCAGGGAAGAATAGTCCATTTAGATTTTATCTCATTAATTTGGCATTTTTGCATGATAATAGAAATTTTGACAACAAAAAATTGTTCGCCAGATTCAGGAGCTGCACCACTCAGCCCAGGTCCTAAAGCACGCTGTACGGTGCTGCTGGGCCCTTATTTCTGATCCACGTGAGTAGACTGTAATTCTGTCCGTTTTCGCCAGACACTCGCTAGTGAAGAGATACTAATATGGGTCACAGACGGACTAATAATGAAAAGTTCTACATAGAGGCTTGCTCTTGGTCAGATACGATAATATATGTCAAAATATTTCGAAATATTAGACATTATATGTACCAGCATGGAATGCTAAGTATTACTTTTCTGTTACATAAAACTTTAAGTCCGTCACTGGCTAGGGAAACTTTATGAAACGCCTCTCATCATGGAAGCTCTGCTCCAGAACTGACATTATAACTTGTTTTGTTTTCTAGTGTTATCAAAAATATTTTCCAGCCCATAATTTGAACTAATACTGTAACTGTGCCGATAATACAAGACATACACATAGGATGGAATGTGTTATCGGCACCCCTGTGTTTCAATATACCCTTATGGCTAAAATTCACTTTTTTGGCCGATTTGTTTCTATTTATATATATTGTTGATAATATAAATGAAACTAATGCAAAATTTCTTAATTTGAGGACTACAAATGAAAAACAATACATCTGTGTACGTTATCAGGAGAAATAACATGGCCATTTCTAGTTGGTTGATACTGAGCCAAAATATTTTTCGTAATGCCACAGATATTTCAAATTTGCCAGAGGTGTACAAGTTAATGGCTAATTGATAGAAGACAAGTTAGATTTTATTATATCTTAATTTTATTGTTTGAAAAGCTCTTATTTATTTCTAATGCCAGGAGATCTGTCAGGGGTGCCGATAAAAGACGCCTGCCGATAATACACGCCATTACTCTAGTAGTAGTAGAACCGTTCAAACTGTGGACAATTTGTATTGGGGTAGCTGTGTTTCAGACAAATTTCCCCTCATCAAAATATTGAAAATGTTTCCAAGGTGCTGGAGATACGGGAGAATTTTGTAATAGGTGCTCGTTCTTATCTCAGAATATCTCAGGATCTCAGGATAGGTACCTCATTCCTATCTCAGAAACGATGCCATCAGAATGGGTATCATAATACCAATCTTTAAAGGGACGTTCTCGTCCTCCTGTTGTTAGGCTTACATACGCTGACATTAGCCTAATGACGCCGTCACTGGTGTCGTGTTTTGCCCATTAAGAACATAATATTAATAACGCAACGTCATTGGTCATGTTGCGAATTTAGCGGAGCATAAGAGGGGTTACACCATATCAAACTACGTCTGTCATACGGACGAGAACGTCCCTTTAAGAATATAGGGAACCCAAATAACCCTGAGAACTATAGAGGCATAACTCTCCTCAGCTGTCTGGGAAAATAATTCACAGCACTAATTAATCAGTGGCTTTGTAACTACTTGGAAAATAATAGCTTGCTTGGGGAGGAACAGGCAGGATTCCGCAATGGATACTCTACCACGGACCATGCGTTAACACTACAATTAATAATAGAATACTTGTTAAGTAAAGGCAAAAGGCTTTACTGTGCCTTCATGGACTACCGAAAAGCATTTGACACTGTTAACGGAACACATCTGTGGTCGAAACTCCTAGCCACAGGTATAAGCAGTAGGATTATTAGAATCATAAGCAACACCTACAAAGAGGCTAAATCCTGTATATTACACAGTGGTGAAATATCAGATCTCTTTGCCTATAGTAATAGTTCTCCACTGTTATTTCATGATCTACTTAAATGATCTTCAGAATTTCCTCAGCACTAAATGTAAGGGCATAACTATTGGGCATCTTGGGCTAGATTTCAACAATTATATCACACTTTTTATGTTGCTCTATGCAGATGACACTGTACTACTCAGTAAATCCGAACAGGACCTCCAAATAGCTCTCAATAGCCTACATTCATACTGTGAAATGTGGAATCTAGCAGTCAATAAAACCAAAACCAAAGTAGTAGTCTTCTCAAGAGGCAAAGTGTGCAAGGTCCCTAGGTGGAAATTTGGCAATGCTGATATTGAAACGCAATACGAGTACATACATATCTTGGGGTCACATTTAATTATAACGGTTCCTTTGGGAAGGCAATGGGAAAACAAGTCACCCAAGCAAAACGTGCATTATATAGTCTTATTGCCAAATCCAGTAAACTTAATCTGCCACTAGACATAAAGTGCCATCTAATAGATAGTTGTGTATTACCAATCCTGCTCTATGGATCTGAAGTGTGGGGGTTTATTAATCTCAAGCATATAGAAACCTTCCACTCACAGGTCTGCAACCAACTGCTAAACCTGAACAGAGGCACAGCAAACTGTATTGCCTTAGCTGAACTAGGAAGGTTTGATATGGAACACTTCGTAAAGCAAAGAATGTTGAACTATTGGACAAATCTGGTGAATGGTAAACAAAACAAAATCTCTCACTCTATCTACCAATTACTTAGGAAAATGCATATACATGACAACTACACATCCAAATGGCTCTCCTGTATTCAAGAAACCTTAATATGCTAGGTCTAGGATACATGTGAAACATAGAGGAATTCAGCACCAAATGGTTCAAACACACCATAAGCCAGTCATGTAAAGACACGTCAATGCAAAATTTGAATAGTGCCATAGCAGATTCTGGTCACTGCCAAACATACAAGACAGTCAAAACCAAACAAGGTCTTGAACCCTACTTGACACTTCTTGACCGGATGTTTGCGATTACCCTTTGTAGGTTCCGGACAGGAAACCATAAACTACCAATAGTGGTCGGCCGCAATTCATATTCATCTAAATAACTTTTGTTATTACTCTTAAATCTAAAAATAGGCATCTAAATATGAATGTTTAACACATGTCAGTGCTAGATATAAAACCCACACTGCCTGTATGAGGATATATAGGCCCAGTCCTGAGCTGGATCATCCAGATTGAGTCATTTTAGAGGATTGAAAGCCTTCTAGAACATTTTTTATGATTTATCAGAAATTGATAACAAACAGACTGTCTTTACAAGCTTGAATTAATGTTATTTATGATTAACAGGCAGTAAAAGAGAAAAATATTCCACTTCAGAACTAATTATAATGTTATTAATTGATAAGAAAATGTATGCAAATGAGCAAAAGTACCAAAATTATGGAATTTCACCTCAGCCTTCCAATTGGGTTTATGGAGATCCATACTCATTCTCAGCATAATATTATACATCATTTGGTTTCAAATTCAATTCTCTAATAAGAATCCTGTCAGAATTCTCAAGAAATTAATTTTCTGCATTCTATTTAGAATTTTCTGGTTGTAAGTGAAAGTCAGTAAAAATGACTAAGTTTAGCCTCGCTATTTAGTGACAGGATCTATAGGTACACATGATGACTATAAAAAATGCCACTTTTAAGTTCTTTCTTTAATGTGAATATTGTGTCTTGTGTGATTGAAAGGTCTTAAATCTTAGAAAAAGGAAAACAACAGAAACGTGGCTACGTAGTCTTCAAAGTTAGTAAATTTACAAAGTAAACTGTCGCCAGAGAGTATTATAGTATAATCCTGTTTCTATCTATTTATAGATAGCAGCCATGGGAACAGTCACCAAGGGGCAACACAGAGTCAGATGATTGAAGAAGAAAATCAAGAATTAGAACATGGATTGTCCGAGAAAGTTAAGGCACTAAAATTTGTAAGTAGATATCCTTGTTGGCAAGTACAAGCACATCTACCTCTTCTAGACTTTTCAAGACTTAGCCCGTGTTGTATATTATCGCTTTCAGGCGAAATAATTATGTGTCCACACGTCCTCGACAACCAGCAAAAATTGTAGACAACAAGAAAAATAGCGCTACCGACAGCGCAATATTATGTTGAGTAGTGTGAAACGCAGCCTTTGACCCCCTCCCCCTCTCCATTTGGGCCAAGAAAGGTGATATCACGCGAGGCTGTATTTTTTCCAAATAGAACCATGACTGCCTATAGTTCTGTCAAAGTCTACACAGAATCTTTTGGCCAATCTACTCTAAATCATTCACTAATGGATACGTTTGACAAAATGTTTCATTATGATTCAAATCTTGTATTTCCTGTACCTTGAGGACATATAGAAACGAGAAGTTCCCTGGTAATACAACGTGCAATATAACTGATCCATATAATTCACAATAATGTGTCACACCCATATGTAGCATCTATACAGAAATGTTGATATTTGAAAGTGTCAATGTGCCCAGGATGCATCCTTTTTCCTGGCGCCCAACCATTTGGGTTGGACATGTTTCCCTGTAGCATCAGATTTGTAATACATGTCACATTGGATTTCAGTTATCTATTGATATTGGAAATGAGGTTCGGGAGCAGAACAAGTACCTTTCTACTATGGTAAGTGAAATACATTTTTATCATTTTTGCTTGTGGTTATTGGTAGATAATATGTGTATAGAAAATTTCAGAAGCATATACAATATATTAAACGAGAAATTAATGTTCAAAGAACTGAAAATAAGTTGTTCTTTTATGTACATTCAGATATCCATTTTTATTGGAGGAAAAACATTCTGAAAACTGAAGAAACGTTAAAAAAACATGTTCCCACCACATGTTTTTTGTGAAAACACCATGGGTGGTCTTATTAGATGTCAGTTTAGTAGGTTTGTCTCAGGCCATTTTGTGGTGGTCTAGATCAAGGTTTGGATAAGGCACAAGTTCCTTGACAAATTGGCTCCCATTATGAAGATTAGATTGAATTTTTTTGTAGTGTGAGATGTTTTTTCTGGCAACATGATACCTTTGGTGGTAACTCTGGTTAGGGTGATTAAAAGTGTGACATGTGACCCCCCACCGCATACGTTCTGAGAAAATAGCAAAATAAGAGGACAAACTGAAAAAAAAATAAATTGATTTTTCTGTAGAAATCATTATGATAAAGACCTCAGCCATACATGGTAATTGAAAATTTGTAGTAATAATTGATATTTGATGCCTATTATGGTTATTCTTGATTGTCATAGTTAGGATCTATACAGATTTGTATTTCATTTTCAGTAAAGATACATCCCATCTTTAAGGCCATTTTTCTCTGACTACCCTCATCTGATGCATTGATACTTCAAACATTCATAACTTGAGTTCTGATAATATTAATATAATAACGCAATTCCTTCGCCATTTTAAAGGTTAGGCCACATTCTCATAGGATCTAACAAAACCCAAAATTTCCTATCTGCAACTTATGCCTCATTAGGCCATAATAATTACCATAATTCTGTTTCCGGTGGACCAGCTGGGTGACGTTCAATTTACATTAACACCTGGCCAGGATTTTTTTTCCCCTAACAAAATTAACTGGTTGATCAGTTGTCATGGTTTGAGTGGTTATTAATAGAAATGATAGGTTAAGCTCAGGCTTTCCTGTATCGTTGTTGAAATTAATGAGGTGCGCGCGAAATTTTACACCTTAGAGGTGTCACACCTCTCTTGTCAAAGACGTTAAAGCTTTTCCACACGCCTACAATACTAGTTTTCTCATCTGAGAATTATTTTTTTCTTTTTCTTTTTTGAAATCCTGGCGACCCGGGTGACCTTAATTTTCCTCACCAAGACCACCGGAAACGGAATTAACAATATGATTTTAGTGTTGCCTTATGTGGTTGGGAGGAAGGGGGTGTCACATATGTCATGTTGTAACACATGTGTCTGGGTCGTCATTGTATCCATAGCTTTAAACTCTTATCTCAGTGTTGCAACAAGTTCATCCTTTTCAGTGGTGACTCAATTTATAGTCTTGTATAGTCCTTACATTTAATTGTTTATTTCATGTATATTATACTAGACTTATCTACTAGACTTAAAAATAAAAATCCCCCCCTGGTTTGATCAAAGCTAATATCTATAGAAGTAAATTAATAGAAACTGAAATTTCCATCTTTTACCGTTTGTGGAAAACGTTACAGCCTGAATAAGTAAAGTACCCTTACCATTATTAAGCCCATCCCACTTTTGCTATATATCCTGGGGTTGGACAAGAGTTGGACAAAATAGACACATTTGCCATCCTTGTCTCCTAGACTGGAGATTACTTAAGTAAGCAAGAATTGTGTTTTTCTATATCCCCAAGTACTGCTTAAACATTATCATTTCCTAAATTTTATCAATTGACAATCAAAATACTGTATTTCAGGGTCAAATAGGGTTGGACATTATAGGTTGGACTTACAGGCTTTACCATTGGTTCCTATGGGGAAAAGTCCAAAATGTAAGGTCACATTTTTAGGAGCATTCTGTCAACGAAATTGCTTTGGTTAATTTTGTATTGTGCAACTGTCTTCAGGGAATTTTGATAATATTTCATGGTAAACTTTATTGTTGATATAAAGTGGGAAGGGCTTATTTCAATGGGACAATGGGTTTTTGTAAAATTACAAAAACTACCAATCCTTTTCCCACCAAACTTGGTATAACACATATAGATAATTTACACAAATGTAGGAGAAAATACGTTTTATAACATTTATGGTTTGTGAGATTAGTTACAGTAAATAAACTTTGGAGTATAATTTTAGGTAATTATACTCCATTTAAAGGAAAATTGACCCAGTGGAGGACTGGGGTGGGGGCTCCTGTTGGAGCTCCCTGGGAAGAATGTTCCCTCAGTATTCCTTGCTTGTTGTAAGAAGTGACTAAAAGGGGAACCCTGTGCCTCCAACAGGGTCATCAAAGGCTAGGTATGTGGTGTCCTGTCTATGGGACATTGCACACAAAAGACCCCTTGCCACTTGTGGTGTGACCCCTTATTGCACCTGGTGGCCGGTTTCTCCTAAATCATATCATAGATTTGGTCACCGCCCTTGTGGCATAAAACTAGCTGCAAAGCTTTACCTGGTGCAGTCTGGTAAAAGAACCCTAAAGGGTTGGCTGGACATTAAACTAACCCAACAAACAAACAAACAAAGGAAAATTGTGTATATTGTACTTTCTTGAGTGTTCAAATACCTAAACTAGCATTTAAATACTTTTAGAAACAGATTTTTTTTGTCTTTTCTTATACACTTCCCAGGTGGTGCCCTGAACATTAGTGAGTACCGTTAAATCATGTCCTCTCACAAAATACTTCTAAATACTACAGAATAAATAATTCGATGTAAGGACTTTTCAAGACTGCTGATTGAGTCCCCACCAGAGAGGGTGGAGGAGGGTGCTGCTTGTGGTTCCATTGGTATTGCCTTACCTGCTGACCCAGACACATAATAGCTAATACTGAAAGCACTGTGGAACCTGGCTACTGAGCGGGATGGGGCTGTAGAGGGGTTGTCAGGGCCGGATTTAGGAGGTGGCGCCCAGGGCGCCCCCCCCCCCCTATTTTTGGCAAAATATTGATTTTTTTAATGTAAAATTCCGGGACCAAGGGTTCCGGCGGAAATATTTACAATAGGGCGCCCCCCCTTTTGAAAATGTCTGGATCCGCCCCTAGTTGTATAGGGTGGGGAGGGATGTGGAGGGGCAGGGTTTAGTGTGGAAACTAAGTATCATGCTTATTATATGCATTTTATATGCATTTGATGAGGGTGTACGTGTGGTAGGGTCTATCTACATGCATTTGTATTATGTGCATCCGGTGTGTCTGTTGGTTAACCAGCATTACAATTAACCATTACAATTACATGTCTCTTGATTTGTTCCAGGATGAAGATTTCGATAAATCTGGAGGATTCTTGTCATCAACAATGAAACGGGTTCAGTTAATGGCTCGTTCAGGACATAACCGATATATCTTTTACTTACTTGCATTCTGTCTTTTTGTTTTCTTTATATGTTGGTTAATAATCAAATCAAGGTGACTTGTTATGTTAGAATGTAAGTCTAGTAAGTGTAAATGTTGGGCACGTGCAAACATGAGTATGCTTGAAAATGGAGAAGTGGTCTTCCCTCTTCATCTGCCGATGTTGTTAAAAAAGAGTATTTTTATATTTTTTCCTATAGAATGACATTTTCAGGATGGTAAAATCTAAAAATTGGATAACATAACAATGAGACGTCAGTTACAAGCAAAGAAAGAGAGATGGTGTGAAGTTAACTTAAGAAGAGAATATAGTTCTTAAAAAGATGTATTTTCAGAGATACATAATATATCTTTAGTGTTAGGTATAAGACACCTTTTTAGGCCTACAAGACGTAGTTTGTTCTTCAATCAGTGAATCCTAAAATGCTATTACACGATTTGGCTCATTTAGATATTTTGGACATACTGATTTATTACTGATTAAACCACAGGATTCCCTCTCTTTACAATGGTTCACCTCCGAAATCCTGCTGCAAGCCGTTACTGAATCTGTACTCAATTCATACTTGATTCCCACTGCGTTTTGTTCTTGGTATCTTAATTTTTTAGAATATCCTTGTAAGACCATTGCTCTTATTCAGCAAATAGGCTGTTGAATAAGCTTTATTCAAATGTCAGTGATTAAAACTGTGTACTGCGTTTTCAAATAAAAGACATTTAAAAATATGAGTATTTTAATTGAACCAACAATCTAGCAGTTTTAGATCGAACAGCCAAATACATGTATCAAAAAAGTTGTTTAGGTGCAGCTATCCGACTGCCACCTTCTTAGCCAAGAGCATCGACATACATAATAAGGTAGAGTTCTTCGACTTTTTAGATTTAAGCTGTGGTTTACTTAACCAACATCTCTGTCTTAACGATTTTTTGCAAAGTCTCTTGGCATAAAGTGTAAATGGATGTTTTGGGTCTGTAAAATTAAGGGTAGGATTGGTAGATTAAGAGTTTTAGTTTGAAAGGGATTCACAGTTTCTATGATGTGGTAGATAGGGACTGAAGCTTTGAAATTAAGATTGAACTTTATGAATTTTTGATAAAGTGAGCATAAAATTGTATTGGAAATGTTTCTTTTTGGTAAAAGAATAAAATATACAGTTTTTTTGTTCTATAGGACTTTTATTTTGTAATAAACAATTCTTTATTGAGTAGTTTTTGGTCTTGAGTAGTATATCTGTAGGCTACTTTAGATATATGAAACAATTAGTTAAATGAACCCAGGCCCAAACTCTTGAGCGGCAACATGTTCTGACACCGGAACTGACAATCTCCATGCATTGCCTTCTCCTACCTCTCCACTGTTGACTCAGAATCTGCTGTGGAGATTGAACGAACGTACCTTTTTTGAGAAGGAAGCTAATCAGGGGAGTTCCACCAATGGGCTAGTACGACCCATATTCAGGGTACCAACCACACAGGGAAAACAGGGAAAATGGCAAAAAAAAATCCCTGACAGGGAAAACGCAGGGAATTTGGAAATTTTGCCAAAACACAGGGAATTTCATTTGGCCAGGTCCTGAAATTCCTGATTCTCAAGATAATAAGGATTAAACATTTTGTTGTTGGGTTGTCCAAATTTGTTCTGTACGCAGAGGCTTTTAAATTTGAAAAACTTGCTGGATATGACACAGGGAAAAATTGCCGCGGGACAGGGAAATCTCAGGGAAAACACAGGGAATTTAAAAATGGACTTTCGGTTGGTACCCTGCATATTACTGCGTAAGATTATCACTTACTCAGATAAAGACATGAGAAGGTTTACTTTAATAGAGATAGGTTTATTATTGGCATTCAGACATTTAACATAACTAATTCAGTTCAGGTACATGAGTACAAGTATGAGGTTTAACAAACACATGTTCCTATGTATGTGATATCTAACCCTATGTGTGTATTATAATTGTAACCAACCTGTTTACAAATGGGGAGTGGCTCCATCGAAGGAAGTCCACTCCGCTACCGAGTCTGTCTATCGCCTCTTGCATGGGGCTTGAGCGGTGTGGCCTTGAGGCCTACCCTTATCGGTTGCCTGTCCGCCGTGGTGCCCGGGTTCCTCTGGGGCATCAGTAGCGTAATACCGGCACCTCTAGGAACTGCTGACGTCAGTGTTACCATAGCAATAGCAGCTATGGCAACACAGCAACGGCTCTTGTGATAGCTAAAGACTTATATTTTAAAAACATTTAGAAGGTTCCTGAACTAACAACCATGCTGCGCATTTAGCACTACACAATTAGTGCATCTGCATATAAATGATCAGATCCCATGTTTTATATCCTGGTTTGAGGTTATTATGACCTTTTCAATACTCTCAAACAACAGTAGTTTTTGTGTTGCAACAAAAAGGTTTACTATCTTGCTTTGAGGCTTTTATACACATTCTGATGATGAAATCTCCAAGCACCGTTTGGTCCGAACCAAAAACTCGTACACCCCATAGAATTACTATTGAAAATTGTGAAATCTCCTAGGAGAATGATGGTTGTAAAAATATGAAAAAATACACCCTCGCTGGTGTCCCAGATCCAAGGTTTTCACCATGATCTTTTGCTGGTTTCGACAGTTTGGGGCAACTTCAAACTCCGACTTGTAGGAGGATCGACGGAATCGACAGAATGATTATGGAGAATAAAGATGGGACATTTGTGTTGTTTCTACTTTTTGCTTTTCTTAAGTATGAGTTAGATCACACCTTGTTGGACAGGGTTAGGTATGAGACAGCTTTTTAGGTCTACTACACAAACTCTTCAAATAGCAAATTAATATAATTGGTATGTACAGTCAAAAGAAATTAATGTAACATTAGATTTTGATTTAAAATACAAAATATTACATGTACCGGGTATGTTAAATAGAAATACATTGTTGAATTTACTATTTTTATGAAGTCTAGGAATTAATTTTAAAAAACACAAATCATACACACTAATGCCCCTTTTGAAACACCATATTCTGTACTGTAAAATCTATATTATTAAGGCGGAACCCCAACTTTTGAGTTCAGGTGCAGATTTAAGGAGGGGCATGCCAGGCGGGCACCCCCACTTTTTTGGGCCAAATTAATTTTTTTTTTTAAATGAAAATTCCTGCCCAAGGAGGGTGCGGGGAAAATTTTGCTATAGCATGCCCCCCCTTTTTCAAAATCCTGGATTCCCCCCCCCCCCTGGAGTTTGAACCTGATTCATTTTCTAAGACCTTAAAGCTGTGTTTTCTTCAGTGAGGATGAAGTAACTCCCATACCACCACACCAAATTCAGGAAGTGACCAATAATGTTACCGGATTACATTCTAATATCACAAAACACATCGGCGGCTGTTGTGCTGCTAGTCTTACATCAGCAGACTTAGCTCTTTTGAACTCACTTTTGATAAAAAGGTAAAACCTTAATTTAGGACCTTAATTTTAACTTTAAGCCAGAGGCTTACTGAAGTATTCTGACAGCCTGGATGGCTTAAATTGGATTTATTCTGCTACTGAGATGCTACATAATTGGCAAGTCGCCATGCGTTACGTGTACCTAAGACTGCCACTGGGGGCACTGCGAGCAGTTCTCGCCACTACATTCCTCCAAACCTTGATATTAAAGTTATCTTTAGAATTATTCAAGATAGTGTGGTTGGAGGTGTTATACTAGTGTTATACCATAATAGCATCTTGAAATATCTCTTAGTTCTACTCTGAACTTACTTTGTGAACCAGTAAGAATATATGATCTTATTGATCTTACTCTGAGAATTTTACTGAGTCAATAAATACATATAACCAACCAAGAAGGGAGTACTCGGGCGGTTATCACCTCAAGCCGGGACCCCGATATCAGCCCGAGGCCAGGGCCCGAAGGTCCGGCCGAGGGCTGATATCGGGGTCCCGGCGAGGGGTGATAACCGCCCGAGTACTCCCTTCGCGGTTGGTTATGGATTTATTATACCTTTTCTGTTAGATCTGAGCTCCCCAGAAAGGATGCACAGCAATCAGTGATGGTGGGACTGTGATGCTGCACATTTTTTTAATGTTTTTTTCATATAGCTCTTTTGATATCCATCAAATCTACAAACAGTAAGCAGTAAAATGTAGCTAGGAACGTTGTGCAGATAATGCAAATGTTAGATTTTTTAATTCTTAATGATTTCATTTTTTCATGAATTTTAGAAAAATAAAAAGTTTCTGTATCACACTGCAGTGTGATACAAGGCTGGTTATCACCCAGGTTTGTATCGCCCTGAGTTAAACTCTTAACTACTAAACTTGTATCACACTAAGGTATAATAAAATATATATCTATCTTAGATTTCTGTCAGAGTCTTTTCTGGTGAGTCTTTGGGTCTTCATATCATAGTCTTTGAATATTCTCAGTCTTTAGTTCACTACTTTAGATATATGAAATAGAACATGATATAAGATGAGTAGTGTCTTATTAATGAAACTCTTATATAAATGACCTTACTGTCAAACCTTGTTTGTAAAGTTCTTATGCATTATTCAGATCTTTAAGTGGTGCATATTTGCTTTATGACACAATCCTTCAAGTCTCCAGGTGGTCTTCTTTTTCTGACAGGTCTCTCCACGATTGGACCTGGGGGATTCTTCTATGGTATGGGCACAGGGGGATCCGCTCCTGGCGGAATAGCCTGTACTGCTCCCTGGTTGTGTTGGGGGGCAGGTGCCGGGTTCAGCACAAGATTGTCATACTCAAGGTAGTCTGAGTCACTTGTTGTTGGTTGGTTGGTTGGTTATTGGGGTTTAATGCCGTAGCAACATCTAAGGTCATATCACAGCGAGAACAACGTTTTGACAATTCTGTCATTGATGATTGTATCTATGGAATGAACGAATCTATGAGAAGATAAGAGACCATACCCCTACACAATTAGCGAGGCAGGTATTCTTTAATGTGCAGGGTCCCATAGGCAGGGCCCTACACACAACAGCCGGTGGCCCACTAGGAGCCTTTGATAACCCTGTTGTTGTCACAGGGAAACATTTGTTGTTGGTGTTATGCGGAACACAGTTATCGGGGATCCTCTTAAAGAACGAAGAGTTTCGCGTAATGCAATGTCGCTCCCGCTCTGCTTGATTTGCGATCCAACTTTTGCTGTTACAATGTATGGTGTAGGTTCGTACATTTTCTTGAATCCTGTTGGTTTCGTCACTAAATTTTTATCTCCCACTTTGATGTCAGTCTCTTTAGTGTGGCGTCTTTTGTTCGCGTACGATTTCATCTTTTCCTTCGCAAGTTGGTCGTTGTTCATCATTTCTTTTTCGAGTTGCGTCGCTACGTCACAGTTCCATTCTGGCAGACAGGTTTTGATATTTCTGCCAAACATACCTTTTGCTGGTGGGGTTTTGGTTGTTGCTTGGTTGTGCTTCAGGAAGGTGTTGATCTCCTTTCGCCAATTTTGTCCTTCGACTTTGGCTGTGTTGATAGCCTTTTTGATGGTACGTATGAAGCATTCTACTTCACCATTGTTACACAGTGGTGCTTGTAACATTTTCCTTGGTGTACTCATGGAACTAGCGACTGTTTAAGGGTGGTCTGTTGTCGGTTTTCAGGATGGAGCGATTTCTGAATCTACTAAATATTGGGTCCATTTCCTGAATTACCTTACTCGTGCATAGTGTTTTGAGTGGTATGACTTCGGGGTAAGTCGTCGATAATTATAATGATGTAGTCACCATTGCCTATGTCGGTAAAATCGCAACTGACTTGATCCCATGGATGGCTCATCAGGGTGACCTGGATTGGTTGGTGTTGATTTTGTGGTGTCACAGCTTGGCATGGGAAATAGTTCTTAACTTTGTCCTTGGCCATATGGTCAATACCCAGGAACCAGACTTTTTCACGTAGAAGCTGTTTCGTTCTGGTCATCCCTTGGTGACCTCAGTGAGCTAGGTCTACTACTTCCTTCTGAAGATTTTTCGGGATGCATATCCTGTGAGACCTTAGTACAATGCCGCTATTGGTGATGGGCAACTCGTCTTTGATGTTGTGGTATGCCTTTAAATCAGGATCAGTATTCGTCTTAGGCCAGTTGTCGTCTTCGCTGCTGCTCTCACGTTCTTCAGCATTTCGTCGGTTTCCGACTGAGGGACAAGATCGTTGAGTTCTATGACGGTGGGTTTGGCCTCTGCTGTTACGAAGTTTACATAGTCTTCTGCTAGTGTAGAAACTCTCTAATGCGACCACCCAAGGGTCTGGGGCAAAAGTGGTCGTTAGGTGAGGTGGTCGCCTAATTGAAATGGCAGGGTGGGGGTTGGGGGGGTGATCAGGCAGTTTCAGAACGATTGTATAATCTGAATTGAGTTAAAATATTTATGTTGTTTTATGTTATTTATAAACGAGTTTATCTATAAATAAAAGAAGTATTTACTATAAAAAAAAATATTGTAAAGGGGTAGGGGATTGGGGGGTGAGGCAAAGATGAGAATATAAGACACCCTATAGTTAACCAATAGATGGGGGATCCCATTTTTGCAAGTAGAATTAAAGAAATGCCCCTAAATAAGTTACTGAAATGGTACTGATTCCATACTCCAGATCACTTGGATATACTGATTGACTACTATTCAACCACTGTATTCCCACTTGATTCCACTGATTTACCACTAAAATGCAATCTGACACTGATTCTGCCAATAGTAGACACCGCATTATCCCTGTGTTTTGTCCCTGGGGCTAGCTAGGGCACCCAGGGTGAGACAATGTGGCACTTGGTGAGTTAATATGCTGCCCTGGACTTCACAGAGGCTAGGGCGGCCAAGGTGTGAAGATATTACACCTGGTGAGTTAATATGCCGCCCTGGACTTCTGAGGGGCTAGGAGAGGGATGCCCGCAATAGAGGGGCAATTGGTCATTTGGGACTGGAATATAGGTGGTCTCTTAGTGACGCCCCCACTTAGAGACCGGTCTGATTATTGAAGTGAAATTAAACATGAAATAGAGGAAAATATTCTGGTCTGACCAAAAAGTGGTCTTTAAGAGAGGTGGTCTCCTTAGTGAAGTGGTCGTTAAGTGGGTCTCTACTGTACTTTGTTCACAAGACAGTCTTTGTCGGTGTTTTGGCTCGGGTGTCTCGACATGTAGTCCGCTTGATTTCTGCTTCTAGGCTCGCACGTCAGGGTCATGTCGTAGGGTATGAGGCATAGACACCATCTTTCTAGCCGGGCAGATGTTCGCGATGAGGCTTTTCCGTAGATTCCAAGCAGTGGTTTGTGGTCCACTACCACGTAGACTGGCGCACCAAAGATATAGACGTGGAAGTGTTCACACACCCATACTACAGCCAGGGCTTTACGCTCCGTCTGACTGTAGCGTTGCTCGACTGACGACAGTGCTTTACTTGCATAAATGATGATCTTCTGTCCGTAGGATGCTTCTAGGTGAGTATCGCACCTAGTCCTACTGGGCTCGCGTCGACGTAGATCGTAGTTATTTTATTTGGGTCGAAGTAGGCTAGTGTGGGAGAGTCGATGAGTCGTTCTTTAAGAGTGGAGAGTGTGTCATCCTGCTCTTTCATCCAGATCCACTCCTGTGATTAATGGGTGAGTCTGTGCAGTGGTTCGGTGAGTGTTGTGTAGTCTGAGATAAGCCTTCTTCGGGTCGATTTCCATGCCTTTGTCAGAGAACTTGTACCTGTAGAACTCTAGGCTGGATTTGCCGAACTCACATTTCTTTTCGTTGAGTGTCAGACCTTTTTCGCGAAGGTGTTTAAATACTGCATAGAGGTTCGCGATGTGTTCTTCCTGCGGTTTGCCATAGACTATTATGTCGTCGCTGAAGTTTCTCACTCCTGATAGTCCAGCAAGGGCTGTCCCTTGTATACAGTATTGGAATACCTCGGCTGAGGAGCATATCCCAAAGTTCTCTTATAGCGTTTAAGCCCTGTGTGCGTTGAGAATGTTATAATATAGCATGAGTCAGGGTGGAGTTCGATCTGATGATAACCACTGGTCAGGTCTAATTTACTGAACACTGTCGTGCATTTTAAATCATGGATATTTTCCTCTATGGTGGGCATAGGGTGGCGTTCGTGTTCTATCATCTTGTTTGCGATACACATATCGATGCAGATTCTGACGTTCTCAGGATCCTTTGGCTTCGGGGCTGCAAAGATGTTGGATACCCATGGTGTCGATCTGACTGCATCTTCGCTGATGTCTGAAGTTTCTAGTTTTTCAGGTCTGGCCTCAATCTTACTTCTTAGATGGAACGGCTCTTTCTGATGTGGCTATGCAGTTGGTTTAACATCTTTGTCGATGTGGAGTTGAAGTTGCACACCTTCTAGTTTCCCGATTCTGGTGAATTAATTACGTTGTAGCATAGGGGGGATGTCAGGAATCGGCCCGCAGCAAAAGGGAACTGGTACAGGGTCTATACAAATTGTATTTTGATTTATCAATGATTTCCGGAAGGGTGTTCGTCCAGGAACCTCCTGGAACCTCCTGGAAGGAATAAGTTCCCAGCAGCCCATGCTGTTCAGAAAAGGTGACAAATGGGGGTGTAGACCCTTAAAATTGACAGTGCTTAAATTTGACACGGCGACACAGCCGTTTTTTAAATTTGACACTGTGAAATGGCAATTAAGGGACAAATGACATTGATCTTTTTTTAAATTCGACAGGGGACAGGGCTTATTCTTAAATTCAACAGGGGACAGGGCTAATTCTTAAATTCGACGGGACATCAGTGTAAACCAAGATATATGGACAGGTGACAAAGCCTTTTTTTTAAATTCGACATGCGACATGGGACCCCCCCATCTAGAGCCCCACAAATGGGGTGACCAGACTAGGGAGCTCATTTGGTAGAGTGCTCACTTAGAGTCTGGGAGGTCATGAGGTCTAACCCTAGCCAAGTCACACAAGTCTTTGGTCCTAAATTAAGGTTTTACCTTTTTATCAAAGTGAGTCAACTCTCTCTCTCACATATATGTATAAGTGGCTACAGGTCATTTTTCCTCGGTTTTGTGTAGGGGTTGGGGGTGGATGTCCCTAGGGGATATAGAGGGCATTGGGGGTTCGACTGTATTGTTTGTACAGAGGCAATGATATATATCACATCCTGCTATACAGATTAAGCCAATCAGAGATGAGGAAAAGTGAACTACAGCAGCACAGATTTGAGAGCCTTGTATGAGTAGTTACTGTACAAGTAGAGGCTGAAAAAACTAAAATATGTTATTTGTACATATATGATTCTGTCAAGAAAGTTGGTACTTTTCATTTGTCAGGAAAGGTATGATATTATATAACATTCTCTTTCTAGCCATTTGGAGTTAGGGGACACAAAGGGTGCCCCTCCCCTTTCTATGGCCAAATGCTGTAAAAGTAGAGGCTGAAAAAACTAAAATATGTTATTTGTACATATATGATTCTGTCAAGAAAGTTGGTACTTTTCATTTGTCAGAAAAGGTATAATATTATATAACATTCTCTTTATAGCCATTTGGAGTTAGGGGACACAAAGGGTGCCCCTCCCCTTTCTATGGCCAAATGCAATTTTTTTTTATGCAAAATTCTCTAGCACAAGCTCCCAGTCCACAAATATTCTGAATAAATGGCCCTTACTTAAATCTGACTTAAAGATTTGAAATATGTTTTTCTATACGAAACAGGGGTTTATTCAATAATTCTTAACCTAATATGAGAATTGACATTGAAAAACATTAAGTACACTAATTTGTGGATCTTGTGACCAAAGTATAGTATGTGCCACAGACTTCTTCACATTACACTTGAAATACTCACATGCAAAATTATTTTTGTGCTGCTCAGTTTCATTTTTCCTCACCTCCTGGGGTTGGCTGTACCCTACATAAAAAAAAAACCTATATGCACCCTGCCTAACATCCCGTCTCCTGACATCCTATACCCTCCTCTATGCTAAGCCCTGAGGAAAAATGGACCCACCCTGTATAAGTGCACTGAGGTCCAGTGCAAAAAGAACTAGAATAGACTTTAGAAATTAGTAACAAAATATTGTAAACTCGTTCGGATTGGCAAGAATTCATAGTAAAACGTGTAATGCTGATACGTGTGCTAGGCGCCAGGCGGCGCCATTGTTTAGTGGCTTAGTTAGAATGTATGGAAGAATGAAAACGTCCTCGGGCGTAGGGATTGTAGTTGGGTTGGCTCACCTCCTGCAGGTATGCACAGGTACGACAAGGGACACTCGTGCAATGGAAAACCTGTATGGGTACGTTATGAGTTGAAACACCTAGCTAAAGAATACTGGGGATAATAGGCTTCGTTGTCAACGTAGGTAAGAATGGGAAGCATGAAAGATAAAGGAAACATCGTTATAAGTATTAGTGTAAATGGGTATAGCGCCAAGCCTTTGGCTGTCGCTATATAAGCGGTATGAGACTTGAGATGGACGAGCAGACCAAGATAGAGTTCGATCAGAACACATGGGAGCAATAGTGTAACATACGGATCACACGGGTAGTGTTGAGATGGTAGTAACCACAACGATTAGGTGATAGTAAGGATTGGGACGGCTTAGGCTTGGCGATACGGACAACGTACTGGACGTGACGGAGATCCTACCTATGGTCTCCGTTACCACCCCATACACCTAGACTCTTTCTCTTTAAGAGGAAGAGGAAGGTATAGCCTCTTCCTCTTTAAGAGCAAAGATTCTCCCTGATATATCTCACATGAGGCTTATAAGGTGAGGTTTTCTTCTTGAAGCATAGAGGTTTAGTATTGATGTAAACCACCAGGGGGTGCATGTATGTCCTCTTCTTCTTGAAGCAAAATCCCTCACCAAATGAACCAAGCATAAGTATAATAGGGAGTGAAAGGTCTGCTTCAAGAGGATGAGGGGAAACCTTCCTCCTCTTCTTAAAGAGAAAGAGTCTAGGTGTATGGGGTGCCGTTACAGGTAGACGGGAGGTGACTCTCTCAACAGTGTCGGAGCGTATATACCTTACAAAAGGGGAAGCTTAACCATAGCTATACCTGGTTGGAATGTTACTGATGTGTTAGAATGGTGAAACGAATGACATGAACTGTATGGATGGAGAACTGTGTACCTGTACCTTCGGAATATTTACGTGAATGTAATAAACTTACCTCTTGCCAAGCGCGTGTTCTTTGTATAGGTTTGAGCCCCTTTACTTAGAATCTCTACCACTAAGGAATGAACTATGATCCAGGATAACGATCTACCTGGACGAAGCTAGCTACTTCAACGATTAATCACGAAGAACTCCCCTTTACTTTAACATAACACACCTTTATTGACATCTTCGAATAAGTAAAACATGATTGATAAACGATAAAACATCACGCAGTCGAACAATGATGAAACGCCCCGATACGGGATATTAATAGATACGAACTTTAATAGTGAAACATCCCTGGAATTAAACAAAGACAAATAACATCAGTCTAGCTCATAAGTATGCACCATAATATATGATTTTATTTGACAATTGTTTACAGATTCTATAATTTTGTTTGTATATATGGTTTTCTATATGATAGAAGTGATTTGTGAACAATAACTGGAACTTGATGTAAACTAGAATTCTTGCTATTCATTTACCCAGTATAATAAAAAAAGATATTTAAACAAAAAATATTGTGTAAATGAGTATAATTGACGGCTCAAAATAGTATGATTGACGGCCCAAAAAAGCATTATATGACATCTCAAAAAGAAGTCTGCCTGAGCTAGACTGGTGTTATTTCTACTTTGCTGATTAGATGGTATTTAATCGATATAGTTCTTAGTCTCGCTTGCATCTTATGGGGATATGTGCGATATTTCATTAGACTGCGTGATGTCGATCACATGTTGTTTACTCGCTTGCAACTTGATGATAATTCAATAAAGATGATTATGATAAAAATTAGGGGAGTTATTCATTATTATTATTCATATTGGCTAGCTCTTCGTTATTAATCCGATTAGGTCTTATTTCAAATGTTCGTATGTTCATCAGTGGTAGAGAGTCTAAGTAAAGGGGCTCATTCGGTTACAAAGAACCCACGGTTGGCAAGATGTAATTTTATTATATCCACTGAGACATTCTGAAGATACAAGTAAATAGTCATTCCATCCATACAATACATGCCATCCATCTCATAAGCTAACAACATCAGTAACATTCCAACCAGGTATAGCTATGATTAAGCTTCCCCTTTCGAGGTCTATGATACCCAATGTCTAGTAGGAGCGTCACCTCCCGTTTACCTGTGCTGGAGACCATCAGTAGAGTCTCCGTCAAGCCAAGTACTCCATCTGTAAGGCTAAACCTAAGCTATTCTGATCCTTACTATCACCTGCTGTAGTTGTTACTACGGTCTTAGCACTACCCGTTACGATCAGTCTTGTTAGACTATTGCTCCCATGTGTCCTGATCAAAGACTATATTGGTCTGCTTGTCTATCCTTAGTCTCATACTGCTTATGTAGCGCCAGCCACAGGCTTGGCGCTATACGCAGATATCCTAATACCTATCAGATTCTCTCCTCTTTCAACCTTACATACTTCCCATTCTCACTTACATTAAACAAATCCTATTCCTAACATGATGTCCTCCTAAACTGGATACTTCCTACATTGTGATCATAATGTTCCCTAGCAGTCTTCCTTATTGCACCTATGTCCCATTTGTACCTGTGCGTACCTGTCTATATACCGCGTACGGGAGAGGCCCAGTGGGCGCCGCCATATTGGGCAAGGGATGGTTCTGATAGGCTGAAAAGTCCGCTGGTCCACCCACAGGAAACTGGGTCAAAGGCGTGCGCATGCGCAGACCAGGACTCCCGAATGCGGTATAGGAGTGAACTAACTCAGTTACAATTGTCCCCGCGTGGGGGCGCCACCATTTACAAAAAATGTATTGAGGAACTTCCCTTTGAGTTTAAGATATTTGCAAATCATCTTTAAATTGACAAATCTTTAAATTGCCAAATTCTTCTTGGAATATAATCAAAATTTGGCCAATTATGCACATTATATATGTTAAAATTACCATATATTTGAAACTGATATTTTCTATTTCAAAGCCTGATTGATGGAACTATTGCACTGAGGTCAAAATACCTCATGAATTGTGATAAATAGATAAGGCTTTAATTATTTAAAACATAGAATTAAGTATTAGGATCCTTGCGATAAAAGCTGAATAACTTGAAAAAAGGAGAATGGTCACCAGAATGCAGCAAGTTAAAGTTAACATAATCCAAATTACCAAAAGGAAATCTAAATAATAAGAAATAGCCTACTGACAGCTATAGGCAGTGTCAACGGCAGGTGAGACAATCCTAGAACCAGCGGTCACATGTGGAGCCTTGTCTGAGGGAAGGCAGGTATACATATAATCGAGGAAGGATCAGTATAAAAGATCTGAAAGTAACCTGCAGAGGGCAGAAAAGAGAAATGTTTGGATTTGGATGAGCCTTTGGGATTCAGGAGCTCGGTGGTTAGAACTTACTATTCAGTGGGGACATATAGTGACCATATTGTTGTAGTGACGTCCTCAGAGCTCCGTGAATGAAAATTGGGGACCCACCTTTAAGGAGACAGACCTGTCTTACAACTTGTAATGAGGACTTGATCACTTATGTTTACCAAGCTTTACTAAGATTTATTGGAGATAACTTTACTGATACACGAGCCTGCTTGTTGTTTTGGCGCTCTGCGACAAGTGGGCGGAAGTGCTTTGTTTAGGTATCACACCACTACATATTATTACATCCCTTTTCTTTTAGAGACGGATACTACTAATAAAATTTCAGTCTTTTGTTGTGTTGAGTTGTCTCATAGATACTGCAACTACTTTCGTTTATACTTGTAACGTGACTTTTACAACGTAACTCGTTAAAGATATATATATCTTAGACTAGTACTCTGAATGTCTCTTGCTTGAGTCTTTGGTTTGAGTAACTTACTCTTATAGAGAATATATGCAGTTACATTTATGATATCAATAACCATACTTAGGTATCTGAAAGGCAAGATACAATCCCCATTCCCTGGCGAATTGTCGGTATGTCGCACAATCATATTGCCTACCGTTGTCACTAATCACTTTTTCTGGTATCCCTTGTTCTGAGAAAATGTCCTTTGTGCTGTCAACAACTGTCTGGCTGTCCATCTTTGCCAGTTTTTTAACAAATGGGAACTTGCTGTAGTAGTCATATACGATCAGGTAGTCACCACCCTCATGGGGAAATACGTCTGTTCC
Source organism: Lepidonotus clava (assembly GCA_936440205.1). Taxonomy (NCBI): domain Eukaryota; kingdom Metazoa; phylum Annelida; class Polychaeta; order Phyllodocida; family Polynoidae; genus Lepidonotus; species Lepidonotus clava. The sequence continues at coordinate 21,846,274 of OW387141.1, forward strand.
CACTGTTTGCCACGCGCGTGTTGGAATTTCGTGCAGCATAAGAGTCTCATGTTGCTGTGACCGCTGGTGTTCCTGGCATGTCAGGCAGTGACTCATAAGGACCTCTATGTCCTTGTTGATGTTATTCCAGAACACACAGGTCCTCGCACAGAGTTTGCACTTTTCCATACCTTGGTGTGCTGAGTGTAGGGTCTTCAAGATACCAGGTTGAAGGGATTTCGAGATGATATCTCTATCACTTTTGATAACCAGTCCATTTTCCAGGGATAGCTCATCACAATAGGGGCAGTATGGCTTGAGCACTTACGGGACCTCCTTGTGAAGTTCAGGCCATCCGGCTATGATTGTCTCACGCAACGCTGTCAGTTCACTGTCCTTGTTAGTGGCATCCCTCAGTTCCTTCATTTTGTCGCTTGAGAACTGAACAAGGTGGACTTGGATGTCCATACCTTTTACGGGTCCTCTCTTCTGAGGGGACAGTCCGATAACGTATCCACTAGGAGAACCTCTTTTCCTGGGCGGTACCGTATCATGAGGTCGTAAGGTTGGAGATGCAGCAACATGCGCTGCAAACGAGGTGCTGCTGCTGTTAGGTTATTTTAGATGGATAGACTCTAGGGGTTTATGGTCCAAATAGATATGTATGGAACCGTTCACAACCGTATACAACAGCTAACATCTCCCTCTCAATGTTGGCATATCTCTGCTCGCAGTCATTTAGCGCCTTCGAGCAAAAGGCAACAGGCTTCCCTCCTTGGAGGAGTGTTGCTCCGAGTCCTTTCAGTGATGGGTCCACCTGTAGGGTTACCTCTTCGCTCGGGTCAAAATACGAGAGAGTTACCTCTTGGCATATAAGATCATTGACCTTCTGGAACGCCGTATCATGACTGGCCGTCTATTCAAAGGCGGAGTCCTTCTTGGTGAGCTCTCTTAGATCACCTGCATGTTGGGACAGGTGAGGTATAAACCGGGACATGTATGTAGCAATACCCAAGAACTGTTGAAGTCCTTTGACATCTGTAGGCACTGCCATGTCCTTGACGTCCACTACCTTATCCGGATCAGTGTGAACACCTTGTTGGTTGAAGTAGAGACCATAGAACTTGATCCGATCCTGTCTGATCTCACACTTATCGGGGTTGAAGACTAGTCCATGCTGTCTCGCAACCTGCATGAGATTGTGCAGATTACGGTCATGTTCCTCTGTGTCACGACCGAAAACAAGTACATCGTCTGCTATGCCAATACATCCTGGGCACTTCTCTATATGCGGCACTGTTTACCCAATCAGTGGGCTCCGTGACCTTTTTGATGACGCTAAGTCACTCCATTTCATCTAGATCTGTCTTAATATCGTCCTTAAGTTTTATTGGGCACTTGCGCGGAGCATGGATGACTTGCGGCTGGGTCGGGTCAAGCACGATATGATATTTTCCAGGGAATCTTCCTATTCCTTCAAAACGATCGGGGTACATTGCGATGAGATTTTCCTTTGTGTTTATGGGCTTCTGCTACTCCTGTGGTGCACTGCCAGAGTTTGCGCTGATTGCACAATGCACAGTGATTACTCTCAGCTCACAGAAGTCCTAATATCGTGGGGCCATCTTTGTTCACTACGAAGAACTCGGCTGTCGTTGAATGTTCGACATATTTGCACGGTATGCAACATGTGCCGTACTGCTTCATAGGTACGCAGCCATATAAGTTCAGAATGGTTTGCTGAGGTGTCGTGGTTCCTGGTTTCGGGAATCCTTCAGGGTCAACTTTGTTCGAATACATTTGGCGGAAAATTCGGATCGGTAGTGTGTTTCCCTGGGCACCTGAGTCGACTTTTGCCGTCAGAGTTGCCAGTACTCTAGGTTTATCCTTGAGTTTTATTTCAACTTTTACGAAGATCTCATCTCGGGTGTCCCTATTTGAGCTATTATGTACAGAGTGGACGGTCAAGGAATGAAAGTCTACTGTTTCGAATGTCTCTTCCCCTGGTGATCATTCCTCACCCTGTATCTCATGCACCGACTTGGGTTTATGTGGGGCATACCTACCCTGCGGCTTTGGTTTAGGGCCTGGCTTCTGTCCTCCCCTATCTTCTGACCTGGGAGCAGTACACAGTTTCGCCCAATGAATTGGTTCCTACAATTGCCACAAATACTACCGTGCTACTGGGCACTTATCCCTGGACTTTTCTGGATGGGTTAACCCACAGCGACCGCAAGTTACTGGGTTTTGGGGGCTCGGTTTGGCTGACTGGGGCTTCCTCTTCTCATGTAGGGCAATGCCAAGGGCTTCGTCTAGTTTTAGCCCAGCCGGAGTGCAACGTAACGGTCATGTTATGCAACCATACTTTTTTGGTTAATCTGTTACTTACTAAAATAACACATAACTATTACGTTATTTTTCTGAGAGGTTGAGACCTAACCAAAAAATATTATCATAACGTTCTAATGAAGTAATGTCAAGACCAAATCCAAACAGAACGTTATAGTGACGTTCTGATTAGGTGAGGTTGAGACCTGACTTAAAAAGAACATTATTGTAACTTCCTCACCAGGGGAGGTCCCAACCTAAACTAAACAGAATGATATTGTGATGTTCTGATTAGTTCAGGTCTTAACCTAACCTACACAGAACGTAACTGTGACTATCTTATTAGGTCAGATATCAACGTAACCTAAACAGAAGAGTATTGTGAACACCTTGTACATCATTTTTCAACTTGACTGTTAATATCTACTACCTGTTTATCTGCAATAAAGTGAAACCTCTGCAAAGCGAGTGTCTGCATTTGGATCTATAAACTACATCCCAAATGACAATGGAGAGTGAGTAAACCCCATTTATTACACCTCAACACACATGATACAACATGTCACAACATGAACAACATGACACAAACAACAAAAGAAATTTTGCAGCTCGGCCCATTGGATGCGAGATGGTTCCACTGGTGATGTCACACCCCGAGGACACTGTGGCGATGCTTAGTAACATTCGGGCCCCTAGAGATATGCCACACGGCCACATATACTACATCCCAAATGACAATGGAGAGTGAGTTGGAGATAGGGGAGTAAACCCCATTTATTACACCTCCAAAGACCCCTCCAAATCACAAACAAATTTTCTATCGACTTAAGTCTTATGAGCTACTGGATGTTTGACATACCTATACACACAGTCTGACTTCCATCCCCCTGTTTCCTTACAGAGCAACCTTTCAGCGACATGTGGGATGTTCCAGCCTTCCTTAGTGAGTGCGAAGCAAAATCCCCTTCTAGTCCCGCTCTGCCCACTAAATCCTTAAACTTTCTAGCGAACACATAATTAGTAATAACATGAATTTTCTTTGATGAAAAAATTGGGCTACTCTTAGGCATTGGGTAGCGAACAAACAACATTTTTAACAAGTTACAAACACACAATCTCTTATCCAACACCTCCACTACAGGAATGTATCTCACAGGCTCTGACCTGTTAGAGGTTTTCAAAGATCTGACTGCCAAGAACCCTGTACTCTTGAATTTATCATCATCACGAGTAACAATGTGGTCCAACGATATTACATGAGAAACCCTAAGGAGTGTTCTGAACAAAAATAGCATTGCTACAAACATTAGGACTTCCAAATCAACTTTGAAATTAACAGCCTTATAGACTGATAACAAATCCTTCGGAAACAACAGATCCTTCCCACTTTTACTGTCAATACCCTTGATAGTCGCCTTCAACACTGTGTCCGACAGTCTCACTGGAGCTAAACCCTGGCATGTATGAGCGAAAACAATAGCCTGATAATAGGCCACTACTGAAGAACATTTCATAAAACTTGCTAGATGCGTGACATACATACAAGCTTGGTCAACACTACATGGCATCAGTTTCCATTTGAATTTCTTACACACCTTTAAGTAACCATTGTCTCTGTCTATTAGCTTTTGTACTACTTGCCACCGACACTCTCTGATAGGCGGCCGCCTTTTTCCCTGAGCGCATCTTTCCCCGAGTCTGTAACAATTAAATGAATTCTCTAATTAACACAAGTCGCAACCTCCTAGCTTATTAACGACAGATGACAATTCTTTTATATAATTCAGTCTGGACAATGTTGCACAAAGGTAGAGAGTAAATCATTTTGTGCATGAAATTAGTTGTATACCAATATAATGAAGAGAACGTCACCAGTTGTAAATAAGGGAATTAAAGAAAGTATTCCAAATTACAGGAATTGTTATATCATATAGTATAAAGGTAGCATGAGCTGCTGGTAGGTGTAAATATACCTGTCACACAATGGCAGACAGGATGCATCTCCCAGAGAGCGTCGATGCTTGTGGAAAATCAATAACAGACTGCTATATATAGAGTCAAAGCCTCTGGGAACGGCAGAGAGCACTATTATGTTTGGACATACAAGAGTCTTGAGGATTCGAAGGGGTTTGGATAGCTATACTTAGAAAGGACATCTGGTGACTGTTGAAGGAATTACTGTGTTGAGAACGGATGAAAGAACAGGCGGACTCTTAGGAGAAAGCTTACTCTTCATCAATTGGACTTGTGACTCTAGGAATATTAACCATCATTGCACTGGCTCTGTACGCATACAAGTGATCCACCGAATAAACCTGACTACAGCCAAGCGTTGTTCGCATTGTGGAAATGAGCGCCCATCTCATGAACCTACCTACCATTTGACTAGCATATACAAAAGCGAGTAACAAAGGCGGAAACGTTACACATCATAAACAGTTCCCCATTTATTAATCAACCATAAAACAACAACTAGCGTTCAATGTATCCACTACTAGGTTATTATTGGAATATAATTCCCTTATCCAGGCCATGCAAGTAACATTAGTGCTTGAACCTTTCAACAACATGTGCATAACTTGGGTATTATCCGCAAATAACTCTAACGATTAATTAATTAATTAATTTTTTATTTGAAAAAAAACATCATCAGGGTAACCCCCTGGTCTTCCAGACGTTATACAAAAGGAAATACAGTTGTGTAATATTTTGTACAAAGAAGATAATAATGATAGGCTAGGTTAGGACATGTCTGACATCCGAACATTTCCATACAAAAATTGGGAGTAAAAAATCCAATTGTTATGCAAACAAATCTAAATAAGCTTTAGATACATTCTATTTCGGAATCTAATTATTCGTTTAAATTCTGACATAGTTGGACACATTTGATCATCAGACCATCTTTTCTTGCGTGCCCAGTCTCTTCACAGGCTACACACTTGTGTGCATGAAAGCAAGATTTGTTGTTGCATCCCTGGTCATTAAATTTCAAGCACACCTTCTCTGATTTTTTCTAACCCTCCTGGCCTGTGCCAGAACTGGATTTCCAGGATTTTGCTTGCTCAACGTTGTCTTAGCTAAAAAATCGGAGGGTACTTCCTGATCCACTACCCCAAAGGCTGCCAGACCCTCGCTACCTGCCCTTTCCCAGACACATTCATCGTATTTTGTTAAGGTCTCTACCTTGCAGACCCCCTTACTAGCTTTCTCCGCCATGGCCAATCCATGACGAATAATACCCCTTACCTCCTTGCCAGCATCTAACAACTGTGAAATCGTTTTGAATTTCACCATCATGACTTTTTCAAAGGTATTCACACTCTCACCTTTCTTGACGTAGGAGGAAAGTTCAAAGGGATTTTCTTCTTCTTACCACTCGAGGTCATCCAAAAGTCCTGGCTAAAGTCCTTTTTTCAGTCCTCGATCTCTTCATCAGACTCTGAACCGGAAGAGGCAGCCACCGTCTTGACGGCCTCCTTAGCCGCACCTTTTTTCTGGCCTAGTAAGAAATCATTCAGTAGGCGCACCTGGGCCCGCTGAGTATCACCCATCATCTTGACCATATTTTCCATGCTTCTCATACGGTTGTCTTGATTGGTGGCACACCGGAATGGGTTGTCAGTAACCCTGAAGCCCCCACAGGCCTTGTTGACCGCCTTGCTGATGAGTGGCTTGGGGGACGTGGCTTGTCTGCTGGGCTCGCTTTGATTGGCCACCCTGACTGGGTCATGCAGCTGTAATTGACGGGTGGGATGTCCATGTTCATCGCCGTGCGTCTCTGCTCTGCCCGCAACTTCTGGGCTTCTGAGAACGACGGCAAGGTTGGTGTTTCGATCAAAACTGGCTCCTCATGTTGTAACACCTGGAAGTTCGATATCTGATCCTCCCCTTCAATAGAACTTTGCACACTTTGAATGTCCCACTCCCATGGGGCTCTGCTCTCCCCCTTGTTCGCCACCATGGCTCTGCAGAGTGCGCTGTCAACGTGTTTGCCAGTGCTGTCAACGTAAGCCAGCCAAGATGGCAGGGCTCCCACAGCAACCAGAGCAACCAGAGCAACAGGAGACCTTCACCATCCCGAAGAGTCACCCAATTGGCAGTCTCATCTCCCCGAGCCACAGCGCTAAGGATGGCAAGCTCAACCCACTCAAGCTGCCAACCCCAATTAAGACGCCAGTTAGGCCCGAACAACATGACATCCCAGAATCTGACCTGCCAGACTGTGCCAAGAATCAAGAACTCTCACCCGATCCCACTGATAAACCTCAGCCAAACCCACCAGTGACAGACAAAATAGCAGAGCCAGAATCACCGCTCCTCCTTGACAGATCCCTTGCTAGTCTTCTCCCATCCACCGGTAGTAAGGAAGATGGCCTACAGACACTGGTGTCTGAATCGTTCATTGACGGACTACCGCCCACTGACCCTGCACTCACTATACAGAGATTGAGCAGACTTCTACTGGTAACAGAGCAGGAGCTACAGAAGATGCGACAAACACAGCACGACATAGTGAGACAGCTAGATGAAAAAAGGACAGAGGCTGCAGTGAACAAGGAAGGCTTGGACAAAGCAAGCAATGAGTTATCAGATCTCAAAAATCAGATTTCTTCTCTCAGAAAGACAACTAACATCCCTGAAAACAATGATGTCCACTACTTTAGAGGATGGCAGGACACACTGTCTGCTCACCATCCCTGCACAATTCAGGATGAAGAACACACCTTCAAGTCCATGGAGCACGGGTACTGCTACAGGAAACTCGTAGCCCATGGAAAGGTAGAGGAAGCAGAAATAGTCAAGAAAATACAATACGTAGGAAAAGCCAAAGCTTACACCCGCAGAGTCGTCCTAACCCCATCAGAAGAATGGGAAAACATGAAGGAACAAGTTATGCTCAACATCGCCATAAAACGAGCACAACAGTCACAGAAGTTCCATGATGCCCTGCTCAAAACTGACACAACAACCCTTATCCACAACATGGAAAACGATCCCTCCTGGGGCTTTGGTAAGGATGGTAAAGGTACTAATCTCATGGGTGCCACACTAGAAAAGGTCTGGGAACTAGTCCTCAAGGGAAAAATCCCTCTCACCCCACCGACCAAACCAGAGACCACCCAGTCACAGAAACAGGCCGCAGATGTAATCCTCATCTCTGACTCCATGCTTAGAGGAATTGACAAGCACTTAACACAAAATGAAGTGGAGCTACATGTCAACAGCGGTGGCACCACAGAGGGGATCCGCAAAGGCCTAGGAGACCTTCTGAAAGACAAGAAACCACAGACAGTCGTCATCCACTGCGGAACCAATGATGTAGAAAATTCCACTCTCGTTGACATGCAGGCATCCTACCAGCATATGGTAAACGACATCCTGTTCCATACCCAAGGTACAAAAATTCTGTTCTCAGGTATTATCCACCGTCTGGACAAGCCTTACCTGAACGACAGAATTAACTCAATTAACCAATTCCTCGAGGGTTTACAAACGGAAACAGTTATGTTCACCAACCACAACCCAACCTTCAAGAACCTAACAAGCATCCTGAATAAGGGTGGGCTCCACATGAGGAACGCTGGCACCAAGAAAGTAGCGACTAACATAGCCCTGACGCTGTCTGGGCAAGACCAAGACCAGAGGGCTACTACTGCTGGTGAGGGAAACACCCAGGAAGGACAGACAACCCACCCTGCTCCGTGGCTGATACCAAAGCAGAGGAACACAGTCCCACCCCCCAAAGCAACACAAACAAATTGGGAGCTCCCTGTGGCAAACAGGTTTGCCATTCTAAACACGCCAGCAAAAGTTAACGCCAACTCCAACACCTCAAAAGTTAACGCCAACTCCAACACCTCCAGACCCTGGCAACCTAACCAGAGACCACACCAGAATGGAAGGCACCAGCAAACAGGTAGAGGCAACTATAGACCACAGGCGAAGAGATTACCCAGACGGGTAGAGCAAAGAAATGTAAGATGGGGTGCCAATAACAAAGGAACATACTGGCCAGGGCACCAAGACCAGCCAGACCCGTGCTCCAAGGATCAGGCTTGGCCACGCCCTACAGTTACCCCAACTCAACAACCAGAAGCCAAGCAGACAAACTGCCTGCCCAGGCAGCCACAGCAGCAGCCACCATATCCCCAATCCAACGTTCAAGGCATCCATGGGCAGTGCCTGGCTAGTAACAACGAGCTCCAAGCACTACTAGCGAACACACTATCGTACCTCAAGGAGACCTTCCCGAAAAAACCCAGTGACAACAGGCCAACAGAGTCCTCTACAGCTGCACCACCAGCTCAACAAACAGATCATAATGTGCAGGCCTCCGCACTGTACACAAACAACCTTCCTCCATCCATCCAACAACAGACTCTTGGGTGGATACCTCCGTTGAGTACAACTGCAGCCAGTTACCAAATCAACCAACAACTGACTGACACAACACCTCAGTACCCCACCTGGCAGCCCCCACCAGTCCGAGCATGGGGTCAGAGTCCATGGGGGGCATGGTAGAAGGTACCAGCCAACGAGCACCACCCCATGGGCTTCTTAAAGAAGACAGTAAAGTCAATAACACCACAGTAAATGTCGGTACCTACGACAAGGTGTTACATGGTGCTACAGACACAGAGCTGGATATGGTGCTATTAACAGATCCTGATGACACTCTGAGACTTCCACCAGCAGACGATGCAGAAGGTAAAATCCCTGAGCCACCCCCCGGTGGGCTCCAAGGATCTGTTGGCACCAAGGAAGGCACCACTCAGCTAAAGGTTGACACTACTGACAAGGTGCTAAGTGGTGCTACAAATAAGACTCTAAGGATTATGGGACTAAATGTTTGCGGCATGGTCTCCAAACTGAATCTTAATATACTAGAAGATCTTATTTTTGACAATTTTGACATTGTATGCCTCTCAGAGACTAAACTAGATGCCATAGATGAGTTAAATATTAGTATGGAGGGCTTTAGACCATTTTATCATCATCGAAAAAAATTTCTACGCAAATCGGGGGGTATAGCTACCTTTGTTGGCGACAAAATTGCAGACCATATCAAAATCCTCAAACCGAGTGAAAATGAATTTATCCAATGGCTTAAGATAGATGTTAATGTTCTAGGCTATACACTTATAATTGGGGCAGTTTACATACCCCCACCAGACTCTCCCCATAGCACAGGACACAAATACGAACAGATATTACAAGACCTGATTGACATTCACAGTGATAACTATAACTGTAAGATCTGCATGATTGGTGATTATAACTCTCGGACTAGTAACCAACGTGATTTTGTTGAAGCAGACGAACATTTACTACAGGCCACAGGTCTGGATGACTGCCTGAACCAACTGTTTGTAAACGAACACATTTTAGAAACCTTAGGTATAACAAAAGCAAGATATAATGTAGACACAGTTTTGGATGAACATGGCAAGAAACTATTAGAACTTTGCACTAACACAGGAATGCTTATTGCCAATGGTAGGGCAGGAAAGATAGAGGAATCAGGCAAGTTGACTTGTAAAGGGGCTAGCACCGTTGATTATGTTCTTGGAAGCCTCAACCTATTCCCATATATTAATGATTTCTACATTGACATCTTTGACAGCTGCTTATCAGATATACACTGCCCACTAATTTTAGAACTGCACACAGAAATATGTATGCTGGAGGATAAGTCATGTCTGAGAGAAGAACCCAAACATAAATGTCTTACTCAGGAACCAGCCAAGAACACTATAAAGACTAAATGGGATTTAAGTAAGAAAGGCTTATTCATGGGTGCATTTAATACCTCATTAGTAAATGACTTAATAGAGAGAGTTGACAACATGCATACACAAGACAAAGCAGTCACACAAACACAAGTTGACAGTATCACTAAATGTATCGAAGAGGTATATAAAGAAACTGGGGAGCAGGTAGGAGTAATCAAAACAAAAAAAACTTTCATAACAAACAGAGACCGCAAAAATATCAGGAAGACAGGAAAGAAATCTTGGTTCAATAATGACTGCTCCCAGAAACGTAGAGATTTCTTCCTTGCCAAAAATAAATACAAAAAGGAGCAAAATCCCACAAGTAGAGAGGAAATGAACAAGGCTGCAAAGTTATACAAGCAGACCACTAAAGCAGCTCAAAACTCCTACTACCAAGACCTACATACAAATCTAAAAAACCTTAAAAGTAGAAACCGCAAGGACTACTGGGACATCATAAATAGGGCACATGGTAAAGGGACCAAAATGGGAAATATAGAAATAGATAGTTTTATGAACCACTTTGAAAAGATAAACGCAATCGAATCACCAAGTGGTCCTGATAACAACATTGAAGAATTATGCTCGAACAACGATGCCCCATTTAATCAAAATATACGTATAGAGGAACTCAGTACAGCTGTAAAGAAACTAAAGAATGGTAAGGCTGGGGGGCTAGATCATATTTTGAACGAATTCATCAAAAACAGCCCACCAAATATGCTTAGACTGATATGCTCCTATTTTAATCTAGTCTTGGATACAGGTACCGTCCCAGAATCCTGGACCATAGGCCTAATTGTGCCTATATTTAAAAATAAAGGTGATATAAATGACCCCGACAACTACAGGGGTATTACCCTACTGAGCTGCATGGGGAAGTTATTTACTATGATTCTAAACCAAAGGCTACACAGGTACGAAAACAACATGCTGGGAGAAGAGCAGGCAGGATTTAGGGAGGGATACTCCACCCTAGATCATATTTTTTCTCTAAATTGCATTATTGACCTCTTACTCACGCAAAAAAAAAGGCTGTACTGTGCATTTATAGATTATAAAAAAGCTTTTGACTCCATTCACAGATCGTCGCTGTGGTTAAAAGTACTCAAACACAATATCTCAGGCAAAGTTCTTACAGTCATCAGAAACATGTATAAGGTAGCTAAGTCCTGTGTTAAAGTCAATAATGATCTATCAAAATACTTCAGCTGCAATATTGGAGTTAGGCAGGGTGAAAATCTATCTCCCCTCTTGTTTGCAATTTACCTTAATGACCTGGAGGGGCACTTCACCAACACTTGTCAAGGTTTTACATGCATCAATCCAGATGCAGAAACAGATGTGCTATTAAGACTTTTCACTTTACTATATGCAGACAATACCATCCTTCTTAGTGAGTCAGCTAGTGATCTGCAGAATATGCTAGATATTTTAAATGGCTACTGCCAGCAGTGGCACCTGACAGTCAACACTAGCAAGACTAAAGTTGTTATCTTCTCAAGAGGAAAAGTTAAGAACCTACCGAGCATGACGCTCAACGGCCAACCTCTGGAGGTTCAGTACACCTATAGCTACCTCGGGATACTTTTCAACTATAATGGTAGGTTCAAAACAAATATCACAGGCTAAAAGAGCCCTTTTCTCCCTGCTAGCAAAGGCTAGATGCCTCCAGCTCCCACTGGAACTCCAGTGTCATCTGTTTGATGCCTGCATTGTCCCTATTCTTCTCTATGGCTGTGAAATCTGGGGATTTTCTAACTTAGCCGAAATTGAAAAGGTCCAAAATTATTTTTGTAAATACATTCTGAAACTCAACCCCAAAACTGCTAACTGTATTGCACTTGGTGAGTTGGGCGACCAAGACTACAAACAATGGTTAAGCAGAGGATGGTTAACTTTTGGACTAGACTCATGACAGGCAAGCCGGGCAAAATATCTAGTATCTTTTTCCGGGTAATAAAAAACCAACAAGTAAGGGACAGGCTGAACTCGCCCTGGCTTGCCTCCATTAACAACACACTCAATGAATGTGGCATGAGTTTCTTAATGAACACCCCCCTAGAACTAATCAATCCACAACACGTTAAAAGCAGCATAAAAGTTAGGACCAATGACATAGAACTCCAGGACTGGCACAACCAGATCATGGAGTCGGGGCACTGTACAAACTATAGAATAATAAAAAAGACTTAAAATTTGAAAAATACTTGAATACCCTTAACCGAAAAGAAGCTTTGGATTTATGTCGCTTCCGATGTGGAAATCACAAATTACCAATTGTAACGGGAAGACACAAAGGGATAGAAAAGCATGAGAGATTGTGTCAGATATGCGACAAAAAGGTTTTGGGAGACGAATTTCACTACATCGTGGAGTGCCAGGCTTTAGAGCAGGAAAGACAGACCTACATCAGCACAACATTTACCAAAAACACATAACACACTAAACATGGAAACCCTGTTCCAAGCAAAGGACCCTTAACTCTTTCAAACTTGGCAAAATTCTGTAGCATCATCATGGAAAAATTAAAAGACGACAGGGGCAACAATAGACGAAAAAAACAGCTGTCGAAGAAAATTAAAAAAAAAAAGAACAAACCCAAACGCAAAATAAACAGTAAAGTAGTAACAGAAATGCAAACAAAGGGGCCTCAACTAAGAAAAGGAGAAAACAACATTGTGAAAGACCTAAGAAAAGAACATGATAGAAAAGGGAGGGGGAAGACGGTTCATGCAACCCTTACTAAACCACCTATAATAATACCCTCACCAAACCTAGTCAATACCCCATAACCTAGTCAAGTACCCCAACAAACCTAGTCAAGTATACCTAGTCAAATGGTACATCTAACGGGGATTGAACATGTGCTGCCACCTGCTGGTTGTTAGCAGAATCACTACCACTGATAGTCAACAGTCTCATTTACGATTAGTTTAGTAAACACAAGCTATAGTGATTTATTGTTAACAGTGCTTACATTGTTCATTTATATGTCACAAAACTCACTTATCCTGTAGACATTTTTTGTACTTCCTTTACCCTTGAAAAGGGCCGTGAATAAAGAATTGTATTGTATTGTATTGTATTGCTTGCCCATCTCCTTGTTTAACTTGGTGAACTCGTCATCCGACCTCCTGCAATTCTTCTCGGTTGGTGGCCCGTGTCTCACACTACATCAAGAACAGTTTCTAAGCTTCCTTTTCATCTTTTTCTGTAGAAATCCAGATGATTTCGCACTTACGGAAGACAAGAAATTTTGCTTGGCACAATGGACCCGAGATGGTTCCACTGGTGACGTCAAACCCCGCGGACACCGTGGCGATGCTTAGCACCATTTGGGCCCCTAGAGAAGCCCAAGTTGCGCCCACGAACAACCTGATTGGAGACATATCGTTACCTTTAGCTAGCAGTAGAAGAAGAGAACAACAATAACCATAACTGCAATATGAACTAAATAACTTATATTGGTTCCCCTTTTAAAGACAATGGCGCCATTATAGAAGTAGCATTGATATTTTTATAAAAGTTTTCACAATGAAAGTTCTACCTATATAGACACCAAAAATCATATAGTATAGACCCATCACATAATGACTGTGCATCATATAACTGAAATGAACATCAATCACTATAATTGTATCAAATCTTAATGCAAGGATATAAGTGGTGGATCTATTTGCAATTATGGAGATAGTCAAATTTACGTTTCTTTTCTATTGGCAGTACTTGGTTTTATATACCCAAGTAATACCCTGAAGTATAAAAATCATTGGGATTTGAGACAAAAATAAAAAATTGAGGGGGGAAATAAGGACATTTTGTTAATTATCATGGAAAAAATAATGCGTCAAAATTAGCACCTGCCTCATTTTGTGTCTTTAGTTTTCACGCAGGGGTCTATTCAAAAAAGCACAAATCATCAAAGTGTCAGCATTTAAAGTGTAAATGCTGGCATGTCACTTTACAGAGATCTTATTTTTCCTTCTTTTTCCGGATTTCCGGATTTTTGGCTGCACAATAAATTTTTCACAAGTCAGAAATTAAGACCAAAAAAAATATATGCATGATATAGGATTTCCTTCTTTTTAACCCCCCTCCCAGTGTGAGGGAGATGGCCTTCCCATACCCCTCACCCACATAATACACTCCCATGTCCATTCTCTGGAAAATGGATGCATGTATATGAAAACTGAAAATATTAGAAAAAAACCTATTGCCCCTTAAGGTCACGAATGTACCTCAGAATGCATCAGATTGAATGAGAGGCAATCTTGTTAAAGATTGTATAGGGGTGCCCCAACCCCCCAACCCCACTCCCAGTGTGAGGGAGATGGCCCTCCCATATCCCTCATCCATATGCACTCCGATTTCCATCCCCTGAAAAAAGCGCATGCATGTATATGCAAACTGAAAATATTGAAAAAAAAAACAACTTTTGTCCCTTAAGGTCACTAAGGAGAGAATCTTTTCAAAAATGTCCCCCCCCCCCCCCAATGAAGGGGGAACCCCTGCCATACCCTTCCCATATGCGGCTACGCCGCCCACTAATTATGTTTTCATATACTACTATCCCACTACTATGCAATTTTTCTAATCTTGCCCCCCCCCCCCCCCCCAAACTTCCTGGATCCGCCCCTGGAGCTTTATCTGGTACTCGCCGTAAACTAAACCAGCGGAGTAGGGAATCCCTGCATATATTAATGGTGGCGCTCCAAAGGCCTACGTTAAAGTAGGCCGGCCAATGGGCGACAAGAGCGATCCAACGCAACACGCCCGGCCAGGGCGGATCACCTTATATGATGACGTTGCAGTCTATATATAGCGCGTGGTGCTTCCTCACCAGCGACCCGTCTGGACTCGCCCAGGGAATGTCATGAATATTAAACATAGCCTGGTTGTGTATATATATATGCCGACGATTGCCGACGATGCAGCATAGTAGGGCCGTGACAGTCAACGGGAGCAACTGCCTGATACTATATAGCGATAGGATTCCCACCACAGAGGGCGTGACGGGTATACATATACCTGCAGGTACGCCACCCTCACTCGCCACTGCTCCACATACATACTGACACTGAATAACCGTAAACGCACACGGTAAGTAACTCAAGCCTGAGGACTAGTGTGGGCCTGGTATTTTGAAGGGACTTTCCTATTCTTTTGGATTTTTTTTTCAAAGAACATATCGGTGGACAGTTGATTGACATTACAGTTTTACCACATAAAACACATGGACTCGTATATATCAAGAAGGACATTTTATCGATTCTGATTTAAGTATTAGTTTGAAACATTTTCATTGAAAATAATTCAAGGTAGGTCCAAAAAGTTAGGGTCGGCGGGTCAGGATACTTGGCCACGACATTGTTTTTTCGGAGCCAAATGAAAGGGATGAAAGGTATGTGATTTCGCACTCTTATTATATGTACATGTGTAGGGCCTATTCAAGAATACATTACTGATGATATATTATGCCTAATCAAAGTTACAAAAAAGCTAGATGTAGAGGAAAATATCAAACATGATTTGGATGATATATGACCATTTTGGTTCTAATCAAGATTGCCCTAAGGTGATCTTTACACACGGTATATTACCCAATGTAACTTCAAAGTTCTTGTCTCACATATTAATGTCAAAATGTTTTGGGAAAGAGAAAAGCGTAGCAAATGGAATTCTACAGTACGCGGCAGGAACGAGGGAAAGTTCTGTAATTGGCAGAAAAATACCAGAATGTTTAGCAAGAACAAAACGATTGTAGCACCAAATATATAAAAATAATTGATAGT
The DNA here is from genome assembly GCA_936440205.1 of Lepidonotus clava. Taxonomy (NCBI): domain Eukaryota; kingdom Metazoa; phylum Annelida; class Polychaeta; order Phyllodocida; family Polynoidae; genus Lepidonotus; species Lepidonotus clava. Next base: position 21,862,154 of record OW387141.1, read on the forward strand.
TCAGAAAGATATGGGCCTATTTGTACTCATTCATTGTTGAACAGGATTTGGGAAATAGCTCTTCTTTCGAGTAGCAGTTACTCTTGATGTCTTCTTGTAATAGGGGAGGGATACGTCGCATACACACATACTTTCCTCTGACTTTGATATTAGAAACGCCCATACACAAAAATACGATAGCCATCTTCAAAATGAAGATGTGGGTAGCTACGGTTGAGATTGTTCCGGTCTTGTAGGGTTTGATTTGGGGTAACATAATTCGTTATCAGAGTACCATATAATGCTATGCTTTTTCATGGCGAAAGTGACCAAAGACTCTCAACCTCAGCCCCTTAGCTGTCAATGTTAGTTACTATGTAACTGAAGTTAACACTTTGGATTATCATCTCACAGAACGAATTTCACTTGCAAAATGTTTCATCACAAGTGCTTTATATGTATGCGCTTATGGTAATAGGATACAACTCAATTTTAGGTATTCTTTTAGAGTGTGCACTCACATAAACCCTTAAAGTTTAGAAAGAGGTTATCGCATTAAGATGCGCTGTGTATCTTTGAATCTGCAATTGTAGATTGAGAGTCAACCATGTCTCTCGGCGGCAAAATGCACCATCAAAATAATATATAGGCAATAATTAACATGTTACCTGTGTTTTCTTTTGTAATTTATTTATTAATATGCCTATATATATATATATATATATATATATATATATATATATATATATATATATATGGATGCAAAACTGCGTAGGTAGGGAAAAAATAAAATAGGATTAGAAAAATCATTTCACGCCATTTTATGTGATAATTTTCATGAACTCCAGGTGCAATGCTGATGGCCCAAACCGTGTTGGATAGAGTGATGACGGACCCGCTGATGAGCCCGCCACCCCTGCTGCTGACCCCAGTGACCTCCATGGAGCAGGGACCGCTGCCCATGTGCTCAGTCAAGGAGGACACAGTACTTAGGGCCGCGCCCCACCATGGCACCTACCTGCCACCACCCAGGGACTCCTTCATCATGGTTAGGGAAGTGGTATCTAGCCTGGACAAAGAGACAGGATTCTCTCAGCTCGCGGAAAACGTGTGGCCGAACTGTGGTGGGTGTGCTGGGCAGGCGGCCGAGACAGAGGCCACCCACACTGTCGGTCTGACCCACCTCTCCACAATCACCTGCACTGGACCCTTTCCTCCATTGGGACCGGAGAAACAGTCTTCGGACATATCCTTTTTAAATGCTGTCATGGCACCTCCGGTGTCGCGCATCTCAACAGCTGTGCTTGAAGATGCGGCCCCTGTTGCATTACAGAGGAGTGACACTGAAGAAACCATATACCTGCCCCCTCAACTCGTCACACCCATTAAGTCTTGGCTGTCCTTTACACAGAAGGAATTTGAAAGTCAATTGCAAACCACACCCACTTTTGACTCCAGGGCTGTACCCCCGGAACCATCTCTGGTGCGACTAACGCCACAAGCTACAGACAACCCGTTAGAAGCCAGTGAGTTATCCCTGCACAATGACTACTACAGGCTCCGCCGCAACCCAAGGAACACCACTTTCGCAAAGAAGAGACGTTCAGCCGAACCCAAAGTGTACTCCAAACATCTGGTCAATGTTAACAGAGCTGGGCACCTGAAACTCCCAAGAGAAGGCCTCTCCAGGATCGTAAAACAAGGACAACAGAAGAGGTCTCGGGAGGTGCGTGTCAGGAAGACCTGGTCAATGAGGGAGTCAACTGCCGCGCAGCGACACACCATGTCCCCAAGGCCACCAAAACAGCAGGTACAGCAAGGCATTAGCAACTAGACTGTAAGGTTAAACAAGCTGATAAAGGGCTACGCAAACATATATTAATCATCCATTTTCAAACTGTCTGATTATATAATATTACAATGTCTCAAAAATGATAGAACACAGGCATTTATATTTTTTATCTGGCTAACTGGTCAATAGTGAAGGTTATTAATACAATGTTATAATGTTCATGCGGGACTGGTCTTTGTATCACTCCCCCTCCCCCCCCCCCCCCCCCACACACACACCCACGACTACTTTCTACATTGCCAGGATCCGCCCATGTTTATAGAGAACTTTCTCGCACAGCTTGGTTATGGAAAGATCATGCGTACGACTCATTCAATGTATACATACTAAGTGTCTCAAGAAAATGTTTTCAATTGCTGTTATCTAATAGTGTACACAAATTTTGCTTGCAGGCACTGGGATCCGTCCTGTTCCTGCCCAAGAAAGCCAAGCGAGAAGTGTTGACCCCAGCCCGGTTCCCGCTGGAGGGCAAGCTTGCCTGGACCAAATGGCAGCCCTATATCTGCTCTTGCCGCCCCAGCTCAGCCTGGACACTGTCAGCCGCTGGACTGTCTGGCTTTGTTAAACCAGGAACTCTGCAGGGGGGCACTGCTGTCGGCAGGCCTTCCATGTATGAGGTGGCCATAGCAACACCAAAATCCGTCCAGAAAAGAGTAGTGTTCTCCAAAGTTGTAGACTCCTCACGTCTGGACATACCGTTGGAGAAGTTCCTACTCCAAGGACAGAAACATTTAAGAAGCCAGATTAATGATGTCATTCGCCAAGGCTGTAAGATCTTTGTCCGACGTGGTATTCTTAACAGAAAGAAAACATTCTCAATTGGATCGTCAAGGATTCAGATATGCGACGCCTACCAGCTCAGGAGCGTATCTAGACAGTGCTTTGACTATGCCTGGCACCAGAGAGTCACAGCCAGGAACCCCCCAACGAGAAGGGACTGTGTGTGCCATGGGGTGGTCTTATCGAACAGCCTTCTAGATGTGTAAAGGGAAAGAGTGTTGTTCCTATAGTGTTCTAAGATTACTTCAAGGCATATCCCTTGTAGCTCGATATCAACACACTTGTGAATAAAGTTTACTATTCTAGAATGTCACTCTCCTTTCCAGCTTATGGTGTATGTTGGCTGTACTTGCACATAGATCTATGACTTTCATATGTATAGTAGATCAAGCAGCCCTCAGTGTGCTATAGAGTGGGCAAGGCGGAGCCAAGAATACTCTATACCAGTAGAGGGCTTATAAGTGTTCTGTGTCACATGTGCCATGATAATTTTGTATTGGTTTGTGATCACTGGCAGGTGTTATGTACAGTTTCACCTGGGTTTATGCAAAGGCCTTGGTCTTGAAAATATAGCTAGTTCACTTTGATCAGTCATGCTGGGAAGGTCAGGTGATATAAGGTAGAGATGTATATTACCTGCCTGACCATACCATGCATGGCAATTCAGCTGACAAATATTAGCACAATATACATAGTGAACAATGATGTGGTTTCACTTCAGAGTTAGTGTATGGTAATCTTAAATAAACGGAGAGTCCAGCTATCAGTAATCCACTGCATTCATTATTGTATTATTGTTATAAGCTTTGTAAAGATAGCTATTCTAACATTGTATAGCGTATTGAAGACACTTGCTTGCAGAGGTACAATATCATTTTTAAAAAATGTTTTGGATTGATTTTATCGGGTCTATGGTGTTCGGCGTAGACGATCTTCCACCCGCTCCCCTATGCAATACAATAGTCTTGACTCAATGGGAGCAGGTAGGTAAATCTTACTCATTATACAATTCCTTGCCATAAAAATGGCATTTGGGGTATATTGATGAGATGGTATGAGATGAATAATGAAATTTCATCAACTATGTTACAATATTATACATGGCGCGAATCGGGTGAGGCGGGTGACGGTGCACGGACGGTAAATTTACGAGTTTCTGAGGGATCTAGGCCGAATTTTAAAACCAAAATTCCTCAGTGTGGCACGTTTATACCAGTGATCACGTAGATATCGCCAACTTTCACATAAATATCACAATTTGTGCGTGGAATGCCTCCTAAAACCAGGAGTTCATCGACAATTGAAAAAGTAAGCGGTGAGGACCCGGATGCCAAAACATCAACAACAAAAATGGCGGCGCGCGGAGAAGACGAGACGGGTAAGCAGAGTACTGATGACATATTGAAAGAAATTCTAGTGAATCAACAGGCTTCAGCTACCAAACTCGATAGTAAACTCGCGGAAATCAATGCTAAACTTGAGAAAAGTCAGCTATCTCACGATAACTATACTGAGAAGAACGATCTACGACATGAATCTATTGAAAAACAGATGACGAAGGTGATCGACGATGTAAAAACGCTCTCGGCGAGGGTAAAAACTCTGGAAGAATCGTTGAAGACTGCGACTGATGATCTTAAGGTGACACAGGATGAACTGAAACAAACCAAATGTGATCTTATGGAAAAATCGCATATTCTTCGGAAACTTGATAGGAAATACACGCAAGAAGAGGAGGAATTAAAGAGATGTTTATTGATTCTGGACGGCGTCAGCGAAAGGTCTGCTAAAAAACCAAAAAAAATTGCATCGGATTTATTGAAGGACTTAGGCATTGAACACAAGGACAGTGACATTGTATTGGCCTATAGATTAGGTACCCTCAAGGACCATGCTGCTAGACCCAGATCTATTAGGATCCATTTCCTGAGTAACCATTTCAAAGGAGAAGTGTTTAAAAATGTGGGCAAACTCAAACATAATGAGGACTGGAAGGGTGTGTTCATTAATGACTCGTTAACACAGCAAGAACAAAATGACCGGAGGGATATGAGATGTATATATGCAGCCATGAAAGCGCAGAAAATTGATGTTAAACTTAAGGGTAACAATATTCTGATTGATGGTAGAAAATATACACATAATGATATCCATGACTTGCCACACGGGGTGACCATGGAATCTATTAAAATTAAAAAGGTTGCTGATGGGGTAGCTTTTCAATCTCATTTTGCATACTTAAGCAATATGTTTCCATCTCAGATTAAACGTGAGGGTTTAATCTATAAATCTGCCGAACATCTATTTTTTACTGAGATGGCCAAATATCATGGGCGACTTGACTTAGTGGAAGATATCATGGCAGCAAAGGACGGGTACCACGCAAAGAGGATAGGGAAAACAATCAAAAAAGGAGATAATTGGGAAAGGGACAAAATTAAAATTATGAGAATGATTATTAGATTAAAATTTGAACAAAATCCGGGGCTTCGTGATAAATTATTGGCCACTAAGGGATTTTTGTATGAAGCCACTAAGGGGGATTCTTTTTCATGTGGGTTTACTCTGGCAGAATACACCCAAATAAATAAGGATAGTATTACAAAGGAAAACTGGCTGGGTCGACTACTATGTGAGTACAGGGATGAGCTATTAGGTTGACGTGTCAGGTTATTATAAGTAATTATATACATGTATGATTACTATCATTGCTTGATCCCTCGCAGGAAATGTACCTAAATCAAAGTAAACATGAATTATGATTGTATCGTTGGGCATTTGCCCCATTTGAAACGCATCAATCTTATGTATATTGATTATATGTATACTGAGGTGATCATAAAGGGAATTTGATGTTCCTGACTATATGTCAAAGCTGTATCCTTTACTTAATGTAAATAAGTGAAATGGTCTAGATTATTATTACTTGATTTAATTATGAAGTTAATCCGTCTGATGCACTGTACTGTCTATTTTATGTATTATTTCTTTTTGCCCGTTCACCCTGCTTTGTACAGAATGAGAGAAATATCATAGCATTTCTGTCTATTGATCAATATGAATAGGGGAAATTTGATCCGATCCTATTCAAAGTGCAACATACAATATTGCATTTGTAATTTAATGGATTCAAGAGTTATAACTATTATGTAATGATTGATTATAGATTTACCAAAGGAATGCATGTCGGGCACTTAAATGCTCGTAGTATATGTAATAAATGGGATTTGTTGAAACAAACGTTCTGTAACAGTGGTGTTGATATTATTGGATTTTCAGAGACATGGTTACATGATCAATTACCTTCAAATATGTTTAAATTAAATAACAATTATTCTTTGATTAGACTTGACAGACAATGGACTGACACTACTTTGCACAACAAAAAAGGAGGTGGTATTTGTACATTTATAGATAATAGATATGAATTTTCAGAAACAGCTTTTGCTCATTTTAACACGAGTACAAGTGATTGTGAAATGCAATGGATTATGATTAAGCAAAAACCTGCTAAAACTGTATTAATATGTAACTTATACAGACCACCTCAAGGTAATATTGAATTATTTTTGGATATTTTGGAAGATAAATTGAAGGACATAAAGTTAGATAAAACGGAAATAATTATTATGGGTGATTTTAACATTGATTATAATGATCATACAAATCAGAAAGTTAAAGATTTTAAAAATCTTATCAGGACATATGGCTTGCGACAACTAATTAAAGATCCTACTCGTACCTCTGCACATACAAGTACATGCATTGATCTAATTTTGACAAATTCAAATACAGTTGATAATGGCCAAGTTATTGACATAAATATTAGTGATCATGCAATGATATTACTCACGAGGAAAAAAAAGAAAATTAAAAGGGAAAGCACTGATTTTAGGGGGAGAAGTTATCGAAATTATGATAAGATTTTATTTCAAGAGAATTTAGCAAATACAGACTGGACTGAATTTGACAATGCTGAATCGGTGACTACTAAATGGGATTTACTTTGCTCTATAATTATGAGATATATTGATGAACAATGTCCTGTTAAGACTTTTCATATAAAAAAAGTAAAGGATTTATGGATTACGGCTCCAATTTTAGAATTAATACAGGATAAGGATCAAGCATTAAAGGATGCTAAACGTAGTGGTAAAATAGAGGATTGGACTAGAGCTAAACGCTTAAGGAATGATTGTATATCTCGGGTAAGAAACGCCAAGGCTGAATTTATTAATGAAAAACTTGATGAAAATCAGCAGGATCAAAAGAAATTTTGGAAAGTCTTACAGGAGGTTATACCAAATCATAATCATAAAAGTTCTGAAAATATCAATTTGATTGATACAGAGACAGGAAATAACATTAGTAAAGAGAATACTCCTGCTTATATAAATAATTATTTTGTAAATATTGGACCAGAATTGGCTAAGAACTTGACTATGCCTTGGTCTTTCAGTGAACCTGAGACTGAAGTAGAATTAAATGATATTTATGTTGAGATTGAGGATATAATTAATATTTGTAAGAATTTAAATATAAACAAATCCTCTTGTATTAAGGATCTTAACACCGAAATTATTCGAGATGCTTTGTTAGCAGTACCAGATAAAATTTGTTCATTATTTAATCTTTCACTAGAAACAGGTGAGGTACCTGTACAGTGGAAACAAGCAACAGTTACACCACTGCAAAAACCAGGAGATAAATCTATGGTTTCTAATTTAAGGCCGGTTTCAAATTTGCCAGTTATTTAAAAAATTATGGAAAAAATAATACATAAATATTTGTACAATTTCCTAGAAGTGAATCAAATTTTAAACAAAAATCAAGGTGGATTTAGACCAAATTATTCGACTGTTAGGTCGACTGCCTTTTTCTTAGACTATATTTATAAATCGATAAATGAAAATAAATTTACTATTGCTGTATATCTGGACATGAAAAAGGCTTTTGATACAGTTAACCATGAAATTTTAATAAAAAAATTACAAAAAATTGGTATTAAAGGCAGATTATTGGATTGGTTGCAAAACTATCTTCACCAACGACAACAATGCACTAAAGCAAATGGTTTTATTTCACATAATGAACTTATTAAATGTGGTGTACCCCAAGGTAGTGTATTGGGTCCCCTGCTATTTTTAATTTATATAAATGATATTGTTTACTGTAATGAATTTTCGGAAATTTCATTGTATGCAGATGACACTGTGTTGTATATTAATGGGGACAATTTAGAGTTTGCTTTTGCATTATTGCAGAATGATTTAAATAATATTTTTGAATGGTGTTGTAAAAATAAACTGTCTATGAATTGTAAAAAAACAAAATATTGTGTATATGGTATGAAATCCATTGTTAAAAGAAGCAGAAATATGGACCTGGTGCTAAAAATGGACAATGTTATATTGGATAGAGTATGTTCTTATAAATATTTAGGTTTTATTATTGATGAGAATGTAAATTTTAACAAACATATCAATGAACTTTGTTCACTAGTTGCTCATAAATTATATTTACTTTCTAAGATTAGAAAATATATTACTAAGAATGCATGTATTGTGATTTTTAAAAGCATGATTCTGCCCCTAATTGAATATGGGGATATTATCTATACTGGTACTACGCAATACAATTTAACCAAGGTGACTAGATTGTACTTCAGAGGCTTACGTATTTGTAATAATGAATTTGATCGTATTGATAAAAATCAATTATGTAAAAATTTTAGAATTGCTAAACTAGAAGATCGAAATAATGCACACCTATTAAATTTTATGTATAAGGTAAAGGATGTACCTGAGCTTGTGTCGAATATTGATGTAAATACGAGGCGTAGACAGGCTACTGTTTTCAAATTATATAAACCTAGTAATGAAAAGGTGAAAAATAATTGCTTATATAGGGGTGCGAGATTATGGAATGACCAAACTGTTATAACTAGAAATGTTCCTGATTATAATCAGTTTAAAAAATTAATGAAAGTAAATTTGTCTGAAAAAATTGTGCAATATTAACACGCTTGTGATATGCATTAATTTTTGGTACTTACTTGGATTTATTGTTATATATTTTTAGTCATCTTTGACTTGATAGAGTGTAACATGTAAGCTAACCTGCAAGCTCCAATATGTATGGAAAACAGGGAATTTTTATATAATGGTATGATATATTTTTATATTACTATTGTAAATTTTATTATTTTCATTGAATTCAACTGTAAATTATGATCAAATTGTTATTGTTATTGGTTTCCTATCTTAAGCTTGGAAACAACTCAGGTGTAAAATGAAAACAAGTATTTGTACTTATTTTATGTCTGAATAAATAAAATGAATTCAAAAAAATATTCTTTCATATGTTGATAACGTACGGTCCTTCCACCTCAGACGGCCACCGTGAAGTGAGGGGTGTCTCACTCTCCAACACAGCACTCTGCCTAGTGTGGCTCACCTGATTGGTCAGTTAGGGGTCAGGTGGGGCTCTTTCATAACCATGTTGTGGTTTTTTGGTCCCAAGTGAGGACCAACGGGGTAACATTGGGAGTCAAGAATATGGGGTGCTGGGTCTGTAAGGGGTGTTGGGAAATGGAACCGGTTAGGGTTTCTCTACGCGGGTTGAATACAGACGGAGGTGGCAGGGGCCACGCTGTCCAGTCTGGGTAGTGTGGTGGGTGGTTGAAGTCGGTCTAAGCGGCGGCAAGGGCCACTCTGCTTTAGATATAAAGGAGTTGCAGTCCTCCCTAATGGTCCTACACAGTCCAATGGGCAGACCGGCAGGCTGGGTATTGGGGTTGACCAAATCATCAGTCCCAGGTCCGTCTTACACAGTCCGGACCCTTATGTTGGGGGTCAATGTCAGGTGGCTGTCACGGTTTCGGTAAGAACCTCATCAGGCCATTTTAATAGTTGAGTTTCACGGTGTCCACACAGGATCTTAGGTAACACTGAGTATATTTGCATTTGCTGATACCATGGTGATGAGCTGTTTGCAGTCCTAAAATTCAGGTGGTCGGTAACTAGGCAGTGTGACTATATCCATCCTTTAATGTGGGTCCTCAGAGGGGCGGGCTCAGTGATTTTGGGGTGACAGGTTAGGTCATTGGTGTTACGAATTAATGGCTGAGGCACGCCCCTCGGGACAGGGTTCTAGTAGCCCATATCGATGTTGTTAAGGTTAGACTGCTGTGATGAGGGACCATTTCCCTTGTTTCACAAACATGTAGAATTACTATTTTGCGGTTGCCTATCTTGATATTTATCATATATCATTAGATACATGTTGAAATCAACTATCTCATGATATAAGTTGTATAATTATGGATAATAGAATAGAGATGGAAATTGATCGGAAAAAGTGAAAATCAAGTTTTATACTTCCTTTTTTTGAACCGGTATATCTCCGTTAATAATGAAAGGAAATCTATAATATTTCGTATGCCCGTAGATGATATTCATATGGAGGGAACCGTGTCTAAATTTTTTTATATAGAGCCTAGTTTTGATTTTATGAAATCTAGAAAATAAAGTTTTAAAAAATCATGAAAAAATTTAAAAAGTTTCCCGATTTTTGGCACAAAATGAAAACTAGGGCCTTGATAAAAAATCTGAGACACGGTTCCCTCCAGATGAATGTTATTGACGGTATTACCAAGTTTCAAAACTATGAAAATAATACCAAGTAAGAAATTTAGTTTCAAAAAATAAAAGTGAAAAAATACAATTTTGATTATTATTTTCTCGAATTCAAATCTATAAATGAAGTTAGAAATGTCATAAGATTAAGAAAAATAAGTGCTTTTAAATGCTACATAACATGTATGAATAGCATCAGTGACCCCCGAGATTATGACAATTTTAGTAAATTTGCAACCCATCACGTTAGTCTAACCTTAAGGCCCATTGGTATCTGGCTGTGTAGCCTGTGGATCCAATCAAACTCAGCATTGAGCTTCTGTTGTAGGCCCACCGGCCTACCAGGAGTCGTTTTGCAGAATTGTAGAATCCAGATTTCGACATTGTCCAGGCAGCTGTGCCTGGTAGAGTTGAATTGTCTGGAAACTTCCGTCTTGGTTGGGTCGTTCATAACGTAGTGGAAGTGGGATTGGAAGCGTTTCTTGACGCTATTCTTTGTTTGCCTACTAGTGCACCCCAATATGAAAGTGGAAGTGTTGCCTTCATTCCACGGCATTGGGGGCCGTACGGTTAAATCCATCAATGCCAATAACCTCCATGATGTCCAGGCTATTGGGCCTCACGTTATTGTTCTCCTTGTGGGAGGCAACGATCTTTGTGCCCCAGAAGCCACGCCCTTAACAGTTGCCAGTGACATTCACGATCTTGCAGCGGTACTGAGCAACACTGAACACTGCTATACGGTTTTTGTTTGCTCAGTGCCACCACGCACTAACTATCCTTTCCTTATGCCTGAATACCCAAAGAGGGTTGACGAATGTAATCACATTTTACATCACTTGTTAGCCGCAGAAGAAGAAATCACATACACCAAGTTGTTTGGGCTATACCGTCCTGCTTGTAATGTCTTTTCATACGACAGAATACACATTAACAGCAGAGGTCTATATAAGATATACCGTGCTGTCAGAGGGGCTGTCCGGCAGGGTTTGTCTCTAATTGACAAGCTTCGAGGAGGAAAGCCGCGGGTGTAAGATGTAAATGTTGACCTCGTTCCTCTTTGTCATGATTGATATAAATGACTAAAATTCATTTGACTGTTGTATTTCTTTAATTTTATGTGTGTTCCCCCTCCAACCCAAAAAATATCCCAAAATATCAACATTTTAGAGATTAAGGTACATGTTGAGTTATGTGTAATATTATGTTAATTTTGCCTATATGTTAGGCATGTTGGAGGTTTATTGAAAACCCTGGTTTTGTGTTTCTGCCTATGCGTTAGGTGAACAGAAAATATTGTTTTCGCCTATGCGTTAGGTGAGCAAAAGAGTTGATTTGCCTATGCGTTAGGCATAAATTTATTGTTTTTGCAGTTTATTTTGTTCATAGAGATAAATATGTAGGTTCTCAACGTCAGAAATTATCTCATACATAAGTAAAGTTATGCGTATTATAGGTCACCATGCCTCCTGTCCGTACATCCGTCATCTCAACTCGTACGAGAACAGGAGCACTGGCAAGGAGAAGCCATGTGAGGCCAGGTCGCAGTCAGGCAGTTCCCCCACCTCGTGCTAAAAGAGGACGAGCAGTTCCAGCTCCTAACAATCCCATCCCCCTGCCACTAAATCCTGTTCAAGGCAGGAGATATACTGGATGAACGCCCGTCACAGCCCGCATTCCTGTCAGGAAAATCTCAAGAAAGGAATTAAACTTTACATCTGGGTACATACCCATAAAATGTATCAGACAACATTTATACACAACAAATTATGTTATAAACTTAGCACAAAACTTATTTCAACATTATATATGGAGTTAGGATATAAATTGAAAAAGTTATAGAAGTTCAAACTTAGCCAGTAAGGGTCCTCAAGGCAGGAGAGGTTCAGGTGTTGTATCATTTTCATGTTGAAAGGCCCATGTGCACCATCAGATTTGGCCATTTCTCCCCACGAATCCGGCATCATCCTCCTAATCCTGTAGATTTTCAACGCCATCATGTGTGTGCAATTAAAATATATATTATGATGAATTCAGTAACCCTAATATTATTTGGATGAACAATAAAGGAAAGATATACTTTGCAATTTTGTCTGATATCTATGTGTTGAAAATGTGAAGGCTGAATCCAATATGGCAGCAAATCTCACCAAATCTCATGATTTCTCACGTTTCTCGCGAGAATCCACGAGATTTCAGCCAAATCTCGCGAGATCACGTCCCTAGCGAGAATTGGGGAGAGTATCAAAATGGCGCAGGTAGGTCGATCTCTGTGCGTAAAATCCGCCGAGAATTCTCGCCGAGCGTTTATTATACTGACACACGATTCTCAGAAGCGCGCAGCGTATCAACCAAGCCGGTACATTACTATGGCGCCAATAACAATACTAACAGATTCTAGAGGAAATACATTGGAGAATTATTTCTCGACTGAAGAATTAAGGATTATTGACATCTACCCATACTCAGGTATGTCACTCACTGAACTTATCTTGCAACTCCGCTGTATGAATTTTATAGTGAATACTATAATATATCTAATGGTGGGAGTAAACGACTTGACTGTCCTGGATCGTGTCACGAGGAAAGTGTGTGTAGTCACGCCATTTCCAAACGGGCTATATGTTAATACTAAGCAATGGCTCCTTGATACTGAAGTGGAATTCAAACATCAATTCTCTCATACTAAACTTGTAGTATGCCCTCTCTATGGTATCGATGTTAATCGGTACAACAAACTCCCCGGATCGTACAGATACCAGGAAACTATTGATAACACAATCCCTCAGCTGAATCTGTTTATCAGTAGAATGAACGAACGCAATGGAGTATATGCACTATGACTGGCCAACCATATCCACCACTATAGACCGAAGAAAGGCGTATACATCACTCTCTATCAGAGACTATATGATTAACTCCATCCTGGACCCGTGGCTCAAAGTCTGATTGCGGGCAGCCTGTCAAGAACAATCCGCAAATACAGGGAAGTGAATAATCTACTTACCCAAACCTGATTAACAATTTATTATTTTTTGATGACTTTATAATATTGAATCCATCCTACACTGACACAAGTTATGGATGATTCACTAGTCTGTACATAATTTGACCAGAGCCCCCGGATTTGCTACTTGACTGATTATCAACTTAATTTGTTGACCAGTGGTCCATAATGGCAGACTATATTGACTCTGCTAGCCTCACTAACGCCCCAATCATAACTGCGGCAGTTGGGTTTATTGTCTATTGTTATATTTAATCCCAAAAAATTGCTCACATCTCATTACAATCGTTTTTCTCTTGTTATCTGTGTTCGTTTTCGTTTTGATATACTTGCATATTTACCTTGTGGTGATATACTATGACTTTGCAAAATGTAGCTCAAGGATTTAAAATAGTACATACTAACTGTCAGAGCATATATACTAAACTCTCACAGATCGATGTTCTCTTTGAAAGAATAGATATTCTGTGTTGTACAGAGTCATGGTTACACGAGAAATATACAGATGAAATGGTTAGGTAACCTGGTAGGATGAGTTATAGATGGGATAGGTCAAATGGTATAATCAATGGTATTAATAAGTCTAGAGGAGGTGGTATAATTTGATGTGCCAGATAAATTATAGTATTTATCTGGATATAAATTGTATTAGGGGCCCCTGTACCCTGCTGCCACCTAGTGTTCACCTAATGTATACCTGTTGCAACACCTTGACCTAGTTGCACTCCATGCCGGCAGCAGGTGAGACCGCCCCAGTGTTGTGAGGTGTTTTCTTTGAGCTATAATTCACAAAATACTTAAAAAATACATCTCCAATGAACACTCAACTGGGTGGTGCATATGTTCAAGCCCTGTTTCATAAACTGTACAGCCTGTAAAGATTGTCACACGGGCAGAGGCGGACAGTTTTGCAAGTTTTTGTCTCCCATGCCAGCACCCCAGCCGATCGCCGCCATGATGTTATCGGCCGATCCAGATGCTCCGGACCACGATTCGGAAGAGTACGAGTCATATCTTCAAAGTAAGATTGCTTCTGAAGAGGACCATCTAAAAAGCCTGCAAGAGAAGTCAAAAATTACTCTTCTAGAGCAACGCTTGGCGTCCCTACAGCTACAGATGGCTACCCTTACTACTAAAGAAGATGACTTGTTGGCCAAGCCCGGCCCGGGTGCGGCAGCCACCATGTTGGCGAGATATGGTTGGAGCTACCCCGGCCACGACCCGTCACACTCCATTGCGCCCTGCTCGTTCGAAGGAAGAAAGTGAAATCCTCAGTAAGTTTAAACCGCTGTCATACTTATCCGAGGGAAAGTCATTCGATAAGGTGTCATACAGAGAATTTATCTTGGGAATGTCTCAAGTCCTACGAGTGGTCAACGACTCTGGCTTCCCCCCAGGTAACTACATTTCCCATTTCGGTTTCATCACTTCAAAAGCTTTGACTAATGTTTACCTTACGGAGGCATTGATCAAGTACGAGTCAGTGGTAACCTCGAGAGTTATCTCGGGCCAATACGACGACTGGCATGCGGCTGACCCTGAAATAGATGCTATTCACTTGGGAGTTGATGCAACTTATGCCATTCGTCAGACAATGCAAAAGCCATGGAACCGTAATTCTGGTACCCCTTAACGTGATTTCTCCGATTGGCCCTCAGAAGTCTGCTGGCTTTTCAACAACAAATCTTGCTATTTCCAACGCTGCCGTAAACTTCATGTGTGTGGCCGCTGCAAGAAATCCGGTCATATCAAGAAGGACTGCAAGCCAGACGATCCTTCCCCTGTCTCATCCAGTGACCCACGTAGTACATCAGCTTCAAAGGATAATGAGAAAGCTTGAAGTGTTAGGGATGTTGATTCTGCTAATGCTTTCCCTGACGCACTACCTGGCTCAGTTATTTATGATATAAACTTCGGCCAACTTGTTACAAAATGTGAAGCTGCTGCTGATTATCATGCTATCGCTGGAACTAATATTCCCATTTGGGATTTCGATTCTCATTACCTCCTAGACGGTGTGTTTTATAGCTTCAAGCTTATCGATCCTGATAAAACTGTTCCTACTTACGATTGTGATAACTACAACATCTGTTTCTCTTCTGATAATGCTCCTAAACTTGCTGCTATTCTTTTGAATGAATTATCAACGAATAAGATCAGCGTTACGGACACCAAGCCTACACAAATACATGCTTATGGGGCAATTCCTAAACCTAATGGTTCTATAAGGCACATTACTGATTGTAGTCTTCCTGATAAGCTTTCTGTTAATAATTATATGGACAACACTTTCTCAAAATTCTCCTTTAATACGATTGATGATGTAGTGAAGCACATTAAGCCTGGTTCCTTTATGTGTACGATTGACCTCCAAGATGCTTACCGTACTGTGCCTATACACCTGAAGGACCGTGCTAGTTTTGGGTTGCGTTGGGATTTTGGACAAGGAAAAGTTTTCCTAACCGATAATTTGTTGTGCTTCGGTAGTAAATCGGCTGCTTTCATTTTCAACTGTCTTACAGATGCTGTTTCTAGGTACATGGCAAAACATGACATAACATGCTTCAATTATTTAGATGACTTCATCATTATAAGTGACAGCTACAAGGAAGCTATTGACGCTCAACAATTCCTCATATCTACATTACGTAGACTAGGTTTTTTCCATTTCTTGGTGAAAGTGCTCTAGCCCTTTTACATGCTGTAAATATTTGGGCATTATCATCGACTCCAAAACAGAGCAGCTTCTGCTTCCAGATGACAAACTTAATTGCCTAAACCAAGAATTAAATTGTTGGCGTTATAAAAAGACAGCTACACTTAGACAAATGCAACGTTTATGTGGAACTTTGAATTTTTGTTGCAAGGTTGTCCGTGGAGGAAGGATATATATACATCATATGGTTGAATTGCTTAAACTTTTTAATTATACCAAACGTATAAATCTCCCACCTTCCTTCCACGAAGATATCATTTGGTGGAATCAATTTGCTGCCTCCTTTAATGGTCAGGCTGATTATTTTGACCCGGGCATAAATACCAAGGAAATATTTACTGACGCTTATGACACTGATTATTTTCAAGCTCGAGTCATTCCCTACGACTTTGATATGCTATCTTGCTATCCGATTGATTACAATTTAAATGATATTCATGTGCCTTGGTTACACGCTTTCAACATTAATGTTCTTGAACTTAATGCTGTTTTAGTAGCTTTAATTCGGTGGAGTTCTTACTTTGTGAATAATCGTGTTATGATTCATTGTGATAATTTGCAAGTATGTTATAACTTAGCTAAAGACAAATCTACCAACCCTTTCTCCAATGAATGTTTGCGTTCAATATTTTGGTTATGTGTCATGAATAACATGTACTTGTCACCTTGCTATATCCCATCCAAAATGAACTATATTGCTGATTACTTATCACGTGATGTTATTTACAGCTTCCCTGGATGATGACGCTGACTTAATCAGGATGCAGGCTTTCGCCCCTTCCACCTTGAGAACTTGACAAAGCCAATGGAACGTTTATTTCTCCTTATGTGAGTCTCATAATTTGCGAGGTGGTATAATTTGATATGTAGATAATAAGCTTGCGAATTCTACCATGATTAAACCAAATTTATGTACAACTACCTCTGATATTGAGTTACTAACCCTGGAAATCTCCCGAGGGAGCTTGCCCAGCTCCAGGCTAAGCACCACCTGATCCAGTTCTGGGTGGCAGTCAGCCCTCAGAAGTTCTCCTGAGGTACTGAACATCGTGTTAGGGGCCCTTGCACTAGGTGGATGAGCTTGTGTTGTGGGCACTAGCTTCTGTTTTCGTGGTAGTACCTTTCCACTCTCAGGGGGCCTTGGTACATTGGCCTCTGCCCTGGGTGAATAGGCTGTCTTTAAGGGCAGTATGGTCCCCTGAATTGAGACCATATGGTTCTCCTCTTCTGCCCTTTCTGGCTCGGAGGTTGTAGCCTGGCTCCCCCACTGGACACTTTGGGGTCCAATGTTGATGGGTGGTCCGTAGACACCACTCTCCCACAGACCAGGTGGTATGGCCACTTGCAGGGAGCCGGTGACGCTCCTAATCTGGCCTCCACGGACTGTAGACATGAGCTTGACTTCTTTGTCTTCTCTGTGTCCAGCACCTTCCACAGTGTTTGCCAATGGGAGGGCTGTAACTCTTCTTGTCTTCTTGTTTTGGGATGTCTTCTGGCCTGTGGCAATGGTCACCTGTCGTGGTCTTTGTTTGAAGGATGAAGTCTTGTCCAGACAGCTTGCCTGGTCAAGGTTCGGTGACTGTTGCAGGGTTTCCCAGTCCAAGCGTCAAACCAGGTCTAGGTCGCAATCTCGGTCCAAGCCTAAGGCCTTGTCTAGGAGGTTTTGGTCTAGGTTGCACGGTTCTTGTTTGGTTTCCCAGACCAAGCAGGAAGCTTGATCAAGGTAGCAATCTTGGTCCAAACATGAAGCCCTGTCCAGAAGGTGATTTTCATTGAGCTGGGATGGAACTTCCTGGCCCAAGTGTGAAGTCTGATCCGGGCGGTGATCTTGGTTGAGAAGGGTTGGTGACTGGTCAGTGTTTGCTGGCAGGTGAGCTGGGACTTCTCCAATCCTCCCGTCCTGAGCATTTGCCAGATTTCGGGATCCCCAGTTCATAGGTGGAGCCTGGTCTGGGGGGCAACCTCGGTTCAGAAGGGTTGGTGATAGGTCACACTTCCCAGCACCTCCCACAGCATTCACTGTTAGGCAGGCTGGGATTTCTCCTGTCTTCTTGTTCTGGGCAGCTACCGGATTTTGGGATTTCTGGTCCATGGGTGGGGCCTGTTCTAATTCCGGGCCGAAGTGTGATACTCGGTCCAGCGCTTGCTCCAAAGACGGGGCTTGATCCAGTGGGCGATCTCGGTCCGGGCAGGAGGGCTGATCCCGGGAGCGGCTTGTGATGAGGGGTCGCCATGGAGCCTGTTGAATTTCTGGGCCAAGGTGGGATACTCGGTCCGGCGGCCGACCTCGGTTAAGGAGGGGTGGTGATTGCACCTCCCTCAGTGTTCATTGTCGGGCGGGCTAGGACTACTCCTGTCTTCTTGATCTCAGCAGCTTTCAGATCTTGGGGGTTCTGTTCCATGGGTGGAGCCTGTTGGATTTGCAGGCCAAAGTGTGACACCCGGTCCGGTGGGCGATCTCGGTTAAGGAGGGGTGGTGATTGGGCCGCAAGAAGTGGCCCAACTCTTGGCAGTTGACACACTGCCTTGGCTGGCGTGGGGAATCGCTGCATGATCACTTCTGCGTAGGTATGGCCTCGGTGACCTTGCTGGCCTCCTCCCTGTGGCTTGCAACTTGTCAATCATGGCCCCAGCCTCTGTCTCCACTGCTTTCTCAACCAGCTCCCCCAGTAAGCCCTGTGAGTGACAGACATCTCGGCTGTTCCAGCCTCCATGCTCCCTCGGAGGTGGTTCTGAGGATTGGCGGTCGTGCCATTTCTCATGCCAAGAAACGTCATAAGGGCTCCGGTCATCATGCTCCCAAGGCGAGCCTGCGAGCGGTGGACACCTTCACTGTGGTGACGAGGAGTCTCATACCAGCCCTCGCTTTGGTGCTCCCATGGTGATCCTGGTGAGCAACGGTCATCCCAGGGATACGATAGCTCAGGGCTGTAACTGTCCTCTTGGCCCCTGTACTCCTCCTCCTGGGTATGGTGATGTGGGATATGACAGTTATCTCGCACACTTCCCTTCCGCTGAGGAGTCGACTGCTGTTAGGGCACTGGCCAACTGCTGCTTCTGCTCCTCTCCTCCAGTTCTGCTTGGCGACCTTGTCTGCCACCGCTACCGGACCTTCCACTTCTGACATTCGAGTAGGCCTCCCTCCATTCGGATGCCCACTCTTCAGCCTCTTGGTTCAGGTGTTGAGCTCGCTCCTCTGCATCTCAGACTTGACATCCCAGTCTCTCCAGCTCGGTTTCTGGATGCTTGCCAGTCCCCTCTTCTTCACTCCTTTCAGAGCTGTATCCACTCTCAGAGATAGTGGATTCTGGAGGTTGCATTGCCTGTTCCTTCTCTGTTGATGACGGCTCTACTGGTGGGATGTGACTGTTGATCCTTTGTTGCTGCACTGGGGGTGATAGCACTGGTTCCTTCACAGTTGATGATGACTCTTCTACTCTTGTTGAGGCCAGCTGATCTATCATCTCAAGAAGTGTTGGTGAATCATCAACTGGTGAGTCCCATCACCGACCTCTTGGCCAATGTGATCTTCCTTGTCCCCGCTTTCATATGAGGCGCCATCAGTACACTTGCTATGTGAACTGTTCCTCTGTTCCTAGCTCTGTGGGTTGAACTGGACATCCTGCATCGGACCCATGATTCCTGGCTACGTCCTGTCTTCTGGTCCCGCCTGCCTCCTGCATCTTCCTCTGGCCTGCGCTCAATGTTGTTGGTTTTGGGGCCGCTTATAATTGGCAGCCTTCTTCCGCTCTGAATCGTGCAAGTTCAACCTCAGGCTCACTACTTCCTGTTGGTACAAGCCGTATAGCCTCATGTCAATCTTCCCAGCAATGAAAGCATCCTATAGGAGCTCCAGCTTCTTGACTGCATACTGCCACTGCCTCAAATCCTCAATTTCCCCCATGTCAATCAACTGATCGACGAAAGCCTCCTTTAGGAGCTGCATTACTGCTGGGTCGAAGTGGGCAGCCACATGTTTCAAGTTTGAATGAATTAGGCAGAAATTGCCTTAAATTTGGAGAATTAGCCTAATTTTTAGCGTCGGTACCAGAAGAACTTAATGAATCCCGAATTATCTTGAATCTTCCTGAATTAAATTATTGTTGTTATTTTGGAAAGTTAGCCTAATTTTCTTGGATACCGGAACAAATCCTGGCAAATTAGCCAAGTTCCTTGGATACCGGAACAAATCCTGGCAAATTAGCCAAGTTCCTTGGATACCGGAACAAATCCTGGCAAATTAGCCTATTTCCTTTGATACCGGAACAAATCCTGGCAAATTAGCCAAGTTCCTTGGATACCAGAACAAATCCCGGAAAACTAGGCCCCAGATTTTAGTCTTAAAAAGTTCACAACATGTACAAATAATGGCCCAAAATTAAAGTGTAGGTGACACACAGTCCCTATAAGTGACACTTAAATAATAAACAGTCTTTGTAAATGCAGGATGGCTGTGTAATTTGTGTGATGAAATGGTTTGGGATTTAAAAATGGCCACCTCCAGCCTCTCCTGGGATGGGCGGGAAGTTGCCAAGTTCCACCAAATAAGTCCACAAAAACACACAAAACCACACAAAATCTCACATACACACACAGGGGGGTCCTTTGTGAATTATCCCTGTGAGTGTCAGCTTTGTAGATGGCCTTTTTCAGTTCTTTTCAGATGTAAACAAAGCCAAGGGCTTGGATGTAAACAAGTCTCCACTGGCAAAGTTTTATTTCCACAAAACTATCACAAAAATGTCTTTTCCCGGATCCAAACTTGACAAACTCCTGGTGGGTAGGCACACCAACACTCCTGGCACCAATGTAAGCAAATATCTGTACTTACTGAGGAGTTCTGGTATAAAAGAGAGACCTATCCTGGTGAGGCTGAAGCAGTGTGGGCATTCGGTCTCGTCGTGGGCACGTATCTGCTGGATTATCCGGCAAGGGCGACGGTGGCGCCTAAGCCTCTGCCTAGTGGACGAAAAAGGAACTAAAACGCACGACGCCGTCTACAATACTAGAAATCGAGAGAGAGTCACTCCGAGTGATTATGAAAACTATAATTATGTTGTTCAATACATAAATATGCAATTTTAAGTCGAATTATCAAACAACTCTTTAATTGATATATCAAAACATGCAAAAGAAAGTCTATAGGACAATTAGGAAGCAAATATTGGTGCATTTGATATGAAGGGGGGCATGGACGGGGGGGTCCCACGTCGCGTGTCAAATTTAAAAAATAGCCATGTCGCCTGTCACTATTATCTTATTGAACTATAGAGGTTAATTATCTTGTTATTAGTAGTGTGCTGTAGTAATTGTAAAAAGTTGTAGATAATAACTAGCTCCGTACGCAGTCTCCCTCCTGTCGACTGCTGTTGTCCAATACATAATCATAGTTCAATATCATGTAAGACATGAACACTCGCATGAAAGGATATTGTTGTTTATTATCCAGTGTATAGTCATTCTGTGACAAGAACTCGATTGACCATGATCAGTCCCGAGGTAGGAATCCCCTCAAACACATTCAGCCAACGCTCTGCGCTTTAACACAATTTCTATGCCTCAATCCAGAACCAAGACTGCAGGTTAAAGGTCCAACCTTCCCTGAATGTTACTCACACAGCGTTTACAGCTAACTCTGGCTGGTTGAGAGCGGAACACATTATTATAAGGTGGTACGTCACACCGTGACTCCTCCCCCATTTCACTACTGTCAAAGTGAAACATGGCTTACACGTGCACTTCTAAAGCTCATGCCTTGCTGCCCAAACATGGACTGGCCACCCGCGTCAGTACATTATTTTAGACCCATGTCCCTTGTCGAATTTAAGAAACATCCATGTCCCTTGTCATTATCTTTTTTAAGCCCCTGTCCCTTGTCGAATTTAAGAAAAGGGCCATGTCATTTGCCACTTATTTGCCATGTCACCTGTCAAATTTAAAAAACGGCTGTGTCGCCGTGTCGAATTTAAGAAATGCCCCTGTCACACTGTCGATTTTAACCCCTTCCTGACGGCCCCATAGGAAATCGATCATATATGATCGATGGTCATTAATTAGGCTCTAATTTCTATAATTTTTATGGCCCAATGTTAATTTTTGAAATATATATATTAGATTTCATGATACATCTATGATGAGGCAAGTTTTGCTCAGAAATCCTTCAATCTTAATTCTGCAATACATTGATTGATGGTATATTTGGCAAATTAGACATTTTATTAATAGGGCCACCTTTATTCACCAATAAAAGATTGAAATATCTAAAATTAAAAAGCTTTGATAATAATTCAAAATATATCATTTTCCATCTAAATGATCTGCAGCGGCCTTCAGAGAGAATTTACGATAATTATTTTTACTGCCAATAACTAATTTCCCATCAGAGAGAATTTGCGGATAATTATGGTCAATCCAGAGAACTTTTCATGATAATTTTAAGATAATTATCGGCAGGTAAATAATTATCTGGAGAGTTATATTTGCAGATAGTAAAAGTTGCTATCTGCACCATTATAATTATCTGCAAATAATTATTTTCTTTTGAAACAGTACAATGTATAGTTCGGTGTACATATCCATCAATTTGTATAAGCCTGAGTACAATGGCATGGCCTGATAAACGGTCCGTAATAATGCAACCCCCGAGCCTATTCCCGTCAAAATCTGGTATGAATTGCTGTTTCCCCCAAGGATTTCCATGGATTTCCCTCAGGAATTCCTTAAAGGGAGGGGCCAGTGACCAAAAATTATTTTACTGCCGTGATCCTTACCATTCAGGGAATAAGCATACCAAATTTTATACATTTATCTCTAATAGTTTTTATTTTATGCACATTTTTGTATCTCAAACTTAGGTTTTCTGCCTGCATCTGACTATTCCTGCATAAAGCATTTATCTGTTTGTGACGTCACAAGCAGAACAGTTGAAAAATTATAAAACTAAATAAAATGCAATAAGAAATTTATTAAATGTTCTTTATAAGTCTAAAAGAGATTTAAATCACAAAATTGAATGATTTATAAAAGAAAATATGAAAAAAGATGGTTTTATTGGAATTTAGAAATTTGAAATTTAAATATAACTGTCATTTTTGTGACGTCACATACAGACATCCTTGGTCAGGTGTGTAGGGGTTTAAACATGTCATCTGATATTTAGACTATGTTTTCTATGCAATTTATCAATTTATAGTTATAGAATTGTTTTGTAGTCATATTCAACCATTACATCTATAGCATAAGATAATAATTTTGCAAAATCAAAATTTCGCTGGCCCCTCTCTTTAAATTACTTATATTTGAGGACGATCAAAGGCTGACCAACCTATATTAATTAGAGTTATAGAAATCAGATTTGTGGCATCGAATAGAGAATTAAATAAGCTTTTAAACGATATATTTGCCATTTTTGTACGTTGACTACTCATTAGAATGTTATGTTTGGAAAAATATGGAAAAATAATGGAAAAATTTCCGTTTTTTCTGGGCAGCTATGGCCGGATTGGGGAGTATACCCTCGGGCGGCCATGGCCGGATTGGGGGCTAAAGGGTTAAGCAAACGGGTAGTTAATTTTTTTATTATTATTGAAACAATCATCGTCACATACATGTGCTTTTCACAATGTTTTGATAATACAAATGATAATTTATATACAAATCAATTTATATAATTACACATTCAATGACATTTCACACTTATAAAAAGGCTTTCAATATAACTCTGTATAAATATCCCGTAGTATATACATTTTCATCATATACCATATATCGCCATTGGCATTTTCTATTACTATGTTACCCCAATGCCTTGTTTCCAATATAATACTCTACATAATACATCAGATTATTCTGTTGTCAAGGCTTTACAAAATTCTTGCTTTACATCTATTTGTCTGATGGTTAGTGGTAAAGACTCCCATAATACAAGTACTCTATAGCGCCATCCCTTCTTATAAACATCAATATTTGGCTTATTTAGGTACGTGATTCTAGACCCAACATGACTCCGTAACTTCATAACAGCCTGTGTAATTAAAACAAAAAACCATTTGAATTCTTCCCTATGTCACTACGATGGTCATGCATGTCGCAAGTCGAATTTTAGAAGAGGATCATGTCACATGTCACTAAGGTGGTCATGTCACATGTCAAATTTACAAATTGGCCCTGTTGCCGTGTCAAATTTAAGATATGGTTATGTTGCATGTCCCTATGTTTTTGATATTCATGTCAATTTTAAAAACCCTCGTACTGCTTGTTAAATTTAAGGAATGTTCTATGTAATTACATATACTTTTTTCCTTCGTGTCACTGTGCTCAAATTTAAGAAATAACCATGTTGC
Organism: Lepidonotus clava; assembly: GCA_936440205.1. Lineage (NCBI taxonomy): Eukaryota > Metazoa > Annelida > Polychaeta > Phyllodocida > Polynoidae > Lepidonotus > Lepidonotus clava. Next base: position 21,886,467 of record OW387141.1, read on the forward strand.
CCTGTCGATTTAAGGGGTCTACACCCCTACCGAGGACATACACTGGGGACATACACAGAAGAAGCAAATTTGTATATATATAATAAATCACGAGACTGAATTTAGCAGCCCACAAGGGTCCTTTGAACAACCCATACTTTCTCTCTCGGTTTATGGCTACGGGCTCGTGCATTATATCACCCCATGCACTACTACGAGTCCATTATCCTACACATAACTTTTATCTTTCATTAAATCAAGAAAAATAAAAATCCTCTAGAAATATTTGACACATGAATCAACTCCACAAGGTTATCAGCCATGTTTTACTCACATAATGTTTGTTGATTCAATGAAAATTTAAAAGGTTATCAGAAAAAGAAAAAAAAGGGAAATCCCATGGTTTATAGGTAAGGTTGACCAGCATGGACGCGATACACCCCATTTTAAAGCTATATTCACCTTGAAAGATTCAGGATAAATATTCCGGATAAATATTCCAGATAAATATTCCAGATAAATATTCTAGATAAATATTCCGGATAACTGTTCATATTATCTGGTACCTTTCATGCATAACATGTAATCCAATCATCACGCCGGGAACATTCCTTTTAGTTAAGCCCTATTTACACTTATTTCACGATAAATAATTATCTGCAAAATATAAACCGTTTCATGATAAAATACACATTACAATAACTTCTCTGCAAGGGGGTAGGAGAAGTTATCGTGGAAAAGTGACAAAATAATTATCCTATCTGGATATATATTTAAATCTCTCTGAAAGACGCTGCAGAACTTGCTAAAAAATGTTCATTGCAAAATACCTTATAAACTTGAGACCCTTTTACAATTATTATATTTGGATTGGTTTCAAAATTATTCAAAACACTTTTTCTAGAAAAATGATCATAAATAGCCATTTTCATGCAAATTCAAGATGGCCGCCTACTAGATTATAGAGATTTCATAGTTCTGATCATGATTTCCAGAATTTGCTTTAGTTTTGAAATCTAAATGATTTAGAAAAGTACATAGCCATTCAGAGAACTGACCTCAATGGAATTTATGAATATTTTCCTGGCATGATTTGAATTTGCATTACTTTAATGATATTTATTATTGTATTTTATTATAAATTATTGGAAATGATCAAAATTTGGCTATTTTTGGAGCATGACGTACCTATCATCATGTTCATATAGGTGCGTAACAGATACTGATAATTTTAGGAATGTGGTGTCAAATGATAGGAAATAACCTGGAGAATAACTTTCTAATTGAAACTTTTTCTCTAAAATTAATATTTATTCCAATTTTGGCATTTGAAAAGAAAATTGCCCTAAAAATATCTATTTTTTGAGAAATTTCGATATTATTCAAATCTTTCTATAGTTGCCATGGCAAACAAAACCAAATATGTAAATACATTTTCTAAACCCTGTGAAAATTTGCTATAATGATGACATAAAACTTTGTGGTCAAACCCATCATATAATATCAAAATTTTGAAACAAAATTGTATATGCCCATTTTCTATGATAAAATCCGTTTTGGTGTCGTCAGCAACCCCCATGAAGGCTTGCACATCCTCTTATACGGGTCAGTTTTTCTGAAAGTGTACAATATCACATACGTTCCACTTTTTGGTGTTATACTGACACTGGCTTTAAAATAAAACTATGTAAACTATTATTTCAAGTGTTATCCAACAGAAGACACATTAACCAACTAAAAAATGTATCATTTATGTGGGGGTAAACCATTTTTTTTAAATATGAGGCACTTGTAGCCCATGAAATGCCTAAAAGATGCAGTTTTTGACAAATGTTCATGCATTCTCAGTACTCTCATTTTATCTGGGTCTGTATTATGTAGTTCTAATTTATTTTCCTTTATAACTGACACCCATGGGTATATAAAAAAATACTCTACCTGATTCACTAATGCTGTAACAAAATAAATTCAAGGCCTATACCAACCCAAGTATAGTATGTGGAACGTACATGATGTACCAATCAAAGGTCTATACTGGTATGTTTTTTTCTATTTAGATTCCATATGTACATGTATAATTATACCCCAAATAGTACCTGTCCATATAAGTAAGAGCTTTTCCCTCATCTGATTATATGCTCAGACCTATACTGGATTATACAAAAAAATAATTGAATTTGATCACGTACATTCTCAAGTGGTTTTACCAACATAAATGTGACATGTATTATACCTTTTTATTCATGTTTCTTACTTGTTTTTCTAATAAAACTGAAATAATGGTGCCTTTGATTGTGCGGGAAATGTCAATTTCACCCCTAAAATAGCTGTTTGGAACGTACATGAAAATGGAACGTGTGTGATGGTGGGAATCTTTTACTTCCGATTTTACGGCGGATAACGCTACCGCAGCGCCCCCTAACACGTCAATCGGAAGCGACGAATGACGGTAAGTCACGCATGTTCATTTATCATGTATGTTCACATCTTTCTGTGCTGATATGTCGATTATACTGATGTTGAATTGTTGTCAAAAAGGTAGTTGGGTGATCATAGATCATCGAGGCACAGTCATTTTGTGACGAAATTCTAAGTTTTTTTGTAATATTCGGTCGGAAAGATCCTTGACAAACCGCCGGTGCAAAAACCCGGGACGCCACGTCCTGTCTGATTTGAAAAAATGCCGATCTTGCTCGCCGCCCCATGTTTGCGGAACGTACTAGAACATACATGATCTCAATTTTGTGGCACTTCTAAAGTTGTGTAGCTTCTTCAATATCGGGTACAATTCAATTTTTTAGGTGTTCTTGGTAGTCAAATTATATTCTGTCATGTGTGGGAATGTCATTCGGGGCTTCGCGTTACTCTTACTATGCTAAGCAGCCCTTGACACACTTCATGTACGTTCATATGCCCTTATTTTTTTTATGTGAGCCTTATTAAACATCATTAGAAGTAAACTGACCCTTCATTGAAATATTTCCTGAGGTTGGCAACGATATTAACTATGTGTATGAACCATTATTCCATGATATTGATGGGTTTGTCAAAGCTATTTGCTCGGATTCCAGTCTTCGTGGAACGTGCGTGAGCGAGATCATGTACGTTCTGCGGCATCACAGTTACCCTATTTATTCATACAATATTATGTCTGTGAACATCCATTACATGTATAACTAAGGGCTTCCCATATGTAAAAAACTAAATAACATCGAAACTGATTATATTAGTGAAATGCTGTAATTGGTAGATCACGTACGTTCCCGCCGTACCTATTTCCTTAAAAAAAAAAAAAAAATTCACCCTATGACCTTTATATTGTACCTACATATGCCTGACAGTAAGGCCTATTTATCAAACGAGCAAAAATAAAAATTCTGGCAAAAAGATTTTTGATTTTTTTTTTCAACTTCCGTTTCTTTGCATT